>OX381705.1:38971171-39571171 GCA_947462335.1 Harmothoe impar | reverse complement strand
CCATTTATACCTTCAAAACAGAAACTCCCATAGTCAAACTGACTCATTATTGTCGCTTTATATACCATGACCGCAGCTTGTTCTGTTTGAACATCCCTAAATTTCCCAAACCTAAAGAGCTTGTGATTGACTTTACTAGTTAATTCTCTCATTGCTGGCACTAGACTCAAGGAACTATCAATTTTAAGGCCTAGATATTTATAGCAACTAACATTTTCCAAAGGAAAGTCATCAAGAAAGAAATTGATACCTTTGATCTTCCAAGGGCAGTTTTTGGGTTGAGCCATACCAGGTTATCTTGCTCTTATCAACATTGACAGTTAACCTTTTGTCAATAAACCATTTTGATAGCAGTCTTAAGGTTGAATCCATCCTATCCTTTACTAGATCTATCCTATTGGCTGAATGAAAGACAACCAAGTCATCAGCATAGATATAATGACCTCGGTTGCCTAGCACTTGACTAACATCATTTATATACAAGATAAACAACAGGGGTCCCAAAACAGATCCTTGTGGAACACCAAATTTTACATTAGCCGAGGTTGACTGATAATCACCAATTCTTGTGAACTGCTCTCTACCAGTTAGGTAACTCATTAACCAGTTCAGAACACAGTCATGCAGACCTAAAGTGCCAAGAATTTCAATCAAATACCCATGATGTACACTATCAAACGCTTTTTTCAGGTCTAAATAGCAGGCAGCAGTCAGATGTCCCCTGTCTCTATTTTCATATAGATTATTCAAAAACATAAAGATGGCATCCCCAGTCCCTCTCCCCTGTCTGTAACCATATTGATGTTCAGAGAGAAAATCTTTTTTATCCAGAACATCGCTCAAATGAATATGCATGATCTTCTCAGCTATCTTTGATGGCACAGGCAAAAGGGATATGGGTCTCCAGTTGGTGATTAACCTAGGGTTCCCAGCTTTAGGAATCGGGCTCACACGAGCCTTCTTCCAAGTGGTTGGGAAAATACCCTGGTCAAAGCTTAATTGATACAACCATGTCAGTTGATTTATTAAGAATTTCAAGGCACACTTTAGAATATCACATCGCAAACCATCTATCCCTGAGGTTTTATTAATATTGATCTCACCAAAAAGGATTTCAACCAGACCCTTATCTACCCTGATTTTAGGATAGACACTATCTACAGGTTCTGTAAATAGAATTCTTTCATGGTGACCTTTTGCGGTCATGTTGTCAGAGAGCCTTTTTCCAATTCCAGAAAAGAACCCATTAAGATATTGTACAGAGTCCAGATTTGTCTTCATAAAACCATCCTCTCCAATTAACAGAGGCGGTTCAACAGCAACTTCAGGTTTCAGCACATTATTGATTATACGCCAGAACTTTTTAGGATCATCTTTGGTTTCCTCTAATGAGTTCTTTATATATTCAGCTTTAGCGTATGTAATGGCTTTATTGATTCTACAACGCAACTTCTTGGCTTGTATCAAGAACCTTTCCTTTCTAGTCCTTAAAAAGGCATCCACAGCATCTTCTCTCTCTCTTATAAGTCCAAGAATGTCTCCGGTCATCCACTTATTTCTCTTATCTAGCACCTCAATTGTTTCCCAAGGGCAATTCACATCTAGATACTCAACAATGTGGTTTAATATGAACATCCATGCTACATCAGGATCTTGGTAAGTGTAATATTCATCCCAATCTGCCTCACTAAGCCAATCTTTGAATAGCTCAACATCAAAGTATTTATAATTGCGAATTCGCAATGATTTTTTCAAATATTCAATTTTCAGCTTAGTTTTGACACAATATACAGGCAAATGATCACTGACCAAAAAGTTGAGCACTCCAGATGACATATCCCCATTATAGGATGTAAGTATATTATCTAGACAAGACACAGTATTTCCAAATGGACGTGTACACTGGTGGATTAGTTTATGATAACCTCTGAATTTACACAAGTCACTAAGAGTCACACTGGATGGTATACCTTCTTTTAAGGTGTTTATATTAATATCACCCAATATCCACTGCTCTACTCCAGCCTGTTGAGACTGTTTCATTAGCTTTTTCAAATACAGGAAAAAATTATCTTAGTTGCCCCTTGGTTGTCTATATACAGTAACAATTTGCATTTTCGTATCATTCTTCAATGTTATGTCCAATACAAAACATTCCAGATCTTTGTTATTCACATTTAGTTCCCTTCTAATAACAACCTCACAATCCAGATCATTTCTTACGTAAACAACTATTCCTCCTCCCTTTTTGTTAGCTCTGTCTTGCCTAAAAAGTTTCATTCCATCCCAGTATATCAGGTCATCGTCATATTCAGGATGTAGCCACGTCTCACTCATCGTCACAATGTCCGTACCATCTAGTTGATCAAAAATATCTTGTCGTTTTTTAAACATGCTCCGTGTGTTCATATGTACTAATTTCAGCCCTCCGGTCCTCAGAAAGTCGTTGACTCTTGTGGTCGTCATGCCCGGTCAAAGTTACAATAACAATAGAAAGAAAAACAACAATGGAGACAGAAGTAGAAGAAAGAAGAAGAAGAAAAAAAAACTCTAGTTTACCAAACTAGAGCCCAGACCGCCCCTTGTAGATCTCACAACTTAATGTTCTACAAGAGGTTTAAGCGGGGGATTTTAGCTATGTGTTCTTCTCGATCAAAATGTAATAAGGGACTTTACTTCGGGATAAATAATCTCAGAACCTTTAATCCGGTTCAATCTTAATTAAAACAAATAGAGCATACAGGTCTAGGATGTACCATAATTTTAGTGCCAAAAGGCATATCCATAAATTATCCAATGATAACATATTACAGACCTTAAGGGGAGTTGAGGAGATATGGGGGTGAGGATACCTTTGGGAGCATATGGGAGACAATGACAGTTCATCAACCAGTTAAAACAAAAAATGTAATAGATATAATAATCGATAACAGATAGATAACAGGTAGACAACACAGATAAAAGTTGATAATGTAGATGAGATAAAAAATGCGATAATGTGATAATGGGATATTGACGAGACAGGCTTACATGTATGTTTTATGAGCATATAAACATTAATAATAATAAACAATGATTGAAATCGACAGTAGGTAGATTTAATAGTTTTTATTTTATATTTTTCTCTGGATAAAGAAGAATGTACTTTAGATGTCATAATGTCATAATGTTCAATGTTCAACAGCAACAACAGTAGTAGTCACCAATCCATTTATCTTTAAACCATCAACAACCTTAGTGCGTCATAATTAAAGTTGCACAATACCAATTCAAACCCTATACAAATTACCAATAATAGATAGATAAATAGATAGATACTAGATGATAATTAATGACGCATTATGCGCTATGAAGTTATTCCAACAACAGCAGCAAACGTTCTAAACACCACACAGAATGTGCCAAATAAACAATGTTAATTCAAAAAAACAACAAAAAAACACAATTCTCACAAAAACATCCAAATATCAGAGTTAGTAGCCGACTACCCATCAGGGCCACATATGTGAAACCCTTTTGTTTATAAAACCTTTCCTTATCCTAGACATTACATCTTACAGGATTCAAAATATTACTATAAATATTTTTTTTATTTTTTTTTGTAGTCTCTTATCACTATATGCCACTATGGACATGGAATGTTCACATGTAGATCCCTGACAATAAACGGGTTCAATTCTGAACTCAATAATGCGATTTTGTGTTAGACATAAATGATCATCCGGCTGCGTAATTGTATATTTGTAACAATAATTGCTCCAGAAAAAAATCATTATAACTTCTTTCTTGGACATTACAATTCTCACAAAAAACATCCAAATATCAGAGTTAGTAGCCGACTACCCATCAGGGCCACATATGTGAAACCCTTTTGTTTATAAAACATTTCCTTATCCTAGACATTACATCTTACAGGATCCAAAATATTACTATAAATATTTTTCCTCATTATAACTTCTTTCATGGACATTACATATGATGACTTGGCTTTGTTGATGAAAAGTCGTTATAACTTCTCACCTAGATATGGTCATACATGTATTTAATGCACAGCATACTGGCGGTATAAGGATAGATCGTCAGCACACTATATCGCTTCTGACTCATAATTTTGTTTAGTTGCAGTTGCAGTTACAGATACAGATGTAAGAAGTCATTATAACTTCTTGTTGTAATAACCCAGAATAATGCAACAAAATCCAGGAGAATTAGCAAGACGGATACAGACTCATCCGGATTTATTATTAAAGCGAAGGAAAATTTTCGAATTATAAAGGAAGGAAAAGATCACACCTAGGAAACCAATTTAATTTCTAAAAGAAGATTCGTTTCTTAGTACCATCCTGGAAATCATTATAACTTCTAAGAGGCGTGACCCTACTTCCAATATTTTCTTAATGTGATATGAGCTAGGGAATTAAAATGATTAACTGGTTCGAGGGAGAAAAGAGTAGAAGCATTTCAATGAGAATTACAATTTCTTTTTCAGTTTTTGCAGTTGCATCTGTGAGGTGAAGACATCGATTAGAGACATACAAGTTAATCTAAAATTAAAGCCATATTACATAACTCCTAATTTAAACAAAAACGTGAAGTGGATATTATGATTATAAATATGAGTATAAATTATTGGATTTGTTATTAGAGTGATGGAGGACTATCAAATTAATTTATTTTAACCTGTCACACCCGCTATTGATTATCCTAGATAAATCTGACGCAGTCGATCTGTGACTACATCCCATTCTGGGTCTTCATCATCGTCTTCTATCTCAACGTCCCACAGATTGTCATTCTCTGGGTCAAATTCTACAGCAAGTGGGATGGGTAGTAGTTTTTCAATCACGTTGGCAATCCTTGTAGCCACCATTTTCTGATAATCAGACTTTGGGTGGCAGCCATCTCTCAGCTTTTTGTCATACTGACACACGAACCTACTGGGAGCACTAGTTTTTCTACCGGCTCTGTTTTTGTTATACCGGTTGCGATGGAAGATGGTATGTAGGTTGACGGTGGGCACATCATACAGCCTATTTATATACTTAATGTCTCCTTTCAGAAGCTTTATGGATCTGTTCAACATGGGCTGTTTTGGGTCTATGACAGCAGAGTGGTTGAACACCTTTAGGTCCATACCATATAATGTGCATAGGATGAATTTTGTTTCTGGAAATAGGTCATGACACTTCCTGATCATTTCACTTAAGCGAACAGACACCACAGCTCTACAAGTTGCCTCATTAGGATGTGGGTAGTAAATCACACGCCTTCCATTGATGTACTTCCTCCTAGTGATGTCACATGTTCCAGCCAAGAAAATCACCACATCATAATGACGATTTTGCATTTCAAGCAGTGTAAAATGCTGTATCTTACCGATATCTCTTGACCTCTTGGCACACTCACTTACTTCATAGTAGTCACTATGTCCCAAGGCACTCGCCACTATTTCAGCCAGGTCCACTGCCCTGGAGTCCCCAGACACTAAGATTGACATGATTCTCAGAGCTGTAAAATAAAATAAAAATAATAAAAAGAAATGAATCATTAATTATTTAATTAATTATTTATGTAACGGGAAGTTGGTATAATAGTTTAATGTAATTTAATTTCTTTTTTCAAATTAAGTAAATAAGTTTCCTAAGACCGAAATTGCCAAATATTGGTTACTACCAAATTTCAAATCCTTCCCTTGTGTCCTTTTGGTTTCCATTCATTTATGTTCCGCCAGTGCTATAAGCCTATAATGGCCTCTGACCTCATCCAGAAGTTTCCCATGGAGATTTTTTCCTGGCATTGCTAGGGCCGGATTGTTGTACTTTTCATTTTTATTCCTGGAATCCCAAGGCCACCCAGATCCCCATTTACGACTTCCTGTGCCTTCTGTCAATGGAATTGACCCTGATTTGATCAACAGATCCCTTTCTGCGTCATTCTGACCATATTTGGCTGTCATCAAATCCAACATGAGATTCCTTTCAAGACCCCAGAATCGATGATCAGTTGGCACCCTGTTTTCTAATTTATCCCCAAGCTCCTTGATTTTTCGGGGATCGGCCATTTTGAGAATCTCGGCTGCCACATCCAGTTTTCCCAGGATACTGAGTCTGATATGAAAATATCCCTGCTCTACACTCGAGTAGACTCTCTCTGTGCCTTCATACACGAACTTAATCTGACAGTGATACCAATTAGAGAAGTGTGCCTTCTTACCCTGATAGATAATTCCAGCTTTTGTCTCCTGTATGTGTATTGACTCGTCTTGCACACCGGGGTTCTTTGTTTTTCTCCTGTTTGCAGGTTCACTGCGAGCATGGGGCTCGTCAGGGGTTGGAGTTCCAACTCCCAAATCTACACCATCTATAATGCGGTGCATGTCAGGTACACTATGCAGTGAGGAGTATTGGTATCTTGTAGTTTCTATCAGAATACAATTTTTCTCCGCCTTTGACACCAAGACTGTGGTGGAACCAGTCCCAGTGACCACTTCGAACCCTGTCACTACCACACTAACTACGACTGCCCCAGCGGCGCCACTCCAGCAACTTTGACAAGCACCACCTCAGCCACGGTGCCCTTCAAACCCATTGTGAGGGTAGTCAAGGAGAAGGCACCCACCTCGGTCGACCCTGATGTATTGTATGAACTAGTGATAAGTGGTTAAAATCTCCGACCAGCCCTCCACATACCAAAGGACTACTTCGAGCCTGTAACAGCCCCTGATGCTGTGGTCCATACTGAACCTGTTCACCCGATGGCTGCTCGAGCAGCAGAAAGCCATGCGACAGTGTGCCACATCCATAGGAAAGGCATCCGCAGACTATGCTATGGCCATGCAGGGCAAGGAGGTTGAGGGGCTGACCACCATCTTCGAACAACAACGACTCGAGGACCAACCTGAGCCAGGCAACGTCGCTGAGCTCACTGAGGAGCTAGGGAAGGCCATACGAGAACTGAAAATGACCCGGGCCTTTCCGAAGGCAGCAGAAGCCACTGTGGAGGAGCAGGCCGCTACGTGAAGTTCATAACTGTGTTCGGGATAGGCCTGACCCAGTGGAACGGAACAGTGGAAGAGATCCAGCACATTATTCGGGATATGTGAAGTGTTTGATTGTTTTGATTGTGCCTGTGTATAGTATGTTTCGATGATGCTGTGAAAATAATTGTATTCGTAGGTACACACGTCCATGATTGAAATCATGATTCGGAGATAGTAACCAGTTGTGGAGTGTGTGTTCAATAACATTGTCATATAAAAATGTCTATCTCTAATAGTGGGAATAAAATTCTCACACTTTGAAAGTTCTGAATGAAAGTTATATACTGTCTACTATGAGCTGTTACCTATATGGTACCCTCATAATTCAAAACACCAACTGTAAATAGTGTTTGATATCTGCCTTCATATCCAGAGAAATTTTTACTTGGAAATGATAACTGGTATTTGAATTTCGAAAGCTATATCTATTTTTATAATTGTAAGAAAATATATTATGTTACCTCAGGTAAAACATATCATATTCATTCCTAAGTTAATTAAGAATAATTTTCACACGAATATTGCTTTCATGTGTTTTGATTCATACAAAAGAACATATAATTACCTCTCCAGGGGGGTGTTTTTCCCCATTGGTCCAATACGGAACAAATACGGACACAAAATGCGGACCGTATACGGGACCTGCATTGGGAAGCCGAAAAACTTAATTTTTTCCCCCTCCGTATGACGACCGTATGTGTACACGGAATTGGAATTTTTTCGCTGCTTACGGGTTACCAATGCGGGATCACGCATTGGTATGCCCGTATTCATACCCATACGGGACTATGCGACATTGAAAGCGGGAAGCGACTGACGAAAACGGGGATACCCAAAACGATACCCAAAACGACAACAACTCAGGAAAAACGATGCCAAAAGCCAGTAAAAAGGTAAGGACAGCATGTCATATGATGCATAATGGTACAATAATACACATACTAAGCTATGTCGATCCGTTCTGTTATGTATGATGCTATTTTCATTCAATTTTCTCTTCTTTTCACCGGTGCCTGCTCCCGCGGTGACCGATTTGTCAGTGTTAACGTACCATTTCGCTTTACTACAATGCAAATGCTATCATGAATTTTTGTTCAGAAGGTGTACACTCTATCTGTTGTTTATTTCAATCTTGTTGTATGGGCAAAAGAAGTACCTTAGCTATACGAGGGGGGGGGGGTGTCATGGCAGCATATCCAGCTCCCTCACGTTGCCTGTTTTCCTTTTTTAATCATGGGATCACATTCAATTTTTCAGAAACCCCGACCAGATGCATCCGACGCTGAATCGGAAGATGAGGTGGAGGAAGGGTACCAGGGGTTGGAACACTTGTTCCCCAGCAATTTTCCAGGCATGGGGGGGTCCCAGAGGATTGGGTACATGGAAAAAATGTTGGCAGAAATGAGGAGATCAGAAGTCCGCCAAAAGGGAAAAGCCCCGTCCAGTGAGCACTATAGCAACACCAGTGCCCCCCCCCCCACATAAAAAGCAGAAACAGTTGCCCAAGGATGACAAAAAGCGGGGTTCGACCGCCAAAACTGCAAAGAAGCCATCATCCAGAGCCAAATCCAAATTAACCAAAAAACAATATGTGGGACAAATCATACCGGGTTATGCCAGTGAACTCAGTCTGAGTATGTCCAGGGACTCCACCAGAAATCCTTGCACAGTAAAAGGCGCCCATTGGCGGGCTGACGAGCTCGAGGCACTCATACTGGGTGCCAACCATCTGAAGCCGGTCCTGCGTGGCAAGTTTAAAGACGCCACCAGTGGGGCAACCATGAAAGAGCTAGCGTGGAAAGAGCTCACAGGTAAGAAAAAAAAATTAATATATATCCTATAAATCTTTCTGCCAAACACAGTGTATACTGTTGCAAATTAAAATGTACAGATTAAACAAAACATGTCACTCTGCCATACATTACACAGTATCCAACACTGTATTACTCCCTGTTGTTACGTCATCAAAAAACTCTGTCCTGATGGATGTAATGAAGTATAGCATATAATTTTTTTTGCCAGATTATGTCTCCTCCTGGGACTGAGGCCGAGGACAGTACTACAGGTGGAGGACAAACTGGGCTACTACTGCCAGCAGGCAAAACGGAAAGTAAGTATATTCCTCCGTAGTAAAATTTTTGGGTTTTATTATGCTGTAACACCAATGAACATTGTGATTCAAATATTGTAGAGACCATATATAAAAAAATAAAGCAAGATAAATTCTACCCAAGAACTTACCAAGAACATGGAAAAATTATATTCTGCTTCCTGTTTCCTGAATAAAGAAAGTATTTGGTACACCCTGTAATATAGTACAGAACAGGATTTTTCTATCTTTTACTTAGTGATCCCTATTTTAAATTCATGTGCTTTCCCTGTTGTAACAGAGAATTGATGCAAAATACCCCACCGGTTCCGGTCGCAGGGATGCCAAAGATTTCCTTGATGACCTGGAGCAGGCCGCGTGTGACTACTCCGGAGTCGACGTAGTCCTCGGTAAGTAATATTATTCCCTTTCCTTCCTCTGAGATACTGATAAAGGAAGATAAAAAATGTAATCTTTTTTTTACGTAGTATGAGCCATACTGAAACAGGACATAATAATTACCATACATTATTATACCCCACATGTGGAACAGTAGTGATATCTTGCTTCTTTTTTAAAAAATTATTTCCACACCTGTCTTATACCTGCTTTCATACAACAGGTATAGACGGAATGCAGCCACCCGATGTGAAGGGTGGGGGCCGGCCTGATAGGAAATGGTCTTGCTACGACCCAGACCGGCTGGAAAAGGAGCATTACGCCAGCATCGCCATGCCCAGTGCCAGCATGGCGGCTGTACAGGAAAGAGAGCTGCTGATCAGCATCGATGGAGGTAAGCAGCGTCCATTTTTTAGCAAATAAAAATGTACATAGGGACAGTATAACATGTTGCACACATAAAGGTTTCTCCTAAAATATCTACTTATATCGGCATGTCCCATATATATGAAGTAGGCCACATTGCCCCCATATATGTGGGCAGTGTATACATTTCACATGTGTGTGGTATACAGTGTTTCTTTTTTTTTTCTTTGTAGTACCGGTGACAGAGGAAAGGCCGGAGGACATGCGGGAGTACGAGCATGATGGGACTTACATAGAAACGGAGGAGGGGGACATAGTTCGGGAGGAAGACGAGGAAGAAGAGGTGCAGGTGCAGGATGCACCACCCAGTGACTCTGAAGAGGAGTCCAGCGCCCCGGTCCTTTTTGAAGGTTTTACTAGGGCTCAACTGTTGAGGCGTGTCTCCTCACAACACCAGAAACTGAAAGCTGCTCGCAACATGGTAAATCCAGCACAACGCCCCACTACCGCTGCCATATCTAATGCCATGTTGGCCGTGGACCAGATAAAAATACCCAACGCTCCAGTCAAAAAGGTGTCATTGTATTCAACTAAACATAAACCCCTGGTTATACCCAGAAATCAGAGTTCCACCAACTCCAGCAAAAAAGACAAGTTCTAAAGGAGTTGATACAAAAAAGGAAGAAACCTGCTCCTGCCACCACTTCTCTGTACACAGAGGAGGAAGTACAGCATTTCCTGAAAGAAAGCATTGAAGAAGAAACCCCTCCTCCCACCCCTCTTGTCAAGACGGGCCGTACCATGTACTCAGCAGAGGAGGTAGAACAACTACTGCTACAGCAGAGAAGTGAGCCCAAAAAGGATACCTCCCACATACGGCCACCCAGGCCGACCATGTTCACAGAAGAGCAGGTGCAGGAATTTCTTAAGGATAACAAACCGGAAGAGAACAAACCTGAACCCTCATCAAATGAACCCCGTTCTACCACTTATACGGAACAGCAGGTACAGGAATTACTGAAAAGCCAAAAAACAGAACAAGATAAACCTCCCACCCCCGTAAAAAAACCAACAGTTAAGAGTTACACAGAGGAGGAGGTACAGCAAATGCTCCTGCAGAAAAAAACTGAAGTAAAGGAAGCTGCGACCCGTATAGACCAACCCGGACCGACTATGTATACGAAGCAGCAGGTGGACGAAATGCTGAAGGAAAATAAAGCAGAACAAAGTAAACCTCACACCCCTGTGAAGAAAACACCACACAATACAGAGGAAGAGGAGCAAACTCATATATTCACCACTAGTACACCCACCAAACTATCCCCTATACGGCAATGCTCCCCCCTTCCTACCCCCGAGCCCGTGAGAAGAGAGAAATCACAGTCTCCCCCGCATTCACCCCCGGATGAGGACATATTCCAATCCCCTGTTTTCAAGAAAAGAAGAAGGGAACCTCAGCGTTCAATACCCTGACGTCTAAATTAACAGAATTTGCTAACCACATGGCCACTACACTACAGCAAAACATGCATGCCATGGCAAACTCCAGTAAAAAGGCACTGGAGAAGCAGGCCGAGGTGGAAATGGCCATCGCTACAGCCACAAAACGTATGGGAGACCGCTATGAGTCATATGAACTCAAACTGGAACAATGCATTAAAACTTGCACAGAAAAACATGAGGAATCCATGTCGGGTATAGCGTTAGTGGATGAGAAAGTAGTAGACCACATACTGAAAAAGAACTTGGCTGTAATGAAAAATATGGACTCGTTCAGCAACATGCTGACTACCAACACGCGATCAGTAGCAGAAGCCCAGACTACATTGTCTACAGGGATAGTCCAAGTGGCTGAGAATTTGACGGGCATGACTAAGTTAGTTAGTGTTTTAGGACGTAATCATCAAAAACTGCAGGCAGTGATGCAGAAAGCAGACAGCGTCATATCCACATTGGTAAAAAACACGGAGACCTTGTCTCAACAATGTATAATCGAGCGGAACATAATTCCCCTTCTGGCCTCCAACCCAGGTAACTCAATTTTTATATCTCTGAATAACATACGGGATATCAAATTTGTTTAGCTAAATTGTTCTTTCATATGGTGAAATAAAATCAATGTACAAGAAAAATAATTATGTGCCTTAAATTTTTCAAATCATATTGATACCATGTAACAAATGTCCTGTCCCACCGCGCTTCCGCCACCTTTTTTTTAATAGAAATACCGCTATTTCTGTGCTTGCAGCAGTTCAGGATGTCCCGGTGGCTGGTGCATCCGGAATGGCGCAGGATAAAGCTGAACTGGACAAAGCGGGGGAGGAGGAAGAAAAACCAGGGGAAGAGCAGAAGGAGTCGGAGCTGCCCCACGCAGAATAAGAGGATGGTGTGTGTCACAGTATAGAGAAACAGCCTACCACTTCTGCCTACCTGACACATCAGGAACCACCCAAAGGTAGATATTAGTCCTCCCTGTGTTTTAAGTGTCATCAAGGGATGTTACTATATTATATTATTTTAACCCTTTCTTTTTAAAAAAAGTATTTATCGTGCAACAGAACATCTCTCTTTTTTATCCCAGAAACAATTCTTTTTTTCTTGTTAAAAAAATTCATTTATATTTTGTGTGATGTGTCCAGGTCAGGAGGAGGCAGCTTACTGCATGAAGTCCCCAGTCCATTCTCCTGATGGTACATACATCCAGGTGGATGGGCAGCTCAAATATGTCCTCAATGGAGCAGGTAATTTAAAATATATTTTGTCCCATTACATATAAAATAAAACAGTGCTAAAGAACAGAAAAATGTAACACATTCCAGCTGTATGAGAAATGCTGTGAAACAAGATAATTTATTGCTACTTCATGTTGTAATGCATAAATATATGTCACGGTAGAAAAGATATGATTAAAATAGTTGATGGAACATGCTATGTTTCTCATTTTATTCAGCTATTCTTCAGCACCCGCCAGCAACGGATGGCCTGCCTAATTTCTCTGTGCTCGGGGGAGAGGAGTGTGTTATACTACAAGACCGAGTGGACCTGCAGGAGGTGCAGTCAAACAGTAGCGACCAGGGGGATGATCCCGGTAGTCCTAACAAACCCAAGCTGAAACGATCTCTCCGGCTCAAAAGTAAACCCAAGACTTAAACATGTATATGGCCATGTGGTACAGATATATCAATGTTAAAGTGTTCATATTTAATTACATCTCCGGTTGTATTATACAGTTCAACTTTAAACGGTGAAAACCTGAATCAGGGTGCTGTTTTTAAATATATCATTCCATATGTGTGCAGGTGTCGTATATCCCTGGCATGTTTCTAGATTTTCATGTATTTCTGTGTACACTTATCAGACATTGCATGGAAATGTATACATATATTTTACTTTATAAATAAGTATTACGTTAGCGTGGTCATACGGATAAGTCACTGCATCCATGTTGGTGCTAAAAACTGATAGAATGTGTAGCAAGGCTAGCGGCTGTTTATTGTATGGTTTAATACTACATACCCAAAAAAAATACCGGTATTATGTTATTTTATTATATTGATGTACATTTAACAGACATATCGAAACATGGGTGTAGTTCATAGTTCTTACCCAGGAAACAAAAAACGTTATAGAACATTTTATAACGTTTTATAACGTTATATAACGTTTCTCGAAGGCTCCTTACTATGGCATAACGTTATACCAAATTATATAACGTTATTTTGACATTAAATAACATTTTTTGTTAGCTGGGTATGGAGGGATTATTTATCCTTCTTCTCCAGGTGGTCGTTCTGGAAATGGGTCTGAATGAAGCTCTTCCTCATGTGTGTGAACAAGACACTAGGTTTGCGTCCCAGGTTTGCAGGTTGGACAGCAGCAGCCTGTTTCTTCTTGTAACAGTCCTTAGCCCGGGGATTGTCCTTCAACAGCTTGACTTTACCGAGCTTAGCACAGTTATGGAGGCAGCAGCAGGTTTCTATGATCCGGGCTGCCCGCACAGGATCGTGCATCAGATACCCTCCACTACTGTCCATGCATCTGAAATTAGTCGATATGTTTTGTAGAGCTATATCCAAATCTGTTCATTCCTCCACCCATATGGGGAAATTTATACTGTCATATGTCTCATGTATAGAAGTGAAATGTTGTGTTAACATAGTTCATACAAAGTTGGTGCTGTGACAAATTTGTGCATTTTACTGTTTACATTGTTGTGTTACTGTATTTAAGGTATTGTGCAAAGAGCTTGAACTTACCTTAGTCTCTGCTTGACCTGTCCCATGATCCGTTCAATCAGGGACCTCGTTTTACGGTGCCACTTGTTGCAGTTGGCCTCCGCCTGAGTACGCTCCACCCTGACCGGGGTTAGAATGTAGTCAGTCAGAACATATCTGAAAATATAAAGGTAGCATTAAGTAGACCATCACGTTCAGGTGTGTGATATAGTATTTTCAGCTGCATTTCCTGCTTTGCAAACGGGAAAAAGTACATTTGTTTATTTTTGGTAAAACGCGATGTGACATATGTTATGTGGAAAATTTGAAAGTTTATATTGTAAGGACAGAGATGTGGGGAACAGAGTGTATTCATTAAAATACTGCCTGTTAAAATATAAACCTACCCAGAATCTCCAAGCAGGTAGAAACCTTTGAAGTCACCATGGTCCCTGAGGTATTTTAGCTGACTGCCGTTCATCACATAGATGTCGTTACATGTTCCCGGATTGGCTGCGTTGACATGCATGATCATCCCGTCATAGTCGCCCACGATCTGTAGAGAGAAAAGATATAAAAAATAAAATAATTGTGAAGACGTTATGTGCTGTTGCTTTGAATACTTTACCATAATACATGACAAGTTAGATGTCCTTAAAGGTCAGATAATATAATAAGAAGTCAATTATTTTATTTCTTATGAAGAGGGAAAAAAAAGATAGAATATGTGTGTTAGGACAAGATTGAATTTCAACTTACCATTGCGTTGATGGAGTAGTACCCCTTGTAGCAGAAGAACTGGTTTTCGTCCTTCACCAGTCCTTTAGGGCAACCGATGGGGAAGTGGGTGCCATCCACCAAACCAAAGCACCGTGACTTTTTGGTTTTCAGGCGAAATAACGCAAAGCTGTCAGGAACTGAAATAAAGGTATAGGCCAATTAAGGTACAATAAAATTAAGGTATGCAGGTCTGACACTATAGGTTCATATAAGTGTATAGAAAAGAAGATGAACATGGTACTCTATACAACTCTTTCTTTCTGTACTCAATATGATTGAGATATGGGACGGGTATAAAATACAGTATATACAGAATAACAGTGGTAGCAGTGGTACAAGAGTACAACATGTATACATACCCTAAGGCTGTGTGGGACTGCATGTTTACCACGCAGAATCTTGTTTGAGCGGGTGGCGACGTAGCTCTTCACCAGAATTCGGCAGACATCTTTACTAAGCCTGTACCGGGCTATGAACTTCTTTTCGGAATACCTGCTGAAGGGGTCCACTCTCTGAAAGTATTCCCTCTTCTCCTTCTGCGTCCACCCCCACACCATGTTGAATTTTGGTGGGAAAGCAGAGAGTGGGCCAAGGTCAAGGTCATGCAACATACCTACACCCCATGCGGGTACTGAATTACCTATGCCGGA
The DNA here is from genome assembly GCA_947462335.1 of Harmothoe impar. Classification (NCBI taxonomy): domain Eukaryota; kingdom Metazoa; phylum Annelida; class Polychaeta; order Phyllodocida; family Polynoidae; genus Harmothoe; species Harmothoe impar. The sequence goes on along the minus strand of OX381705.1, from coordinate 39,555,634 downwards.
GTTGAAGTACTCGCATGCAGCATACAGGCCACTTTTTTTGAATTTATGCTGCTCTGATAGCTCAGGAATTGAGGAGACTTATATGGACAGGATGTGGAAAAAAAATCTTGTATCCGATGAGGAAAAACGCTTTTTTCCCGTATGCGTATACGGGATTCCGTATAGGATACGGGATTCTGCTTTTTGGTAAAAAATGTCTGTATCCGATGAGGAAAAACACTTTTTACCCGTATGGGATGCCGGGACCCCTGTATGACACATACGGACCCCAAAACCAATGGGGAAAAACGGCCTCCAGGCACGGTTTGCCTATAAAAACGTTTTCGAACCAATACTTCTGTGTCAATCCGTCCTAAAGTCACATAATGTGCATTTACCTACCCAAAAGTGTAAAAATAATAAAAATGTTATTTTCGATCTCATCAAAACCAAAAAGCTGTGATCTCAGTAGTAAAGGAAAGTAGAGTAGAAAAACATATATATATTAATATCTTTATTAAAGATGGATACTAACGAACCTATGTTGTCGTTATTGTTGTTGGATCTCTTAGATCCCTGTTATGTACATAAATTGTATTTATAAACGTTGGTTAGTGTAACAGGTCTAAATCAGCATGCGGTTTTCCACATGCTCAGATAGAACATATTCGAACCCTTCGACTCAATATAATTGATGTCTTTGTGTACACTGATATTATTCGCCTATTTTTGAATTGTATATTATATCAGATGTGTCAACCCTTGTTATAATCTGGTGGGGGTGATGTAGGGGCACGAATAATACGTGTAAACATGGGTTCGTGGAGTCAACGCGGGAATTGCCTCCTTCAGACACTAGGTGGCGACACCTACGCCATGTCCTTTCGATTATCCGGTAGCGGAGCCAGGCAGGGCACTCCAGACGGCGCTCTGGTGGAGTGCCACGTCGACACTGCTTGGTCCGCGCTCAGGGTATATAAGAGGTCGAGGTTGGCTACCTCAGTGAGTTCGTCCCAGGACGAGCTCAGACCCACACCCTTCGATACATTCGATACCTTCGTTACCTTTCGATCACAGGGCACCTACACCCCTCCAACTCTCTGGCTCCTGCACCAGCTATGCTGGCCCAGGACCAGATCATCCAGCTTTGCTGACTTCAAGCTAAAGGGTAGAACACTGTACATTTCGAGTTGGTTATTTGATTGAACCGAACAAACCTTCGTGTTACTTTTGAGGCTGTGATTGTAACTGAATAAACCTGTTGCATTCAATCGAATTTGCAACCACAACCCCTACAATGATATTCTTGGTCAATTAATAGCGATTTTAGCCTTCATAATATCACACTACCACCAGGTTTCTGCTCAAGCAGTCTGTGACTGGGATATCCTTTCCCGGCTTGTACACCACGTCAATGTCATACATGTACCTCTGGAGCTCTATTGTTTGGAGCCTTTTGGGTGCTGCTGATATGGGATTGCGGAGGATTGATTCCAGAGGCTTGTGGTCTGACTCCACTGTCGTTTTTCTGCTATGTACGTACTGGTGGAACCGGGAGCATCAGTGTACAATAGCTAGCATCTCACGCTCAATCGGGGCCCAGTTACCCTTGGATGCATCTAATGCTCGGGATGCATATTCAATCTGTTGGCCATCCTGCATAAGGCTGTGTCTCACAACCTTGGGCCAATTTTTTTGTCTCTAACTGGGTGCCGTCTCTGACCAGGTGCCGTCTCTGACCTGGTGCCGTCTCTGACCAGGTGTCAGAAAAAAAGTGTTTTAAAAAGAATTATAGTCATATATATAAGGATTTGTAAAAACATTATTATTATTATTATCATAACTATAATTAGCCTCCTTCTGTTGGTATTTTGACCTTATCAAGCTAAGCCGGTCAGAGACGGCACCTGGTCAGAGACGGCACCTGGTTAGAGACGGCACCTGGTCAGAGACAAAAACATTGACCCAAGGTCGTGAGACACAGCCATAAGTGTCACTCCTGTGGCCTTCTCAGAGGCGTCTACCTGCAGTGTTAGTGGCTTGTTGGGGTCATAGAATGCCAGGACCGGGGCCTTTGTGATGATCTCTTTCATCTTGGCGAATGCTACGTCCTGCTGGGCATCCCACATAAACTTTATGTCCTTTCTCAGCAGGTCTCGCATCGGGGCAGTAATGCTGCTCAGATTAGGTGCAACTTTGCAAGGTAATTCACCATCCCAAGTATGGTTTGGAGTTCTGCCTTCGAGGTGGGAGCTGCCATATGAGTGATAGCCTCAACCTTCTTGGGGTCAGCCTGGAAACCGTTGTCAGATATGACGTGGCCATAGTATTTTACTTGTGACACATTGAAATGGCATTAATCCAGTTTGTACCTTTGGCCGTGCTCAAGAGCACGTTGGAATGTTGCACGGAGCGTTTCCAAGTGTTCCTCCTGAGTTGTTCCGGCCATGAGTACATTGTCACTGATGCCTTTTACTCTGGCCAGCCCCTCATCGGTCTCACCCACACGCCTCTGGAATATGTCCTGGGCGCAGTTGATACCGAAAGGCATACGTCAGTACCTGTACTGACCAAAAGGCATGTTGAACGTTGTCAGCCAGGATGATACATCATCCAGATGAATCTGCCAGTAACCGCTGCGGGCATCAAGCGTAGATAAATATTTGCATCCTGACAGTCTGCTAGTGACATCATCCAGGGTTGGAACTGGGTAATGTGGTCATTTTATTGCCTTGATCAGGGATCCAAGCATACCCTTAATTCACCATTTGTTTTGTGAACCACCACCATGGAGCTAACCCAGTCTGTGGGTTTGGTGACCTTCGTAACTATCCCATGACTGTCCATACGATCCAGCTCAGCCTTGACTTTGTCACGGATGGACATGTATGACTGGCTCAGCTCCTGGCTGCAAACTGATGTTATGCGCCCCAGGAAACTCTCCTATACCCTCAAAAAATGTCAGTGTATTCTGAAATCAGGGCATTGATAGCAGGGTCGTTATCACTCGTATCATACTCTCGTATCCCAGCTTCCTGTTCATCGATGGACATTACAAGCTGTACCAGATTCATGTCCACACACATCCTCAGTCCAAGGAGTGGGGGGTGTTAATGGTGGCAGTCACCACCATGTCCGGTTTCCCAGGTAGGACATGGTTCTCCGAATCCTCGATCATCTCCACATCTCTCGAGTGGGGCCAATAAATAACATCTTCCACACAGATGACTGATGGGAGATCCTTATAGGGATCCTTCTGTGTTTGTCATTCCGGCCCTGGAGGATCCATAGGAGGATACTCAGACTTACTGGCCAGGTTCCCCGGGGTCAGTGGACGAAGGGTTTGGAGCATGGAACGACCCTTTGGTGCAGAGAAATCTGGACCATAGTCGGGTAGCAGCCCCTGGAGTGGGGACCGATGCTCGATCGTCACTCCTCTTCCTCTCCCTGGCGGGAGAGCTCGAGGAGATTGGGCTTCCGATTTCACCTTCTTACATTCGGGTTCGGAGGTTGCCGGATTTCTGTTGGCTTCGCCGCTTTTCCCTGTGAGGGGGTTGGCGGTTCTCCATGCAGCCATCTCTGCATAGATAACTTTACCCAGATCCAGACATCCTCTCCGGTCAGTGCGTGCAAAGACGGCAGACTGCTTTGAGTTTCTAGCAATCTCGACTTTCCCGAACTGTAATGTCTCGATGGTGATGTTTTTGACCTTCACCTTGTCCAGGCCAGCAATTAACTTAGAGTGTAGGTCCATTACGTTCTTGCGGGCCAGCAACATGGCTCGGCTTTGTTTGGCACTGGATCAAGGATCAAGTGTCCTTTTCGAAGTATTCGAATCCCACGGCATTTCTGGTTACTCCTCCACGTGTCAGAGCAGATATACTGTGCCCTGTGGTGCATATGGCACTCCACCAGGTGTCGCATAAATCGAAGTGGTGTCGCCATGGGCCGATTCTCATGTTTGAAGTAGTACATGCACGAATCGAAGGACATTCCTCATTTTTCCCCTGTCGATACCTTGCCATGGCCCACCAGATCTTGGGGCGGCCCTCATGGTTATAGTACGATTCAGGAAACTGCTTACGATCAGAGAGACGGTTGAACCAGTTTTCGGTCCACAGAAAAGTGCTGACAGTCGCATTACTGGAGACTCATTCCTCATCGTCGGACAGGCCCTCGAAGTCCGTTTCCTTGGGGCATGAGTACGTCCCCCAGGATTGTTTGCAGTGTTCAATACACTCGGGCCTGGACATTTTGAAGCCACCAGTAGCGTTTCGCCAGATCATATCTTCTGCTCTGGAATTTGGTTCATCTTGGGGACTCCCTGCTGCTGGGGCAGCTGCTGCGGCTGCTGCCGAGGGAGGAGCCACTGGGCTTGAGGTATTCGAATGCCCGGACAGAGGGGCCGTTGGTGGAGATGCAGGTGCAGGGACCTGCGCCAAAGCCTTAGCTGGTGTTCCTGGCGGTGTCGAAGGAGAAGCTGTTACTTCACCCTTCGAAACCACATCTACCAACCTCACAGTGGGAGACATGTTGATGCAGTCGTCTGTGGGGGTAGAGGGTGGGGAACACAGGGCTGTTGGGCTTCAGCCTTCTTTACTTTCCGTCGTTGGGCTTTCGGTACCTCGAACTGTCCCTGGTCAACATCCGAATTAGGTGCTGAGGAGTCGATTGAGGCACGTCCTTTGTTTGGATTAGGATTTTTCTGTGCCTGAGCTCGTGTGAGAGGAACATTCGGAGCAGCCTTGAGAGCGTCAAGAGTTTGTCTCAATTGTTCATTTGCTGCCCTCAAGTCGTCGGATTCCTTCAACACCTGAGCATAGCGAGCTTCCTACTCAGCTTGTTCCGGTGTAGTGGAGGTAATATCCGTGGGTGTTGACTTGAGGAGATCTGGAGACTTCTCGAATTGAACCGTAGATGATTCAGGAGTCTCTGGAGGGGATTCGAATTGAGTCTTAACAGTCTCAGTCGCAGGGGTGTGTGCTTCGAATTGAGTCGGGGTCGACTCGGGAGGACTCGAAATGGATTCGAATTGAGCTGGGGTAGGCACGGTCCCTCGGATGTTGGTGGAGTGGCTGGAGGGGTATTCGAGCGGGAGGATCTGCGGTCACTCTTATGTTTAGTGAGCCGTTTCTTCCTTCCCTTGGCGTTTTTACTACTACCATCACTCGATAGGACTGGCTCTACAGTCGGTTGGGCCTGTTTGAGGGCTCGAAAGTCCTTACCAAAACGTAACAGAATCTGGCTAAAAATATTGTTCTTATAGGCTCCAAAGATGGCCCCTTCATAACAGTCAAGCCAAGTCCCATCGTGGTGATAGAAGCCATGCTCTTCTAACTTCTCCAGCACCATTGCCATGAGGGTTGGGTGGAGGTGTAACGAAGTATATAATGGCGGCTCGCACTCTAACACCTCCATCAACTGCTCTTGAGCTAGGGATTTTCGAACGGCGTCCTCCATCTCAGCTTCTGTTACTGTATGAATGGGCATTCGGCTCACCTCTTCTAACTCTGGCATCTCACTTTCCTCCAGGTCGCCCGCTGGATTCGTTTCCATGGAGTTCTCGATGTCTTTCGCCGGGACGCGCCTTGGGGTGTTATGCCAGGGCAAAGGTCCTAAATTTACCGTCGCTGGCAGCGGCATGGCCCTAGCGTCCTGCTCGGCCGTCGAATAGGGACCCACTCCAGCACAGTGGCGGCTGAGCTCCCAGTAGACTCAGAGGCAGACTCGTAATCCGACTCATGAACACTGTCGAACTGTCCATCGTCAACATCTTGGAATAGATCCAAGTCGTCGGACTGGAGGCCCTCACCAGGGGTGTAGAGAGGTTGCTCCTCCATCGAAATCGAAGTTCTTTACGAAGTTGATCGAAGAATCTATGATGCGGGAACTGGAGTTCCCCGTGTCCTAATGACACTCGCGAATGGAACTAACCGACCTTCAGCGTGTTATGATATGGTTTACAGGAATGTTGACGGTACCAGGACCCTTATTCCTCCTCCTTTGTTCTAAAGGCGGGCGCGCATCGTCTGGCGAGGTTCCAAAATGGCGACCGCCCTTCTTGTCTCACGATGCCACGCCCGTCGCGAGAGCAAAGGTCAGCCAATCAGGGTTCACGCCTTTTAAACGGATAACGTAGCAGGAGACGCTCGCGTTTCCCGCCACTAATCGAATGGGTAGCTCACCGGGGTGTAGTCCTTACTGAGTCAACTCCACAGAGCCGTGGCTGCTGCTGGTTATGAATTCTTCGGGAGTGTAGGCAAATGTCATTACGGGTAACATTAGAATACCCGCCGGATTAATCCGTCTGCCACCCTCTGGTTCATTCATTCACCAGCACATGCCTCAGTCCTGATTACTCGACGGCAATTAGGTCTGCACTACCACCATAGGATCGAATCTTCTTGTTGTGTACACAAATTCGGTCACAGCAGCACCACGGCCTAACCGGGGGCTGCGCCTCAACTTGCCAGAAGCTCAAATTTTCAATACTGGTCTTTTTTTTTTAGGCCTACCACGGCTCCTCTTTAATTTACCAACACCTGGGGGCAATGATTTCTCTTCACTTGAAACTATCACTAGTTTCCTAGGTCTACCAGGACCACGCCGTTCCGGGGTGGTCGCTCTCCGCTCAGTGTCATTTGATTTCGAATGCTCCCCGGACTTCGAATGCGCTGAAACATCACCATGCCACCGACGTAGCCGAGCCACATTGGATTTATACAGGCGCCCCAACAATGATTTGATCACTACTGCAGATTCAGAAACAATCCGAACAACAGTAAATGGACCATCCCAGTTGGGTGATAGTTTCAGCTGCTGTAGTGGATCATGTAGCCAGACTACTTCATCCCCTACTCAAAAGGATCTGAGTTTCAAATCAACATCATAGCCCACTTTTTGCCAAGATGCAGATTTACTCACTTCACATCGAACCATCTCATATGCGGATTTAAATTGATCCCTCAATGCTTCCACGAACATCACCTGACAAAGTGTTTCAGTGTTTATCCCAGCTACGCCGAACACAAATTCAGCAGGCATAATCAAATCCTCTCCGAACACCAACAGATTGGGGGAACAACCCGTGGATGCATGCACCGTACTGTTGTAAGCATGTACCACAAACTCGCATTGTTCATCCCAATCATCCATCTGACTGTTGACCAGGGGCTTCAGGACTTGTATTAGGGTTCTATTGAACCGTTCTACTTGTCCATCAGACTGAGGTCTGTACGGATTCATTCTGGTTTTGCATATAGCAAGGTTATGACACATTGCTGCCCATAACTCAGATTCGAATTCTCTTCCTTGATCACTGTGAAACATCAAGGGCACACCTAGATGGAGCACCCAGCCTTTTACAAATGCTCGGGTACATGTATGGGCCTTATGATCTTTCAGAGGGAACACTCTTGTGTATTTCGAATAATAATTGGAGATAACCATCATGCACGTGTTTCCATCAGGAGTAGGTCTGAGACCACTGATGATGTCCACCGCTATGCGTGCAAACCTAACTCCCCACAGTTCTTGAGTTAGTGGTAATTTCCCCAGGCCTTCACCTGGTTTATTAAGACAGCAGTCTGGACAAGTTGAGATCCACTGGAGTAAATCTTCACTCATGCCGGGCCAGTAGTACCTTCTGGAGAGTCTCGCAAGTGAGCGTTTTTTTCCAAAATGTCCACTGGTCTGGTGTCCATGTACGAAATACATGATATCCCTTCGCATAGCAGTGGGTATCACGATTTGTCGAAGTTTGGCCTTGTAAGGTGTTATTTTCCACCTACATAAGATACCGTCGACAACGGTTAGCTCTGGCCATTGAGCAAGTAGTTGTCTCGTTTCTCAGTTCTCAATCGAAAGGGTTGGTCTCTGTGGTTGGACACCACTGGAGACCTGTCCTATCAGTCTTGCAATGACAGCGTCACCCTTCTGGAATTGCCTGATAGTCTCAGTAGACCATTCCATAGCTTTGGAATGTCCCACATCATACGGCACTCGAATTCCAGCTACTACAGCGTTATGGGCCCCACAGTCATCACAATCCATTCTAGAACATTTCCGTATGGGTCTTCTCGAAATCATATGCTTACTCCCCGTCCCGTGTTGGATTTGGCTGTTTTCCAACCTGAATTCGGACAAATGGGTTAACCACTGACCGATCATTCCTTCTGCTTCCTTAAAGTTGAGCAACCACCTTAAGGAGGAATGATCTGTCCGCAAAGTAAAATCACCTCCCCACAGGAAGTGTTTAAACCTCTTCGTATAAACTACTACTACCAACAACTCGCGTTTAGTAGTACAGTAATTCCTCTGGGCCTTATTGAGGGTATTACTTGCGAAAGCCAGCGGTACTTCTTTCCCATCTTGGATCTGGGACAAGGCAGCACCTATACTATCGTTACTGGCGTCAGTGTCCTGTATGAAATGACCCTCTGCAGTGGGATATATCTCAAAACTGGAGTAGTTCGAAATAGGCTCTTCATGGCTTCGAATGCAAGATCTTGTTCAGGACCCCATGGGAAAGGCTCCTTCCTTCTACCCAGAGTCCAGTGAGCTAGAGCCTGCATAGGCTGAGCTATTCTGGCATACCCCGGAAGGAAGTCCCTGTAGTAACTACAGAAGCCGAGGAAGGACCGTATGTCTTTAGGTCCTTCCGGCTTTTCCCATTCCGACACAACATCTAACTTTTCGGGATCTGCCTTAACACCCTCGGTGGATATTATCCGACCAAGATAGTTAATTGAAGTCCTGAATAGGTGACACTTCTTTGGTTTCAATTTCAAACCATTGATTCTCAACCTCTCGAAAATCTTGGCTAAACTAGCCAGACACGAATCGAAGGTTTTTCCAAATACAATCACGTCGTCCAGGTATACCAAACATTCTTTCCATAATAGGTCACTCCATCATGGCTTCGAATGTTGCAGGGGCGTTACACAACCCGAACGGCATTACATTGTATTGAAAAAGACCGACATGGCTCGAAAAAGCTGTCTTTTCCTGATCCTCGTCCTCCATTCCAACCTGCCAGTATCCGGACTGTAAGTCACGTGTACAGAACCATTGATTTCCGCCCAGGGAATCAATAGTCTCGTCTATACGGGGTGGAGGATAGGAGTTTTTCTTTGTGCAACCATTCAATTTTCGATAATCGATGCAGAAGCGAATTGTGCCGTCCTTCCTTGTTACCATCTGAACAGGACTGGACCAGGGGCTCGTGCTGGGAACAATCACCCCTAATCTCAGCTGATCAGCGATTTCCTTCTCGGCCATCAATTTCTTCTTCAAAGGTAGGCGTCTATAAGGGATTTTGAAAGGTACAGCATCCTCTGTAACACCATATCAGTTCAGCCCAACCCAGTGGGCTCCCCGAAGGCTACATCGTATTTCATCAATAATCGTTTCAACTGATCTTTCTGGTCCCCCGTCACCAAGCTCGAATTGTCCACCAACTTCTGAAGTTCTGGACGCAAATCGGACATCCCTTCAAGGTTCGGTTTGGTATCTTCTGAGAGTATACTGGTGCTTGCCTGTGCAACGATCACCTGCCCCACGGGAGTACCTTTCATCAGATAACGGACTTCACCTCCAGGATTCGAAATAGGAATCAAATTCCTGCTGCCACTGCCAACAAAAGTATCTGCACTCTCGAGTCCAATGGACGCCAATCTCACCACATCTGGTTCAATTACCGCCATTTGGTCCCGGAAGATACTGTCACTCGAAAACAGGACATCACAAGTCTGTCCTGGAGGTATCTTAACCCTCTGTACCACCGAGGCTACAGAAGATACCTTTCTTTATACGCATTGTACGGCCATCTTGTACAGATGTTCTATCTTCAACATCCCCCTACAAGGTTCCAACATTGCCCCGTACATTGCAGCTGGCACATATTCACCTTAGGGGTTACCACCTTGCCATCCTGAGCAACCCCCTCTAGTTTTCCGTCTTCTTTTCTTCAGGTTTTGGCACCGGCTTCTCAGACATTCTGCTGCAAAGTGTCACCTATAGCACTTCCGGGTGGTTTTATCCACTTTTGGTTTCGAATTCCTCCCTGCAGGTTGCTGATTTACAGAAATCAGGTCAGTCAACCGTAGCAAATGCCCTTCCACAGAACTAGGAGTTGAGGATGTAGTCGAAGGTGCGCTTGTGGTTCTAGAGGTTGCAGGAGGTGTTTTCCTGTCCGCCTTCGGATAGCGCTCCGAATTCGAATTGGAATAAGATTTGCCGCTGTTCTTTTGAGAGCCGCGCCAATCTCCTCCTCCCTCCCAGAATTATCTTCCTCTGCATTAGAGGTAGGTGGATCTTGTACCACACTGGAAGTTCTCGAAAACACTTTCGAAGATAGCAGATGCCATTTCCTGTCATAGTCCTCTATGGCCATGAACAAATCGGTGAGAGAAGTTCCAGCTTTCCAACTATCACAGGCTGCTGATCGTTCATCAGAGTCCCTCAAGCCTTCAATGAATTGTGAAAACAAATCATCAAGAAATTGGGGGTCATCCAATTGCCATCGTGGTCTAGCTTTTTGTAGGAGACTTTGCAGTTCTAGGCCAAACACACAATGAGACTCATTTGGCTTCTGAGTCCTTTTTCGAAACAAACGAAGTGGATCTTCATTACCCACATTACCGATCAGGTAACTGGCGCATTCCACCAACTGGGTAAACGACCCGGCACCATGCATCATTCTCCATCTCGAAACGGCTAACTTGCCAGGCCCATTTCTGAGCGCCCGAAGTAGCTTGTCCAAAGATTCCTGCTCAGACCACCGGTTATACCTCATGTTGTCCATGAAGTCTGCAAACCATTCCTGCCATGGCTGTCTGCCAGTGAAAGAAATCAGAGTGCTTGCTGTGCGTCTTGCAGCATTGTGGTTGTCCCTGTGCAACAAACGAGACTGCTCAATGCTCCAATCTACGATATCGGCATTGTCAGTTTGTCTGCTAACACAGTCGACCCCCATCTCAGCAATGCAGGGATTCGAATCATAAATCAATTTCATCCCTGGGGACATTGATTCACGCCGGGAAACTTGTCTACCTGCATTGGTAGGAGATCTCCCTGTCCTCCCAGTGGAGGAACTCGGACGTTCATTCGGATCAGACCTTGTAGATCTATCGTTAGAACCGAAACGGTTGGTTCTCTCATGAGAGCCTGACCGGCTGGTAGGATTCGAATTGTCATCATCATATGACGTTGCAGTTTGTCCACGACCTGATGATCTTCCATTCGAACCTCCTGTATTAATGGTCACCCGTCTGGTTCTTCCTCTGGATGAGGGAATGCCACCCCCACCAGATGATGAGTCCTAGACGCCATCACTGACATGATCGAATCCAGAATACCCGCTTCGAGAATCCTCTTTGTCTCGTTTCGACTGTAACTCTTGTAGTTCTTGGCTGACAGAATCCCGTTCTTCCATCATTGCCTTGGTTGCCTCCCTTATCGTCTTATGGAGTTCATCCGATTCTTGTACGGCTTGGTCTTGACGCCGTTCAAGGATCTCAGTTCTCCGTCGTAGGACATCCTGTTGATGGGAGAACTGATCTTCCATATGAACCAGTTCTGCCGGATAATCGAAAGGACATGGCGTAGGTGTCGCCACCTAGTGTCTGAAGGAGGCACTTCCCGTGTTGACTCCACGAACCCATGTTTACACGTATTATTCGTGCCCCTACATCATATACGATTGCTTTGTCCACGCGTACAAGCCAAGGACAAAGCAGACGAACACCTGCTACCTAGTACCCACACCCACCACCAGTGGCCCTGCACCACCCTATTGTATATAAGGGGCACACGCTACTAGCCAGTCAGAGAGAGCTGGGTAGGGTACTAGGTGCATACCATCGCATACCTAATGTACAATAAAACCCAAACTACTTTCTTGCATATCAAATCTCAGATATTAGTCCAATGCTAATTGACGATGGGCCGATATGACATGTGATGGAGAACAGACGGTCTTGAGTGCTTCTCATGAAGCAGCGAGGTGAAAAGGTGTAGTTTTTGTGGGTGTAAACTACCATAGCCGTTGGCGAGCATGAACATCTCCGATGTCCAAGCAGCTTGACTGGAGGTCTCGACAAGATCCAGACTACAAAGATAAGCTCCGCAAGTTGAAGAGCAGACTACCTGGAGAAGCCTATGAGGGTCTGCAGAATCTAGGACAACTAGTGACTTCGACGCCAATCAGAAGAAAATCGCCAACCGAGGTCAGAAAACACCTAACTAACGACGAATACAAGCAACAGATAAGTGACACAACGCGTAGTGTTGTTGAATTTTGGATGCAAATAACACCGTATCCAGTGATACACTAACGTTAGACCATAGTGCCGTTTCACAACCTAACACTAGTATAAACAGCTCTATGGGGTTCTCTGGTCAATAACAGACTCAGTTGCTATGGATCAGTGTAAGAATTTAGACGAAGCTAAAGTGCAAATTGCAGCGCTAGCAGCCGATTTACAGAAATTGCAACAGCGCTATGATCAGCAGCAGCAGGATAAAGAAGATCAATTAGAGATAGCTAGCAAGGAAACTATTAAGTTAAGAGCGGATTTGGATGCACTAAGAGCAGGCCATGCACCTAAACTTGGCAGTCCGGAGGCCATGTTTGCCAAATATGATATGGAGATTTGACTTTTTGAAGAAAAGAGCACTAATGGCTGAAGATTTAGAAAGTAGACTTTTGGCAAAGATGGATCGTAAAAATGACAAGCCGAATGACGTTTTAGCTTATAACAAGCATAAAGAAGCAGTGAAATTATTAGGCAGAAAATTAGACATATTTTCACTACTGACGGTCTTGCTCTCAGCAAAAGACCATATCAACTCTTATTTAAACTATGCACGCAAAATCCACGAGGATTCGAAATATTACCTTGATGGATACTGTAAACGTACATATTTTCGCTGGTACAAATTTTCGCGGATTTGCTTCAAAATACAATTTCGCTGGGATTTAAATTCGCTGATATTGAAATATCACAGTTATAAAGCTATATTGGATAAATTTTCGCTCTGTACATATTTTCGCGGATTTTAAAATCCGCGAAATCCGCGAAAATATGTACAGCGCGAAATAAAATACGTTTACAGTATGCGCAATACTTAAACGCCGAGGCCTTGGATTATTACCAAGCATACAGAATGGTGGAATCTTCAGAGGACATGCTTAAGTTCTATGATGCCTTTGTTGCCCGATTCCAACGCGTTTCAATCGATGAATTAGAAAAGGGTGCTGCCCACCGAAAACAAGGCGAGAAGGAGAGGGTACGTGATTATGGTACCAATATGATCAAGCTGCTAGCTAAAAAAATATGTCAGGTGACTTTAGAGTAGAGCTATTTATTAGCAACATGCACCACACTATTAAAGAGGCGGTCATGGCTTCATACCCTGAAACTATCGAAGACGCCATTGTCGAGGGTGAGAAGCAAGAGGCCATTAATAGGTCAATACAAAAGCAGCACAAGTTTGCCTCTGGAGATCTTCAGGAAACTATCCAGCTGCATAAAGCCAAAATCAATGCCTTACAAATGAGGGTTAAATCGAAAAAGGTGAACTTTGATGACCGCTCTAGGCAAGTTATAAAAATGATAGAGGTGTTAGACGACAGAACAATACGTCTAGAAGTGACAGATCTATATCACAATCAAAGTCCAGATCCAGCAGCCGAGATTCGAACTCATCGAAATCTGGAAGAGAGTCTTCTGCATCCCCTTCTCGAGACAACTATAATCGAAGTTACTCAAGAGATAATTACAATAAGAAAACGTAAAGTAAAAATTCAGTTTCAAATAGCCGAAAAGGCAATAGTTCGGATAAATATGACAGCAGCAGCGATTTGACTACAATGCCCACCGCTAATCACGCAAAGAATCAGTTAAACTCTTAGAGTCTAGAGATCAGAGCAGGTCCTCTAGACGTAGTCATAGAGATGCTGGTATTAAAAAGCCAAATGTAATTAATTGTAGATTTGAAAATGGAGCGTTAAATGTTGTGATTTTGTAGTTACAAGATACCAGCGTTAGTTGATACAGGTGCGTCAATTAGTGTAATCTCGCACGGATTCTACAGAGCTATATTAGATAAATCAAAGTTTAAAACTGAACGATGTCATGTTAGAGTATTTCTGGCTGATGGTTCATCACAAGTTGCTAGGCTCAGAATAGAAATCCCAATGACTGTGTCGAATGTGTATTTGAAACATGTGTTATATGTTGTGCCTAGATTAAGTAGGTCACTAATACTTGGTGTAGATTTTCTACGTAGTACTAAGTCTAGTATTAAGTTTCATCAGGATATCCTGATGATGATGCACTAACGGGGTGTTGTGAAAGCATGAGTTCGGTATATCCGCAGATAATGCACGAGCCGAAGGGCTACATCGCTCTCCCGGGCGCTACATCGGGAGCAGAGCATGGACTCACACGGCCGTATACACGCAGGGGACCTGGTCATCGCTTGGTTACTAAGAAGGACGGGTCTATCAGATTTTGTATCTATTATAGTGGTCTGAATGGAGTAACCAAGAAGAATGCGTATCCTCTACCCCGAATTGATGAGACCCTGGACTCGTTGGGTGGGAACCAATGGTTCTGCACCCTGGATTTGCAGTCCGGATATTGGCAAATCGGAATGAAAGAGGAGGATACGGAGAAGACGGCTTTGACTAGCCATATTGGACTGTATCAGTTTGAGCTGATGCCTTTCGGGTTATGCAACGCCCCGGCGACTTTCGAGGCCATGATGGAAACTCTGTTGAGCGATCTATTGTGGCGAAAGTGCCTGGTATATCTGGACGACGTCATTGTTTTTTGAGGAGTGTGCGTTGAACCTCGGAGAGGTGTTTGAACGAATTCGGTCCAATGGGTTAACTTTGAAGCCGAAGAAATGTGAACTTTTTCGGAAGTCCATGGTCTATTTGGGCCGGATTATCTCCACCAATGGTGTGCAGGCTGATCCGGCGAAATTGGAGACTGTGGAGACTTGGGAAGTTCCAAAAGGACCGAAGGCTGTGAGATCCTTCTTGGGGTTCTGTTCCTATTATAGGGACTTCATCCCCGGATTCTCTGGAGTGTCTCAACCTCTGCAAAAGTTGAGCCATCGGACTCCGGGGAGGAAGAAAGAACCTTTTCCCTGGGGGAGGGAACAGAATGATGCTTTCAAAGAGATAAAGGCATTGTTCCGAACCACCCCCGGTGCTGAGATACCCTATGGAGAAGGGGCATTTCATCCTTGACACTGATGCGAGCAATGAGAGCATCGGGGCCGCATTGTCCCAAATCCAGGACGGAGTAGAGGTCCCGCAGGCGTTCACTAGTAACAGTATGAACAAGGCACAGAGAAATTATTGCACTACCAAGCGGGAGCTGCTCGCTGTGGTGGTGTACACTAAGAAGTTTCGGCACTTCTTGTATGGAGGTAATTTCACATTACGGACGGATCATTCAGCCTTGAGGTGGCTCCTTAATTTTAAGGACGCGGAGGGGATGATTGGTCGTTGGTTGAATCACCTCAGTGAGTTCGGGTTGGAGAACTCTCGTATCCAACACCGGGCGGGCACAAAGCATATCAATGCTGACTGCCTAAGTAGACGTAGAGTGTGGGGATTGTGGTGCTCACAATGCCGTGGTAGCGAGTGTGCGTTTGCCTTATGATGGGTTGTTGCAGAACCTGTTGGATTGGTCCACCGACACTATAAGGACTTACCAGATAGCCGATCCTACCATAGCACGACTGAGGGAGCTGGTCCCTACAGGGGTCTGTCCAGTGAGACCCGAAATATCACTGGAGAATCGTGAAATACGACGCTTCCTGGCTCAGTTCCATGAACTAGAGATGCGGGATGCGTTGTCCAGGAAAGCGGAGGGTGTTACAAATGGTAATCCCGGCCGCTATGCGGAAGGACATCCTGTACTATTGCCACGGCCATTCCACAAGTGGGCATTTCGGAAAGAAACGCTCGCTGGAACGGCTGAGTAGGAGATATTATTGGCCGGGAATGTCTGGTGACCTTTTGAGGTGGATCGAGACATGTCCGGCCTGTTGTTTGGGCAAGCCTGGTCCGGGATTGGGAAAATTGCCATTACAACAGGAGCTATTCGGAGTAATGTTTGCTCGGATAGCTGTAGACAATATTAGTGGGGTAAAACCCACTCCGAGAGGGAATACGTGTATGATGGTAGTCTCAGATTACTATACAAAATACACACGCGTGTACCCACTGGAGGATCACACTGCTGCTACTTGTGCGGAAGCATTGGTAAAGGGGTGGATTCTCCATCTGGGGGCTCCCTTGATGTTACATAGCGATCAAGGGAGGATATAATCATGCCAGCGGACTTGGTGTTCGGAGTGGTAGGGATTAGTCCGGAGGCACCTTGTATGGTGCTATTTGTAGAATCTCTCCGAGAGAGATTTAAGTTTGCCTATGAAACAGTTAGGGCTCATTTGCTCAAAGCTGCGAATTGGCAGAAGGTGGGTTATGACACCGGATTGAAGTTACGGCGGTTTGTAGTGGGGGATAAAGTGATCCGACTGCATGAACCACTCTGTAATGTCAAGCTGGCGAATAACTGGGATAGACCACACACTGTGGTCAAATGTATCAGTCAGACGACTGTGTTGATCCAGTCTGCAGCAGGGCGCATCCGGACGAGCCATGTGGCTCGGTTGCGTGCTTGGGCTGGGAGGGAGCTCACCCCGGAAACGGAGGTGGAGGAGGAGAGTTCGGAGGCTAAATTTGTACCCTTGGAAGGGGTGTCAGTGGATACCCCCAAGGGGCGGGTACGAAGGAAACTCCGAAAGACCGTGAAAAAGAAAGTCTCGGCAGGCGAAGGAAGAAGGGCACGGAAAACTAAAATTAAGGCTGGATTATTAGTTAAGAACGAGTGTCCTTCGGCTAGTTTACTTGATGCGGGGTCGGGACATGGTAGCGGTGGAGCACGTCCTAAGACATCGTCTGCCTATCTGGAGCCTTATGAAGATGAGGCTATGGATGTTAGTGCCCCTACGACGGCCGCACAGCATGTGGCGCGGATTCAGGAGGCCCTGTCTCTGGGAGTGGGTGCGACGTTCAGGGTTCCGGCACCTCCGGGACCATTGAAAGTGGTGTCAACCCCCACGGAGCCACCTCCGAAGACAACAGAGTCAAGTTCGGAGAATCCAGAAATGGATACTTCGGACAAGGCCGGAAAACTGGACGAGGCTGCTGGTGGTGGTCCTTCGATAGGGGAAGGAGTTCAAGTTCTAACCCTACATCAGCACGATGATTGGGAGAAGGAAGACTCGGAAGTCCCGAGAATCCTCCGAGGGAGCATAATTGACCAATTAAGCTCAAAGGAAGTAAGGCTGTGGTTAAGACATTCAGGGGTCTGAACACTCTCTCGGAGCAGTTCCCTGTTTGGTTCCCGGACCGTTTAAATGCGGCCTTGGAAAATGTCGAGGAGGCGTCCCGTAAGGCACGTCTACTCGCCATCACGGAAGACCCTCCCGAGGCTATAGAGGAGTTGGACACGGATATGGAAACATATTCCGAGTTCAAGACCGTCTATAGTAAACGGGAGAAGAAGCGGCGCCTGACTCCGGCCATGAGGCTGGCTCGGGGCATTGAAAGACAAAGGACTCCATCTTGAATGCCAGTCGGGAGGACAAAATAGTCCAACAGACTACTGCAGCGGTTCGGAGTGCCGACACTGCTCGACAGGAGAGGGCCAACAATCGGGACAAGATCCTGATTGAAACCATCCGGCTGACTTCTCTGGAGGCGGGTCTATCCGCTGAGGAGGTGGAAGCCGTAATGCAGGGCTTGGCGGAGGATACCCTTCCTCAGGCCGAACTCCTGGAGTTGGTGGGGACTGCCCTCCGAGCCAACGCCGCGAGTAATTTCCATTACTTTAAACCAATGTGTGTGGGGGACTGTGTGAAGGACAACCGTTGTTCGCAGCACCCTGATCCGATTGGTCCAGATGGTCTATCGGACGATGAGGAGTGGATCAAGAAAGATCCGCTCTATAAGTCGGTACAACTGTACCACTTTGAGTTGCTGGAAAAGGTCCGGACTTCCAATAAGAAGTACCAGACATACCATCAAAAGACAAAGTTGTCGTGGGCGATGGCGAGATGGTCTCCGGATCGTCCCTGTCCCTTCACGACTTGTCAAAATATTGACGAGACCCATGACACGCCCCAAACTTGGCACACCAAGGTCAGGTTCGCCCGTCACATTACAGAGGCTCATGTGCGTCACTACATTCGGTATGACTGCCTGAGTGTAGGATCAAGGGGGAGCAAGGCTTGCCCTGACGGAGGGATGTTTTACCGTCGGTCAGACATCATCCGACACATGGCCAGTAATCACAAGCTGTCCCTGGAAGCTGCGGCGGAGCGAATCCAGACCGCACATAAAGAGGTCTACTCCAAGTTCGGGGAGATGGATAAAATGGATAACCTCGATGTGGACTTCGGTTCCAACGAGAAGGGGAAGGTCCGGGTTTTCTACAAGGTAAACCCGGATCACAATGCACTGCATATCCCAGATGGTCCGCTCTTTGACGAGTTCGATGCCTATCCGACGCGTACGACCGGCAAGAGGGCTCCGAAGAGACAAAACCAAACTTCGGAGACAGCCGCTGCGAAGCGAGCACGAAAGGATAGCTCGGAAGGGCCGTCTGTGTTGGAGAAGGTGGCGCCTGGATACAAGGGGGCCGCCTTTACCTCCACTAAGACCAATTGGATGTCGGGTCCTCAGCACGGACCGACTCACGCTCAGTCCGGTCCTGAGGATCCGAACACCACGACGGGAGAGAGCTTCGAGGAAGCTTTCCCTGATGCGAACCTGGTTCCGGGTGATGAGGCACAAGTCTACACCCAGACTGGGAAAACAAAGGCGTCGGTTAAACCCAAGCCCAAGCCTACTAAGACACAGAGTCCGCCTCCGGAGGCTCCTTCCGAGGATGATCTGTTCCTGCAGCGCCGAGCTCCATCGTCGTTCCCTCGGGCCGACTTCAGCTCCTATGAAGCCGGTCAAGAGACCTTGGAACAGTGGCAGGATAATTTCCATAAGCTGCTCACTGACCTGAGCCAGGAGGTAGCAATGCTCTCACTTAACTGTGTGCATCACCTCCATCTGAAAGAAGTCGCAATCCAGAAGGCGGCGGCTGTGGACACCGTTCGGGACGAGATGGAGAAAGCTTGGACCGAACAGGAGAGCGCTAGGCTGGATAGGAAAAAGCAAAGGAAGGCGGCTAAGAACGCCCAGGATAAACTTGACGCCGAGCGTGCCAAGTTCCGAGATTGTTTCGCGCATGAGATGCACGAATGGGATGGATCCAGGGCTATGATCGAAACCTGGCTCCAAGAGTTGACTCTGGCAGAAGCCGAGTCTGACTCCGAAGAAGAAGATCCACCGGCGGTAGACCCGAATAAAGCCGGAGGAAACGAGGACACCGCTTAGGATTATCCTATAGCGGGTTCGTGGGCAAGGGGGGGAGTATTGTGAAATACTGTCCCCATTAGTAAAACACCCATCAGCAGGGTGTCCTGGGATCCGGACAGCAGAACGGGACAGGCTGGCTACGCGAGGATCCAGCCTGTCAAAGGACACTGACGGAGGAAGACGATGGGATCCGGGAGAGGAAACGTTACTCGGGACAGGAGCTCCATACCATCTAGGACCTGATACACCAAGTTTTTTTTTTATATTGACATTATATTCAGGACCGAGTGCTCCTTTTACTAAATCAGTCCGAAGATCGCCAGGAGGCAGGACTGAAGTTTTTTTTATATATATCATCATGCTCCCGAGTAAGAGCAAATGAACTTTCTTGTTCCAGTTAGTAGGAGCTAAATGAAGTAGGTTCCGAAAGCCGGGCAGAATGCACCATCTTATGCCAGGAGGATCCGGATCGCCGCCGAAGAATATGTATGATGTCTCTTTACTATTCTAATATTATTACCTGTTCTTAATTAATAAGGAAAGTGATAGTGTTTATCACTTATAGTAATATTATAACAACGAGTGTAAACAGCTCGGGGTCCTGGAGGGACGAAAAAAATTTTTGTGATACCATACTTTTCAAGTGTTCATTCTCAGGTTTACCTAGAGTCGATATATATAGGTTAACTCTATTTATCCAAGGGAGTAGAGTGTAATTTTCATTACAGTCACTATATATATTGTTGTGTGTAAATAATAACTTATTGTGTTCATCAGAACATGTCATATTGTTAAAAGTGTACCTTTAATAGAGCCCCTAAGGTGGTATTTATAAGATAATGCCAGTCTGAAGTGTTTTCAGACTTTAACCTTAATTATTTACCTCCCGGTTATTATCTGGTAGGGGGTAGTGTAGGGGCTAGGGTTATGCGGGGTTTATATGACGGGTTCTGTTGGATGCTGTGTTGCGAACTCCGTCCGAACCCTTCAGCCCGACGGCAGGTGGCAGCATCTGCTTCGGGCTTGGGGTATGGACAGGTTGCTATAGGCTTCCGGTCTGCGTGTGCGCGTGCAGGCTGGCTGCCTATATATACCCAGCATCCGATGGGACTCGTCGGTCACTCTGGATCCACGCTAGGACAGAGGCCCCGCGATCATATCGGCTGCATAAGCCTACTGACCCGTTCCGAACTCTATAGGGAGTTCGCACCGCTAGAGCTTTGCCTGTCTAGGTTACTGAATAAACCTATTGATTCGCAACCTGTAACACTTGATCCGAACTGTGTTGGCTTTGTTCCTTTACTTAATACTATAACAATATTATAGAGGACCAAAGTATCGTTTATTACACTTGCTCCAATGTCAATTCTAGACTTGCCATGTTCATGCAGTCTGAGAACAAATTCGTATGTTTTAAACTAACAAATTTCACCATAAGTACTGGGGTGAATTTGCCATTGTTTCAATCAACATTAATGTTCAAAATTTTAAAGGGGGAGATTTAATCGATCTGGATGTCCCAGACCTACGTGATTTACATATAAACTTCTCACGACAAATCCAGCTTTTGAGTCTTGAGAATAATTACGTTTCTGATATTATCAAGAAAGCTGAGCATCAGATGCAGTTTGATAAGAAATATCAGCTGCCAAGCTATAATTGGACGGCGCATGTTTTATACGATTATGGCCCAGTTTCTATCAGTTTTGTTTGTAGTATTGTGTCGTTGAGCATATCACTATATTTGCTTTACAGGATCCATGGTTTGTTCACAATCCTCATTGGATTCAAGTCAGCCCTAGGGTTGAATGTGACCCTCACCCAGTGGAAATCAGAATGCAGACAGTGATTTTTAACACGACCATAACGTCCGATGGTGACACCTCTATGACCACCTATTTGGCCATAGGTTTCTATGTGGTTTTAATGATACTGGTTTTGGCATGCGTGTATAACATCTATAAATGTCTTAATAAGTGTAGGACGACCCAGTACAATATCATGGGACTTGCCGACACAAAGGTGTATCTGAAAATCAAATTTGCAGAGGATGTGTTTGCTTTCCAAGTAGGACAAGTATTGCACAACATCTCTGCCATCACCATGCCAAACCCACCCTCGATTATTGCCATACACGCTCCCAGGTTCTGTTCCTGACGTATTGAGGTCAAATGGGATCAGATGAGTATTTGCGAATATTTTGCAAATGGGAGACTGGTGTCCACTCTGTTCCCGAGCAGGCTAATGGTGCCTAAGGGATGCAGGGAAAGAGTTCGGGTAGCCATCCAATCAGGAGCTTTACACGCCCCACTCATCATGGCGGATGCTCATGGCAACACCATCTCCCTGAAAGGAGATGCCATGATAAAGCCCAGAGGTATACCCGACGAGTGATGTGGTTGGTGTTGTAAACATGTTAGCACGTATTTTATGTACATAAGAATAATACTATTCAATATGTATGCTTGAATTAGTCTGTCAGTTACTACGGTTATTATTTGTATATATAGGGTAACTAGCTCCAGATAATATAGAATTGGCTATCATTGAAATCAGCATCTCAACTATGACAAATCCTGTGGGGTAAAATGTATTGCATGTATATAGTGTGTCTAATCTGTGTTGTTCGATTGTTAATTAGACGGGGACTTATATCCGCCAACTGTAACCACTGCTGGATGGGCACTCTAGAGCGCACAATCCAGCATGTAGTGACGTGGTTTGCCAGCCGCACTAGCGACAAAGTGAGGGCGTCACAGCGTGGCAGTCGCCAACACCAGCGTCGAAATCTGGATGACCACCTAACTCGCGCACATCCATAGCCAGCTATGAACTTATGGTGGCCCAGTCGGCTTACATAGGCGATTGATGGCTTACACTGGGACCAACTATAGAATCAAACTTTGGCTAGCTGCGCATTAATTAACGCCTTACTTAGGCATAAGGATTATTTTTACACAACGAACTTGTTGCTGATTAGGTTTGTACGCATATACATTCACGGATCATCCATAACCACAAACTTTGTGCCGGGATTCATCGTCAAGGATGTTATTTGTTAGTGACTTTAAAATTTAAAAAACTGTGACTGCCATGGACAATAATCATCTCTTATGATATAGTGGTCACCAGTTTCTCTTTTAACATATTTTGTCATCTTGTATTTTTTGTATACATTTGACTAGTTGTGTTCATGTTGTACGCATATTATTTATGTTTTTCCTTTCAGGTACTAACCCTGTTTGATACACTTGTTCGATTACAATTGTCTCATCCAGGACTCTTGGAGATATAGCATTTATGCGTGAACATTGTAAAGACTCACCAATTCTTTAGAGATGTTAGTTAGCATTACACTGAAGAGAAGTGATTGAATCATCCGATCACCTATGGAATTAAATTGTCGATTTTGCAATAATTCAAATTTTTTTATAACAAAGGGACATAAAATCCCTGAATTTTGTATTTCAAAATTTGTGAAAAGAACTTTTCATTGACGAAAAAGGATTGCCATAGGTTTTTCTTCTTCAATCGAACTCTATCTTAAAGTCATTTGTGTGTACTTAGTTAGTTTGTCTAGGCATTTACGTTTGACGTTGGCAGGAGGTTTAAAAATCTCAGCTGCAGTGTAACCTACGTTGAATGCTTTGAGTTTCAAATTCTCAAAAATTGAACTATCCCTCAAAATTTTTTCTCACGACATATAACAATATCAGACAGATATAACAGTCTAAAGTGTGTATATTGTATTTCAATACAAAGATTATTGCATAAACTTTATGCAAGTGTAGTGGTCCAGCGAAAATGGATTTTTGGTTTCACCAGGGTTTGAACCTGGGACCTCCCGCATCCGGAGTGAGCGTCATAACCACTTGACCACGAAACCTTGCCTGCCATTCTCGCCTTACACATACATCTGGATTGGTAGGTATGAGGGGGAACAGTGATTACCCTGGGTGGCTAAGCCAGGGCACAGGGACAGATGTGGGCTCGATCTGTTCCCCTACACTCCTCCCATCCAGCTTCAACTATCCCAACCGGCTACCCAACCGGTGGTAACCTTGGACATACCTGGCACTTAGTTGTGGGATCCTGTGTCACTAGCTCTACTAGCGCTTTCCCGCCTCATGCGTACTCGCCCTTTTTTTACTAGCTCACTAGCTGACTGCGCCACTCTAGCTTTCGCTACCGCGCCACGTCGGACCCACAACCAGCCACCAGGTGTTGAAGCATACCCAATCGTATCATACCGTACCTATCCAGTCCAGCCAACATATTCCCAGGCACAGGGAAGGCTGGTGAAACCACCAGTGTAGTGGTCCAGCGAAAATGGATTTTTGGTTTCACCAGGGTTTGAACCTGGGACCTCCCGCATCCGGAGTGAGCGTCATAACCACTTGACCACGAAACCTTGCCTGCCATTCTCGCCTTACACATACATCTGGATTGGTAGGTATGAGGGGGAACAGTGATTACCCTGGGTGGCTAAGCCAGGGCACAGGGACAGATGTGGGCTCGATCTGTTCCCCTACACAAGCTTTAATTGCATCAGACTTAAAAATACCACTGAGTCGTGCGTAACAAACATTTAACTTATAGTCATCTTTTAAGGTTCATTACTTGATTCGACCATATTCAAAATATTGTATACTTTTCTGTGCTCGACATGAGTGTTCCCTTAACAAAATTTGAACTTGTCATAACCTAGATGTTTTAATCACCGTGTTTGGATTAACAATTGAAGGTTGTTCATTCGATGATTTATGTTTTCTAGTAGACTATTTAAGTGTGTGTGTGTGTATTCAATCAAACAAATTATCATAAGTTATCCTATTTCGAAAAATGTATAACTATAATCACGTATAACGTTGTAATGTGTTAGATTATGTAAAAAACTAGGTGTGTACAATACAAATAGAATAGGATATTATGAATGCAATCTTGGTGCCATAGCACCATTACATTGATCAAAATTATTATAACAATAATTTTTTCCCCGAGGAGGAGAGTTATGTGATATTATGAAGGCTCAAACCGCTATTAATTGACCAAAAATATAATATACGATTGCTTTGTCCACGTGTACAAGTCGAGGACAAAGCAGACGAACACCTGATACCTAGTACCCACACCCACCACCAGTGGCGCTGCACCACCCTCCCAGTGAGCACAAAATCCTGTTCAATGTGGAATCAATATTGAATCAACATTGACGGCTGTTTATAAATGTTGATTGAATGTTCTTTGCCCACTGGGCTATTGTGTATAAGGGGCATGCGCTACTAGCCAGTCAGGGAGAGCTGGGTAGGGTACTAGGTGCATACCATCGCATACCTAATGTACAATAAAACCCAAACTACACACCTAACCGCTGATTGTAGTGTTACTTACTTTCGTGCATATCAAATCTCAGATATTAGTCCAATGCTAATTGACGATGGCCCGATATGACAGTGGGCTCCATTCCGCCAAGGAGTGACGAACTGAATGAGAAATTGGATGCTGTCATTCACTACATGGTTGCCTCACTACCCATCAGTGACCCAAAACTAACTGACCAGAACAGGAATTTCATACCAATGCTATTGTCTATAATTTATCTGATTCATATTTAACATTTTTATTACATTCCAAATTATTAAATTAAGGTGTTAAGAGGGTTTATCACAGGGGTATAGGTAATTGAAACAAATGAGTGATGAGTTAAAGATGACTTGAGCATGTCTACCCATGCCCCACATGCACTCCATCCCCCAGCCCTATCAGGCATGGGGATTTCCCTCTCCACTAATGGCAGAGATTGTTTACTAAAAAGGAGATAGTGTATGTTGGCTGTGTCTGGAGGTTTCCATTCCAACCTCATATAATGGGGCAATTGGACAATAGCACCTTTTGATTCTATGTGCTGCCATTATGTGATTTCTGTAGCATTCAACATTTTGAATGCAGATGAATCTGTTACTTGAGAGCGGTATCAAATGGGATAATATCTAAATTAATCAAGTGATTAACATTATCATATTTATGTACATTGTACCAATTTCATGATAGACTGATTATATATGGTGAGAAGTACATTATAAGACTTTAAAGTTGAAAATGCCATATCAATCCACAGTCAAAATGGTTTGTTTGCTAGTGTAGGGGCACGAATAATACGTGTACATATAAGGTCCGTGGAGTCAGAGCGGCAAGTGCCTCCAACGGACACTAGGTGGCAACACCTAAGCCATGTCCTTTCGGTTATCCGGTAGCGGAGCCAAGCAGGGCACTCCAGACGGCGCTACGGAGGAGTGCCACGTCGACACTGCTTGGTCCGCGCTCAGGGTATATAAGAGGCCGAGGTTGGCTACCTCAGGGAGTTCGTCCCAGGACGAGCTCTGACCCACACCTTTCGTACCTTCGCTTTGACAGGGGCACCTACACCCCTCCCACATTATGGCTCCTGCACCAGCCATGCTGGCACAGGGCTTGACTGTCCGGTATTGCTAATGCTTCGAACTATCGATAGAATCCTGTGTGTCTTCGAATGGTTGAAAGACCAAGTGAACCGAGTATAAACCTTCGTGTACTTTTGAGGCTGTGATCGAATAAAAACCTGTTGCATTCAAACCGAATTTGGAACCTGTGTTCCAGTTATACGCATCTGAAACCCCTACATTGGTGCCGTGACCAGTTCGGGTGAAACACAGAATAGCACAGTCGGTTAGGGTGAACATGGCTGAACAGGCAAAGGGTGGAGCATCCCTTCATCCTATTTCGAGTCCGGATCCGGAGGTGGTGGCAGCCCTTGAGAAACACTATGGGCCAAACCGTTTGAGTTCTACACCAGAACCAAGGAGAGGCAATCCTGATACTATTCGAAAAGATCTAGGGTCAAACCTAGATGATTCTTTGTTTGAGACTGGCGGTTCGAAGAGGCACATTGCTCCTATGCCAACACAGGGCATGAGCATGCTGCATGCTGAACGACACCAGCGACAGGAGGTGACACGTCGTCATTTCGAAGAAGAAAAGAATCGATTCGAAGGAGCAAGAATTGCAGAGATGGACAGGATGAATGAAGAGTTTGAAGCTTTGAGTCATCGGTTGGTACAGCTCCGAAACAGGAATGAAGATTTAGACGGGGAAACAAGAGAGAAACAGAATCGCTTGGACACAGCGAAAGCAGAACTGGAACATATGGAAGACCAGTTCTCTAACCAGCAGAATGTCTTGCGGCGACGTACTGAAGCTCTTGAACAACGTCAAGATAAGACCATACATGATTCGGACGAGCTCCATGATACGATCCGAGAAGCAACCAAGGCGATGATGGAAGAGAAGGATCGTCTGATTCGGGAAGTGGAAGATTTACAGAAGAGACGAGATGAGGAGTCAGCTCGAAGTAGCTATTCAGGGTTCGGTCATGTCAGTGGTGGCATATACAACTCATCATCTGGTGGGGGTGGTGCCTCTGCCTCAACCGGAGGAAGACCAAAACGGGTGACCATTGATACAGGTGATTCGGATGGAAGATCTTCACGTCGCCCATCGTCGTATGATGACGACTATTCGAACCCTCCCAGCCATTCTAGCTCTCGAGAGAGACCAAGCCGTCCGGGTTCGAATGATAGATCTTCGAGATCTGATCCGAACGAGCGTTCGAGTGGGCCCTCAAGGAGGTCAGGAAGATCTCCTACAAATGCAGGTAGACGAGTATCTCGCCGCGAGTCAATGTCCCCTGGGATGAAATTGATTTATGATACGAACCCCTGCATTGCTGAAATGGGAGTGGACTGTGTTAGCAGACAAGCTGATAATGCTGATATCGTTGACTGGAGCATCGAACAGTCTTTTTTGTTGCACAGAGACAACCACAACGCTGCTAGACGCACTGCAAGCACTCCGACTCCGTTCACAGGCAGACAGCCATGGCAGGACTGGTTCGCAGACTTCATGGACGATATGAGGTATAATCGGTGGTCAGAGGAGGAGTCGTTGGACGAGCTTTTACGGGCATTGAGAAATGGCCCCGGCAAGCTAGCTGTTTCGAGATGGAGAACTGTGCATGGTGCCGGATCGTTTACCCAATTGGTGGAATGCGCCAGTTATCTGATAGGTAATGTGGGTAATGAGGATCCGCTTCGATTGTTTCGCAAACGGACTCAAAAACCAAACGAGTCGCACCGTGTGTTCGGTCTAGAATTGCAATCTCTCTTGCAAAGGGCTAGACCAAGATGGCAGTTAGATGACCCACAGTTCCTAGATGATTTGTTCTCGCAATTCATTGAGGGATTAAGGGATTCCGATGAACGGACCGCAGCATGTGATAGTTGGAAGGCTGGAACTTCTCTCACTGATTTGTTCATGGCCATAGAAGACTATGACAGGAAAGGGCATCTGCTATCTTCGAGAGTACTTTCGAGAACTTCCAGTATGGTACAAGACCCACCAGCCTCTGATACAGAGGAAGGTGATTCTGGAAGGGAGGAGGAGATTGGCGCGGTTGCTCAAAAGAACAGCGGCAAATCTTATTCCAATTCGAATTCGAAGCGCTATCCGAAGGCTGACAGGAAAACACCACCTGTGACCCCAGGAACTACAAGCGCACCTTCGACTACATCCTCAACTCCCAGTTCGATGGAAGAACTTCTGTTAAGGTTGACTGACTTGATGTCTGGAAACCAGCAACCAACAGGGAGGAATTCGAAGCCGAGAGTGGACAAGACCACTAGGAAGTGTTACAGGTGTCAGGCCCTGGGACACTTTGCTGCAGAATGCCCAGCTGAGAAGCCGGTACCAAAGCCTGAGGAGAAGAAAACGGAAAACTAGAAGGGGTTGCTCGGGATGGCAAAGTAGTGACCCCTAAGGTGAAGGAAAGCCAGCTTATCGCCAGCGGTGCAAGCGAGGAAGTCCGAGGTGCAGTAGAGATTGGAAGCTTAGAGGAGGGGCCTGATCAGTCCCTTCTAAGTATGTCCAATGAACCCAGAAACGTAGACGTCCGAGGAGGAAGTACTGGGGAAGCGACGAATTGGATACAGGAGCTGGAAGTAGTCAGCAGTGCCCGATTGTCCCCGGATCATCCCTGTCTGAAGCACTTGAAACGACGGGGAGTAGATCTTGGTGTCACTAAGGATTTCGAACGGTTCACCGTTAACCCATCACCACTGGATGGGAAGAGGTGGTATTTGACTGTAGCAGTGAAGGGAAGGACTGCGGAATTTCTAGTGGATACTGGAGCTAGTCACTCCATGATCTCCAAGAGATTCCATGACCTTGTAGCCGATGAGCCAGATAACTTCACAACGAGGGTAAAAGCTCATTCGGCCGACGGTAGCTGCATGCAGACGTTTGGTAAAGCATTTTTCGAAATCAATATAGGTGGACATGATTATCTCCTGTCCCCTACTATTGCTGATCTGAGTGATGATGGCATCATCGGATTAGATTTCGCTGCGTTGTACGGGGCAATGTTGGAACCTTGTAGGGGGATGTTAAAGATAGAACATCCGTACAAGGTGGGCGTGCAATGCGTTTTGAGAAAGGTATCTTCTGTAGCCTCGGTGGTACAGACGGTTAAGATACCCCCAGGACAGACATGTGATGTGCTGTTTTCGAGTGACAGTATCTTCCGAGACCAGATGGCGGTGGTTGAACCCGATGTGGTGAGACTTGCATCAATTGGACTCGAGAGTGCAGATACTTTCGTAGGCAGTGGCAGTAGGAATTTAATTCCTATTTCGAATCCTGGTGGTGAAGTCCGTTATCTGATGAAAGGTACTCCCGTGGGGCAGGTGATCGTTGCACAGGCAAGCACCAGTATACTCTCAGAAGATACCAAACCGAACCTTGAAGGGATGTTCGATTTGCGTCCGGAACTTCAGAAGTTGGTGGACGATTCGAGCTTGGTGACGGGGGACCAGAAAGATCAGTTGAGACAGGTATTGGTGAAATATGACGCAGCCTTCGGGGAGCCCACTGGTTTGGGGCGAACTGATAAGGTGCTACATTCCATCACTACAGAAGACGCTGTACCTTTCAAAATCCCTTATAGACGCCTACCTTTGAAGAAGAAGTTGATGGCCGAGAAGGAAATCGCTGATCAGCTGAGATTAGGGGTGATTGTTCCCAGCACTAGCCCCTGGTCCAGTCCTGTTCAGATGGTGACTAAGAAAGACGGCACAATTCGCTTCTGCATCGATTATCGAAAATTAAATGGTTGTACTAAGAAAAACTCCTATCCTCTTCCCCGTATAGACGAGACTATTGATTCCCTGGGTGGAAACCAATGGTTCTGTACGCTGGATTTGCAATCCGGATACTGGCAAGTTGGAATGAAGGAAGAGGATCAAGAGAAGACAGCTTTTTCGAGCCATGTCGGTCTTTTCCAGTACAATGTGATGCCATTCGGATTGTGTAACGCCCCTGCAACATTCGAAGCCATGATGGAATCTCTGTTGAGTGATCTGCTGTGGAAGGAGTGTTTGGTGTACCTGGACGACGTAATTGTCTTTGGGAAGACCTTCGAATCGTGTCTGGCTACGCTAGTCAACATTTTCGAGAGATTGATAACCCATGGTTTGAAATTGAAACCAAAAAAGTGTCACCTGTTTCGAACTTCCATTAACTATCTCGGTCGGATAATATCCACTGAGGGAGTTAAAGCGGATCCTGAGAAACTAGATGTTGTGTCGGAATGGGAAAAGCCAGAGGGACCTAAAGACATACGGTCCTTTCTGGGCTTCTGTAGTTACTACAGGGACTTCCTACCGGGGTATGCCAGAATAGCTCAGCCTATGCAGGCTCTAGCTCACTGGACTCCGGGTAGAAGGAAGGAGCCTTTCCCATGGGGTCCAGAACAGGATCTAGCATTCGAAGCCGTGAAGAACCTATTTCGAACCACGCCAGTTTTGAAATATCCAACAGCTGATGGACATTTCATACTGGACACAGACGCCAGTAACGACAGCATAGGTGCTGCTCTGTCCCAGATGCAAGAGGGGATGGAAGTGCCACTGGCTTTCGCTAGTAATACCCTCAATAAGGCTCAGAGGAATTACTGTACCACTAAGCGCGAATTGTTGGCGGTAGTGGTGTATACGAAGAAGTTTAAGCACTTCCTTTGGGGAGGTGACTTTACTTTACGGACGGATCACTCCTCCTTAAGGTGGCTGTTGAACTTTAAGGAAGCAGAAGGGATGATCGGTCGATGGCTGACCCATCTGTCCGAGTTCGGGTTGGAAAATAGCCAAATTCAACATAGAGCAGGGAACAAGCATATCAATGCTGACGCCCTTTCGAGAAGACCCATACGGAAATGTTCTAGAATGGATTGTGATGATTGTGGAGCCCATAACGCTGTAATAGCTGGAGTTCGAATGCCGTATGATGTAGGACATTCTAAAGCAATGGAATGGTCCACCGAAACCATCAGGCAATTCCAGAAGGGTGATGCTATCATATCAAGACTAATAGAACAGGTCTCCAGTGGTGCCCAACCAAGACCAGCCATTTCGATTGAGAACCGGGAAATGAGACAACTACTTGCTCAATGGTCTGAGCTAACTGTTGTTGACGGTATCTTATGTAGGTGGAAGATAACACCGTACAAGACCAAAATTCGGCAAATCGTGATACCCACAGCTATGCGAAGGGATATCATGTATTTCGTACATGGACACCAGACCAGTGGGCATTTTGGAAAGAAGCGCTCCCTTGCGCGACTCTCCAGAAGGTATTACTGGCCTGGGATGAGTAAAGACCTGCTTAGGTGGATCTCTACATGTCCAGATTGTTGTCTGAGCAAACCAGGTGAAGGCCTGGGTAAGTTGCCACTAACTCAAGAGCTTTGGGGAGTTAGATTTGCACGCATAGCGGTTGATATCATTAGTGGCCTAAAAACCACTCCTGATGGAAACACGTGCATGATGGTGATCTCCGACTACTATTCGAAGTACACTAGAGTGTTTCCTCTGAAAGATCATAAGGCTCATACATGTGCTCGTGCATTTGTAAAGGGTTGGGTGCTTCATCTAGGTGTACCCTTGATGTTGCATAGTGATCAAGGCAGAGAATTCGAATCCGAGTTATGGGCAGCAATGTGCCATAACCTTGCTATATGCAAAACCAGAACGAATCCGTACAGGCCTCAGTCTGATGGTCAGGTAGAAAGGTTTAACAGAACCTTGATACAAGTCCTGAAGCCTCTGGTCAACAGTCAGATGGATGATTGGGACGAACAATGCGAGTTTGTGGTACATGCTTATAATAGTACGGTGCATGCTTCCACCGGTTGTTCCCCCAATCTGTTAGTATTCGGAGAGGACTTGATTATGCCTGCTGACTTGGTGTTTGGCGTAGCTGGGATAAACGCTGAAACACCCTGTCAGGTGATGTTCGTGGAGGCATTGAGGGATCAATTCAAGTCCGCATACGAGATGGTTCGATGTGAGCTAAGCAAATCTGCTTCATGGCAAAAAGTGGGCTATGACGTAGGTTTGAAACTTAGGTCCTTTTGAGTAGGGGACGAGGTAGTTAGGCTACACGACCCCCTGCAGCAGTTGAAGTTGTCACCCAACTGGGACGGTCCATTTACTGTGGTTCGGATTGTTTCAGAATCCACAGTGGTGATCAAATCCTTGTTGGGACGCTTGTATAAATCCAATGTAGCTCGCCTACGTCGGTGGCAGGGTGACGCTTCAGCGCATTCGAAGTCAGGAGAGCATTCGAAGTCAGATAACACTGAGCGGAGAGCGACCACCCCGGAACGACGTGGTCCTGGTAGACCTAGGAAACTAGTGATACCCTCAGATGAGAAGAAACCTATGCCTCCTGGTATTGGTAAATTAAAGCGGGGCCGGGGTAGGCCTAAAAAAATTTTACCAATTCGAGCTTCTAGTAAGAAGGATAATAAGTGCGTAAAAAAAGTCTCGGCAAATGAAGGTCTGAAGGGGAGGAGGGCTGTCCAATTGACTACTGGACATCCTGTCGAATCTTCCCGGACGACCAGGTCTAAAGAACCCAAGGTCGGGTTAAGGCGCAGTCCACGGCATAACCGGGGGACTGCTGTGACCTAATTTGTATACACAACAAGAAGTTTCGATTCCATGATGGTAGTACAGACCTAATTGCTGTTGAGCGAGCAGAACTAGGGCGGGTGTTGATCATGAACGTCCCCGAGGGTGGCAGACGGATTTATCCGGCGGGTATTCTTATGTTACCCGTAATAACATTTGCCTACACTCCTGAAGAATTCATGATTAGCGGTACCCCTGGTTCTGTGGAACTGACTCAATAAGGATTACACTCCGGTGAGCTACCCGTTCGATTAGTGGCGGGAAACGCGAGCGTCTCCCGCCGTGTTATCCGTCAGAAAAGGGCTATCCGGTGAAGCGTGAACGCTGATTGGTTGACCTTTGCTCCCGCGGCGGGCGTGGCATCGCAAGACAAGAAGGGCGGTCGCCATATTGGATCAGTGCCAAGAAGACGCGCGGACGCTGCAGGGCAAAGGAGGAGGAAGAAGGGTCTTGTTATCGGCCAAAAGTCTCCAAAACCACATCATAATACGCGCCAACCTGGTTAGTTCCCGCTCATAGTGTCATTACGACACGCGGAGCTTCGTACTCCGCAAATCTTCGATTTTTAAACTTCGTTCGGTGAGAACATTCGACTTCGATGGAGGAGCAGTACACCCCCGGTGAGGGCCTCCAGTCCGACGAGTTAGATCTGTTCGGAATGGACGATGGCCAATTCGACAACGTTCAGGAATCGGATTATGAATCCGCCTCTGAAACCACCGGGAGTACAGTCACCGTCCGTGTGGCGGGGATTGGCTCCTATTCGACGGCTGAACAGGACCTCATGGCCATGCCACCCCCGGCTACAGTCAACCTGGGGCCGTTGCCGTGGCGCAATGTCCCAAAACGAGTTGCTTCGAAAGACATAGACAATTCGACGCCAACCCGGCTCAACGCAGCCGGTGATGAGGAGGAAGATGAGATGCCAGGGTTGGAGGAGGTAAGTCAGAAATTGCCTATCCACGCAGTGTCTGACGAAGAGATGGAAGACGTTGTGCGAACATCGCTGGCCCAGCAACAACTAATGGAAGTGCTATCGTGCGATTCGCCATTCGATTCCTCGCTGAAACTACATCCCACACTAATGTCGATGATGTTGGACAGGCTGGGAGAGGAGGGCTTCTATCGTTACGATCCCACCTGGTTAGACAGTTACGGAGGGGCGATTCGAGGAGCTTTTAAGAACGGAGTCTTCAGTGACATTCTGTTAGAGTGTGGTACGAACTTTCGGAATCTCCAACAAGCTAAATCAATGGAGGAATCAGTGCCCTCAAGTGATGGGAGCACAACCAGTACGAAGGGGAAGAAAAAGAAACTCACCAAAACCAGAGGTAGTCGTAAAACTTCCAAAACTAGTACTCCTCCAGCTGCTCCAGCTATGTCCGAAGTATCCGAACCTGCCTCAGCTCAGTCCGAGTGCTCTTCGAGTACTTCCCATTCGGCTTCAACGTCATTCGAAGAACCAACCACTACCACCGGGATTACTGAGTCTCAATCCGAATCTCTTCCGAAAGCCCCGGGACCTTCACCAGTCCCATTCGAAAAAGAACCAGCTATCCTGGAGATGACTCCGATGGAGATCCATTCGGATACCTCAGGATCAGTTGAGCAGGAAGCTCGTTATGCTCAGGTGGTCAGAGAATCCGATGAACTCAGGGCAGCCAATGAACAGTTACGGATAACTCTGGAAGCTATGCAAGCTACCCCCAGAACTCCAATGACTCGAGCCCAGTCCCGTAAGAACCCCAATCCACAGCAAAAGGGACGGTCCTTGTCCGACGCTTCGGATGTGGAGGAGGTTCCATTCGAACTGACTAAAAGCCAGAAACGGAAGGCAAAGAAGAGTGAGGCACGACAGCCCTGTCTCCCTCACCCTTCACCTCCCCAAACTACTGCGATTAATATGTCCCCAACTGTAAGGTTGGTGGACGTAGTATCCGGTACTGCCTCTACTCCTTCGACGCCTCCTAGGGCACCCCCCAGGACGCCTTCGACCCCTCCAGCAACTCCGACCAAGACTCCAGTGCAGGTTGCCATGCCTGTATCTCCGTCTATGTCTACGTCCTGCGAGTCGGGACATTCGAACACCCCACCTGTGGTTTCGTCGCCCCCTCCAGCTACAGGGGCAAACGCCTCCGCAGATGTTCCGAGTTCTCGAGTGGAAGAGATGATCTGGCGCAATGCCAGCGGGGGCTTCAAGAAATTTAGGCCCGAGTGCATGGAACACTGCAAACGTTCGAGGGAGATGTATTCGTGTCCCAAAGAAACGGACTATGAAGGGTTGTCGGATGACGAAGAATGGATGAGGTCCAATATGACTTCACCCAGTTCCTGGACATGGACGGAAAACTGGTTCAATCGGCTGCTGGACCGAAAACAGTTCCCCGAAACCTACTACAACCATGAGGGACGCCCCAAAATTAGATGGGCGATGGCCCGGTACAAGAAAGGGGTAAGGGAGGAGTGTCCATTCGATTCCTGTCGCAGCTACCCCAAACCCGGGGAGGTCCGCCCCATGCCTACTCGTCTTCGATTTATGCGGCATTTGGTTGAATGCCACATGCACCACCGTGCGATGTACGTCTGCGCTGATACTGGCAAATCGAACAAAAAGTGTTCGGGAGAGTGGACCACCCGAAGGGGCAGAATGATCGAACACCTGATACAATGTCATGGCCAAGCCATGATGTTGGCCAGAAAGAACGTGGGAGACCTCCATGCATCGCTGGTGGCCGGCTTGGACAAAGTAAAGTTCGACACCATCACGATTGAGACCCTCCAATTCGGAAAGGTCCAGTTGAGCAGGAATTCGAAGCAGTCAGCTGTCTTCCAGCGTACTGATCGACGTGGTCGACTGGACTTGAACAGCACCTTGTACAAGGAGTTGTACGACTGGAGAGCGGCCAACCCCCTTCCGGGGAAACGAAGTGAAACCAGGAGTCCAGCCACTTCCGAACCTGACTGTAAAAAGGTCAGATCGGCGGTTCCGGCTCCGAGAGCTCCATTTGCAGCTCGAGGTCGTGCGACAACGATTGAGCACCGGTCCCCACTACAGGACTTGCGTCCTGACTATGGTCCGGACTTCTCAGCCCCCAAGGGTCGTTCCCAACTACAAACCCTTCGTCCACTGACCCCTGGTAACCTGGCTAGCAGGGCTGAGTACCCTTCGATGGCCTTTCCTGGTCCGGAAGTGCAGACTGAGAAGGATCCGTACAGAAATCTTCCCACTGGTGTCTCTGTAGGGGATGCCCTTCGCCAACCGGACTCCCGGAACGTGGAGATGGGGGATTCGGATCACTTTGTGCTGCCTGGGAAGAAGGACTTGGTGGTGACGACCACCATCCTCACTCCTCGGGCAGTAGATGAGGTGAAACCAAAGGCTGACAGTTCTACAAAGTCGGTGGGGCATAAAACCCCTGCTACTAGTGCGAATTCATCATCCGTGAAGACTGAGCCTGTGGTGGACCCGGTTCCAGTGACCACTTCGAACCCAGTTACCACCACACCAACGACAACCACTGGAGGAGGGAAAGCAGCAACTGTTGCTGCCACCCTGTTCACCACCACTACCACCGCAGCCACCGTGCCCTATAAGCCGAACGTTCGTGAGGAATCGGCAGTTGATCCTGACAGGTGGTATGACTTGATGATAAGTGGTGAGAACATTCGGCCGAGGGTACAGTTCCCAAAAGACTACTTCGAGCCTGTGAAGGCTCCGGATGCAGTGTTGCATAAGGAGCTATACGAACGATGGTTGCAGGAGCACTTAGCTGGCATGCAGCAATATGCCGCCGGTGTGGCAAGGGCATCAGCCGACTACGCCATCACCATGCAGGGCAAGGAGGTCGAGAGGCTGAGGAATATCTTCGAACGACAACGGATTGACGAACAATCAGAGCCAGATAAGGTGACCGAACTCACCAAGCAGCTGGCACAATCGAAGAAGGAACTCTCAACAGCTCGTGCCTTCCAAAAAGCTGCAGAAGACACTTTGAACGATCAGGCCAACACTATGAAGGCGCTGAATGTTAAGTTCATTCGAGTATTCGGGATAGGACTCACCCAATGGAGTGGGTCCCTCGAAGAGCTCTTGAGGTTGGTGAAGGTCTCTTAAATAACTTGTGTGTTCGACTGTTCAGTTGTGTGTTTGATGACTTGTGCATATGATGTTTCGATGAGATTGTAATAATTGTGTTGTTATTATAAAAAATAAAAAAACGTCCATGATTAAGGTCATGATTCGAAGAAGAACCATAAGCCAGGTGTAAAATGCATAATTGTCAAGAAATGTCTTCGTTGTCTAAAAAAAAAAAAAAAAAAAAAAAAAAAGGTGTTCATACTTTAAGGAGTATAACTTATACTGTATACTATGATTCGAACCAAAAACTGTACATAGTGTTCGATACCTACCTTTATCTCCAAAAATTTTCTTTTTGGACATAACAACTGGTATTCGGATTTCGAGAGTATATCTATTTTTAGGATATAGAGTCATATATCGGTTGCCTCATATGGAGGCTAATATTACTACATTCCTTGGTTATAAGAGTTAATGTCACACCTATGTTGGTTCCATGTATTTCATAATTCCAATAGTTCACGTAATTACCTCTCCAGGGACGGTTCGCCCACATAAATATTTTCGAGCCATTACTTCTGTGTCATTCCGTCCTAAAAAGTCACATATCGTGCACTCTTAACCTACCTTAAAATGATTAATGTAGTAATCAATATTGTATCTCAACAAAAACCATACAGATCTGTGATCACTGTAGTTAGAAATAGTATAGAACATATATATTCGTATATATTCATATCTTTATTAAAGATGGATACTCACGTATCTATCTTGTCGTTATGGTGTTGGATCTGTAAGATCCCTGTTATGTACATAGAAATGTAAGTGTTGTTTGGTCTAACAGGTCAGTCTAAATCTAAAATTGTACTTTCTACATGTATGTATAAAACGTATTTCGTACCTTTAAATGTACCCCGGTATTGTCATCATGTACACTGATATTATTCTCCTATATTCGAGTATATTATATCAGATGTATTTCGACCCTTGTTATAATCTGGTGGGGGTGGTGTAGGGGCACGAATAATACGTGTACATATAAGGTCCGTGGAGTCAGAGCGGCAAGTGCCTCCAACGGACACTAGGTGGCAACACCTAAGCCATGTCCTTTCGGTTATCCGGTAGCGGAGCCAAGCAGGGCACTCCAGACGGCGCTACGGAGGAGTGCCACGTCGACACTGCTTGGTCCGCGCTCAGGGTATATAAGAGGCCGAGGTTGGCTACCTCAGGGAGTTCGTCCCAGGACGAGCTCTGACCCACACCTTTCGTACCTTCGCTTTGACAGGGGCACCTACACCCCTCCCACATTATGGCTCCTGCACCAGCCATGCTGGCACAGGGCTTGACTGTCCGGTATTGCTAATGCTTCGAACTATCGATAGAATCCTGTGTGTCTTCGAATGGTTGAAAGACCAAGTGAACCGAGTATAAACCTTCGTGTACTTTTGAGGCTGTGATCGAATAAAAACCTGTTGCATTCAAACCGAATTTGGAACCTGTGTTCCAGTTATACGCATCTGAAACCCCTACACTAGGCATAGAGGGTCTTTGCTCTGCTAACAAACTTATGCAAATTAGACATACTTATCTTTACAATATCCCTTTACATTTTTAGTGTGTCTTTCTCAGGACATCAATCTAAGTCATAGTGATAAAATAATTGAACTTTTGAACCCTTCATGGTAAGGGACAAACAACCTAATTAAGCTGTTCCAACCCAAGTATGCAAACTAAGATATGCAGTAATATGAATATTTCTAGAATATTAGGACCATGATGAGAGGTCCATGTTAGGCTTTGAAAGATGCATGAAATGTCTTTCCAAACCAAACTTATGGCCAAATTACTTTTCATTGTCAGTAGTATATAGGAGCATATTCAGCGCGTAAGAAACGGTAGCAAGTAGGTCAGTTGACACTTGCAGAACGGAAGTGACCTTTAAGAGCCAATCAGAAGCTTCTATATGACAGGAAGTGACGTCACTGACCTAGATTAGAGGTCATGACATACTTTACAAGCTTCTGATTGGTTAATATATGTCAATATGACCTACTAACTTTGTAAACACATACACGTGCTATACACCACGTGCTATACACCACGTGGCTTTCAAATGTCAACAATGACATTTCAGTAATACCGTCACATGCAGATGGAATACTAACTTTAGTATTCGATAAATACCGTTGGTATATACACAGATACACGACACAATTTGTTTTTTTCATTCTTTTTTTATTTCACACAAAGCAAAAAGCAAAGCAGTTACAAAGTGAATGAGTTATTGGCACAGTTCAACCCACACCCTCCTCCAGTTTTAGTTTTCTCCATTTCTGCCTTGTCTTGAACTTCTTCTAGTTGCCTCACTCTGTACATGAGCTGACTGATCATATCAATTATTTTATCCATGACATCAGCGTTACTCTTCAACCCGTCGATCACGTCTAATTCTCTCTGAGTGCTGTCTGCAAGTAAGTTGTGTTTAGTACTTGCAGCTTCTTGCTCTAGAGACTTTAGTATAGACTCATGTATGGCTGGACCATTCGATCGGTCAGGTTGGTTGGCAGTTGGAGAAGGTTGTGTAGAGTGTGTTGAGGGTCTTGGGTTCGACATGTTTCTATCAAGAAGTTGATGCAATGAGCTCCACAAGTCTTAGTGTATAAACTTTGTAGTTGTTGCTTGTTGAACGTCCCACGCTTGTCTGACGATTTCTTCAAGAACGCTCTGTGATATACACTCATAGGGGGTAAACCATAAGGATCGAAATAGTACACTACTCCATCACTCTGAACATAGAAAGCTATCCAATGTTGTCCAGGTTGTGTGTGGGGGTGTGTGTTACTGACAAAGCAAGTCAGAGGTGTTGCTTCAGCAGGGCACTCATCACTAGGGAAAGTACCTAGGAAGTATCGTCGAGTGTGAGGGTGTTGGCTAAGAACAGTGTTCAGTTGTGAAGTCTTCATCTTCTCAGGCCATGTGGTAGTCTGTGACTGGTAGTCTGTCAGCTGTGAGTTGGATGTTGTTGTCGTAGAAAGCACAGATGACAGCTGAGATGGCGTGATTTGTAGGGGCGTTGAACCTCAGAGACACAGTCAACTTCCCTTGCTTCACTAAGTTGATGCGTGGGCATTCAGGAGTCCTGTCTGGAGTCAGGTCGAAAGCGAAGACTGTGTACCCTGATTGGAACTGTTCTAAACTGAGACCACAATCTTGACCTACAGCTAGTAGACCTGTCTCTCTGAACAAGTTCCTGTAAGCTTTCACACAGTTCCCTGCAGTAAAGTCAGTCTTCACTTCATATTTATGGTCATCATACTTCAGACCTACTTCTCTCACTGAGTAGTTCTGGAAGTTGAACGGGTTCTCGCTTTTAGTGCCTGACGCTGCAGTCTCTTTGACTAAAGCTAGTAGGACACGGGTCGGGATCTGGCTTGTGTCGGGTTGAGTCCAACTGTACTCTTGTGACCCTCCGTCTAGAGTGTGTTTAGTGACTCGACACCTCGTCAGAGTGTAGTTGAATGGTCCGAACTGAGGGTTCATCACTGTTTTATTGTGGACTTCAGCTACTTCGTCTCTCACAGTCACTTGGCGCACGCTCATCTCAGCTTTAGTGATCTTCACTTTGAAGTCTAAGTCTGCAGCTTGCATCATGTAGAAAGCTGGAGAGCTACGTTCATATATGAACTTGAACTCACAATGTGAAGGGAAGAGCTTGCACTGCTTGAGGAGGTCGATGTGGGGTCTGATGATGACTCCGTGAGTCCGTCTTGCACTGAACTCTTTCCGGCGAGCAACGAAACCTGTGTTAGCAGCAACTCGTCCTTCCATGTGGCCAGCTGTGTCCATCATCCACTTCTGTAGACCCTTCAACCGAGTAGTCTTGTCGTTCACTTCAGTTCCTACTAAGTCTAACAATGTCGATTTCAGTGCATAGTCTTCATTGTTCCCTGTCACTTTCTCTCCGTTGATCAACAGTTGAACAGAAGAGAAGAGGGAGTGGCCTATGTTGTTCACAGGTGCAGCTTCGTCACCTACTGCTAGACGTGTCCCAGCAGCATCTACAACTTCTATTTCCAAGTACAACTCTGCTTCACTCAAATCTGTGTACAGAGTAGTTGGCTCAAAAGTAAAGTCGAAAGAGTCAGTGTGGTCAGTCAAAGCATTGTTAGTTGTCTTAGTGACTGTCTGACTTTTCAGAATGTCTTTTTGAGTCACTCCTACTGCATGGAGATCTAACTCTCCTACAGCACATGTCTGGCCATGAGGATGTAACAGACTCATGATTAGAACAGTAGTGCTTTATTGCTAGCACGACTCTGCTTCTTCTTCTTGCGCCCTTTGCCTGTCTGCTGCTTAGTACGTCCTGCACGTCGGACTGTCGCACGGCGTTTGGCTGGAGTCGGTTGAGACACTCTGTTTATGTAGTTCTGAGCTGAAGAATGAGCTCTCTTCAATAGAGCTTGGCTTTGACCTCTGACATGTTTGTTTACACTCTTCTTGAGTGGTTTTCCAGCCATGACATCTGAAAGTACTCCTGCACCTGTAGAGAGTAGTGCTGTGCCAGCTGTCTTAGCAACTTTACGACCAATAGTGCTCAAAAGGGGGACAGCTCCTCGCAGTAATCCTGATATGATAGATCCAATACCATGACCACGTTGCCTAGCTACTCCACCGAAAGCTGGTAGAACACCGTGACCAAACTGAGATTTAGCATAGTAAGCACCATACTCCCCTCTAGGGG
The DNA here is from genome assembly GCA_947462335.1 of Harmothoe impar. Taxonomy (NCBI): domain Eukaryota; kingdom Metazoa; phylum Annelida; class Polychaeta; order Phyllodocida; family Polynoidae; genus Harmothoe; species Harmothoe impar. The sequence goes on along the minus strand of OX381705.1, from coordinate 39,514,319 downwards.
CTAAGTATGGAGGTGGGCCAAAGCGCTGAAGCATACTGTTACTATATGTGGTTGCTTATAGGCTTAAAAGCTAGTACTACAGTCACTGCTCCACGTTCAAATGGTATAGGACGACCTGTGCTGTCTCTTAAGTAGATCGCGATCTGTCTGAAGCTGCTCTTACTCACAGGTTGGTACATCAAAGGTTGGAAAGTGACAGTCTGTGTGTCACCTAGCAGTGGATTAATGTTTACAACTCTCAAGAGAGGTGCTCTCTTGTCTCCAACAATGTTATGTTTCACTATATCAGAGTATACATACACAGTCTGAGCTCTGAACTTCAAGTCTACTACAGCTTGACCTTCAGTTTTATTCATCAAGAAGACTCCACCTCCGAATCCTAACTGCACACCTAAGTTAACTGGTAGTTGTATCACAACATCAGGGGGTAGAGCTACAATACACTTCATTGTATACCTGTTGTATGTGAACACGTTAGATTTATTGTTCTTGTGGTGTGTCCTCAGTTTCTTGATGATACTAGGGTGTTTCCTGTTAATACACTTGTTCAGATAATTTATGAAGTCACTGTTGTCTTGTAGATATACACCTTGCAGAGAGAAAGCTGTATATGTCCGGACTGCTGGGAATTGAAAAGTGTTGACTAGTTTATCTAAATACTTCAACTTTAATTCTATTTTCACTACTCTGAGTTCTTCCTCAGTCAAAACTTCTGACTCTCTAGTAGTAAGCCCGTTTATGAATGCTGCTTTTTCTGTGTAATTTAAGTTGAGTGAATCTCTCACAGCTGAGACTGCTGCACTCGCACGGTTCTCAGGGTTCAAACCGCGTACTATTCTGTAAGTGATACTGTCTGCACCAGATGGCGGCACTTCTGCTAAAGGGTCTGGTTCAGTTTCGGTTTCGCTGTCCGATTCGACACTAGGTAGCGGCGCAGGTCGCGCTACTTCTCCAGAGCTTGGGTCTGATTCTACACTAAGTCTCGCTGTAGGTTGTCGTACTGGTACTTGTTTAGAGCGTTTGATCTCTACACCTCGCTGTAGACACTTCTTAGCTACGCTGTCGTGTATACTTGAACTTTTCCTATTCAACACAGGATCGTTCGCTGTGTAAGGAAAAAAGTCTGAGCTTCGCTTATGTAGTGCTTCTTGTAGTCTTTTAGCACTCATGACGCTCTTGGGTATAGTTGAGTCTGTTTCACCTTCTATGAACAACAATGTCTCACATTCTACGTTGTACCAACTAGTAGGACACGTTATTTCTTGCAGAGCACACTCCATTGGAGTACTAGAAGATACATACTCAGGTAACAATGTGTTGTAAGTTGTCAGAGTGTTGTCTGGGAAAACTTTCATAGACGAGTTGCTAGGTAGTGTCATTGTGAACGCCATTTTTTCACGTTCTTAGCAGGTTCCCACGTGTTGAACGTATCCCCGTAACCTTTCCACTTGACGTATGCTTGACGCTTACGACCTGAGCCTCTGTACTTCACTACTTCCTCTATGTCGTACCTCTTCCCTTGACGGACATGGACCTTTTGAACTTCAGGCTGGTAGAAAGTTCCTTTTATCTCTTCTCCTAGTTCATCTTTCAGTTGGTATCCTTTAGGTTTGACAGAATCTATAGTGTATACTTCTTCAGTCCAGTTAGGTTCGTAACCTCTGTTGAAAGCGCGCTTCTTAGCAAGCATGCGCACTTTAGAACCTTTCTTCAAAAGTAACTTGGGCACAGTCCTCTTGTCTGGTGGTTGTTCATATAGCCTGTAGAACAGAGCATCAGAGTTCTTGTCTGTGATGTCGACTGGAGCTGCACCTAGTGTCTTATGCACAGTACTATTGTAAGAGTGGACTAGATCTTGAAGTATGCCTGTCCACTTGTAGTTGTTGAAGTAAGCAAAGCAACGCCACAGCTTACCTTGCAGTGTGGCGTTAAATCGTTCAGCTATAGCACATTTCACGTCATCGTTCTCTCCAGTGAACAATTTTACACCCCTTTCTTCTAGATGACTTCTGAAAGTTTGGTTCAAAAATTCTTTTCCTTTGTCAGTCTGGATTTTAACAGGTTGTCTACTCTCAGTCATTTTCTTGTAAGCTTCTAATACATCTACAGCTTTCTTACTCTTGACAGGTTGAGCAAAGCCATATCTTGAGAAGACATCTATACCAGCTAAAATATACTGGTACCCTTTGTTCTCACGTGAAGACTCTCTCATGTCAATAAGATCTAACTGCCATTGTCTATCTATACCCCAAGTCTGAGTCTTGTGTCTTGTGAACCGTCTCTTGTAAGGTTTGTGTCTAGTGTAAGCATCCACATCTTCTAAAGCTTCAGCAATGTTTTTTAAGTCAGTCTTCTTAAAGTGATGGTGTCGCAATTTACTCACGCTAGTGAAACTTCCAGGTTCTCTGACTGAAGTATAGCGATCTACTACAGCTTTCTTCAAAGCTTTGTCCGCCATAACTTTGCTAGTTGACGAGATGTTATACCAGTACCACTCTGTGCAGTATTAGCTTTACGTTTACGCTTTGGTGTTACACTATATGAACATCTTCTGAAGGGGGAGCCAGTCATAGAACTAACACTCTTGAAAGATTCTTTGTTTCTGACGAACTTGAGGTCTGGGTTCAACCTTTTAACAGCTGCGATGAAGTACTTTTGTCCTATGGGAGGTTGCTTCTTAGTTAGACTATTTTTCCGAGCTGCATCACCTAGTAGATCAATGATGTTACTCCCTTGTATACGCCGCCCGTGCACTACTAGTTCACCACTAGGAGTCCAGTTGATAGTACCTCTACCTTTGTCAGAGTCTGCTAAGTGTCTATACAGATTCATAGCAGTCTTCTGATAAGTAGTAGGTACACGCCTTTGAATTAAAGCATCCATCACCATGACACCTTGTCTACCTATAGGTCCTGTGTCTTCTTCTTCTCTTTCTTCTTCTTCTTGAGACTCATATTCATCGTCTCCACTAGCACCAGGTAAACTTGGAGTTGGAGTTTGATGACTAGTAGTAGAAAACATATCGTCATCATCGCCTGAAGTAGCTTCATCGTCTGCTTCTTCCCCTCTCCTACCTCTTTTGTGACGTTGTTGAGTAATATTTCTAGGGTTCATAGAAGAAGCAGCTCGACTCACAATTTTAGCTTTTTTGTATAGTATAGAAGATTTAGTCATGAGCTGGTTGTATCTACTGAGTCTCTCACTAGTGTTCAACTGAGAGTCATTCAATACTCTAGTTGCTTCTTTCTGTAAGTGACTCAATATCTCCACTAGACTACTGTGTGGGGATAGTTTTTCTCTGACTAGTTGACTCTCATAGAACTGAGTTTGAGGGTCTGGTAGCACAGCTGGAGCAGAAGACGCGAGTGTTGCACTAGGTAGCGGGTCAGTGTTAGTAGTAGAAGAAATGGGGGTGTCGCTTTTACCTACTAAATCAGGTCTCACTAAAGCCATACGTGTGTAAGACATGACTACCGTTTGACAGCTGATCCTATGAGACTAGTAATAAGAGGTAGTGCTACACCCAGTAGTGCACCTATGAAGCCACCGTCCTGCTGTAGTATTCGTCTCTTAGCTATGACAGTAATCTTAGGTTTTGTTATAGCTCTCAGCTGTTTCTTGTACGGCGATAACTTCTTGACTGCGTGAAGGTAGTTCGGTGTCAAGGTTTTGTTCATTACATTGACACATATGACACTCATTAGTCTGATCACTTCTTCACTGAGACCTCTCACTAAATGTTGACAGTCTGTACTACTACATTTAGCTATATGTTTCAACAGAGAGTAATGCCGACGTAAAGAAACTAACTTTTGGTAGTAAGCACTTCTCTGACGGCGCTTAAGACTCTTAGCACGCTTACTCTTAGTACTCCCCTTCATTTCTTCTGCTTTTTCCCAGTAGGAATGAATACTACGCTGTTCCAAGGTGTTGTTATACTGTTCCTCACTCGCAAGTTGTCAGGTGTGCTCTGCTTACAGTCCAACACTATGTATGAGTGTTTAGCTGTAGTCTCTTTGTTATATACCTGAGTCAAGAAAGATGGTTGCGCTGGGAAAGCTTGTCTAGATATATAACTTATCTGACTCATATCTCGAGGGTTTTTAAAAATAACTAGATAATGACTGTTCAAACTGAGAGTCCTGAAGTCTTTGTTAGCAAAGAATAAGTTCTGAGTAATGAATATTACATTCATGTTCATATGATGAGAACCTTTGATGAAGAGGTCTTTAGCTATAGGTGCATATTCTGGGTCTAACAAGTCGTCTATGATGAGCATCGAGTGTTTACTAGTATCTCGACTAGAGTTGAAAAGTTCATCCCTTGTAAGAAGACCTTCGTTGAATTTCACACCTGCACTTTTCAACTTTTCAAACTCTGGTTGCCACTGGCTGTAGCAGTAAGTTATATCGTGTACTTCAGGTGTGACGAGAGTCTTCACGTTATTTATCACTTCGAATACTAGACGACTCTTACCACAGGATGTAGGTCCAGCTATTAGCATAGTGAAAGGTGACTGTAGTCTAGGATCGAATTCAACAGATTCCACAGCGGTAGAGACGTCCATCTTAGTGCAGTGATCAGACGAGAGTGGTCAACACTGGAGTGACACAGCTCACTTTTATGGCTTTGGGTACAGCTGCATACAACCCTTGAACATACATTGCGACGTCGCTGCGACCCATGTCGTCTTGCAACACTTTCATCAGAGCTATAGGCTCAGACGTCTCGTTGTACTTCCAAGCTCTCAGCACTTCATAGACAGGGTTCTTGACAGTTCTGTCAGAAGGCACAGGTTGAGAGATGAAAGCTATTTCATGAGAAGTCAACCCTAAGTAGATCCCTATGGTCTTCCAGTCTCTAGGGCAGAGCTCAGACAAAAGAGAGAAATATTTCTGCACTTTCCACTCCATGTCTCCACTCTCTAAGCCATCCCACATGTCATGCTTGTCCATGTACTCACGTGAGAATTGGATGAGGTCCATACGGTAAGATTCCTCCAAAGCGTCTGCTAGTTCTTCCCACCTAGTAGTACAACTTTTCTGGTACCAAGTAGTGAACATTTCTCTAGCTTGAGTTATGACACTTCTCTCACAACTGAGATATCCCATGTCCTTCAAGTTCACTTTGAGGTATGAACCTAACCGTATGTAATCTGATGTCGGCAACTTACTACTTATTTTCAGTAGCATAGCGTCTGGTAAGTATCCTAACGGCTCTCCTTTGAAGAATGATGATACAGGTACTACCAAATTGAAATCTGCCATGATGAGCGAGTGTGTGAAGGAGTAGACAGGCAGGTAGGTAGGTAGAGCGTTGTATGGGGTGTTGTAGGTTAGGGGGAGCTTTTATATAGCTCTTTAGACTAGAATACGTAGGGAAATCGTGTAAAGAGTATGCAAAACGTTCTGAGTTCGAACTCCTCGCCCCCTATCCATTTCACACTAGAGGGGTGCTCCCCACCCCATACACCCTATGCTAATACTATACACACCCCCCACCCCACCCAACTCTATACGATGCACTAACGTTTCACTTTTTTATCAGAGTGTTTACAATAACATTCTGAGCGCTAAACCACTACGATGAGAGGACGTTGTAATATCACGCTCCCACTGACTTAAATAAGTTTTAACTCTGTATCTGTCTGCTTCAGTGTAACGTTCTAGATACGTATCTGGGATTTTGAAAATGTCTTCTACTTTCAAATCTGAACGACCTGCTAAGTTCCTTTGAAGCCGACAACCTAGCATGTCTATGATACTCTCTAACAAGTAATGTGTCGGCATGTCTTGATTAGAGTGGTACTGAGGATGATGAGGGTTGTTTGCGTAGTGATGTTTCAGCGCTGATTCCCACATTGCAAGGTGGTCAGAGTTCTTGAGAGGTTTTGAACTCTTAAGGCGGCCAAACTTCCACCCGTATCCAACAGCTTCTACAGCTGAAAACTTAGACAAGTCGTGCTTCATTATCAACTTGTCTATACATTTAGCTTCACTCTCATTGAAGCTATCACTTAGCAGAACCCAAGTGTAATACAACCATTTCCTATGCTCTAAAGTCTGTTTGAAATGATTGAAAATGTACTGTAAAGTTTTTACAGTGCATGTGACAGACTCTTTTCTTTCACACACATACTGTAATACTAACTCGTCTTCAGGGTATCTAGCCTTAACTAGCGTGTAGAGGTCGTGAGCTGTCTTCATGATGACGTTGAAAGGTCGTTTGAATGAGTGAGTGCACTTACACGACCCTATATACTCTGAGTGATTTATGACTTGACAACTAACCGTTTAAAACACAGTGTGCATGTAAAATTTTTAAGAAGTAGAGTGACAGTTTGAAGGGGGGTCTCTCAATATATGAGAGACCAGAGTTAGTTTGTTAGTACACCTATACTTTTTTCACTTTTTTTTATTTTTTGTGAAGCATCTAATAGACTATTGGTCAAGGTTTTTTTTCATCAGTTAGGGGAGAAGGATTGAGTTGGAAAGGCTGTCACCAGTTCATACAAGACTCCTTGGCACAGTAGAGTAGGGTTTTGACAACGTTGTACAACTACTCTTACAACGTGACAACACCCGTTTGCATTGTGTCCAATCTCAGTCTTGTATGCTCTTTCATACAGAAACCGATCTGAAGAGTATTTAGCACGTGTTATCTTGTCAGGAGCTGATACTGTGTGCTTGATTAAGCCATGTACCATACTCGTAGAGATGAACACGGAATTTCCCAGCTGGTGTGATTCAAGCTGATTAATTTTGAAGTAGGGTTTCGTCCTACATTTTTGAAAGTTGATAGCTGAAGCTACTACACTATGAGAAGTTACACTGTGTTGTAACTTAGAAACTAGCAGTAACACGTTACTCACTACTTCAGATTGAGTAGCTTTCCCAGTAGAACTAGTTATGAACTTCTTGAGAGAAGGACTACTAGCATTTATAGGAGTCGTGTTGTTATGCAGAAAACAATTTGAAAAATCTAAATTTGGAGGTATGTAACTATCTCTGATGTACTCTTCAGGACAATATCTGAACAACTGCTTTTCCTCACCAGTCTCTACTCCACTCTTGACGTCTGAAATGAACTCCCAAACTGACCGCCTGTGTTTAGTGCTGAGTGAAATCGGTAGAGGTGTACAAGCTGCACTGGACATGTTGTCTCAGAGCTGCTCAGTTTGAATCTGATCACAGCCGGTTGTTTTCAACGTACACTAATCGTTTCCCCCACCCTCTCTAGAAAAGTAGTGTTCACAAATTAACTCACTTGAACGAAAATCTTTCAAACAAACGTCAAGAAGAAAATGTAAACTTCACCTTCAAACTTGTCAATCATATAATAAGTTAAAAAAAAAATTTAGATTGTATTTATATTTTTTCATCTTGAAAAGTGTAGTATAAGATACAACATTCATGAACGTTCCTTTTATGTTGCAACGCCCTATCCAGCTGACAGCCACTGTGCTATCTGAATAGAGTTCACATTTCCAACTGTTGTTTTTCAACTTTTTGTTTTACTCTCCGCAGAAGCACCAGTCTGTTATGGGTTATCCCGTGCTTATTTATGTAGTGTGGTTGATAAAGATACATTGTATCCAAACTCAGCCTAGTGCTTTACTATAGTGACATGTGCGTATAATTGTCGTACAATAACAATTAGAGATGAAATATGAAAAAAATGTCAGACGTCAAATGTTCGTCTATTGTCGTTCAACAAACGTGTGACAACGTTTGACAATCGTTGTCAGTAAAATTAGTATATATACCCCTTGATTTGCTCAGTTGAAATCAAACCGCTCCTGAGCTGCTCAACTGTGACGACTACTCTACTCTACACTTGCCACTCTACACGCTGCCTCTACCTTTCAACTTCTACAAACTAACTGTTTTAGTTTAGGATGCGGTCTGCTGGCAACAAGAGCTCTAAGAAGAGTTCTAAAGTCGCTAAGAGCAAGAACTTAGTTCTGGACGTTTCTGTGGAGATACCTCCTACAGTGAGCAATGAAGTACAGTGGATTCATCGTCCAAGTACACCTGAAGAGCAGAGTGCAGCTATCTTGGGGTTACATCACGATCTGGACTGCATGCTGGCTCCTTCCACTGGCGTACTGGACCGTGATGTATCTACGTCAGCTCCAGCTTTGAGCTCTACAAGCTTCAGCAACCCTGAACCGCCCCAAGATGTCCTCACTTACCAGACCCTGTCACAGGTCATGCCCGTGGGCCGAGGCAATGGAGCTCTTCCCACTGCCGCTACTCCTCCAGTCATCATCGACTTGACTGGTGATGAGATACTTCTTCGACCCAGTACACCAATCGTCATCGACTTGACAGAGGACGAAGTAGAAGAAGGTGAAATCATCGGGCACGACTTGAATGAAGTACTAGATGAGTGGTTCCAGAGAGCTGAAGCTGAAGGACGCTGCGCGCCACCTGCCTCACCTGTCACTACAGCTGTACCAGCCGACATTGTAGTGAGGGATAGTGCTGGGGCCGTCATCACTCCTGGCTTGACTGACACTGTTGTCGTCATCAACGGAGAAGCTACAGTAGTCACGGATGAGTACTACTCAAGAGTAGTAGGTGACACAAGTGGTGAAGTGAATCCTCCCAAGGGCGTGACGACTGCTACTAAAAGAAGTCCATCTCCACAGATCCAGCCAGAAGCAGTTGTTGAAAAAAAAAAGAAGCGAAAGTACACCAAGAGTGTGGCTACTGTAGCTGCAGCTGCTGCACGTGCTGCAAAGGCTGGTGTGGGAAGTGTTACTTCCCAATCTACGGTTGCTACTGCTGTTGTGACACCGCTTCCGCCGAGGAATGGATCCAAGAAAGTTGGGTCTAAGCTGGCTAACTTCCGCATAGTCCCTTTGACTGGTGAGAAGTGGCCTAGTCGGTTTGGATTCCCATCTCAACAAGCTGAAGGTAGCATTGTTCCTGACCAACTCTTCTACCCACCTGGAGATACATGCACGCTGCTTGAAGTATACAAGCTCCCCTTCATCAGTGGCGTCTCAATAAGGCAATATTTGAACAAGCCTTACGAGAGGCGCGTCAACTTACGGGCAAACGACTTCAGAGGGCTCTTCTACCAGAGCAAATCTATCATAGAGAACTATGACAGGATTAAAGAAGAAGCTAAGAAAGGAGCGCCAGCAGTCCAGAACTATCTGAACTACTTAGACAACCCTGTCAAGCACACAGGTATCTTAGTCAACCTCTACAGGGGCCAACCTAAGATCCACATCGGAACGTCGTCGTACGTGGAAGAAATGGATAAAGCACTGCCGGCAGGTCGAGCAACAACAAGTCCAATACACTGTGGGTACACGGTGACTGTCAACACGATCAAAGACATACTAGAACGTGTTGGGCCGATGCTGGAGAGTGACAAGAACTTTTACAGAAGTGTTACCACTTGCGATGAGACTGTCTAGGTGAGTGCTCAACAATTAAATTACATCAGTTGTAAGGTTCCTCAACACTGTATTGATAAGGTTGTAAATTCTTTGCATTATGTGTCTGTCTGTCTGTCTGTCTGTCTGTCTGTCTGCCTGTTTGTTAGTGAGTATGTTTTAGTGGAAAAAAGGAAAGAAAAAAAGAAGGAGAGAGTGTATATCTGAAGAGTTTTTAAAATGCATAGACACGTGAATACTATCAGTTGTATTCGGTGTAATGCACCTAGAATTCCTAGACAAGTTACTATACATAACAGTAGTAAGAACTTGTGTACTTCAGAGACTTGCTTGAGAGAAGTCTTCTCTAGTGAAACAGTTTTACCTGAAGAGATTGAGAAAAACTCTCTTTTCTTAGAATATTACAAATCAAATTTCAGATCGATAGGTCAAGGTTTAGTTGTGTTAGGTTGTGTACAAGCTATATATAACGTCAGATTAACTACTTTTGAATCTGATCAAGGAGTGAGTGAGATAGTGACAGCTCTCAGAGCTATACATGAGAACCAGTTATACAGTTATAGAGTAGCTGTGTCTTTTGGTCGAATTTTGACTTGCACTGAAGACGCTGAGCAAAGAGTCATGTATTTTCATGCTTCAGCTAACAACTCTTCAGTTTTTTATGACAGTGAAGACCATCAAGACCCTTACTTCTTAGTTAAGAACTCTGAGAGCTTTGAAAGTTGCATAGATCTATTGAAAAGTAAAGTGAAAGTTGACACAAGTAGACCTGACACAAAGTGGAAAGTAGTAGGTAATGTGAATGTGAATCTGACTTATATTAGACCTACAAATGTGTTCTTAGGTAAGTTAGAGAGTGTCCCTCCTAGTTTCAGGAAAAGAGGTATGTTACACTTCCACCGAGACTCTTACAGTAAGAGAGTGTACAGAGACAACTTGTGTTTCTTTAGATGCTTGTCACACCACTTGTATAAAACATTAGATAGAACTGTAGAGCTTTTCAAAGAAGCTTATCCAGACACTTGTCAGAAAAAGTTCAAAGGTATTCTCTTAAGTGATTTAGATAGATTAGAGAAAGTATTCAAAATAGACATACGAGTGTTCAAGCTGTCTAGTACTAATAAAGTGACTGTAGTGCGTAGCAAGCTTTGTAGTAGCAAGAAAGTCTTGAATCTCAACATGTACCGCAACCACTTGAGTCTGATAGTAGACATGTGTAAATATGGTCGCGTGTACAGTTGTGAAAAATGTTACAAAGCATTCTCTTCTAATTACAACTTGAAGAGACACACTGCTGTAACAAAAGACTGTACTAAAGTACGATTTATATACAAAGGGGGTGTGTACAAACCTAGTAGAACTATATTTCAGAAGTTGAGTGAGTTAGGTGTACATACACCTGCTCACTTAAAGATATACCCATATAAGATTGCTTTCGACTTTGAAAGTTATTTTGTAAAGAACGGTGAGAAAAGTTGTAACACAACTTTTGAGTTAGATCATGTACCACTGTCAGCTAGTGTAGCTAGTGACTTTCCAGGGTATACAGAACCAGTGTGTTTTGTCAGAGAGAGTAACAGGGAAAATGATGACTTAGTCAGTCGTGTATTAGGGTACATAGATATGTTAGCTTGTGAAATAAGTGAATGTGTCAGAGAGCGTTTTAAAGTAGTGACAGATCAGCTAGATGCTCTGCAAGCTGAAGAGGAAAGGTTAGAGAGTGCAGCTTTGAAAGCTGCTAAGTTAGAGAAAAGTAAGTATAATTTATCACCTGTCGTCAGAGCTAAACAAGCTCTGACAGCTTATATGAACAGAGTACCTGTAGTAGGTTTTAACTCAGGTCGATATGACTTAAATCTAATAAAGAGAAGCTTCCACACTTTCTTCTCAGAAAGAGAAAAGAAACCTATGACGACTATTAAAAGGTGCAACCAGTACATTGCTGTATACACTGAGCACTTAGTCTTCTTAGACATGGTGAACTATCTAGCTCCAGGTTATAATTACGCTAGTTATTTGAAAGCTTTTTTGAAAGACACAGAGAAAGGTTTTTTTCCTTATGAGTGGATGGACAATGTTCGAAAATTAGATAACACAACTCTCCCACCTAGGAGAAGTTTCTATAGCTCTCTGACTGGGAAAGGTATAACTCAAGCTGAGTATAGAAGCTGTAAAGAAGTGTGGGTGAAAGAAAAAATGAAAACAATGAAAGACTACTTAGTGTACTATAACAATTTAGATGTAGCTCCATTTGTCAGAGCTATAAATGAACATAGCAAGTTCTTCATAGAAAGGAGTGTCGACATGTTCAAAGATGGTTTGACACTTCCAGGTTTGACTTTGAAGTTCCTCTTTCAGAACACTGAGTTGAATGCGACACCTTATGTTCTCTTTTCACATCATGAAAAAGAAGTCCACAACTTACTGAGAAAGAATTTAGTTGGTGGACCTGCTATAATATTCCACAGACACCATCGTAGTGGTATAACTAGAATAAGAGAGCGTAAGTATGGAGTTGATAGTAAGAAGTGTGATCACATTTTAGGAGTAGATGCAAATAGTTTGTACTTGAAATGTATGGGTGAAGCTCATTGTACAGGTTTCTATGTAGTGAGACGTCACGAAGATGATTTCAAGCCTGTTCTCAGTCAGCAAATCAGTTACTCAGCTGTAGAATGGCTCCGTTACAGAGCTATAGTAGACAAAGTACCTATTTTACATCAATACAACTATGGTGAAGTCAGTGTAGGTAGTCAGCGTATAAGAGTAGATGGGATAGTCCCTGATCGTAAATTGATATACCAGTTCCACGGTTGCTATTGGCATGGTCATACATGTCAGATCAACAAGACATTGATGACTAGTACGAAGGGTCGGGAATGGATAGAAGAGCGTTCTACTAAAACAGCTGCTGTAACTCTGTATCTGAAAAGTTTAGGTTACACAGTAGTAGAACAATATGAATGTCAGTGGATCAAATTACGAAAAAACACTCAGTGTTTGAAACTGAAACCGGAATGGAGTGTTAATAGACCGTCTTCAGCTGGTAAGATGAGTCAAGCTGAGATAATAGAAGGCGTGAAAAGTGGTTCAGTGTTTGGGTTGATTCAAGTAGATATTCACACACCTGAACATCTCAAACCATATTTTGCTGAAATGACACCAGTTTTCAAGAACATTCTTGTCAGCAAAGAAGATGTAGGTGATCATATGAAAAGTTATCTAGAAAGTGTAGGGAAACTGCGCCAACCTCAGAGACAGTTGATAGGTAGTTTCCATGGATCAGGTCTTCTACTAGGTACCCCGTTACTTAAGTGGTATCTAGAGAAAGGTTTAGTAGTTAGCAAAGTGCACTTGTTAGTTCAATACACACCTGAAGAAACTTTCAGACCTTTTGTGCAAGAAGTGACAGCAGCTAGACGGAAAGGAGATGAGAATGTTGACTGCAAGATCTTGTCTGACTTGTATAAACTGTTAGGTAACAGTTCATATGGTAAGACTATATGTAACAAGCAGAATTTCTTGAATACTAAATATGTAAGTCCAGATTTTGCTAGTCGACATTGTCTGCACTGGTCAGTACAACAAGTGCATGACATCAGTGAGAACACTGTAGAAATGTCATCTCTCCCGACTAGTATCACATACGACTTACCTGTTCAGATTGGGTTCATGGTATACCAGTATGCTAAACTGAAAATGTTAGCGTTCTACTACGACTTCTTGTTGAAGTTCATTGACTCAAAAGACTTTGAAATGTGTGAAATGGACACTGACAGTTTTTATTTTGCATTGTCTAAAAAGAATTTAGACGAAGCTGTCAAACCTGATATGCGTGAGCAATACTTCAGAGAGCGTCACAAGTGGTTACCTTCTGAATCTTGTGATAATCCTGAACATAGAGAGACGTACATTCAATGCAGAACACACAACTACCCATGGGTACAACCACCGTGTTGCTATCGCCGCCTGGTGTTTGACAAGCGAACTCCAGGTCTGTTCAAGATAGAGTGGGAAGGAGACGCTATGACATCTTTGAACCCTAAATGTTACATGTGTGTCAGTGAGACAGGGAATAAGACTAGTTGCAAAGGAGTTATCCAGAGGCAGAATAATCTTACTGAGACAAATTATCAGAACGTTTTGAAAACAGAAAAGACTCATGTAGTGACAAACAGAGGTTTCAGAGTTATAGACCATCACGTCACTACATACTCTCAGAACAAGCAAGGTCTAAATTACCAGTACATTAAGAGAATAGTATGTGAAGATGGTGTCAGCACTGAACCTTTAGATATATGACTCTCTCTTTCTGTGTGTGTTTGTGTGTGTGTGTGTGTGTGTGTGTGTGTGTGTTTGTGTTTGTGTGTGACAAAAGACAAGTGAGTTGTATCACTCAAAAAAAAGTAAAAAAACTAACAGTATTTTCCTACAGTAAAAAAGAAAAGAGAAAATAGTTAAAGAAAAGGGAAAATTTTCTGTGAAGAAAAAGAAAAAATTTCCATAATTGGAAATTAAGTAGTACTAACTATATAGTAAAAAAAAAAGAAGAAAAGAGAAAAATTTTCATGAAAAATTTTCATAAAAATGTAAATAATACAGCTTCTATAAAGAGAAAGAGAGAGAAATTATAGTTGAACATTCGAGGAAATTATCCAATTTCTCTCCGAATGTTTCACCTCAATTTCTCTCCTAGTGAACTATATCGCTAAAAAAAAGCTCGTAAAATAACAAAAAAAAAGTGAACTGTATCACACCAAAAAATAAAAAGCAGGCGTGAAAAGAGAGTTGTTACAAAGACGCCACTGACTGATTTCAGACTACTTTACTAAACTCTCTTTGTCCGTCAAATTCATCAGAGAAGATTATTTTTTTCTGATTAGTGTCAAGAAAATATATACAATGGCTGACAGCAAGTTGACGTCAAAAATAGACGATATCCTTGACTCTGTCAGTATGTACAGTTCTATATATGGTAGTTGTAGTTCTAGACTTGATGCTTCACCACCAACTCTCTCACCACGTGAAAGTGAGAAAAATGTTCATACACCCCCACGCATTACAACTCATGTAAAACCAGTGTCACCTCGTAACTTCGACACAGCTTTGACTTGTGGTTGTAGAGGTCATTTCTTCTGGGAGTTCATACCTGTAAATAATATTAGCTATTTTAGAGGAACCTTACCTGATGTTGTTGAGCGCTGTTTTTCCAGTATACATGTGTACAGAGATTTCCATGAAGCTTTCTGGGATGCATACACTCAGTGTATAGAGCAATCCACATTGAATCTGCCTATATTCGTTGCAGATTTCACCATTGCTGTGTATCAAATGCATAACTCTCTGACTTGCCCCAGACACTATGCTAGATACACTCTAGGGAGTTTCAAGAGCTTCATGGAGTTTAACGAAGTGTTACGTGAATCACCTATTATAGGCGCATTCTGTAGGTGTAATGTTCCGATGAACCCTTCAGATATCGCTTACAATGTGTGTTTCACGTGTCTGCAAGCTACTCTAGAGTTGAAAGCTTTGTCTCTCACAGCTGTGTTACAGCATTTCTCGTATGAAGTCAGTTTCAAAACTGATTACTTGAATGCCCTGACTCCAGGTGTGAGAAACAATCGCGAATACTTTCTAGCTCAGTCATTGTTTGATGTGAAACTATCTAAAATTGTGAAGATGGGGACTGGTTGGGTGAGTACTTGGAATACTCGAGGTGTTTCTTGGAAAGGCCAGAAAGGTTTCACAACCAATCGTTCTTTCTGCATCATGTGTAACATTGCAGGGAATGGTCATGACTTGTTTGTGTGCAAGAACTGTACAAAGTATAAAATGTGAATAAAGTAACCAAAATAATATTTCTTGCCTTGTGTTTGTCTTTAGCATGTGACGGCATTACTCAATGTCATTGTTGACATTTATTTCAACCACGTGGTCTTAAACACGTGTCATTGTTGACATTTATTATAAGCACGTGGTCTTCAACACGTGTACAAGTGAAGTAGGTCATGTTGACATTGTACTAGCCAATCAGAAGCTTGTAAAGTATGTCATGACCTCTGATGACGTCACTTCCTGTCATTTAGAAGCTTCTGATTGGTTGACAGAGGTCACTTCCGTTCTGCAAGTGTCAACTGACCTAGATGCACCCGTTTACTACGCGCTGAATATGCTCCTATATACTACTATTGTCAGAAGCCAAAAAGTGCTGACATGCTAATGAACTTATGCTAATTAGGCACACTCCCACCAACTGGATTTTCTGGATATGTTATTCTATACATATTTCTGAGTCATGTGGCACTGAGAAACATTCTCTTGCAATCTGTTATGGGTTAGGCCTATTTTCGTCATAGCCTCACTGGCCTACATGCAGGTGCCGAAGCACATCACCTTGACAGGGTTGCCAGCACAGCGGAGGGAATGTCCCGGAGCAGTTCTGGATTACTAGAACTATAGAGACGAACTCGCATTTGCTGATGGTATCATATTCAAGGGCGATCACATGGTTATTCCAAGCACTACGTACAGAAATGATGGAGAACATACATGAAGGCCATTTTGGCATTGAAAAGTGTCGAGCCCAGACATGATCTGCTGTATTCTGGCCGGGAATGAATGCTGATATAAACACTACCGTCAGTACCTGTGGGACATGCCAGCAACACCAATCAGAAGGAGATAATAACTTTCTGAGACACTCATCAGCCACCAAGCCCCTAGTCTGCCATTGCAAGTGGTTGCTACATATCTCTTCGCCCTTCATGGTCAAGACTATGTGCTCGTGGTGGACTACTACAGTAACTTTGTAGAAGTTGAATACCAACAGACACTACCTCCAAATCAGTGATAGCAAAAATCAAGGCAGTGCTAGCACGTCATGGCAGTTGCCTCAGGATGATCAGTGACAATAACCGCAGTACTCCAGTGGTGAATTTGCAGAGTTTGCTGCGAAATGGTGTTTTGAACATGTCACATCAAGCCCAACATATCCACAGTCAAATGGTTTGGCTGAGCGTACGGTGCAAAGTGTGAAGAACTTGCTAAAAAAAGCAGAACAGGACAAAAAAGATCCATACCTGGCCCTTCTAGAGCTGAGGACCACCCCTGTACATGTACTTGCATTTCCAGCGCAGCTGCTCTACTCCAGGAGACTGGGGTCCATGGTTCCTAACACTGAAAGACAGCTGAGACCAGTGGTTGTGAGCCCGGCAGCAGTGGAGGAAATGTTTGAGGCGAAGCATGCCTCTCAAGAACATCAGTATAACAATGCTGCAAAGGATCTTCCACCCTTACACAGCGGGGAGCAGATACATATGCTGTAAGGACCGATGATGGTCACACATACCGACGCAATTGGAGGCACCTATTGAAGCAGTGACTGAGACACCACCGGTCAGCAACCCAGCCAGTAAGATTGATGATCAGGCGGTATTGGGACCAGTGCCCAAGCCAGAACCTGTGGATAGAGGCCCTGAAGGAGCGAAAGCGGATGAACCACAGACACCAGCCGGAAAGATCTCCGGGCCAAGGACAGAATGGATCTATAGAGACAGTTCTCAGGACTGAAATCCATATTTAATTTTAGTGACACTGTAGAGACAACAAACATTTATTTTGTTTTAATGACTATGTTCTTATTATTGTAATAACCAGTTTTCTTCCAGCGACAGAATATCCACAGTGAACTATATATCATAAACTTTTAAACTTCTTATCAAGAAAGGGGGATGTTGTGTACGCGCATCTGTGACGTCATCACTTCGTGTGAGGACCACATGGGTGACGTTGAGGACATTATAAGATCTATCTACATGTTGTATTGGTATCATCTAAGATTACATTAAAGACATATATGTTCTACAAGTCACAGACTTCATCACATTCTTTACAAGGGAGGCATGGTATCGTCAGCATTAACTGAGGCCTGTTTTCCCATAGACTCATCGTTGTCAGGAGAACATAGTGTTATAAGTGCTTTGTCATGGAACAGTGGGTCAGCTCGACGCAAGCGTTCAAGGCACTGGATAAGGCCAGATTTTCATTTGCCGTATGACAAGTCCTACGACGAGATGACATATAGGGAACTTGTCTTTGGTATGGTCAGTGTGTTGGATTCCATTAGGAAGGCTAATGATGGGTGTTTTTCTGCGTCGAGCTACATAGAACATTTCAAGTATATTGCCTTCAAGGAGATACGCCCCACCTACATAGCCAAGGCTGTGTCTAAATATGAGCATGACGTCACGTCGAAAGTGTTAACCGGGGAGGTCAATTACATGACTGCCGAGCACACTGCAAATGCTACACACTTTGGTATCGAAAACACCAGGGCATATGTGGAGGGGGGAGTGGTCAGTAGGGTCGTAACGCCGGTGCAGTCTATATAACTCTGAGGGTTTTCAATCAGTGTTGCCCTCATCCGCCCTAGTGTTAACTGGTCCAACTAACACACTGGGGAGGCCACTCCTCATTCAAACTGTGTATGCTGGGTTCAGTATGGAGGTGAGTGGTGGGCAGTGGGTTGGGGGTGATGGCCCTATATCCCTAGGGGAGTGATCATTTCAACAGGGGCGGGGGGGGGGGGGCAAAATAATTTGGACCCCTTGACCAGGGGGGTTGGGGGGTTCAAAAAAATTTAACCTGTTTTGAGCCAAAACCCACAGGGAAACGTGTCCTAACTACGTCTCGACTCCCAAACAAAAATGTTTGGTCAACCAATATTGGCCCCCCCTTGAGATTTTTCCGTCATCTGACACATTGGACCCCGCCTAATTCATCTAAACAAGCTCTCCTTGTTTTAATAACTATAGAACCAAAAACCCTGAGCGAAACGCGCCCTAATTACTACTCGACTCCCCAACTAGGTCAGAAGTGTTCAGTCAACCAATATTGACCCCCCCCTTTCAGATTTTTCCGTCATTTGACACATTGGACCCCCCGTAATTGATCCAAACAAGTTCTCCTTGTTTTAAACTCTATACAAACAAAAAGCCTGACTCCCAAACTAGGTCAGAAATATTCCGTTAACCAATATTGACTATATTGAGATTTTTCCATCATCCACCACATTGGACCCCCCCCCCTCTAATTGATCCAAACTAGCTCTCCTTGTTTTAATCACTATAGAGCCGAAAACCCTTAGAGAAACACATCCTAATTACTGCTCGATTCCCAAACTAGGTCTGAAATGTTTGGTCAACCAATATTGACCCCCCCCTTGAGATTTTTTCGTCATCTGACATATTGGACCCCCCCTAATTGATCCAAACAAGCTCTCCTGGTTTTAATCACTATACAGCCAAAAACCCTCAGGGAAACACGTCCTAATTACGTCTCGACTCCCAAACTAGGTCAGGAATGTTTGGTCAACCAATATTGACCCCCCTTGAGTTTTTTTTGTCATCTGACACATTGGACCCCCCCCCTAAATGATCCGGACAAGTTCTCCTTGTTTTAAACTCTATACAGCCAAAAACCCTCAGGGAAACGTGTCCTAATTACTGCTTGACTACCAAACTAGGTCAGAAATGTTTGGTCAACCAATATTGACCCCCCTTTGAGATCTTTCCGTCATCTGACACATTGGACACCCCTAATGGATCCAAACAAGGTCTCCTTGTTTTAATCACTATAGAGCCAGGTGGAGTCAGTGTGCCATATGTCAAGTGTGGGAAGCCTATATTGTGTATTCTAGCTAGTCAAGTGTGTTGGTTCCCAGACCTGTTCCAACACTGTAGTCCTTCTGATAGCTAGTGGTGAGCAATTCTGCAAGGAATTAGTATAAAGGCTTAAGTTAAGATGGCAGAAAGTTACTCCAACGGAAGTGCTCCCTCTATGAACTGGGAGATTGATTGATTGATTGATTGATTTTTTAACGTCCAGACATACATCAAGTACCTCACGGGACATCTCAAGTTGGCAAGGAGTCATCCACCAATAGTGGTAGTCTGCCTTGCAGAAGTAGGACAGGTATTTATGCTGCTTGCCCAATACAGCAGTGACCGCATCTATGGATGATCGAATCTATGAAATGAATGACCGCATCTTTGAGGTGAGGGAGAAAACCACTACCGGGGCACGTCCCCTACTCTTTTCGAAGGATAGCAAGTGTTATTTTATTTGCCTGGTCCTAGCTACCTGGGCTAGTACCATAGTAGGCAGGGCCAGACAAACCACAGCCTTTGATATCTCAGACGTGGTTTACTGAGGAGGAATCCCATGCCAGATCACCAGCAAGAAGTCCCGGGCCCGCGCATATGGGCAGCGGTTGCCAAACAGCTTACATGACTGATCACAGCAGTAAGGCACGAGACCCCTCAAGTTTTGTCGCCTTTTACGAATCCGGTATGCCCATTGGTATTATGGAAGGCTCCCGATGAATGAACTGGGAGGCTACCGATCTGTCCAGGGAGTGGCAATGGTTCAAGCAACATTGTACATTCCATTTTTGGGTCCCCTTTCACGGAAGTCGGAGAAAGAAAAGGTAAACTTTTTAATGACATTCATCGGGGATAAATGGTGTGAGCTGTACAGTACCTTTACCTGGTTACCAGCCGCTGGGGATGATCCAGCAGAAAATGAGAGTTTACAGGCAATATACAAGAAATATGAGGACTATGTTAAACCATAGAGATGAGATCAGAGCAACTTCCAGGTTGCTGCGTAGGAAGCAGAAGGCAGATGAAAAGTTCGACGATTTTGTCACAGAGCTGCTTGTTCTGGTAAAAGACTGCGGAGATGATCCCACTCATGAGGACCGGAAGCTGTGTGATGTGATTGTCATAGGAGCGCGTCAAGCATCAGTGACAGAAAAGTGCTTCGACAAAGGGGAGGAGCTCAACCTCCGGATGGCCATCACATTTGGTCATAGCAATGAGTCCTCAAGGGAGACCATGCAGGTGTTGGACTGGGAGGAGGACAGTGCTGTCCATACAGTTAGACACGACAAGCACAGTAAAACTAAAAAGAAACAAGTGGCACCTAGAGAGAAACCACCCAAGGGTAACCAAAAAATCTGAGATGTGTGAAAAGTGTGGTTATGATGCGAGTCACAGCTACTGCCCAGCACGCAATGCTACTTGCAACTACTGTAGAGGCAAGGGGCATTTTGTATCGGTATGCACCAAGTCCAAGAAGACATACAAGAAGAGTGTGCATGCCGTTGACCCAATTTGCCCATCTAGTGTACGCAGTGCAGCCAGTACAGGAAGATCCGCAAGGTGAATGGTGGGAGGAGTTGACGATTGGTGGTATCAAGGTACGGATGCAATTAGATACTGGTGCTTTGAAGTCCTTCATGTCTGCAAAGACATACAATGAGATACCAGAAAGACTTGCCATTCGCCCCACTAGGCGTGTATATCTGTCATATACACAGCACCCGATTCCCCTACTTGGATCTGCGGTGTTCTGGGTGTGGTGGAAATCTCGGGAGATTGAGGTCAAGTTCTATATCACCAAACAGGATCAGAGTGCTCTCTTGTCTGGAGCAGCATGTACCGAATTGGGACTCAAGCGCATAGATGCAGTCGACAGAGGTATAGATAAATATCCAGAGCTGAGGAGTTTAACTGGAACTCTGCCAGGAGTTTACTCACTGAAGATTGATCCAACAGTAAGACCAGTTGTACATGGGAATCGTCGCCCATCCCATGCCATACACGAGAAGGTTGTGTCTAAGCTAAAAGAAATGGTAGCAGACTGTCACATTGCCAAGGTGAAGGAATCTACCGATAGGGTCAGCTCCATGGTTGTGGTAGAAAAGAAAGACAAAATAAGCATATGTTTAGATCCAAGGGACCTAAACAAGGCCATTTGACGTGAGCATTACCCAACACTGGCAGTCAAGGACATTGTGGCATCCATACCAGATGCAAAGGTCTTCACACTTCACATTGATGCCAAGTCCGGTTTCCTACAGATCAAGATTGACTATGAATCGAGCCTATTGACAACCTTCAACACACCAGTGGGAAGGTACCGCTGGCTAAGATTGCCCTTTTGTATAAAGTCGGCACCAGAGATCTATCAACGGATAATGGATGCCATGTTGGAGGACATCCCAGGAGCATATGCAGTGATGGACGACATACTAGTGGCAGGGCATGACGAGAGCCACCATGACAGTATCATAGCAAAGGTCGTTGAACGAGCAACTGAATGGAACCTGAAGTTAAACTTTGAGAAATGCCAAGTTAAGAAATGGAGTGTGAAGTATGTTGGCCACATACTTTCATTAGAGTGCCTCCAGATGGACCCTGACAAAGTCGAGGCAGTTTGAGAGATGCCAAGACCCCAGACAAAGGAGGATGTACGTAGGTTTTTGGGATTCTTGCAGTACATTTCTAAGTTTATTCCTAACCTGAGTGACATTCATGCGCCCCTTCAAGAGCTCACAAAGAAGGATTCAGACTTTGTTTGGGAAGAGCCTGAACAGAGCAGCTTTGACAAGCTGAAAGACCCGTGTTGCAACGCACCAGTACTGGCTTACTACGATGTGCAGAAGCCAGTTAGGATTCAGTGTGACGCCTCTGGCTCTGCTTTGAGGGGTGTTCTGTTGCAAGAAGATAGACCAGTCTATCTTCACGAAACCCATACTAGCTGTGCCAATGAGACTCCAGACGATGATGCTGCGTCTCCAGCCCTACGATTTAAATGTTTGCTATGTTCCAGGGAAGGAAGCCCTGAGCCGTACAAACCTAGCTGGTGAACAAGAGCACATTGAACACATAGTAGTTAACATGGTTAACTTCATCGCGGTCACGCCGACAAGATATTGTAGCTTCCAGGAAGCCACCGCAGATGAAATGAATGAGCTATACCATCTGATACTAAAGGGATGGCCAGACACTAAAGAGCAAGTTCCACATAGTGTGAGAGTGTATTGGACAAATAGAGATGAACTTGCTGTATCAGACAGGATTGTATACAAAGGTATGCCGATTGTGGTACCACCAAGCCTTCGCCCAGAGATGCTATCACAAGTTCATGAGTCGCACCTCGGAATCACGAAGTGCAAGCAAAGAGCTAGAGAAGCACTTTATTGGCCGGGGATGTTATAGCAGATCGAAGACCTGGTCAGTAACTGTGCGATCTGCAAAACCTTTTAGAACAAACAGCCAGCCGAGAGAATGCGTCCCACACCGACATCCCGACGTCCTTGGCAGGAGGCAGCCAGTGACACATTTGAGTGGAAAGGGGAGAACTATTTGTTAACTGTGGACTTTATGTCTAAGTTTATCGAAGTGGCAGACATGTCGAGCGAGACTACAAAGGAAACGCTAATGCGGCAGCTGGCTACACATGGCCTACCGGATGTGCTAAGGACTGACAATGGGCCACAGTTCTCAAGTCAAGCATTCAGAAAGTACTGTGCCGAAAAGCAGATTACACATGTGACCTCTTCTCCCAACTACCCACAGTCGAACGTAGAGGCCAAGAGGGCAGTGCAGACTGTTAAGAGACTTTGGGCTAAGTCCAGTGACAGACTCCAGCGATATATGGCCTTATTGGACTATAGGATGACTCCCATGGAGAGTTGTGGCCTATCATCAGCCCAACTGAGTATGGGCAGGCGACCCCGCAATATGATTCCAATAGCAGCATAGCTGTTGAACCCAAAACAGATTGACATGCAGGAGATCTACCACCACTTCAAGTGGGTGACCCAGTAAGAATGTCACCATTCCCAGGAACCAAGAGTTGAGTACCAGCTACCATCGTCGGACACCCATCCAACTGTGGATAGCCCCATGGGTGTGCTTCCCATTCCTGCTGGCGGAGAGGATTCTGTTCATAGTGATGGTGCACAATATCGCACCAGTAGTGGCAGGTTGAGCAGACCACCAAGGTGACTTGACCTGTAATGTGTTTGACACGTGTCTGTTTAAGTATGAGACACAAACAAACCAACAACAAAAAACCCTCAACCTTGACTACCATTTATCAATATTGATTCAATGTTCTGTGCCCACTGGGATGTTTGTTTGTTTTCCTTTCAGGGTATTTTCAAAAAACTATTATCTTGACTCAGTAGCTACTGCGGGGACATGTCTTGTTTTGTCAGTCATAAGTTATTATAGTTATCCAGTTTGCTGTATATGTTTACACATACCAGTAAAACAGGTCGCTACCCAGCAGTGCACTGCACCCCAAGCTGGCCCCATCATAAGTTCTACTTTGGACATAAGTTCTACTTTCAACACACCAGTGGGAAGGTACCGCTGGCTAAGATTGCCCTTTTGTATAAAGTCGGCACCAGAGATCTATCAACGGATAATGGATGCCATGTTGGAGGACATCCCAGGAGCATATGCAGTGATGGACGACATACTAGTGGCAGGGCATGACGAGAGCCACCATGACAGTATCATAGCAAAGGTCGTTGAACGAGCAACTGAATGGAACCTGAAGTTAAACTTTGAGAAATGCCAAGTTAAGAAATGGAGTGTGAAGTATGTTGGCCACATACTTTCATTAGAGTGCCTCCAGATGGACCCTGACAAAGTCGAGGCAGTTTGAGAGATGCCAAGACCCCAGACAAAGGAGGATGTACGTAGGTTTTTGGGATTCTTGCAGTACATTTCTAAGTTTATTCCTAACCTGAGTGACATTCATGCGCCCCTTCAAGAGCTCACAAAGAAGGATTCAGACTTTGTTTGGGAAGAGCCTGAACAGAGCAGCTTTGACAAGCTGAAAGACCTGTGTTGCAACGCACCAGTACTGGCTTACTACGATGTGCAGAAGCCAGTTAGGATTCAGTGTGACGCCTCTGGCTCTGCTTTGAGGGGTGTTCTGTTGCAAGAAGATAGACCAGTCTATCTTCACGAAACCCATACTAGCTGTGCCAATGAGACTCCAGACGATGATGCTGCGTCTCCAGCCCTACGATTTAAATGTTTGCTATGTTCCAGGGAAGGAAGCCCTGAGCCGTACAAACCTAGCTGGTGAACAAGAGCACATTGAACACTTAGTAGTTAACATGGTTAACTTCATCGCGGTCACGCCGACAAGATATTGTAGCTTCCAGGAAGCCACCGCAGATGAAATGAATGAGCTATACCATCTGATACTAAAGGGATGGCCAGACACTAAAGAGCAAGTTCCACATAGTGTGAGAGTGTATTGGACAAATAGAGATGAACTTGCTGTATCAGACAGGATTGTATACAAAGGTATGCCGATTGTGGTACCACCAAGCCTTCGCCCAGAGATGCTATCACAAGTTCATGAGTCGCACCTCGGAATCACGAAGTGCAAGCAAAGAGCTAGAGAAGCACTTTATTGGCCGGGGATGTTATAGCAGATCGAAGACCTGGTCAGTAACTGTGCGATCTGCAAAACCTTTTAGAACAAACAGCCAGCCGAGACAATGCGTCCCACACCGACATCCCGACGTCCTTGGCAGGAGGCAGCCAGTGACATATTTGAGTGGAAAGGGGAGAACTATTTGTTAACTGTGGACTTTATGTCCAATTTTATCGAAGTGGCAGACATGTCGAGCGAGACCACAAAGGAAACGCTAATGCGGCAGCTGGCTACACATGGCCTACCGGATGTGCTAAGGACTGACAATGGGCCACAGTTCTCAAGTCAAGCATTCAGAAAGTACTGTGCCGAAAAGCAGATTACACATGTGACCTCTTCTCCCAACTACCCACAGTCGAACGTAGAGGCCAAGAGGGCAGTGCAGACTGTTAAGAGACTTTGGGCTAAGTCCAGTGACAGACTCCAGCGATATATGGCCTTATTGGACTATAGGATGACTCCCATGGAGAGTTGTGGCCTATCATCAGCCCAACTGAGTATGGGCAGGAGACCCCGCAATATGATTCCAATAGCAGCATAGCTGTTGAACCCAAAACAGATTGACATGCAGGAGATCTACCACCACTTCAAGTGGGTGACCCAGTAAGAATGTCACCATTCCCAGGAACCAAGAGTTGAGTACCAGCTACCATCGTCGGACACCCATCCAACTGTGGAAAATATTACGCCACTCCGACCCTTTTTGCGATATGGTGAGGCATTCCCACCATGCAGTATAGTAGGGCAGACGAACGCTGTCTCCACGATTTTCCCGCGCCAATATCTCCGGCATTGGAGCTGCTGGTTATAACAAAAAAAAAGGTGGAAAGAAAGGGAGATGTGACGTGTGCTGCGACCTTCTGAAGCATGTGAACTAAAACGGTACTGAGCGATAACGGGGGAATAAATGCCAGTCTACTTGTGATGCCTAAGAACCCCAGTTGTGTGTTCCTTACTTTACCATCTACATAAGTTACAGGTGGGGAACCCTGGAGCTGTCCATCTCAAACATAGAACTGGCCTATCAAGTAAGAAAGCCTAAGAGTTGAGCAAATACGGGATAGCTCTCCTATAGGTGCGCGGACAAACGTTTAGAGCGTTATCTTAATCTTAAATTTTAATCTATTGTCTTAAAATTGGGCAGTGCTGTTTCTGATAGCTCGCATTGTATAGACACCTAGTGTAACATACCCACATTATGCTACCTGAGGTTTGCCTTTATAGTATATACCCTACACCCAGATGATACAACATACACATCTAAAAGGAAAAGAAAAAGAAGGAAAAAGATTGAACGTGTGATTAACATCACAGATGACTCAGGGTCAGGGTGATAAAGTAAATTGATGGACTAAACAACTGAATCCGTAAATATTATTTCAGGAACAATGAATTATTTGTCAATTCTGAGAGCAGGAATGTATTCCTGGGTCAAAACTACCCTCAAATCATGTGTCACACTAGTATGTTATCATATTTCAGCTGAGCTGGTGGGTGTGGGCGAGCCAGTGAGTGTGGGTAAGCCGGTGGGTGTGGGCGAGCCGGTGTGTGTGGGCGAGCAAGTGCGTCTGGGCAAGCAGCTGGCTGTGGGTGTCAGCGCCCGGCGGCGCGTAACTGCCGTTTTACGTCTCAGCCGAAAAGCGAGTCGATCAGAGCGTCAGCAGCAACACCATCTCCGTTTCTGTTTTGCTGTGTCGGTCGGCCGCGGGGCAGCGTGTGCTACGCTTTGTTCATGATTAACTCCCCCCAGTCAATTACCACTGCCTACATGTCTAGTAGAGGGAGGGGGGGGTACTCACATTTCCATTTCTTTGTTGCGATATGTGCATTGTCAGTGCAAAGTGAATCAGGGTTATCACTGTTACACAAATAATATCAAGTAACCTCCCCTATAAATTACCTCTAGTACTTAAGTGTTTGATAGATGTCTGAAAAAAAGCATCTCACCTACCCCTCCCATCCAAGTGGGCACAGAACATTGAATCAACATTGATGAATGATTGATTGATTGATTGATTTGTTTAACGTCCAGACGTACATCAAGTACCTCATGGGACATCTCAAGTTGGCAAGGAGTCATCCACAAATAGTGGTAGTCTGCCTTGCAGTAGTAGGACAGATATTTATATGCTGCTTGCCCAATACAGCAGTGACCGCATCTATGGATGATCGAATCTATGAAATGAATGACCGCATCTTTGAGGTGAGGGAGAAAACCGCTACCGGGGCACGTCCCCTACTCTTTTCGAAGGATAGCAATTGTTCTTTTATTTGCCTGGTCCTAGCTACCTGGGCTAGTACCATAGTAGGCAGGGCCAGACAAACCACGGCCTTTGATATCTCAGACGTGGTTCACTGAGGAGGAATCCCATGCCAGACCACCAGCAAGAAGGCCCCGGCCCGCGCATATGGGCAGCGGTTGCCAAACAGCTTACGTGACTGATCACAGCAGTAAGGCACGAGACCCCTCAAGTTTTGTCGCCTTTTACGAATCCGGTATGCCCATTGGTATTGTGGAAGGCTCCCGATGTAGTTATTCTACTCCTTCATGCCCCCATCATGAAGGTCCCCACTAACACAGGGGGAACATTGATGAATGGTTGTCAACATTCATTCAATGTTGATTCAATGTTGATTCAACATTGAACAGAATTTTGTGCCCACTGGGATAGAGATAGCATTGGTTGTCACAAACTATCCAAATTTGGGGTTGTCGGTTATCTTTGCGCTCCCATAGAGCTCTATGCTGAAGCAAATTACCACCAATTACGGCCTAATATTATTTTTCATTTTTTAGGGGGTTATAGTAGGAATTTGTGAAAAACAAATAAACTATTAGATAGATATTGTGGAAAGTGATTTATTGAGACCATGCAAGATGAAAAGAGTGAAATATTGACCAAATGGAAAGGAACAAAGGAAAAGAGGTGTCCAGAATCGTCACACTTGACTCAGGAGGGGGGACCCTGAGTCAAAAAACAGGGGTTGGTGGGGGCAGGGCCCCCCTCATTACAGACTAGTTAAATAGCCTATCCTACAATGGACTGTGTAGACTTACCACTACTAGTGGGGCCATCTTCATTCGCTAAGTGATACTTTTAAGATGGTCTAAAACAGTTTAAGATAGGATTAAGATAGTTTAAGAGCATCTTAATAATGTGACCCTGGAGGAGGGATGGGGGACACTGGAGGAGGGATAGTGTGGCATCCTGCTTTGCTGGATGTCTTAATACTTTGTATTATTATAAGTGACAACAACTCTGAATCTTGATCTCAGGATGTATTGACCAACCTCGGGTGTATCGCATAACACGCACGATGCCCAGACAATTCCCAGACGCCTAGTACCCCTGTCACTCGCTAGATGGCGCCACTGGCGCTAGTGGCGTCCGTGAGGGTTTGCCGCCACTACCACGACATCTCCCTTTTTTAAGGAGTATTATGTTAAGACATACTTAGAAGTGTCCTTGAAGTGTTCATGACATAATAGTTACTATGAAGTTACTCTCAAGTAAAGATGTATATGTATATGTATGTCTCTGGAAATAAGTCAGTTACATGTTACTCAATGTTCAATGTAATAGTCAATGTTCAAATGCACTAGTCAATGTTCAAACATAATAGACAATGTTCTTTTGTCACTTTAGAATATTTCTGACTTATTAATATATCTGAAAGGGAATACCGTATTCGACGTAATAAGCGCACACCCCCTAATAAGCGCACACCCCCTGTTTTGGGGCGATTTTTAAACTAGAAATAACCAAATATATCTCAATTTTTTTACCCCAATTAAACTCTTAACTACTAAAAGGTGTCCAGAATAATTTTGTAAGCGCACTGTGCGCTTATTACGTCGAATACGGTAGTTATTAAACTTCTTCAATCAGTCTCTTGGTCGCGACTCTAGGTCTCGACGACTTCCTTGGTCCCGGATCGGGCACACGGGGTGTGGCACCTCGATCAGGAGTCGGTGGAGTCGGTGGAGGGACCACTGGAGGTATATCAGTGATCTCCACTGGAGGCATATGATCACTAGGCGGTGTGACCACTCTGGTTAGTATGGTGGTCGGATCAATGCTGTCATTTTGTCCGGGCCCGAGATTTCTCGTCATTCTGCGGTTACGTCGCACTAGTCCATTCGCTGTTGAGATTATATATGATCTCGGTCCGGGGGCTTTTCCTATGACCTTCCCTTCCACTCGTAGGTCGGGTAGCCATGCTCGGTCTCCTGGTGACAGTTCGTCTGCTTCTGTGACTCGGTGGCGTTGGTTGTAGTTCACTGCCATCTGCTTCCGGTATTCCTTCTCCTTCCTTCGAACCAGCGCTGCATCTGGAATGCGCGGTTTCAGTTCATCCGGGTGACACGGCACCAGTGATTTTAGTCTACGACCAATGTTCAGCTGAGCCGGGGAGAATCCTGACAGTAGAGGGGTGTTGCGATAAGAAATAAGGGCAAGGTATTCATCGTCAGCCTTATTGAGGATTGCTTTGATGGTTTGCACCGCTCTCTCTACTTCTCCGTTACTTTGTGCGTATCTTGGAGATGACGTGATGTGTTCAAATCCGTATCCTGCTGCAAAGTTTTTGAACTCCGCTGATGCGAATTGAGGACCGTTGTCGCTGAACAGTATGTCGGGTATACCTTGATGGAAGAATGCTCTTTTCATCTTCTTTACTGTCTCAGTGGTATCAACGTTCTTGCCAACTTGGCACACTTCCACGTCTCTAGAATAGTAGTCTATGATGAGGAGGTACATGGACCCCTTATGGTGGAAAAAGTCTGCCGCTACTCTAGACCACGGTCGTTCTGGGAACTCAGTTCCTTTCATCGGTTCGACACGTTCACGTCTGTACTTTTCACAAATGTTACAATTTTTCACTGTCTTTTCGATGTCTTTGGACATTCCTGGCCACCACACTGATGCATTGGCATTCTCACGGGTCTTAGTGATGCCCTGATGCCCATCATGTAGATGGCGTAAGACGTCAATCCTCAGACTTGCTGGGATTACAAGCTGTTTTCCTCGAAGGAGTAGTCCATCGTGAACTGTAAGGTTGCCCTGTTCGTTCCAGAACTTAACCAAAGGTCCATAGACGTCACGTCTGTTCTCCGGCCACCCCTGTTCAATATGGTGTATCACTACCTTCAGGACATCGTCTTTCTTTAGCTCTGACCGTATCTCGTCGAGTCTCTGGTCAGATGATGGTAGACAGACGAGTACTGCTTGTACGTATGCGTCAGATTCCTTACGTAGTTCTTCTTGCTTATGAAGTTCTTCGCTCTCCAGCATTTTCTCACCAAGAGGTGCTCTTGACAAGGTATCTGCGGTCATTAGACTTTTACCTGGCACGTGACTGACTGTGAAGTCGAACCGCATTAATCTCAGTCGGAATCTTTGGATCCTCACTGGCAGTTCGTTGATCAGTTTGGTTGAGAATAGTGGCACAAGCGGTTTATGGTCAGTCTCCACGTGGACTCGCATACCGATAACTAAGTTACTCCAGTGTTCGAGTGCCCATGTGGTCGCTAATGCTTCCTTCTCAATTTGCGCATATCGGCATTCAGTCTTTGTCATTGACCTGCTGGCGTATGCAACGGCTTTCAGTCTTCCATCTTTTTGACGTTGTCTCAGAACTGCCCCAAGACCATAGCTACTTGCGTCTGCTGACACGATCGTTTCACGTTCTGGGTCATACAAAGCGAGGGCTTCGTCTGAGGCTAGTTCCTGTTTCAGTTTCTCAAACGCTTTCTTTTGTGGAAGATCCCATTTCCATGCAGAATCTTTCTTGAGGAGATCTCTGACTGGTTTGGTGATTTCGGCAAGGTTCGGCAGGAATTTCATCTGTTGATTCACCATGCCGAGGAATCGTCGGACGTCTGGGACATCTTTGGGGTCTGGCATCTCTATGATGGCTTTGACCTTCGCTGGATCCTTCCTGATGCCATCGGCATCTATCACCTGGCCAAGGTAGCGAAGCTTGGTTGTGGAGAACTCACACTTGTCTTGGTTTAGAGTGATGCCGCTCTCTTGGAGGCGGTTCAGCACTTTCGCCAAGCGTTCATCGTGCTCTTGTTTGTCCTTTCCAATCACAAGAATGTCATCCATGTGACACAACACTCCTTGTAGTCCAGTCAGTTCTTTGTCCATTCTCTTTTGGAAGTGTTCAGGAGCAGATGATATACCGTAGGGAAGTCTCCTGAACATGTACCTTCCGAACGGTGTGATGAATGTCGTCAGCTTTGAACTCTCTTGAGTCAACAGTACCTGGTGGAAGCCAGAATTTGCATCTAGCTTGGAGAATACAGCTCCGCTTGAAATACACGCCAGGGTCTCCTCTACCTTTTTCATCTGGTAGAGTTCACGTCGGACGCCCTGGTTGAGTCTTGTCAAGTCCACACACAGCCGTAGGTTCCCGTTTGGTTTATGTACAACCACCATGGGTGCACACCAGTCTGTTGGTTCGTCCACGGGCTCGATAACTCCTGACTTTACTAATGCCGCGATTTCCTGCTCTACCTTTTTCATCAGAGGCTTTGGCACACTGCGTGGAGTATAGAGGCAGAATGGTTTAGCATCGTCTTTGAGTCTTATAGCATATTCACCTTTCAGCCTACCGAGTCCTGTAAAGAGCTTCGGGTAAGCTTTGACCACTTCGTCCTTCGTGTCCAACTTCGGGAATTCACTGTTCACGGCTTTGACCCTATAGGCACCAGGGATGTTAGGTATCAGTCCTAGTTTCTCAATTGCAGGTTGTCCGAGGAGAAGCGATTTCACGCCTCGCACTACGTAGACGTCTTCGTGGACGGTAGTGTTTCCGCGACTCAACTGCATACGAGCACATCCTAGCGTCTGTAATGGATGCTCGCCTGTAGCATACAGCGTCTTTCTTGTTGGTTGGATCTCTCCATAGGACTTCTTGTAGTATGTATCGGGCATCACCGATATCTCGGCTCCAGAGTCTATGTACCACGATAGAGTATCGGAGCCAGTTCCGAGTTTTATGTACCAGCCTTTGCTCGAACTCGATTTGTCGTCTGGGAGGGATTTTGATGAAGCCGCATTTACTT
Source organism: Harmothoe impar (assembly GCA_947462335.1). NCBI lineage: Eukaryota > Metazoa > Annelida > Polychaeta > Phyllodocida > Polynoidae > Harmothoe > Harmothoe impar. The sequence goes on along the minus strand of OX381705.1, from coordinate 39,482,523 downwards.
CGCTCGTTACGCTGCCGATAAATACGTGCGACACTCCGTCATCGGGTATATCGTCTCCCGACTCTTCCTCTGCGACTTGAGAAATCCGCGCTCTTGAAGTACGGCAAACTTGGGAAAAATGTCCTTTTATTTTACACTTCTCACAGGAGTGATTCACTGCGGGACAATTTTTCTTCCCTTTGAGGTGTTCGGTACCACAGAATCCGCACTTGATTTTGTCACCAGTATTTCTCTTTTTCTCGGTTCTCCTCGGGTCCGGCTTCTTCTTGGCCTTGCTGTGGACTACGTCGATATTGGCACTCTTTGACTCTTGGAGCTCATAGCGCGTAGTCTCCTTTTGGTAGAGTATCTCTACTGTCTTCTCCAGCGTCAGCCCTGCACCGGCATCATAGAGCTTCGACTTTGCCGACTGGTCGGTACATGAAAATGTCAGTTTATCTCGCACAGCCTGGTCCATATAGGTCTGTGGGAATTTGCATTCACCTGCACTCTTCTTGACTGTTAGCACCCATGACTCCAGAGTTTGAGATGGTCCCCTTTTGAGGGTGAACCAAAACTTTTCCCTTAGTAGCAGTTGGGGGTCCCTTTTTCCAAAATATTCTGTGAACTTTTGTAGCACAGTATTATAGTTATTTGGGTCCTCAGCTGGTATGGGAGCTTGTCCCTGGACTGGATTTGGATGTTGTGGGAGGAATACAAAACTGTCATAAATGTCTATCCCATCATCCCCAATATGATTCAGTAGGAGGCCCACCTTTTTTTCATTTGGCTCTGTGCTGGAGCCTGTGGCCTTGAGATATATCTCAAACCTTCTCTTCCACAGAGACCATGAATGTGATGGGTTGCTCCTCTCAATTCTGAGGGTGTCTGGTGGTTTTACACTGTTGGCAGCCATTTCAAAATTGTCACTGCTTTTAGTGTAGGCCTACTGACAGTTAGACACACAATTAACAGCTTGGGGTCTTGGTAAATGCTCCTGGAGTTTTAGAAAAGGTCTCTACTCACAGATTCTTGAGAAGTTGAGTTCATCACTTTTCAACACCAACTTGAGTGTCTCACTTCAATTTGGCACTTTTCTTGTTGTGGGCATGGAAGATGACCTATTCTGACACCATGTGGCATCCTGCTTTGCTGGATGTCTTAATACTTTGTATTATTATAAGTGACAACAACTCTGAATCTTGATCTCAGGATGTATTGACCAACCTCCGGTGTATCGCATAACACGCACGATGCCCAGACAATTCCCAGACGCCTAGTACCCCTGTCACTCGCTAGATGGCGCCACTGGCGCTAGTGGCGTCCGTGAGGGTTTGCCGCCACTACCACGACAGATAGGGGACCCTGGATGAGGGGTAGGGGACCCTGGAGGAGAGATAGGGGATCCCGGAGGAGGGATGGGGAACCCTGGAGGAGGGATGGGGAACCCTGGAGGAGGGATGGTCATAATGGTACAATGTATCAAAATCTATGAATAGGGCCAATCATCTAAGTATAGTTTCCCATATATGCTATTATGTAACAATGTGGTACTATCCTTGAGCTTGCAGGCGGCAAATCAGTGTATAAGGAACTATAGATAGCTAGTTACCCTAGTAGCGAGCCCGCACGGGGCCAATTTGGTTTTAGCTCGGATTGGCTGTTTGAAGTTGGGCAAAACTGAGCTGGGTTTTATGTTGGGCAGATGGCTGGGCTGAATTTCAAAGCGGGCTGCGCGATTTGGGCTCAGATTGGTTTCAAAGTGGGCTGCCCGATTTGGGCTGAGGTTGGGTTTGGACAGGGCAAACTGGTCTAATAGTTCTGATCAGTTACACCAGATGTCACTACTATACAATATATAGAGTTTTCCAAAAAGACAGATGAAATTGACCAATAATACAAGAAAAGGTTAAAGTGGTGTAGAATAGGAAACAATAAATAGATATTCTCACAGTTTGGTAATAAGGTAGACTATTTATTGAATGATGAAAAGGAGGTTCTCTAAGCAGCTATCCAGTGTATACACCACTTCTGTGGCATTACAAATTGCTTAAGGCCACTTAAAATTGATTATCAGCTTTGCAGACACCGCGTGCATCCTCTGAAAAGAGCCGCATTGGTCCTTTTTTTCACATTTTGGGGGAAAAAAAGGCCAAAAGACGCCGCACCTAAAAATATTCTCATATGCTCCATGCGGGTATGAATTATGGATTTGAGGGCAAATGTACACCCTAGAAACTTGCCCATGCTGCATGTGGCTTAAACCTGATGATAATAGGTCTTGTTGATACTTCCATTATTGGATAGGAAGAGTATGATTATGCCTTAGGGTTGATTAGCAGGACGTAGGATATCTTGTTCAACAAATACAAGAAAATATTGGGGAAAGATTGAAGAGATTCTAAAAACCCATAATTATCAGGTGGTGCTGTGGCACCAAATTGGCCAGCCTGTCCAAAAACCAATTTGAGCCCAAAGTGGGCAGCCCGTCCAAAACCCGATCTGAGCCCAAAGTGGGCAGCCTGCTTGGGGCCACACCAAAGCCCAGTGCCCTAAACCGACTGGCGGTTAGCCCACTCCCGGGCCACACTTGCAAACACGGTGTGGCGCCCTCCAGGGCCAGTGTTTGCTACTAGGGTAGACACCAACATTTAGATGTCATTCAGCCTTCAGGTGCCTTTACCAAAAAAACACACAATTACTTACATAACTGTGGTAACCTTTGGTCTCTTCTTGTTGGCCATCCTTTTTCATCCAAATGGGTCATATGACATCACACAACTCCCAAAATGATGCTCACAGTGTGGGCCAGAGTTAGGGGGTCTCCCATTTACATAGGAACTCCCTCTGTACAGCATTCACACATGGTGCCACCTGGTGCTATACCCGGTCCCTACTCCTGGGACCTGCCCCAGCCAGTGCCTACATGTCCACCCAACTGCATGCCTGGACTGTCAACTCAGTTTTTTCTATATATTTCATACATTTACACTTGTTAACTCTCGTTATTACTTGTTAATAAATAGGCCGGTCTATATATTTACAACCATTTCAGGCCCAACCACGGTTACCGCATTTGTGCCTTCATCCTCAATACATGTGTATCTCCTCCTAGTCAATGCCCGCCCTCACCAATTTTTGAAAAGCAAAATCCGTAGACCAACTTTTTTTATTTGGTGTGGCCTTAGGATACATTTTTTCCTCGAATTCTTTATCTTTAAATGGTCCAAAATTCTTAACATATAGTTCAACCTGTCAAGAGTATTAAGAGGCAATGCCAAGGTGAACCTTAAAGTAGGCTAATAATAGAATCCTTCAAAGATAGTCCACTGTACCGTGGAATGATACTCGGGAGGAGACTTGAGGCTCCTGTGCACATTTTGAATAGTCTTGATTCATTCAAAACGCATTTATTACGCATTTACTAGTCTGCATCAGGGTGTTCTTTTACAAACCAACATAAATATAGTGCCTCAGTATGGCTACCCTTAGTTGCTGACAACTGTGATATACATGTGTAACTTGATCAACCTGGACAAATATTAACTGACCATGAAACGATAATCAATGGTGATGTGTATGTTATTCTCTCGGAGATCAGTTGTGTGATTGGCGTATTGTGTAACATTCGTGGAAACCATATTCTTTAAGACACTCTGAATAGCTCAAAAGTGAAAAATCTAGCGTGTGATCCTAATCACAAAAGACTCAGGGATTTGTTTTTCCTTTGAATAAATTGTATAATGCTATGTGTCTATTGTGCGTCGATTCTGTCCACAGATCATTTCCCGCCTTCATTGACACTCCTATCATGACCACACACTGTGGTATGTAGTGTGCATGTGTAGCGTGAAGGTGTAGTATGCATGTGTAGTGTGCATGCTTACCCAACCCCACCCCACCCGAACGTACCCCACCCTTACCAACCCCACCCCAACCTAGTGTCTATGCCTAGTGTGCATGCCTAGTGTACGTCTAGTGTGCATGCCTAGTGTACATGTCTAGTGTGCATGCCTAGAGTACATGCCTACCCCATCCCTCATCCCCATCCCCTACACCAGCACCCACGTACCTTACCATGTGAGCCTTTCGTCCACAGATAGTTGAATGGGCAAAAGTGGTCTGACAAAAAACGTCTCACCCACCCAGAATTCTGATCTTCCATCAGGTTTAACACTAAATGCCGAAATTGACAAAAAATTGACACTAGTACTTTCATGTTTGTCTACAGATTCGAAAATGAGAGCTTTTTTGGGAAGGTATACTTTGCCTATTATTTTAGGGGGTAGGCAGTAGAATGGAAATGGATGATATTTACGTCATAGGGACAGAAAACACTTGAACTTTGTGCCAATGAGAAATATTTTTGGATAGGCCTAATATTTCTACCCCCAAAAAAAATAAACAATTTTTTTCTTTTTTTGATCAAAAGCGTCTCAGAGAGCCGTCGCATAAGACTCTGTGAGCATTAGCTCCCTGAGTCAATGATGTATAATTGATGATTTGGTTGTTGTAATGATGTGTTGTCTACTCCGAGACACTGCTAACACTTATACGGCTGTGAATTAAAAAGATCCTAATATGTAACGTTGTTCAGCCAATAAAAATATTTAAACGTCAAACTTCTTCTTCCACACATGGTGATTATAATAAAGATAGGGAGTGCCACCCAACCCCCTACGCCCACGGCATATCGGTGTTAGGTGGTGCTCTACTAACGACTCTCGACTTGTCAGTCAGAACTGACAAAATTGCAAAGATTGCAGAACCGGGCACTGAGGATCTGTACCAAGAGCAGACTCAGGGAAGTTAGTGTAGATGCACTCCACACGACTACAGGAGTATTGAAACTGGAGGACAAACGTAAAAAGCAATTGACGAAGATGATGTGGAAGTCGGCCCTACAGGAAGAGGCCACCACGGGCACACTAGCCCGCACTAGAGGGGATAGAAAGCTGAAGTTCCGAATAAGAAGACCAAAATCTGCATTCTTCCAGAAGAGTCCCTATTACTGAGGAGTAACTCTGTGGAACAAATTAGACCTAAGAGTGCAATTGCTTAAGTCGGAGGAAGACTTTGGCAGGGAGCTGAATATATTATATCCGGTCAACTACTAACCATGACAGCCTGCTAATGTACTGAAAACTGGTAATAATTACCTGCTAATACTAATGACGCACATGTAAATCGGTCCTATCTAAGGCATATAGTGACACAATGACGTAATGCGTCGTGTGTCATAATTGTCTGAATATTGAATGTAAATCGGCTAATTAACTAATATTACTAGGTAAATGATACTTATGCTACTACAAATATCATGCTGGATATGGAGAAGACAGAAGAAGAGGATCATCTGAAGACTATACCTCTAGATAACACCAAAGTATATTGGTGTGCATACAATCATGTAATCACATAATCGTATAATCATAACAGTAAAGCATCGAAAATAGAATATGAATCTTCATTCCAACGACTTTCATTGCATCAAAGCACATGTAAAAGGATTTGTTCGGGCAGAAAGTGTCGAAAGACGCTACGTTCAATAAAAGATTCAATTCAATTCAATTCAAACTTCTTCTTCCACACATGGTGATTATAAAGATTGATTGTGTGACATACATCATATGTGACCCAGGGCTACAATAATTTGTCCTCAATTTTATGTTACAAACCCAAATTCCAAACCCAAAGTCCCACCCAAAAGTCCCAACCCAAAAGTCCCACCCCAAGGTCCCACCCCAAAGTCCCACCCCAAAGTCCCATCCCAAAGTCCCAACTCATAGTCTCACCCCAAAGTCCCACCCCAAAAGTCCCAACCCAAAGTCCCACCTCAAAGTCCCAACCCAAAAATCCCAACTCAAAGTCCCAACCCAAAGTCCCACTACAGAGTCCCATCCTAAAAGTCCCAACCCAAAGCCCCACCCCAAAAGTCCCTACCCAAAGTCCCACCCTAAAGTCCCAACCCAAAAGTCCCACCCCAAAAGTCCCACCCCAAAAGTCCCAACCCAAAGTCCCACCCCAAAGTCCCGCCTCGAAGGCCCACCCCAACCACTCCTATACCACTACCCCCCATCCCACTAGACTAGGCCCCCATCTCTATATAATATAGACTGGGAAGGAGCAGCAGCGCGCACCTACACTCTTCAAGCCTAACCGTGACAAAGTATATGCTTTGCGAGAACCAGAACCACACTGTATCTCTGTGCACCACTATTGGATTTTCTCTAGGTGCTAAAAGCGTCTCATTTTTTGATCTCACCTCTTCTTAACCATTGCAGGTATAGGAAATCTGTGTGAACGTGACTCTTTTAAAGGGTGGATTCAAGGTCACCCTGCTATTCATTAGCATTAGTTCACAGAGATTGATGTTTTCACCTAAAAGTAGCACTTTTTAAATGTGTTTTTTGGCTTATAAATATCCTTTTTTAGCAATTATTCTGCAAAGGGAGAGAGAGCCATTGCTTCAAAGTATACCGTGATGCAGTTGTATTTATTCTAAGTGAAATACAAAACAAATGCAGGCTGGTTGAAGTTGGACAACAAACACACTCCATTTCCGCAGAAACCGTCTCCCTTAAACCCAGGGTACCCTGGGTCAATAAAGATAGGGAGTGCCACCCAACCCCCTACGCCCACGGCGTATCGGTGTTAGGTGGTGCTCTACTAGGCCTACTATTAGCTATAAAGCTGTGCCAGTCTTCATATAAGCTTCATCATTTCCTCCATATAGGGACTTACAATATTATAACAACTAGCATGCACATTACTATCAATGTAGATTTAGCTATTAGCTGATGCAACAATGTGAGGAATGGGCCTTATCTTATACATTATATACATTGTGGGTTTCGTTCGTTTTGATTCCTGTCATGAATATCAAAAGTCTCATTGTATACAACATGTTTATTGATGTGCTCATCTTTACAAAATCAGTAGTAATGACATGGTTGACTCAGGAAATCCTGCATAATTAACTCAGTCACTGGTTAAAAGGCATATGATATATGTATGTATGATCATAACTCCTTTGATATTCACCGACATAATGTATACGGCAATACTTCCATGTTAAGGTGAGAACACAATGAACATATGTGGGACAGAAATGGATGCAGCTCATCTGTAGCAATCAGAACTAAACCATCTTCACCAATACACTCGGTGACATACTCTGCTCTTTGGTAAGCTATCATAAAACACACTGAAACAAGTCAAACCCATGTATGCACTGCATGCAGTTTATGTTAATATTGAGATTTTCCCCATGCTGCTGTTAAAATAGTCTCAGTATTGTTCAGCATTGTGTGACCATACGACAATTGTATGGTTAACCAAAAAAAGGCAATTACAACCATACAAGGAATCCAACAAGGTTGTTTTCAAATGTTTTTTTTTTCATTTTTGATTTGTTACTCATATTGAAGGTAGGAAATTAATTCGCATCGTCCTCGATTGGACTGGACGTGAATTATTTTAGCATTAATAGTTATCTTTGATAGGAAACTGAATACCCTCATATAGACCATTGGAAGAAGGAGATGTGTGACCTTGTAGCACGCTGTCCCGTTCAAGTGTAGACAAGTCTGTAGGGTCTACATTACCTGACACGACTTTCTGCAGAATGTATTCATTACCGTACATCTAGAGACTAATCCTATCAGTATGTGTTTTATCAACTACGACCGATATTTTAACTCACTTGTTCTGGGTCATATTTAGTGGAAGTGTAACACAGTGAGTTATCTCTGTACATTTGCTAACATCTATAATACACTAACCACTTTCCGAGTTTCTTCAGTGCTATACGCATCTCGGTCTATACTATTTCCCAGGAAGTTATTATGTATTATATAAAATCGATAGTACATTAACAACCATTGACCATGAACACTCTTGTTTCACATGAAGGAATTCTCAGAAATATAAGTACTTAATTACAAAGACATCAACAACACGAATACACTTCAAGTCAAACTTGTCAAATACAATACAACATTACAGACAAAGCACAAGACGCTGGGGACTTTATATAACCACACACTGGGCACCACTGGGAGGAGCTATCATAAGTCGACTGTTCCTACGTGTTTTTATACATACACATGTGTATATATCTATATACACATATAGTTAGTGTTTGTCAGAGTTTACGTTGCTACAACACTGCTGGGGTGATACGCTGGTAGCACCATGTTAATATACATACGTTACACAGGTTGCTGTGACTGGGGGATGCTTACCGGGAAGTATACACTCTTCTTGGTTCTATCAGTCACAACTGTGCTCAACCACAAACAGGATAAAAATACATCTTAATATAGATTATTATCGAAGATGTCTCCACAATATCGATATGTAAACATTTGAACTTGTACTGGGACTCTGCCCAGTATCACATACCACTGCCGATGTATCCGTGTCTGGATGTACGACTGTCGAATGGTGCTCAGCAGAAAGCTAACAAAATGTACGTGATTCTACTGTGTAGACAGCACCAGTTTGCAATTAATTAGACACATTATTCTGAAAAGTGTAAAGTTGAGATTCTAACAAAATGTAAATACAACAATGTCAGGCGTAGAACCTACAATAAATACATAAATAAAAATAAATAATTGAAAAAGTATGGCAGGATTTAATAGAAATCGAGTAATATATGTGTATACATTGCATAATTTCAGCAAGGCACAGCAAAATGATAAATAAAGAAATTGGTATTGCTATAGCAACATAAATTGACAAAGTGCTGTTTGACTCAGCTATGATGATAACATAAATACTGACAAAGTGCTGTTTGACTCAGCTATGATGATAACATAAATGCTTTAAGACGATGCTATGAGAAACATTCTTAGACTGTTACAGCGACCGCAATGAACAGCAAACCAATCAGATGGGCTGTTTTATAGTAGACCCCCTCTTTGCCTTTGCGACACAATGTCACAGGGTTGCTAGGTGTCCCTGTCACTAGGAGAGCCCAGTTACATCTTGGTTACTGGGACAGATGCGAGTGAGGGTTATTGTATTGAGTATTGGCTCTATGAGGAAGCCATGTGTCACATACCCCACTTGTGTAACTTACCCCAGTGTTCCCAAAATGCACGGCACCCCATCCAAAAGTGGATCAGGGTTAGGTTGTCAATTTATAGGCTAGGCTACTCTGGTGCTTATAACTGTGCCTTGACAATTATAGAGGTGTATTTGTAAAGGGTAATTAAATAATAAGGCTATTTAATTAAGTAGGCCTAGGAACCCCCCCCCCCCCACCACCAATTGCGAAGTGCAACAGGGGAGTAGAAATTGGTGGTAATAGGCCTATTATGTTTATTATTGAGAATGATAAAGATAATACTGGGATAGGGCTCGGCCGAACTGGTAGCCTATGAGAGGGGACGGGAGAGTCAAAAGTTGACACCCCCGATTTACCTACTATAACCTTTAGTCAGGGTGACAAGGCAATGTTTAAACCTAATTTTCTTCTTGACCTGACTAGATGTATGGGTACATGGCACTGCAGTTCAGTGGCCTAGCATTAGTTCAGATACAACCCACAGGCGGCCGCCGCTGCAGTAGTCTATCGCGGTATCAATAACATTAATGCAATTAGGAATTCTACATAAATATCCATGCCCAAATTATCAGTGTACTATTTATCCCCATAGCAGATTTCTGAAACCCGACGTTTAATTATCTCAATTTATGTTAACAGTTCACTGGGCATGACTTTCTTCAATATATATCATCGTTGCAGCAGAGTATTGATTTTCTACAAAGGTATTCTAATGTATTGGTTTATATATTGCACTCTCTTTGTAATAAAATGTGTTTTTTTAAAGTTAGCACATCCGAAAATATAATTTTGTAAATCCTACATAGATATTTTACACACACTTTTAGTCAAACGATCGGTGATGATCAAATGTTTTCCATGGGCAGAAAGGGTCCAGATACAAGGCGCCATGGTACCCAGCTCGAGGATTGTTTGAGTATATCTCTAATGATGAAACTTGATGTGTGCACTCCAAAATGTTCACCATGGGTTAGAATTAAACAAATAACCGAATAGAAGCAATAACGGTAAAGGAAGTATTGTGAACATCCTGGCTCGTGTTCTTTTTGAAAATATACTTTTTGAGCCACAATCATCGGATGTACTAACTTAAAGCATGACAAGCCAGGTATCTAGGTATCGCTACTGCACCATGCGAGTTTGCAGAGAAACTCTTAATGTCCATTATTCTCTGAATTCCCATTGAGATTGACCTAAACACTTGTATCAGGTTTGGAGATACCCATTGGCCTCCACCCTTATACCAGATTTGGAGATAACGTATTGGCATGGACCTTTATATCAGATTGGGAGATACCGTATTGGCTTGAACTCTTACATAAATTTGGTGGTAAATATAAACATAAAGTCATATATAAAATTATGTGTAGAAACCAATGGTTGACAGTAGATTCTAGCTCTCCTGAAGGAGCTGTGCCGTGTCCCAGAGCGTCTGGTCTGTGGCAGACACGAGGAAGTGCACACGATGGGCGTCCTCCTTCGTGGCCACGAAGTCTTCAATAGCGTAGCGTCCAATGATGCGTGCCCTCTCTAGCTGCAGCCAGACATCGAGTGACGCTTGCGGGTTGTGCGACGTGAGCACAGCTCGCAAGTCTTGTTCCCCGGGGCCCCACAACATAAACTCACACATCAGCTGGGCCTTAAACAGTGTGGGTGTAGTGTTCCTGTTGAGCACCTTTGCCACTTGGTACAGGCCACGGAAGAAGCGTGACTGATTGAGATCCATTCCACAGGCGGAGGCCAGCTTGCGGTCATCCAGCAGCCGCATCAGCAGCTGGCTCATCTCCAGTACAAAAGGGTTGTTCTGGGACTGTGGCTTGGCACCAACATGACAATGGTGGGGCAGGACCAGAACGAAGGGCTCCTGCTCCCCGTCTGGTGTCACACCCAAGATCTCATCTGCCTGAAAACACTGCAGGCCACAGCCCTTATTGAGCAAGTAGAGGATGGCACTGAGGGCCTGCTGCAAGGCTGAACACAGGTAGCGGTGGTAGACGGGCAGTTTGGTTGCGTACAAACCCCGCAGACCGATACTGTATTCCTCAAAGTTACAGACGCTGGCAAAAGGCAGTACCCAGACAGTGGTTGGCACCTTGCCACACTGGCCGTAGACGCGGGGGTCAGCCGACACATCAGGGAACATGGTGGCCGACACCAGGTCCTGGTACAGGGCGCTAGGATGGAGAATGCCCAGGTGCGACTGTGTGGCGACCTCTGTCGGCAATGGACACAAGCTCAGCTGTCGGGAAAGAATGAGTCATTTATGATGAGTGTGAGTAGCTTTTAGAGAGAATACTTGCAACATTCATTAGATCAGTTATTGTCAAATTGAGTGTGCATTATCATCATGGCTAACATCCAAACTAGTGAAATTAATTCTTTGAAATCATAATTCCTACTTTAAAATCGCTTAACTCAAACAGAATTTACATTATACATATTAGTCGGGCATTAGTCGGAGCTAGCACATATTAATGGGAGAAATTCAAACAGAATTTCAAGAATCATAAAAATCACGTAAATTATATCAAATGCAGGACGTCAAAAACAAGAAAACTTAATCGTACTTAGTGTTAATGGTGGTCATGCTAGAATCAATGTACTACCAGTACTACACTATTAAAGTCGATGCACTCCTAGTTAGATTAAGTACAACGCAGCAATATCTTAATTAGTATCATATTTCGTAAGTACTCTTATTTGAGGCTTAGATCTATGTTATTAGTACGAATTAACCAAAATACAGCAGACTACGCAAGCGTGGTTAATGATAAAAAAAATTAATCTAGGTATCTCATTGTTAGTATGTATGCGTTTAAAAGGGCAGTGTTTTGAATACAAAGTAAAGGACCCAGGAGATGGACCCTGGGTCTGTCTGTAAGTGCGGCTGTAGAGCGGTGACTGCCTACCAAAGCTCTTCAGTCAAAACTGCAAAGTCGGCGGCGTGAGTCTACAGATCACCCATGGCAGGATAGGTCGGAGTGGGAGGGAGGTGCAGTGATTCCGAATATATATGGTCCTGTGGTGATTCAGACCTGAGAAACCGGAGATGTGGTCTGTTCATTTAGGATTTGCTAAGGAATAATTATAGGGCTGCAGCAGCTTGGCCATCAGATGTGATTCCATTCGAGTGATTTATTTGAATGATTACTAAAAGTTATTTATGTTGATGGGACCCTAGGGACCATGAAAAGTGATGTTGTGGTCATGATATCTCAAGCAGGCTATATGAAAATAGCCATTGATTATACACATTTTCCGTTATTCTGGTAAAAGCGGAAATGATATCAATTTTGTCTTCCATTCAATAGGGATGATTCTCCACCCACTTTAATCAGCATAGAGACATGATTTGAAGTTCCATATGTGTTCCTGAAGTCAGGGAATTCAGATCTATAATTTATTAGAACCTAAGTTAAAGTGGCAGCCATCTTGAATCTTTTTTGAGGTTGGGCAGTGAATATCTGAATATATATCTATATATATTTTAAAATGAGGTTTCCAGTTGTTATCAACATGCAGAACCATTTTACACAGAAACACAATTAAAGTTGAAACAATGCATTTGCTATATAAGTGGCATCTATCTTGGATTTTTAATGAGGTTGGGTACTATAAGATCTGCTTCTTGCAAATACCTGTTGTTTTCGGTTCTCCCTAACACAGAAGAGAAAATATCTGTAGTGATGAGTATAGCTGAGATTTAATAGTTATCATAAGTGATGTGGCAGCCATTTTGGAATATATAGTGGGATTTATACCACAATGTCAAAACATCACTCATCTGTATTTAAAAAACTGGTATTCCACACAAAATGAAAAAAATGTAACGGTCAACATAATACTTTGCCCAAATATATGTGTCAGATACATCTATTTTGAGTTTCTAAACGGATCGTCTGGATTTGAGCTGTCAGGGGTGTCCAAAGTAAATGTTTGAGTAGGTTTAAATTCTTTTTCTCTTGATATATAGTATAGACTTTGGCACTTAGGCTCCGTGTGTTGGGGAAGGTTAAACTTTTATCAAATCCACAGTAAAGGAATAAAGGTGTGTAATTCAGGTGACACGTTGACCAGAGGGATCCATCTTTACCTTGTATAGGTATGGAGAATATTACCTCTCACTATTTAAAAAAATAGTACAGGTCGATCTACATCCTGGTATATATACATTTAAATAAATATATCTCTATCCCTCTCCCTGTTCTTTGATAGTAAGGTATATATAAATGTTATAATAATAAGTTATAGTGTTCTTACAATATTGATATGTGGACAGGGCCATATTTTCTAAGGGATCCATCGGGTCTACACAAAATTACCCCAGTACATTCCACACACCATATTTATAATCAACCACATAAATGCCTAACTGATGGTAAAATGTTCCCTACAGTATCTATAGGGGGGCCTAACATAAAAAAGATATTCGCATATATTTCTATATCTAGAGAGATGCATATCATTAAATATCCAAAATGGCTGCCACATGCATTATGACTCTCAACTCCTTATTATCAAAAGTAATGTTTCTTGAAATATAAATTTGTTCTTCATGCTGATAGGAACTCGAAATCACATTCTTAAAAGAAATTCATATATTCCGGTGCCTGACCTCATTAGACCTTGGAAATGCATATTTTGAACTTTGTGTTAATAGTACATTGGCTTCTTTAGCAGATATTAAGTTTTTCGCGGGTAGATTTTTGGCAACATGGTTAAATTTGATGGAAAAAAGGAGAATTTCATCCTTGTTATTTTTTCAATTTACCCGAACATTGCAGAATCTGCCAAGATCCAAGATGGCCGCCAAATTTGTAAAAATTCATCTTTCATGGCCTAATTATTAATCAAAAATCAACACCTAGCCCCCCTAAACTGGACCCAATGAATTCAGTGGTGTAGTTGGTTTGTTGCTAGGAAAAGTGGTTGCCTAGCAACAGCAGTTCTAATTGTTTATTTCCCTAGCAACACTGGTTAAACTAATTTTGAACTTGCTTCTTATCATACATACCCCCACTAAAATGACCCAAAGGCTTCTGATGGTATAGTTGGTTAGTTCTTTAGACATATGATTGCTTAGCAACAACAATTCTAATTGTTTATTTGCCTAGCAACATCTATCTAGCTGCCTCAGTGTGTATCCTATAACTCAAGGTGCTAGCACTCATGTAATTGGCATAAATCAATTCTAACGATGGACCAAGGTATTCCAATGGTGTAGTGAGTTGTATCTAGGGACCTAGTTGCCTAGCAAAATGGTTATAGTTGTGTATTTGCCTAGTAACGGAAATGTAATAGGATTTTAGCTTGATTTTAAATGTGCATACCCCCACCAAAGTGACCCCAAGGCTTCACATAGTGTAGTTGGTTTGTTACTAGCAACAGCAATTGTTTATTTCCTTCGCAACACCCGACGGTTTAGTAAAACCATCCTACTCCTAAAATGGTGACCACTGGCTCTCTGATAGTGTTGTTTTTTGTCTCCATGTTGATTACAACCAAAGATATATCATTTTCAAGAATTTATACCTTTTTTGGTGGCCATCTTGAAAATGTTGGTGCCTGTACCACAACATCACTTTTTATTTTTTATGAAATACAGCGGTCCCATTGACTTAACCAAAGAGCGCCGTATTTCACACACCCGTGAAATAACTCATGGCCGTATTTCACGGCCCTGTGACGTCATCAAAATGCCGATTTGTTTACATTTGAACGGGGCAGAAACGGGATAGAAATAGGCTATTATAGGCCCCCCCATGATAATTTTGGTAAATTCAATCGAAAATCATAAAAAATAAACACAAAGGCACACTCATTTCAGTCTGTTGACTTGGTTATTCACTTGTTGACCCTTGGGCCGCATTTCACTCCGCCTACGGCCTCGTGAAATACGGCCCAAGGTCAACTCGTGAAATAACCCAGACAACAGACTGAAACTCGTGCACCTTTGTCTATTTACTATCCAGAAGACTTGGAGAACATAAAAAAAAACATGCCATAGCTTTTAGTAATTCCTCAAATTAAGCTCCTGAAATATGGCCCTTTTGGAGTGTTTGCTGCAGCCCTATTAGCCTATGGGAAGAGTGGAAATTGGGCACATTCGATGCAGTCATTCATTGTTAGATAAATATATTAGGTCAAAAGTCAAATATAACTATGAAGTAAACTGAGGTTACACGGACCGGTTATACAATCTGCTGCGCTCCTGCATCTGCCAGCAGGTTAGCATTGGGTGACTGAAGGGGGAGAGTGTCTTTAAGGTGGGTCGATCATTTGGTCTAAGAGTAGCTAGATTTTCACTAGGTTTTCACCATAAGAGCATGATAGCATATACTCTCCAAAGAAGCCAAGAAATTAGTTATAAAGTAGCTAAATTTTTATATAAATTTCTCAGAGCATAGAACTTAATGTTTCCTTTCTTAAAAATGTATTTTGGATATATGGTCCCACGCATAATTTGAATGTTTTGGGTGATTGAAAAAAAAAGTTAAAGAAATGGGAATATACTGAGAGACTTATCTGTAGAGCTTATGAGTGCAACTTCCCCTACAGACAGTTTGGCGCAGTGGTTTGATGCCTGTCTCACAACGCTAAGGTGGAGAGTTCTAGCCTCGGACAGTCCACCTCTAGGGGTTTTGCCAGCCTGGCCATTACTATGTGACAATCCAAAACAGGTGCCCCCTGGTGGATTGTTGCAGAACTACAATGGGATCGACCCACCTTAACTATGCTGGATATGTACTTCATTTATTCTATGATATAACAGTTTGTTTAACGGGCGGCTATACCAATCTAACCTGTATGCGGATGAGTTGTTATGAATGGGTTGCATGTCTACATTGTCTTCCAAGAATTTGAAATACCACCATATATTATATTGATACAGAGCTGTAGCATAGAGCGCCTGTTATTTTTGAGTATCACACTCTCTAAAGAATGTTTTCCCAGCTATACCATGATGCCACATGTGTTGTAAAACCTTTACCAATGCGGCAACCTCCGCTCCCATGATAGGATATATAGCCACATGTAGATATATTAAAAGTAATACCAGCTAGAGTGTTTGCATCAGGAGAGAGACCTATATCCAAGAGAGTTACCCCGGGTGCCTACTAAAGTACACGTCAAACATTTACCTATGTAGAACCCACCTCACCACTCTTTCGCTAGGCAGAGCTATACAAAAACCATGCACATTCACATATAATACATAATGTAACAATACTGCAGAGTGGTTTGGTATTTGGTAATAAAAGACTCAACATCCATATACAACAATCAGAATAGGATTTCCTCACTGGTGACTTTCTTGAATCCCTAGAGCATTGTTATATATTTTTCATATGAAATTATTAAGAGATGAATTCTGTTTTATTAATCATAAAGAAATGTTGTATCACTTATAATTATTAACTATCCAGAGGTACCCCCTCCCCTTCCCCCTCCAAAGCACTTGAGACGTTATTGTTGCATTGGTTGAATTCAACACTTTCGAACAATAAATACTCCAGTACCAGTTTTGATTTACCTTTTAATTTTCCTCGCCTGTTATAAATAGACCCATTGACTTTGCTGGGTTCTTGAAAACAAAACAAATGTTTATCGTACAACTACACCAGTGAGTTGCCTATGTCGTGCGTGCTGATTCTCTACTACCAGTAAACCCACACCCGAGATGCTAGGAGATGGTAGGTCCCCCCAGGGAGGCTGCAAGGCGCTGTGGGGTCACTCGTCATATGCAGCATCCAGTATCAAACAACAGATATTGTCCAGGGCACCTGGAGCAAAGCCTTAGCCATACATAATAGGAGAGAACACACATCCAGTTACAACAAATCATGACAAACGGTCACCTCTTTTGGAAGCGTGCGAACGCTGAGCTGTAAGTGAATACATGTATGTATGATATAGACGTGAAATCAATAGGTAATCATCGATAAAGAAAACAATGGTCGGCATTACCATGATGTCGGAGAAACATCATGCCAATATTACCATGATATCGGAGAGACATCATGCCAATATGACCAGGGTGCATTTACACATCAAGGAGCAGTCAAAAATGTTTGAGAACTCTCTTTTTAAGGTGGTCCTCTGAGGCCATAAAGACCAGAAACATTTTTGTGTAAAGAAATGAGCCTGATACATTTTGCACATACTTGTAAAAAATAAACGGTGACACCGAAGTCTTGGACATTGATAGGTGGAGCAGACCACACACGTACAAAGAAGTCGGAGGCATCACTGGCTGTGTAACAATCTTACAATATCAAAGAGTAAAGTTGATTCATTCATATTAGCCAGTCTATTGTCTTACGACATGTACGTGGGCTTAGTTAGTGACCATTGTTGTAATTTAGTGGCAGTAGAAATGGTGATTATTGAGTAGTAGAGAGACAGAGGCCACTGTGAGAAGATGAGCGAGGCACCATACGGCCCTTTAGCTGTAGGAGTATAAGGTGTGCTTACCATGAGGAGACACTCCTTGATGCTGAGCCTATTGGTGGTGGCCCTGTAGAAGGCTATACCCACGTTACAATACACAGGCACGAAGCTCTCCAGGCTGAAGTCATCCCACCTCAGGGTGGTCGGCGAGGCAGGCGCACCTACAAACATCGAGTCCAGCGAGATGCGGATCTGCTCCAGGGTGCAGGACTGCAGCTCACTAAGACGGAACCAGCCCTCGGCCGGGTTGAAGCCGCTCTGCCGGGAGGAGTCACTGCCGCTGTCGTCACTATACAGCATCACGTAGGACGAACTGGAGGAGGTCGGCGATCCCTTCTTACGGGGAATGGGCCTCGGCCGCCAGTCGCCCACGTCACAGTCTACGGTGGCAGCAGCTGGATTCTGCTGGTGGTGGTAGTGGTGGTGGTGGTGGTGGTCAAACTGTCCACTGCCGGACAGGTTCATGACCAGGGGCACACCAGCCATGGGCTGGCCGACCCCCAGACACGCGTCCTCCGGGGAGTGGTCGTGTAGCACAGGCTGCAGGTACTCGGCGCTCGACGTCATGCTCGGGTTCTTGGTGGCCTCTACACTCTGCCGCCTTACCCCTGCTGCTGCTGCTGCTGCTGTAGCCGCCTCCCCGTTCACCCTGCCTGCCCCTGGTCCCCGTGCCACACCCGCACCTGGCGCCCCGCTGGTAGCCGCCCGCACGACCACGTTACCTGCCCGGGTGACCTCCATGTCATCATAGCTCTCCCCCGGAACGTCCTCGTACGGCGTGGCTGACCGCTCCCGCCGCGCCCTTTCTGCCAGAGCTGCAGTAGCAGAGCCTGCAGCCCCCAGCCCGGCCTCCCTCCGTCTGGCGGCCCTCTGGGCAGCAGGTGAGTCCTCCTCATCCTGCACCATCTCGTAGTAGTTCTCCGGCAGCCCACCAGGGGCGGGCGACGCCTGCTCCCGGGGCGGCGAGGGAAGCTTCCGCTGAGAGAACTTGTTGGTGATCTCATTGGTTAGGTCCGTCAGTGTCTCATGCTCTGTAGGGAACAGACACACCATTTATTCCATGCAATAAACTCGTACCTCCCCCTTTGCCAATATATATGTAGTAGTACATGTATTCATACACACCGTAAATTCTCAAGGTCTACGTGTGGGCAATACCAGGGTTTTTGGCAGTATAGTAGAGTACTAAAATCGAAATTGTCAGACCCTGGTGCGGGTTATAGGATTATCCCCAAGTCGGGGTGCGAGTTATACGCGAGATACATTACTCTATACCGCTCATACACCCCCTTTCCATAAACTAATCCTACATTTCCCTTCATATATTACTGAGTTAGCATCCTTGCTTTAACAAAATCTGTATACTACTCAAACATTCTTCCTTGTCATACAACGTGCCATAGAACTTGGCCTTATGGGCCTCTAAATACCAGGACGCATATCCCCCTGGAGTGGGTGAGATAAACTAACTGTGCCGGTAGGATCAGCACTAGGCTGCCCCTTGTGGGGAACTGGACAAAGTAACCTAGGCCACATCCGGATTGAGTCATTGGCAACCCCGCTGCAGGTCCATCAACACCTTGAGGTTTTTTGTTTGTTGGTTTGTTTTATTATATTGTGTGTGAGCGTGTGTATGTATTAATGTATACAGACCTGATTAAACGCCCAACTTCATCAAAGAGCTTTGACCTATATATATATATATATATATATATATATATATATATATATATATATATATATATATATATATATATATATATATATATATATATATATATATATATATCATCATATCTAGAATCGCAGCATTTATAACGTGTACACCCCGCCCTCCATTTACTATTTGTACAACCCTCTTGGTTCCGCATTTAATTTTTTTTTAATACAGGCCTGACCACGCACTTGACACATAATTATAGAATGTAAATCATATCATTTCTTTTTTGCATAGACTATTTTCTCCTTTGAATATAGCCTGGTTCGGTCCGTATTGGCACTGTGAACCTGTACATCGTCATTTGCATATACTACTCACACGTAACCCTCTGTTCATATACTACTTTAGCATTACCCTTTTTACATACTATTCATACATCTTTTCCCTTTTCTATACTACTTTTACATGACCCACTTTTTACATACTATACCGGGGTACTCATATATCACCCACTTTTCATGTATTACTCATATATCTTCCCTTTTCATGTATTACTTTAACTCATACTTTATCCACTGCCCTAAATGGCCTTACCATACACTACTCCTACCCCCCCCCCCCCCCGTTCCATGTTGACCAACCTAGTATTTGCCATATATATATATATATGTGTGTTGCCACGATCCCAATGTTAAACCTATGGAGGTATGGCTATTATGAAGCTCCCGTATAGAATGCTCCGACTTCAAATCAAAAAATTTAAAGAGACATTTTAGGATATTTTAGCTCATACTTCATTCACTGCTCTCACTATATACCGGTAGCCGTGTAGCTGGATGCATTATCAACCAATGCGATACTTCTCTGCATTCACTGCTGAATTCTTAGGGTGCATTATGTAACAGCTGGTACCCATGCGACTGCTGTTATCAATGCTTACCTCGCCAGTACCAGCTTAAGTAATGGATGCGCCCACTGGACGACCAGCCTGACCCACCCCCCGGCGGCATGCTCCTATGTTTAATTTACTATGTCTGTCAGAGTCACTCTGACCATTCATCGGCAGTGTAATATTGCCCTAAATGTCACCACTCACTTGAACCGGCTCCGTCATCAGGTTGAGAAGTAAGGCCCTCAGACAGCGTCATGGCGCGCCCCGTCTGGCGCGGCCTGTTCCGCTGTTGTTGCTGGTTCCTGCCGAGTGTACCTCCAGGGGCGGGGTCCCGGGAGCGCTGCACGCCGCCCCGGGGCAGGCTCTGGGTCTTACACACCGTGTCTTCTGATGACCCCCGGGAGAGCCGCTTGAACGAGTCCCCGTCAGACGGCGACACATCGGCCGCCGACAGGCGCCGTGTGCCCTCTGGTGGCGGCGGAGGCGGGGCGCTGTCTGGCTTCCGGCGTAGCGTACTTGTCTTCCCTACAGTGTAAAAGGACTGGGCATCAATAAACAATGTGCCATATAGGCTAGAGACAGGCAATAGCGTCGGGGGGAGGGGGTGTGGGGGGAGGCAAAAGGCTAAATGAATCTAGTCATCAGTCATGTCCCTATATCATTCTAATCTGTTTCATCTAATTCGAATCGTATCTAGGCTTCAAGGATATATACAAGATTGAACGTGTGATTAACATCACAAATGACTCAGGGTCACGGTGATAAAGTGATTGAATAAAATGATTAAAGACTGAATCTGTAAACATCATTTCAGAAACAATGAACTATTTGTCAATTCTAAGAGCAGAAACGTATTCCTGGGTCAAAACTACCATTATATCATGTGTCACACTAGTATGTTATCACATTCCAGGCAAGCAGGTGGGTGTGGGCAAGCAGGTGGGGATGGGTGAGCGACAGCGCCCAGCTGCAGGCATCTGTCGCCTTCCTCCCCCGTTGAAAAGCAAAAACAAAAAATGTCTCACCTGGTATTACAAGATAGTCCCCATTGACTTTGCACTGGAAATGTGTGAACCGTAATGTAGACAAATGTCCATCTTAGTAGTAATTAAGAGTTTAATTTTCCAGATAGATGAATATCTTTGGGTCTACCATGTAGATGAATGTCTGATTGTTCAATACCATCTATGAATATGTTTATAGGATGAATATTTCATAGGTAAAATTCACTGTAAAGTAGAGTGACTGAATATTTAAAAATGCCTGCTCCAAGCCGTCGCATAAGACTCAGGGTGGTAACCCTGAGTCAATGACAGTCATGCCAGCATGGTAATTAGGTTGTTGTTTATTTACTACTGTAAAAGTCAGAATAGTCTAACCTGTGGAGATCTCGGATCTTGGCCGCTGTTTGCGGTCTGAGTTGAGGGTAGACTGGGGCGAGGTGGATGGTGGCGAGGTGGTCTGTGGACTGGTTTTAGGCCCTGGGGGTGGGGGAGGAGGGTCAGGCAGGGACGCACCCTCCCCCGCCTCCACTGTCACGTCCAGCACTGCCGATGTTCGCTGTAACATGGGCGCTGAGATCTGGGGCCGCTTCCCATACACTTCCCCTGTACCTGCACTGCTCTCCTCCTTCTTCTTCTTGGTCTTCTCAGGTAGGATGGGCACAGGGCCCTCGGCAGCCTCCAGTGGTGGTGGCGGCGGTGGTGGTGGCAGAGGGGTGGGGGGTACTGGAGACGGTCTCCTTCCATACAGCTCCATCTCCTCCCCCTTTAACGAGTCCCTCTTGCGGCCGCTCGTCTTCTCGGGTAGCATGGGGGGTGCCTCCGGCTGGCCCGCGTCACCTGGCTCCACGGGTGGGAACTTGGGAGAGGGCGGTGGTGGCCCCGTGGGTCGTGGTGACACAGGCGAGGTGCACGTGACACTGCGGCGGTTAGCAGGGGCGTCCATGGGGGCTGGAGGCGGGGGCGCAGCAGGCGCAGGACGCCGTTTACACGTGCTTGTGTCACCCGGGTAGGACACCAACATGGTCTTGGACTCTGCCTTGGGTAAAGGGTCTATGGCTGGTGCCCTCGTCGTATCTGTTGCTGGAGGTTGCTGCTGCTGCTCCTGTCGTTTTTGCTGCTGCTGCTGTTGCTGAATCTGCTGCTGCTGCTGTTGCTGTTGTTGGTGGTGTTGTAGTTGCTGTTGTTGTTGCTGTTGTTGTTGTTGCTGTTGTTGTTGTTGCTGTTGTTGTTGCTGGTGTTGTTGTTGTTGCTGCTGGTGTTGTTGTTGTTGCTGCTGGTGTTGTTGTTGCTGTTGTTGCTGATGTTGCTGTTGCTGGTGTTCTTGTTGCTGATGTTGTTGCTGATGCTGCTGGTGTTGATGTTGCTGTTGGTCCAGCTTGGGTTTAGTCCTGCTGTCCGGCCTGGGTTTGGCCGCCACCTGTGGCGGGTGCTTGGTCTGCTGCTGACCCACTTCACCCATTGTCGTCTGCTGCAGTTGCTGCTGCTGCTCAGTGACTGCCTGACGTACAACCGGAGAAGGGGGGCTGGGGCGGCCCGCATGCTGAGCACTGGTATCGGGAAGGCTGGACTCTTTCTTCTTAGGCTCTACATTTGGTTTAACCAAGGAATTACTCTGAGCTGCACCTGTAGTTTCAGAGCCATAATCATCTCCATCAATGGTATCGTACGTTCGCTGTTGGAACCGCCGTTCAAACAGGGGCGAACCTTTAAGCTCAGCAAAAGCTGCATCATGAACTGAGCCACCTTCCCGCTTGACTTCCTTCAACCGCCCAACTGTACCAGTCTTTTCGCCAATCTTAGAGCCTCTAGCTAGTGCTTGTCGAAGCTCAGCAGTGAAGGGGGCCGCCTCTTTAGCAGAATCTGCTCGTGCTACTTTTTTGTTGGCTGGGGATTCCTTCTTGTCTGTGTCTATGTTGTGTCTGGTGTTGGACATGAGGGGGGACCCTTCCACACTGCCGGGGGTGCTGCTCTTGGTGGAGCTAGCGTCATCAGGTTTAGCATTGAGAACATCTGAGTCTATACTGAGGGACAACTCAGGGGGAACATCACTGTCGTCACCAGAGTCTGTCCCACCCCGACTAAACAACTTCTTGAAGAAGGACTTGCCAACACTGCCCTTGCGCTGCTTGTCGGGCCTGGGCTCCTCCTTGGCCTTCTTCTTGTCCTTCTTGTTGGTCGGTGTGTGCGGCTCGACACTGGGCTGTGGTGTGGCCGCCTTGAGCTGTACAGCCTGCTGCAGGTGGGGGTCCGGTGGGGGAGGAGGAGGCTGCTTCCCGGACCCTTTCTTGTGCAGGTCCAGGTTCTGAGCTATTGTCGATAGTTTAGCCTCAAAGACCGAGGACTTGCCGCTGGAGGACCTCTGTGGGGTGTTCCTGGTGAAGCCGGACTTATTCACCTCATCAGGATCCTCAACGTCTTCGTAGAGATCTGCAGCACCGGCTACCAGGGGCTTTCTGCCGAGCACAGGCGACTGGAAGGGTGACTTCTTGGTGCGCGGCTGGTCGTCTTTACCTCCCGCTGACGCAACACCTCGGCCACTCTCAGCCTCACCCTGCTGCATGGCATTCTCTAAGATACGGATATTCCGACGGAACTGGGGACTACTACCACTCTCCCTTCTGCGGGAGGACGGACTACTGGGGTCTGCCTGTACTAGTGGTGACCCCGCCCGACCCTTCCCATTCTTCCCTGTCGGTGAGTCTGGGTCATTCACTGGTGGATCTGTAGATACATCTACGACATTATAGGGCAACACTATTTCAATATCATTTTTTAGCCTGTCTAGTGACTTATTTCGCATATGGGTGCCCACTGGCATAGGCTTGCCTGATAGCCCTTTAAAACTGACATCATAGTCAGTGTAGTTGTGCTCATCTATGGATGGCACTGGTACAGGGTGTGGGACATCGTCGTAGGCTCCATCCACAGCCGCCTTACGATCCCCCAGAGCACCAGAGCCGTAGATACCACCGTCCTCCTCCACGTCCTTCTGTTGGGGTTTGACGACGGCCTTGGGAGCCATGTTTGGCTTGGCGCCGATGACGGTTGGTTTGGCGGGACTGCCAGGTTTGGCAGCTATGGTAGGTTTAATCCTGGCCTCGGGTCTCTGCCTGCTGCCCACTGCCAACTGCTGCTGACCACTGCCGCCCTCCTCCCCCTCACCAGTACCATTGCTGCCATCTGCCGCGCGCTGCGGACGTCTGGCTGCTATAGGACTCGGGTGTTTAGTTCTAGACTGCTGGCAGTTGGAGCACAAGTCCTTCTTCCAGGCGTGCTGTATGAAGTCATTGCAAACCTCTGCCATGGTGTCTGCCTGCCGTTATAGGGCCGCCACCAGCTGCCCCATCACTCTGGGCTATTCACCACTGAGCTACTCTCTCCCGCTGGACAAGCGGCACCACCGACTGCGTTTTGAAGGCCATGTTGTGAGTCAGTTCCATGTTGCGAATCAGTTCTAAAGATAAAAGAACAGAACACATGAATAGAAAACCATCTATGATAAATCATTAGTAGACAACATTTATGGGAAACATGGGGTAATCCTAGCTGTATACATCCTAAATGGTTTAGCATACCCGCAGCAGCAGCCGGATTAATGTGGTTATTGTAGATGTATTGTAATTGTAGTACATGTGGGGCATTGTACACAGGGTTCGCCAGTTACCACTATGTCATGTGTATGTCCTCTCAGCACCGTCATGGTTTTTATCCACTGTGCGCTGTTGTTATGGTAATGCACTGCCCATTATACAAAGGCCTGCCGCGGAGTGTAATTCAGCCTACACGGTGCAGGACACTTAGGGGTATTTGCCAACAGTGCAGCCATGTAGAGAGGGGTACTGATAAAACCTGTGCCCTTACTGCATCGCTGCAAACATGCCAAACAGTTCTAGGTCTGAGCAGTTCTAGTTCAGGCAGTTGTTAGTTAGATGAAGCATTGGTTATAACATAACTGGGCAGCAGATCTACACATCATCCCGTCCGTGCTATACTGACAGTGTTTGAAATTGCGGGTTCTAAAGACTGACATTCACTCTGTGTATTCTAGGTAGCTCACTGCTAGCGGTTAATGATATGCATAGATCCTTAGCCACCCCTCCCCCAAATGTCAGGGCAATCAATGTGCCCTCCTATCTACCCCCAAATACCAGGCATATACATGTATTACAAGTTGCGAATGGTCACCCCTTGGTCCACTTCACCTTCACCCTAATAATTGTCTAGGCTGTATCACTGCTGAGTACTACTCTAAAACTGAAAGCTTTTATTCATGTATTATGATGTCAGGTCTTATCACATACTGTCAAATGCTCCCCCCTCCTCTCAAAGCAATTGACTAATACGATTCAAGGCACTACTTCCAGGATACTACCTATGATATGCTGTCTG
Organism: Harmothoe impar; assembly: GCA_947462335.1. NCBI lineage: Eukaryota > Metazoa > Annelida > Polychaeta > Phyllodocida > Polynoidae > Harmothoe > Harmothoe impar. Next base: position 39,457,072 of record OX381705.1, on the reverse strand, counting down.
TGATAACAGTTTCCGTTCTGTTATTGCATAGAAGACTTTTTTCTGCACACGTAGTAGAAAGATTGAGCATGTGAGTGGCCTCACAGATGACTCGGGGTAAGTTGGATCTGTAGCTTATCATGTACTTAGATAAAGTACTGCCTTATTATGATCATTCGTTGGTCAATTCTGGCATCAGAAATGGATTCCTTGTTAGAAAGTACCCTCAAGTCATGTGTCATACATGTATGTTATTCCATTTCAGGCCAGCAGGAGGGTGTGGGTGAGCAGGTGGTGTGGGAGAGCAGGTGGGTGTGGGTGTGCAGGTGGGTGTGGGCGACAGTTGCAGGCTGCTGGCATGTACCGCCTTCTGGCCGTGTCAAAAACCGAGTTGGTCGGACCGGCGAATATATTGGTGGTACAATTTCGCTCTGCACTACTTTTATGCTGCCGCTCTCGTGCTGTCTCGTTGAGTTCTTGCGGAGTACGAGAACTGTTAGTGGCGGCACCATATCTTTGACTTTGGAGCGCCCAAAATATTTTACACCCCCCGGTTGAGGGGTCAACATTTTTTATCCCCCCTTAGGGTTGAAAATCGGCTCGCGCGCGGGCCCTTTGAAGCATAGTAACGCGCAGGCTTTTTGGCTCAAAACAGGTTAAATTTTTTTGCCCCCCCCCCCCCGCCCACGCCAAGAGGGGTCCACATTTTTTTGCCCCCCAGTCAAAGGGTCCAAATTCTTTTGCCCACCCCTGAATCCCGCCACCCCCCCCCCCCCCCCCGGTGTTAAAAAATGGTCACTCCCTTACGTCACAACTCGCCTCCAAAACAGTCCAGGTCGCCACTGGGTCCTTTTTGACCCATCTGCAGTCAGCTTTAGTGTCTTAGATTTAAGTTTAAATTAAAGAACCTAGATGTCTTTTTTACTGTGTATATGAGGGTATTTCTACTGTAATAGATGGCATTCCTGTATGTAAAGAGAGAAATATGAGGCAGTGTAGCCTAGAACCTGATTTCTATCTTTGGTTTAACATTGAAGTGCATGTAGCTTTCATTTAGAGGGTAGCAATTTAACAGTAGTTAAGATATTTTATTTCTTTTCGAAGGAAACATTTGTCCCCTGATCTTGCCCATCTATCCCTTTGGTCATCTGATGTCTATCTATAACACAGGCTGAATGATAGACATTCTCCTATGTAACAAAAAAGTCTTAAAACGTGGTTCAGACGTTAGGTATAACTCAGTCTCCCCTGAGTCAATTACAATATGGTCGTTGTTCATACTACGCGGCTCTTAACAGCTAGTTACTCCTTGGTGTGTGCAGATAAGTTACATAGCAGTGGCAATAAACAGATGGTACTTGACTGAAAAGCCGTAATGATCACGTGGCAGTGTGCCTCCGTGCCTGTTTCTACACAGCTCAATATGACACTCTAAGTCGGCCTTTGCATAAATACATGTGGCTCACTTAACCCGGTACCCGGCTGTATGGGGTGGTAAGCATAAGCTGGTGTATCTTGCGTCTGTTGTACAATGTGTAAGGGCTTAATATATGTCATTGCTAGTGACCTATACAGTTATGCCATGCCTACTTCCTGATTAGATGTTTTCAGAGTATGATCTGCTGTATGATATCCATCTGACCGTGAAAACGAATAACGCTCATATGATGTAAAAGGGCGTGTGTATGTTACAATGTGGCTTGTCCACACGAATAAGCAAACTGCATATATATATGGATATGTGTGTGAGCATGCCACTTACAAACATAACACATACCCCCTATTGGTGTTGTAGACTGCCAAGTATCCTGCTGATAGGGTGAGTAATAGAGACCAATAGTAAAAGAGTAGTAGAGAAAGTGTCACAGGGAACCGTTTGGTATGGTAGGCGGTGGGGGTAAATAAGGAGGCGTAAGTATGTACAGGTGAGCAGGCTGGGTAGACTTTGTGATATTCTACCAACATCCCAGCAGCAGACAGACAGGAGACCCACACACAAGTGACCCCTTAGGCTCCCCCCCAACCTCCAAACAGCAATACCCCAGCACAGTACCACCCACCCACCCACACAGCAGTACCACCCACCCACACAGCAGTACCACCAACCACACAGCAGTACCACCCACCCACACAGCAGTACCACCCAACCACACAGCAGTACCACCCACCCACACAGCAGTACCACCCAACCACACAGCAGTACCACCCACCCACACAGCAGTACCACCCACCCACACAGAAGTACCACCCACCCACACAGCAGTACCAACCACACACCCACACAACAGAACCACCCATCCACCCACACAGCAGTATCACCCACCACACAGCAGTACCACCCACCCACACAGCAGTACCACCCACCCACCCACACAGCAGTACCACCCACCCACACAGCAGTACCACCCATCCACACAGCAGTACCACCCACCCACACAGCAGTACCAACCACACACCCACACAGCAGTACCACCCACCCACACAGCAGTACCACCCACCCACACAGCAGTTCCACCCACCCACACAGCAGTACCAACCACACACCCACACAACAGTACCACCCATCCACCCACACAGCAGTACCACCCAACCACCCACACAGCAGTACCACCCATCCAGCCACACAGCAGTACCACCCACCCGCACAGCAGTACCACCCACCCACACAGCAGTACCACCCACGCACACAGCAGTACCACCCCACTGCGGCAGCGTGAAAGGGGATGTATAAACCGCTAAAATCCGCACCCACCCACACAGCAGTACCACCCACCCGCACAGCAGTACCACCCACCCACACAGCAGTACCAACCACCCATCCACACAGCAGTACCCTCCACCCACACAGCAGTACCCCCCACCCACCCACACAGCAGTACCACCCACCCGCACAGCAGTACCACCCACACACCCACACAGCAGTACCACCCACCCGCACAGCAGTACCACCCACCCACCCACACAGCAGTACCACCCACCCGCACAGCAGTACCACCCACGCACACAGCAGTACCACCCACGCACACAACAGTACCCCCCCACTGCGGCAGCGTAAAAGGGGATGTATAAACCGCTAAAATCCGCACCCACCCACACAGCAGTATACCCACCCACACAGCAGTACCACCCACCCACACAGCAGTACCAACCACCCACACAGCAGTACCAACCACCCACCCACACAGCAGTACCACCCACCCACACAGCAGTACCACCCACCCACACAGCGGTAGCACCCACCAACACAGCAGTACCACCCACACACACAGCAGTACCAACCAGCCATCCACACAGCAGTACCACCCACCAACCCACACAGCAGTACCACCCACCCTCACAGCAGTACCACCCACCCACACAGCAGTACCACCCACCCACACAGCAGTACCACCCACCCACACAGCAGTACCACCCACCCACACAGCAGTACCACCCAACCATACAGCAGTACCAACCACCCACCCACACAGCAGTACCACCCACCCACACAGCAGTACCACCCACCCACCCACACAGCAGTACCACCCACCCACACAGCAGTACCACCCACCCACCCACACAGCAGTACCAACCACCCACCCACACAGCAGTACCACCCACCCACCCACACAGCAGTACCACCCACCCACACAGCAGTACCACCCACCCACCCACACAGCAGTACCAACCACCCACCCACACAGCAGTACCACCCACCCACCCACACAGCAGTACCCCCCACCCACACAGCAGTACCACCCACCCACACAGCAGTACCAACCACCCACACAGCAGTACCACCCACCCACACAGCAGTACCACACACCCACCCACACAGCAGTACCACACACCCACCCACACAGCATTACCACCCACACAGCAGTACCACCCACCCACACAGCAGTACCACCCACCCACACAGCAGCACCACCCACCCACACAGCAGTACCACCCACCCACCCACACAGCAGTACCACCCACCCACACAGCAGTACCCCCCACCCATCCACACAGCAGTACCACCCACCCACCCACACAGCAGTACCACCCACCCACACAGCAGTACCACCCACCCACCCACACAGCAGTACCAACCACCCACCCACACAGCAGTACCACCCACCCACCCACACAGCAGTACCACCCACCCACCCACACAGCAGTACCACCCACCCACCCACACAGCAGTACCACCCACCCACACAGCAGTACCACCCACCCACACAGCAGTACCACCCACCCACCCACACAGCAGTACCACCCACCCACCCACACAGCAGTACCACCCACCCACCCACACAGCAGTACCACCCACCCACACAGCAGTACCACCCACCCACACACACAGCAGTACCACCCACCCACACACACAGCAGTACCACCCACCCACCCACACAGCAGTACCACCCACCCTCACAGCAGTACCACCCACCCACCCACACAGCAGTACCACCCACCCACACACACAGCAGTACCACCCACCCAGCCACACAGCAGTACCACCCACCCGCACAGCAGTACCACCCACCCACACAGCAGTACCACCCACCCACACAGCAGTACCACCCCACTGCGGCAGCGTGAAAGGGGATGTATAAACCGCTAAAATCCGCACCTGTAAAGCAGGGTAATCCGTAGAACTTGGCGGCTTTGGGGCTAGCCTGTGTCCGGGAGTAGCTGTGAGCAGGTCGGTTGTAGAGGTAGTAGGAGGCGGGGTGGCGGGGAGCCTGGTGAGGCGGCCCTGCGTGGATACTACTCACCACCTCGCTTGCACCAAGCACCACTAGCCGGCACTCTATGGCCGACCTTCAGCCACAGCAAGCCGCGTGCCGCCGTGTGGCTCCTCTCCGGCCGCCTGTACCCACCTGCTGATGTGGGGTCCTCAGGGCGGGTGCTGGTGTTGCTGCTGACAGCGGGTGCGGGGGGCAGAGGTGCTGCTCCGTGCCTCTCTACACATGGCAACCCTACACAAAACGCCGGGCTGCATTTCGTTAAACTCCTTATCTCCCTTATGACGTACACAGCGTGTCAGCAACGACACGTCAACGTTAATAACATGTAACTCCTTCTGGAGTGGCACGAGAGACTGGCCTAAATGCAGTTTGGGAGATGGTTTTTAATTTAAGGGGATTTCAGGCTTTGATAGTGTGAAAGATGTGCAAATCCGGATCTGGCGCAGCCGACATATCGATAAGACCAACATTGGTGGTGGTGGATGTGCAGACGCTATAATTAGGGCGGCATGGTGCTGCGGGCGGCGGACGCTGCACCAGACACCCGTCAATACCTCACACACATGGCCAGCGTGCACGCGCTTCTACAACCAGGCTTTCAAGTGAATCATTGATGCACAATTGATATAATCGGACTGCGACAGGACACCAAGTACTGCGACTAAAACAAGGCAAATACGCGGCTTGGTGTGACCGTGAGTGTGCCAGTATGTAGGCTGCTACTGGCGCACAGAGGTGCGCCTCACCAGTGGGAAGGGGTTGGGGTGTGGCTGGTTGCATGGCTGCTGCAGTCAGTACTGCACTGAACCCCCCACTACGGTGCAGGGGTAGGTGATGAGTCACTAGCTGTGTGCCTTCGTCACCCAGGGCATCCAGCCATACTGGGCGATGAGGCAGCCCTCTCACTGGGCAGGCAGCAGTACAGCAGACTAGCAGTGCCACGCTGACAGCTGGGTAGGTGGGGTGGGTGGTTCCCGACCTGTACAACCGTGATGTGTATCAACTACACATCACGGCTGACCATGCAAACGTGATGTGTAGTAACCATCCAACCATGATGTGTAGTAACTAAACGTGATGTGTAGTAATCTAGAGCTGTCTGAATTAAGGCACCTCCAACCGGTATCTTTATCAATTAACGTTATCTGTATCAATGAACATTATTTGCATCATACTGGCAACTACCCAACTGAGGGCACAAGCTGACCCACCATCATCTTGCTAATGACAGTTCAAACTACCAATAGCAGTAAGTTATGCTGTTATTACCTTAACTGTCGTAACACTGCATGGGGCCATTTACAATCCAAAGTTGATTTTGACTACAAAACTATTTTTACCCCAAAACTGATTTTTGCCGATTTTAACTCCAAAACAAATTTTGACGATCTCAACTCCAAGATAGATTTTTGCCAACGTTAACTCCAAACCCGATTTTGACTCCCATAACCGGTTTTGGCAATCTTGACTCCAAAACCTGATGTTGACAATTTAGACTTGGATGGTTTTGATTGCAAAGATGATGTTGACTCAAAGGTCGGTGGGTATTGTCAAGTAGAGTGAAATCCTCCACTATTGACTGCATGAGGAACACTCAATAGCAGGAATATGTTCAACTATTGACAGTTAGAACTGTCAATAGCATTTTAGAAAAAATGTATTGCCCATCTCCCAGCCGAGACTATCGACAATTCCCACCATCTATAACTCCCATACTCGACCACTCCCCTGCTCACCTACTCGCCCACTAGCCACCCAGTCCCCTACTCGCCCACTCCCCTACGCACTCGGCCACTCCCCTGCTCAACCACCCCATAACTCAAATATTCCCTCACCCAGGTTTTGATATAGATAATGTCAGCGTAATGCAAAGTTTACTTGATACAGATCACGGCATATTGATACACATAAGTTGATACAGATCACGTGTTTTTTTTAATACATATGACGTTTGGATAGTCAGCCGTAATGTGTAGGTGATACACATCACATCGTTGATACACATCACGGTTGTACACGGCCTGATGGAGAGCGGGTGGATTACTAAGGATGGCGAAGTAAGGAGTGACACCCGGGAGTGACACACTATGGTGACGCTACATCTAAGGCAGGATGGATGGGTCAGGAGGGAGTCGGAGACAGAGTAATGGAGACATGTCCATAAGGGGTGACTAGGTGTGTGGGGGGGGGGGGGGGGGGGGGGGTAGGAAAAAAACAGGTCCCCCTATAATAGACGTCCTTTGATTACGGCCAAACTCTTGCTATAGTACTGTTCAGTAACAGTCAGATTTGAGGGGATGGGGCTTTTAAGCCTGCAGATGGCTGGAGTGCGTGGTCGGGGTGTCTGCACCCACAGATATAGCCCCGAGTGGACGCATGCTGTTCTGATAGGGACTGCCTGTGGGAATGTACAGGCAATCAGCCTGTTCTTAGGGAGTGGTCATTTGTAAACAAATATGGAAAATGCACATCGCCCCACCACGCCCTGTCCGAAGAGTCACTATTCTTTGCCCCTCCTACCAGCGGGTCAAAAACCAGTGATATAATACATTAGATGGTACAATTTTAATACATATACTAGGTTTAAATAGTGATCTTGTTCATCTAACTGCAAGTTATATATACCAGGATACATTAAAATGGTCCAATTGACCTCTAGATTTTCAAAATTTTCCTCAGTTTTGCCATTATTATAACGTTATATAGTATACCTTCATCAAACCTCAATCTTTGTTTTAAGCTGGGACATTTCATGGTACTTCTACCAACCAGTATCAGCAGGACTTGTAGGTGGCCAAAAAATTTTGTAGATGGCTGATTTTGTGTATTATGCTATAAAGAAAGTCTTGTTTACAGTCTTATTTGAGACTTATTTACCACCCCCCCCCCCTACCCCCACCCCCCTATCCCCCCGGCGCCCCCGCCCAGCGCTAACGCAGACTACATTACATAATATGATATAACGGGGCCAGTCAGTCCGCGGGATAAGGTCTTGCGCAGATGACCATAGGTAGGAGTGCCCCCTTGTGCAAAGTGAGCGAAAGCACACATTGACCAAGTGGGAGCGGTGGACGGTTTCTCGGCGTCTGCCACGTTCGAGGGTCAAAAAGGCGTCCCAGTAACCAACTATAACGCGGACGCGACGCTGGTGCACGGCGACATGAACGCGGACACCCAGAGACCAGCGGCCGGCAACGTTCACCACGATGCTCACTCGAACGCGGCCCCCAATTCCGGCAACCAACATGGCAGAGGCTACGGGGGAGGCGCGGACCTTGAGGGTGAGTTGCTTTTTGACGAGTTTTAGCAGTTCTTAGCGTTCAAAAGGCGACAAAGTGATAAATATGTACATTCTGAGCCTATCCCACGCCCGCGGTTTAGAGCCGAACAGCCGGGAGGTAGCGTTCAACCCCCGGGAGGTGGCCTTGTTGAGGGCGCTAGCTTTGGCAATTTGGATAGTAAGGCTGCCGGGGTAGGATCAGCTGATCGACCTGCCGCTGGCCAGGGCTCTGGACAGCATGCACATCCGTCTCCTGTATTTACTCAGCATCCTCTGTATATACAGCAACAACAACAGCTGCAGCAAATGCAGTTGCAGATGCAGCAGTTGCAGATCCAGTTAGACAGGTCTCAAGCCAGGGATAGGCCTAGGCCTACTCTACCTCAACACAGCCATCCTCAGCAAGGCATCAGTCAACACCAACATGACTACTTTACTCCTGACTACCCTGACCAGGATAACCAGGGTGGTGACCTGGTTGCCCAGCTTCTACGCCATACTCCGCTCCCTGAGGGTGACAGGAAAAAAGCCAACCCCATTGACACTTCTGAGAAACTTCTTGTTTTACTGTCGTTGTTGATTGATGAGTTAGTTGACAGAGGTGTTCCCTCTAAGGGCCTTTGTGCTCACATGATTTATATTGCTACCATGTCTAGTGAGGGGATTTATGATCTCAGGGCCTTGGTTAACTATGACGCGGCCATTCGGCCAAGGCCGACAAGTGTGTTGTTGATGAGGGGGAGGATCCGTTTGTAGGGGTAGATACTGCTCTCTCTAATTTTCACCTTGGGTACGCGGGTACTAAACACGCCAGACTAGTAGGGTCTACCGTAAATTCTCGCGTATAAGCCTAACTCGCGTATAAGCCGCACCGTTAACTTTGACAAATTGTATAAGCCGCAGAGGGGGTCTGAATATTGCGATTTTGGTACTGTAGTATACTAATAAAAACTCTTGTATAAGCCGCACCCTATATAGGCATGTTTGGTATCAAAAGAAAGCTGAGTCTGACTCGCGTAGAAGCCGCGGCTTCTACGCGAGAATTTACGGTAGTAGTAAAAGTTCATCGGCGGGTAGTGGTAAACGCCGGGGTGACGGTCGGGGTAAATCAGATCGGTCGCGGGGCCGGAGCTTCTCAGGTTGGAAGCGCATCGCAGCAGACAAGGGCTGCTGTTTTGCGTTCTCCAATGGCCAGGATTGTAGACGGTGTGCATTCAAACACGAATGTGCTACATCTATAGCCGCCACCCTCGGCATGTTAAAATGTGCTCACACCGACAAGGCTGTCGTAAACTCGGGCTGACTAGGTTACACAGTGGTGGATGGGTTTACGGAAGTTGAACCCAGCCAGCGTATGACCCTAGAAGTAACTGGTGGTGTAACTGTTAGTGAGGGGGCCGATGTATCTTTCCCTCGCGTCACAGCGGAACGTGTTGTCGGCAATAACGTCAATGACGTTGTCGTCAATAACGTCAATAACGCGGACGTCAATATTCCTGTCTGTATTAATGGTTCTGATGACAATGTCGTAGAATTAGTCAATGAAATTGATATTGATTGTAATAAGGATTGTAGTGACAATGTTGGTCTCTCAGCCGCAGAAGGCGGCGATGCTCGTGAATGTGAATTAGATGAGATTGTCGGTCTTCCCCCTGTCAGTGACACGGGGTTGCGACAATCAGCAATCCGTTTGTATAAGAGTCAGAATGGTTATGCCGAGGTGGAAGTTGTGTTGGGTGATGCAAGTTTGTGGGATGAATTACCGGAATACGTGGGCGTTTCAAACTCGGTGAGTGTCTGTGACTCTTTCGCTCGCATGTATGATTGTATGGTACCAGCGTATGTTATCGAAGTTGTTCCCGGTTCATTCATACCAGTATTCCACCATTGTTTAGCCGGAATTTGCGATTGCACCTACATTCTACAGGGGGTCGTTACCCAATTGAGACCCTGTCAAGTGGCTAGCTATGTCTGTAAGTTTGCCACGGAATCCAAACAAGATTGTTATGTTCTCACGTGTGTGTGCAGGGGTTTTCGAATTCTTGACAAAGATTGTGACACAAGTTATCATTGTGAAAATTACAGTTCTATTACCAAAGGTACTTTCGGTGTTGAAATGACTGAAAAAATTCTGAATGAATTGGGTAGTGGCAAGGTTCGTCAGGTGACGAGCAAGCCCAAGTGTGTACATTCCCTGGGGGGTGTTATAAAATCCGATGGGTCTCTTCGCCCGATCACAGACTGTTCGTCCCTAGAGGACATCAACATTAACTTGTACATGGATGCTTCTTGTTCCAAGTTTGAATATAAAACTGTGGATGACGTGGTAAACCTCCTGGAGGGGGGTGAATTCTGTGCTGTCTCTGACATTGCATCGGCATACAGGTCTTGTAATGTGATTCCTAGCCATAGAGAGTACCAGGGGTTTATGTGGGACATTGGTAGGGGGGATGTTTGGTTCCAAGATCTGTGTATTTGTTTTGGGCTGCGCTCAGCTCCTTGGATCTTTACCCAGGTCAGTGACTTTGTTGTGAAGTGTGCTTCGTTAGACGGAGTGAGCATGTGTGTCAATTATCTTGATGATTACCTGGTTGTGGGGAAGTGCCAGCAGGAATGTATGCAAGCCCAGGACATACTTCATGGGGTTCTGAACAAGGGGACAAATTCAAGGATTTTACGGCAAAGCCGTAGTGGCTTTGGGTTTTTATAGGATTGTTAGAAAACTAAATATGAGAAAACGAGGGGGCCTAGATTTATAATTTTTGGTGTTTCTGAGGTTCTTATGCAATTCCTATTTGATGGTTTGCAGCAACACTGCATGTTCAGTTAACTACATGCACTTAGCTAAATCTTTTTGATTTTTATTGGTTTTACTGCAACTGGTATAATAGAATCCAATATGTACCTATGGTATCAAATAGGTACCAATGCAATTCCATCGGTGGTGATGCAATTCCATTGATGCCTATGCAAATACCATCTTGGCAACCATCTTGAAAATTTCCCGGATCAAAAATCGGAGCCTGCAAATGGATTCTACACCCCAGAAAACCCAATATATTATCCATGTGTCATACAAGGAAATCAGACAATCTTGAGTTTCTTGGAAATTTCTCGGATTGAATATCTGAGCCTGAAAATGGATTCTACATCCCAGAAAACCCTATTACCCATGTATCGCACAAGGAAATCAGACATCTTGAGTATTTCGTGGCCATCTTGGTAGCCATCTTGGCAGCCATCTTGGAAATTTCCTGGATTGAAAATCTGAGCCTGAAAATGGAATCTACATCCCAGAAAACCCTATTATCCATGTATCACACAAGGAAATCAGACATCTTGAGTATTTGGTGGCCATCTTGGCAGCCATCTTGGAAATTTCCTGGATTAAAATTCTGAGCCTGAAAATGGATTCTACATCCCAGAAAACCCTACGATCCATGTATCACACAAGGAAATCAGACAATCTTGATTTTTGGCGGCCATCTTGGCAGCCATCTTGGGATATTTCCTGGATTGAAAATCTGAGCCTGAAAATGGATCCTACATCCCAGAAGACCCTATTCTTCATGTATCACACAAGGAAATCAGACAATCTTGAGTTTTCTGCAGCCATCTTGGCAGCCAGAGGAAGGTAGCAGAGGGAGGAGGAGGGGCAGAGGGAGGAGAGAAGGCAGAGGGAGGGCAGAGAGAGGAGAAGGTAACAGGAAAGAGGAAAATGGGGTAGAGGGGGGAGGAGGGGAAAGATGGGGTAGCAGGAGGGGGCAGAGGGAGGAGTAGGGGGTAGAGGGAGGAGGAGGTAACAGAAAGGAGGAAAATGGGGTAGAGTGGGGAGGAGGGGAAATATGGGGTAATAGGAGGGGGCAGAGGAAGGAGGAGAGGGCAGAGGGAGGAGGAGAGGACAGAGGGAGGAGGGAGGAGGAAGGAGAGGGCACAGGGCAGAGGGAGGAGGAGAGGGCAGAGGCAGGAGGAGGAGGAGGGGGAACAGGGAGGGGGAGGGGGGCACAAGGAGGACTTGTGATGGCCTTCCTTTAAAGACTAAAATATTATTTCAGGGTTGGTGCATGTGTGTGTGGGGTGGGGGAGGGGTAATTATGTTGGACTTCACAGTTTGTCTTTGGGCGGGCTTGAGTGATTTCAAGAGCCACCCTGGACCACTCAACTTCTAGTATAGGTCCTGTATGTGTATAGTATGGGAATTGGCATTGACATTGACAGCTTGGCTTGGCATGGGAGTCAATAGTAATTAGGCTGGTTTCTATCCTTGCCATTGACACCCACATTAGAGAACTCAAAATATGGCTGTTGCAAGATGCCTAGGCCTTACCACAAGGTACATTGGTTCTACATGTAGTAACTGAAAGCAAGATCTAGGATAAGTTAGTCTTGCACACACCTGCAAGGACACATGGGGATACCATTCCGAGCAAGGTTTAAGGGCCAGCTAGGGCTATATCTAACAATGAACAAGGGGGTCTATGCTAGTCTTTTCTTGTCAAAAATCTAAACCCTCCTCTGTGATGTAAATGGCTTTGGGGACAAGGTCCCAAAGCCAATAAAATAGGCTTCAAAGTGGCTTCTAAGAAAGTCATTCCTCCATGTCAGGTCGTCCATACCTAGGTATTGTTATTGACACGGTCGCTCTAACTTTGTCAATTGGACAGGACAAACTGGATCGTGTAGTGAGGTGCGTGTCTGCTCTGAAGGAAAAACATTGGTGTTCAAGAAGCTGCTAGAGCAGACCGCCGGCCTTCTAGCACATTGTGCGACGGTGGTAAGGGGGGGCAGGACTTACACCCGTCGGATATATAACCAGCTCCGGGACAAAGGGCCTGAGTGCAAACGCATTGCTCTGGGTGAGCTCGCCAGGCTTGATTTGAGTTGGTGGGCTAACTTTGTTATGTTCTTCAATGGCAAGGCCCGGATGTTCAACAAGAACTGCAAGTCTGTCACTCTCACCACCGATGCATCTACCACAGGGTTCGGAGGTCACTCACAAGACGACTATTTCTGGGGGTTCTGGGGGGACCACAATCAGATGTGCGGTCACCAAGCTAAAGCCCCGACAGAACCGATATACCAAGACAATATCAATGTGGGGGAATTGTGGCCAGTGCTGACAGCATTGCATCGCTGCTGCACCACATGGAAAGACTGTATAGTAGAGGTAGTTACGGATAACACTCAAGTGTATCACGAAATCCGTACTGGCAGGGGGTCTAACCCCACTACGATGGGGTGGTTGGGGGAAATCTTCTGGACTGTTGCCATGTACAATATTTATCTTGTTCCCACCTGGATCCACTCAGAAGATAATCTTCTGGCGGACTGCCTGTCACGTCTCAAGAATCCGGATAGTGTGACGGTGTGTGCCGACTTAATTGTGGACTATTATTTATGTTGTAGGTCTAGACTTGCTGAAACAGGAATGGGCTAGGATACGCTCATTATGTTGGTCGGATAACACTATGAAAAGCTGCAAGTCTCAGTGGCGCCGCTATTTTGGTTTCTGCATGAACTATGACTTGGAGCCATTACCGTCTACACCGGAGATGGTGTGTCTGTTTGTGACTCATCTTACGGAGTCAGTTGCTTATATTACAATAACTCACTATGTGGCAGGTCTGTGGGCACTTCACCGTCACCTAGGATATGTTCACCCTTACCCATCCATGTTCCTAATTCAGTCTACGCTTAAAGGAGCCAAGAGACTCTTGGGCGCGGCAACGAATCCAGCATTACCTCTCTCGCCGGAGGATCTCAACCGCATATTCAAGACACTGAACTTGGCAGAGCTGGCAGACTTAAAGTTCTGGACAGCCTTAATCTTGTCTTTCCGTTGCCTGCTTAGGGTGGGGCATATAGTGTCATCGCCCCATCAGCTACAGGTGAGGGACATCAACTTCAATGACTCGGGTATGGATGTGGTCATCTCGAGTTCCAAAACCATCCAGCACCGGGAGCGTGTTAACAGGATTCCAGTTATTCAGTCAGTGGGCAGTGTATTGTGCCCCGTCTATTATCTCAAGCTATATCTAGCCAGGACCAGCCGTAAGGGTACTCAGCCCTTGTTCATGTACACTTATAGTTCATACAACACAAGACTCAAGAGGCAAATGTTGTTGTTTGGCTTCTTGGCCTACCTTACCAAAATGTGACCGAGGTCTAGGGCAAATGTTTATCCTGTGTCTTCCATTTGTTCCGAACAGAATATGTGTACCATAGTTGCTTATAGAAAATATGGGTATATATTGTGTGCCCACCAAATGCTAAACTAATGTTAGGTGCTAGTTCCACCCACTACCTCCAGGGTGCTCTCCACCACCTAGGGAATTGCCGCCAATTCGCGCACTTCCAATTCAGCTCCCAAGGGAGAAACAGGTTGATTTTTTCTTTTTGTTTCACTTATTCAATGTAATAAAGTGCCTACCTTACCAAAATGTGACCGAGGTCTAGGGCAAATGTTTATCCTGTGTCTTCCTTTTGTCCCGAACAGAATATTATGGTTTGACATGAAGACGTTTGAAGTTTAATAAGTTTTATTGGCTTTAAATCATAACAATAAGCAATGTTCTTCATAATAAAGCCATGAGGGACATTGACTTGATCCGTTCGATTTATATCACGATCATATAAAATACAGAGTAGTGTTTTGATGTACAAGACACAAGTCATTTTACAGTATCAAATCCGCAAAACAAATGATAAACCAAATACATTTGGACCTCTCACATGAGAGCAGAAGAAAATTTGACATTAACACCAATGTCAGCTTGAGACAGAGTGACCCCCCCTCCCCTGTGAAGCAATGCTTTTATCCTAGGCTCGCGTCAGCCATTCACCGATTTTCTTACATCTTCCATTCTCTAACCCTAACCGTCTGCCTAAACAGATACCACACAAATCACACTCATCATCATGCTCATAATATTATTCCTTGTATCTCATATATCAAGTTTGCATCATCCTATGTACCTGGTAGACCCCTTCCTCATGTTTCAATTTCAATAACAATTTCCTACATTATAACTTCTGTGCCCCAATAGTACAGGATGAAACGTACACTTGACCCATTGTGTGCCAAAATGTGATTGTGGCTTCTGCTCTCTTGACCTTGCTTTTATGCAAACAGTACATGTACCATGTTTCGTCAGGAAAAAAACAATCCAATTGTACCTGGTGAATGAGGTCCCCCCCCCCCGACTTCTTACAAGTTACTTACTGGGGTAATATCCGTCAACATGCTATAGTCACAAAAATAAAGCTGTTGAGCTGATACTGCCAGGCTTGTGGCGCACCTGTCACACCTCACTGGACGCCTCCATTTACGTCATACATGGCTCACTCTCACCAAACCAGTGCAACTAAAAAAGTGACGTACATGATCGGTGGACGTACATGATCGGTGGACGTACATGATCGGTGACGTACATGATCGGTGACGTACATGATCGGTGACGTACATGATCGGTGATTATTGACTGCCCCAGTCTTTCTGATCATCATATAACATGAGTAAACCTTACCAAGGTGTACATATAATGTGTGGCTTGACATGTAAAATGTTAGACATGTGTATATTCGTCTAGGAAGAGAATTTTACTTGACATTTCAATACCGATCATGTACGTCATGTGACGTACATGATCGGTGACGTACATGATCGGTGATTATTGACTGCCCTACCCTTTCTGAACAAGGAAAAACATAAATAAACCTTACCTAGGTGTACATATGATGTGTGTCTTGACATGTAAGATGTTAGACATGTGTAGATGCGACTAGTAAGAGTATTTTACATGACATTTGAAATACCGATCATGTACGTCATGTGACGTACATGATCGGCCATTATTTATTGACTGTCTTAATTACCCTTTCTGACCATATATAAAACATAAATCAATCATAGCAAGGTGTACATATGATGTAGGTCTAAATATGTATAATCATAGACATGTGAAGCAGTGGGTAATGAGGAAATGTTACATGACATTCCAAGCCGATCATGTACGTCATGTGACGTACATGATCGGTTACACATTGAGCCCCCCCCCTCCGGCCCCTATAAATATTTTGGGAGGTTTTTTTTTCTAATAAACTCCCCAAAGATACATTACAGGCTGTAGGTATGGTTGGGAGAGTTAAACATCGTAGTGCAGGGGGTAAAAGATGGATTTTGTACTCTGCCGACCATGTACGTCTGCCGATCATGTACGTCCGCCGATCATGTACGTCACTTTTTTAGTTGCACTGATTTGGTGAGAGTGAGCCACATACGGGTACCTGCCTCACCTTGCTCGGCACACCTCAGGCTGTAGGTGGCACTGTTTTAGGGTGTGCAAGCACTTTGGCCGGTCATTACTCTGTTACCTTGTAGGACGTAGCAGTAAGATGTGTACAACTAGACTTAACCTGCGCCGTTAAAAACTATGGAACTTAGTGGTCGGGAAGGTGGCATTGGTTCTTTAATCTAGAAACAGTGAGGTTACTTGTGAATGTTCACCAAGCTCCTAGTGTTAATTGAACCAGGGCACCTCCGTGCAAGGTTCTTATACGACAGGTATTTTTGCGATTTTTGCCGAAAAAATCCGCTGCCTTCTATCAATCACATATACAATTTTCTGTCTGGCCGACATATTGCATGCCACAAACTTTGCAGGTGATGCAGTAAATTAAAGGCGCACTGGACCCACAACGTCATTTGCGTACAAAACTCGGCAGGGTTAGGTCCTCAACTCAGTGCGCCTTTATAGTACAGGTAATGTACAGTTTGACCTCAAACTAATTGCAACATGAAATTCTATGCCAAAATGCATTTCTTTAAATCTCTAGAATGACATGCTAAAAGATATTTTCTTAATAACGAGGGTAAATATGCTTAATTAGCATAAGTTTATTAGCGTCTTATTCAGACAGTCCATATATATGGAGTGTGTTGTAACCTTAGTTTGGCTGAATATTTTTGCCCGATTTCAAAGTCTAACATACTCATCTATTAAGTTAGTGCTGGAGCAACACACATTGCATTTACTGGTATATTCACATATTCAAGGCCCTTGACAGTGCACTTTATTCTGCCACTTTTGTTCAACTGGGGACAATAGTTGCATTTTGGCCATGAAAGACACCTGTTTTTATTGGTCTGTTAGACTTTTAGGTCGTCTGTGGGACATTTTGAAACCACCATTGTGGATTGATCTGGTACTGCAAGACTTGCCTAGCATGTCCCAGTTCCCCAGTGCTATCTTGTAGATACCATTGAAGCCTGGATTGAAAGTGGACACCAAATAGGTCGTGTCTTCTTTCTGTTTGTCTTAAATGGCCTTGGCTACTAGTAAAGATGCCACTAGTGCTGCTGGGTATCCCCGACGTACAAAGTGACGTCCCCTCTGGATGCAATGCTCTATGAACGTATTGTCGTCCGAGCATATGCGTCTCAGTCTGAGGAATTGCCCATATGGGATCCCTTTTACACTATGCCTGGTGTGGGCAGAAGTGTAATGTAGGTAATTAGAACTGTCCATAGGTTTTGTATACAGATCAGTTTTAATGTGCCCTTCATTGTCCATCAGAACAGATAACTGAAATAAGATTGTCATACACTGTGCCTTAATATGCCACACATATGCTGGAGATTGGTGTATTGGCCAAGACTGTTACTTGCACCTGGGGGTGGGTGAGGATAAACTTATTTAAGTTACGCATTTACAGGCCTTCTCCTAAGCTATTAAAATTCAACTGAAAGTAAAAAAAAGTTGGGGGTTTCTTTTATGGGGAGATATCTAAAAATAGGGGCATGGACTTTTTTTGGGGAAAAGAAGGTAGGTGACGCAGGATTATTCAATATTTTACTGGAAATTGTTTAGGTGGCTAAGAGGTAAATGGGTTACGTCGCTAAGGGAAAAATGGATTACTGCTTAAAATTTAGGACAGGTCTACAGTGTGGGCCAAATCGGTAGTTGAGGATGGTTACAGACGTTGCAATAAACTGCATGCGAGATTTATATCTGAAATAATCCTCTCTAATATAAGTTGTAAGTCACAAATCTCCCTTTTATAATCACGGCTAAGTCGGCCAAGGGGCTCTGCAGAACCATGCCCTAATTTACATCCTGGCCACATGAAAAAAAGGGTGCGAGCGAGCGAAATTTTTGTATCAATTTTTAAGATTTATTTTGGGTCAATGGATTTTGCACATGAAAAATTGGAGCGAGCAAACAGATGTTTACAAGGATTGTGACAATACCAGCAGTTCTTAGTAAGCCCACAGCAACAAACCTTTTCATTGGTCTGCTGTAACAAGGGAATAAAGAAGTAAATCTCAATTTTTGGAAAAGGGAGGCAAGCAGAATCCAGACTTCTTTTTTTTCAAAAATGAATAAATTTTCATTTTCGAAAATAATGTGCGCAAAATCCATTGACCAAATTCTTTTCTGGTCTGGCCTTAGCAGTCGTAGTTGATGCTCAAACCACATCACGCAAACAGCCATGCTATCGATGGAGACAAGATGTCTCTCTGCCAAAACTGGGGGACGAACATTCTCTAAAACTACTCACGCAGGATCCATATCTATATAATGTTTAATAAATGGTTGCAACATGTGTATGTTTTAGGGACTCGAGGAATTTATACCCGAGACAATATGCTAGTCTGCTATCAACGAGATTATGAGATTGTCCATTGTTCTAGGATACCCTGGAATGCATTGGCAAAGGTTCAGGTCAGATTAATGGCAATATGAGATAAATAATTTTCCGTTTTTCCTTAAGGTAAGAGAGCGCTTAACAACCTGGGGGGGGGGGGGGGGGTGGAGTGGTATACCTATAATATACTAATATTATATTCCGGGTCTCTTAAATCCTCATAGAGCCACCGTGAAACCTATATCTTATCTTATCGATCCTCTCCATATAATATGACAGGTAGATGGCCGCAGCAGTCTTTGATCCCTCATGAGGCGCATTTCAGACGCACCCATTTGCACATCAATACCGTAGGACGGGTGATGTTGTGCGTCCAACTTAATAATTAAACGGGACCAAGTTACATTGAATGCTACTTCAGACTAATTCTAGCGGAATTCTTTTTGTGTTGTTTGATCTTGGATTGATGAGCCACTTATCTAGAATTACCATCAACTGTGAGTAACGTGTAACGTGAGTGGATCCATATATATAACCACAAAATGGAAAAGCTATTGGCTTGGTATAGTAGGTTAAATGGGCAGATGCTATAGGGATGTTATTCAGGGTACTCCCCAAACTGCAAGTACATCAGCAGGCAGTTGGCCTGCTATACTTTTGAATTTTGTAAATCCTCAAGTTCGAACAGAATTTAGAGCCATTTAATCATCTTTTCATGAAAATCAGCCAAACGTTTCTTGTATCTACATTTTGCAGCGCTGAGTTTTGCGGTGTGATATCAAATAAGATCGGACAAAAGAGATGGTTGTGTGTGTGTGTGTGTGTGTGTGTGTGTGTGTGTGTGTGTGTGTGTGTGTGTGTGTGTGTGTGTGTGTGTATGTGTGTGTGTGTGTGTGTGTGCACGTGTGTGCGCACGTGTGTGTGTGTGCACGTGTGTGTGAGGGGCCTCGGTGAGCAGCTGTGAGCAGGTCAGAGCAGTTCACAGTGCATTCCCGCCACAGCCTGCTCGTCTACCTGACTTCTTCAGAGCCTCCTGGGCCAGTCCTGGCAGCTCAAAAGCCTAGTCTGTGTTAAAATATTGAAGCTGTTGAACATTACACGTTGATCTATATCGTTAATCTAACACAAACAGGGACAAAGTCAAAGACTATAAGATTCCAATCGTGACGAGTTCAAATAATTGTCTGCCCAGGAGTATATATATAGGGACCAGCCTCAATCTAAAATCATTCTTTGCGGGGAAGTTTCCAAAGGTTCTTAGCATTATACCACCTATACTGTTCTCGAATTGGGGGAAAGTACAGGAGGGCATGGTGTGCAGGGCATTACGCCAAGCCATGTTTGATGTTGAGGTGGCTGACATCGGTTGATTGATTGATTTGTTTAACGTCCAGATGTACATCAAGCGCCTTGCAGTAGTAGTACAGACATTTATATGCTGCTTACCCAATACAGCAGTGACCACATCTATGGATGATCGAATCTATGGAATGAACGACCACATCTATGAGGTGTGGGAGAAAACCGCTACCGGGGCACGTCCCCTACTCTTTTCGAAGGATAGCAAGTGTTCTTTTATTTGCCTGGTCCTACTCACCTGGGCTAGTACCATAGTAGGCAGGGCCAGGCCACGGCTGACATCGGGGGCTTTGTACCAGAAATGACACATCTTTCCCTACAGGTTTTGGTATGCACAATACTGATGACGCTTACTACCGTAGGTATAACCTCAGGCTGATAGAGCCCACCTCGGCTGAGGGTTACCTCAAGGCAGCAGAGGCAAACTTGAGTTATGAGGTCTACCGTCTGAGCTACTAGTGAGAAGGAACCTCTTACTGAGGAAGATAAAAAAGACTCCTCCTTCTAAGAAATCAGGGAATTTCTCGGTTGGAGGCTCTCAATCCGGAGGAGAGAGCTCTAAGAACAAGCCATCATCAGATGTGGAGAGACTGACCTGGGAGAAAGCTAAAGGCGGCTTCCAGAACTTAGTCCCGAGCTTTTGGATGTATTTGCAAAGGGATCAGTTCGATACTTGGTTCCTCCAGAGATCAATCTGTGGGGTCATAGTGAAGACAAGGATTGGTTCAGGCTCACGGATCGGGATGTGCCTGTTTCAACTTTCTATAAAACGTAGTTGGCTGCAATCCAATGCTACCATGGGTCTTATTGCACAAAGGACCAAAAGGCCAAACTAAATTGGGCTTCAAAGAGATGGGACAATCTGGAATGCCCCTTCCTGAAGTACTTCTCAGTATAGATGGCAGGTTTCAATGGAAAACTAAGGAACGGTTTGTGTGTCACCTAGTAGGGTGTTTACCCCTAAATGGAAATAATAGGTCTACAAACGTGTGAGACCTATCACCAGAAAGGAGAACATGTTTGTGACACAATGCAAAAGACTAGATATTTGTATCTGCTTTAGATCCAGCGTTATTGAGCAGAATGTGTGCCAGAGTCTGGGTTATTTTGGGAAAAACTCGCCATAGACCCTAGCAGAGAAAGGTGGTCACTGATGACCATGGCTGGGGTGATTACCAGTAGGCCTACAGTAGCACTAGGGACTGCGAACAGGGCAATTTCTCTACTCAACTTGGTGCACTTCAATGGTCCTTTATGTCTACAATAATGGATATATAATAGGAATTCCAAAAGGATATTAAAGCCATAACATGACAGAATAGGTCAATAAATCTCTTTTGATATTTATGGACATTGTAAATATGCTGTTACCTCTTACATCCATGGAACCCATTATTTAGTCAGGGATATGCCTAAATGTAAGCTAAAATCCGTTGATAACCACTGGACATACAATTTAACATGCAATAACTTTTTGAAACCTAAATAATAGCTTTACAAAATGTGCCTAACTCCATAACGATATCATGGATTTTTTATGATGATGTGAGCTACTCTGTCATGTTTTTCATGGGTAGATATACTTTAAATAATGATAGAAAAATGGAGGTAGGGCCCAGACCTAGCTTAAAGTGTCCTTTATACCCTCAGTGCATCATATAAACTCAATTCAAAGCCTCTTAGAGTGGAAATGGGAACATAGAAGGTGTGTCTACTTCAGAGACTCCAGAAAAAGACCCACTCAGTGCAGTGACTGCTAGTCTGAGAGTTTACACTGTTAGAAATTAAGTGATTAGAAAACCCCTATATCACTAGAAAGCCCAAATATTGGCTTTCAGGGGATGTCAAAATATATCTGATATTCCTTTCCATTCTTAGTGAAAATGTAAGAATATTGAAGAATGGTAGGGAAACGGTCTGGGTTATTTTGGGAAAAACTCGCCATAGACCCTAGCAGAGAAAGGTGGTCACTGATGACCATGGCTGGGGTGATTACCAGTAGGCCTACAGTAGCACTAGGGACTGCGAACAGGGCAATTTCTCTACTCAACTTGGTGCACTTCAATGGTCCTTTATGTCTACAATAATGGATATATAATAGGAATTCCAAAAGGATATTAAAGCCATAACATGACAGAATAGGTCAATAAATCTCTTTTGATATTTATGGACTTTGTAAATATGCTGTTACCTCTTACATCCATGGAACCCATTATTTAGTCAGGGATATGCCTAAATGTAAGCTAAAATCCGTTGATAACCACTGGACATACAATTTAACATGCAATAACTTTTTGAAACCTAAATAATAGCTTTACAAAATGTGCCTAACTCCATAACGATATCATGGATTTTTTATGATGATTTGAGCTACTCTGTCATGTTTTTCATGGGTAGATATACTTTAAAAAATATAGCATCCAGCTCTACATCATTAGTATAGTAACAGCTTTGTGTACTAGAAGAGTGTGCCTTGGCATAATAGGCAAAATTTATGTACCGTATATTATGTAATATTGCCTTTCACTAAAATTTCACTTTTTTGCGATTTCAAACTTTTTTCTCGCCAAATCGGGTGTTTTAGGCAAATTTCACTTTTTTTGCGATTTCGAACTTTTTCTCCCCAAATCGGGTGTTTTAGGCAAATTTCACTTTTTTGCGATTTACGAACTTTTTTCTCGCCAAATCGGGTGTTTTTAGGCAAATTTCCCTTTTTTTGCGATTTCAAACTTTTTTCTCGCCACATCGGGTGTTTTTAGGCAAATTTCACTTTTTGGCGATTTTGAACTTTTTTCTCGCCACATCGGGTGTTTATAGCCAAATTTCACTTTTTTGCGATTTTGAACTTTTTTCTCGCCAAATCGGGTGTTTATAGGCAAATTTCACTTTTTTGCGATTTCGAACTTTTTTCTCGCCAAATCGGGTTTTTTTTGGGCAAATTTCACTTATTTAGCGAATTCGAACTTTTTTCTCGCCAAATCGGGTGTTTTTGGGCAAATTTCACTTTTTTGCGATTTCTAACATTTTTCTCGCCAAATCGGGTGTTTTTAGGCAAATTTCACTTTTTTGCGATTTCGAACTTTTTTCTCGCCAAATCGGGTGTTTTTAGGCAAATTTCACTTTTTTGCGATTTTGAACTTTTTTCTCGCCACATCGGGTGTTTAAAGGCAAATTTCACTTTTTTGCGATTTTGAACTTTTTTCTCGCCAAATCGGGTGTTTATAGGCAAATTTCACTTTTTTGCGATTTCGAACTTTTTTCTCGCCAAATCGGGTTTTTTTTGGGCAAATTTCACTTATTTAGCGAATTCGAACTTTTTTCTCGCCAAATCGGGTGTTTTTGGGCAAATTTCACTTTTTTGCGATTTCTAACATTTTTCTCGCCAAATCGGGTGTTTTTAGGCAAATTTCACTTTTTTGCGATTTCGAACTTTTTTCTCGCCAAATCGGGTGTTTTTAGGCAAATTTCACTTTTTTGCGATTTCGAACTTTTTTCTCGCCAAATCGGGTGTTTTTAGGCAAATTTCACTTTTTTGCGATTTCGAACTTTTTTCTCGCCAAATCGGGTGTTTTTAGGCAAATTTCACTTTTTTGTGATTACGAACTTTTTTCTCGCCAAATCGGGTGTTTTTAGGCAAATTTCACTTTTTTGCGATTTCGAACTTTTTTCTCGCCAAATCGGGTGTTTTTAGGCAAATTTCACCTGGTTGAAATTTGAACGTGATGTACACATATGTCCTACCCTCCCCCCCCTCCAACACACACACACACACAGGCAGTGGCTGCTGCCGTGTCCAGAAACAAGGCAGGGTAACAGAGTGCACTGCCACGAATTACTGACCTTCACCTTGTTTTGCAAAAACAATTCACCAATATAATACAATACAGGTCAGTTATGTAATCCACCCACTTATCCACCTACTTGACAGAGCTCTGCTTGCCAGACATGCTGGCATATAGCCAGACATGCTGGCATATACATATATGCAAAGATCAACAGCTACAAATTCACCTAAATACAAAATATTCCAACTTACATTTTTAAGAAATGATAATGCCCCAATCTTAACTCTCTACTGTAAAAGAATCTAAGCAGTATCTATTTAGGAAAGGTGTATAAAATGAGCACAAAAAATACTGAATCCATGACCATGCTCCCCATAGGCTGCAGTGCTATAGCAGTGATTTACACCAAAAAAATAGCTGATTTTGCCACAAGATCATGAACTACGACAAAACTATAAACCAAATCATTTCAAGCTGAACCAAAAAGATAGCTGAACATGTTGAGCAGAGAATGGTCTGGAGATAAATTGAAAAATGTCTTTTCATCAATGAGTATTTTGATGAACCAACACACCATATCACGGCAATCTGACTCACAGAGGACTGACTACATAAGAGAGTGCCTATCTATAGCACTATAGCACTACAGCTCACCAAGGCACACTCTAATAATGATAGAAAAATGGAGGTAGGGCCCAGACCTAGCTTAAAGTGTCCTTTATACCCTCAGTGCATCATATAAACTCAATTCAAAGCCTCTTAGAGTGGAAATGGGAACATAGAAGGTGTGTCTACTTCAGAGACTCCAGAAAAAGACCCACTCAGTGCAGTGACTGCTAGTCTGAGAGTTTACACTGTTAGAAATTAAGTGATTAGAAAACCCCTATATCACTAGAAAGCCCAAATATTGGCTTTCAGGGGATGTCAAAATATATCTGATATTCCTTTCCATTCTTAGTGAAAATGTAAGAATATTGAAGAATGGTAGAGAAACGGTAGTTTTCCTGGCTCTCAGCGTACACCTAGTAGAGATGCACACTCACCACCACATAGTGTACCAGCGCGACCCGGAACGCGCTGGTACCAAAACATGTGATGGGCATCTCCACTGCAGACAGGACATATTGTCCTGACTCAGAGGATTGTTATGTACTGTTATGGCCCTGCATGAAAGAGCTTTTGAAAAAGGAGCCTAAGGCTTTGAAATCCTTAAGGCCTTACTACTGTTAGGTTTCGGAGAGCAAGTCTGGCCTGTACATGGGCAGAGTAGCCAAAGTCGTGGGGTCAAGTGTAGGGGTTTATACCACATTAAACCACAGCAGAAGGCTAAGACAAAGGAATTCACACCTTGGTTATTTCTGCATAGACTCACATAACCTTACAGCTGTGGTTTAAAACAGATAGACAATGGTTATGTGAGGCTAACTCAAAATATAACTACTGTAGAGTGACAGGCACCCTATAAGGGTGTCAGCCAGTTTACTGTGGTTATTTTGAGTTAGCCTCTCATAACCATAGTCTATCTATTACTTATCATGTCATCATAGGGTAAAACATACTATATCCAACCGACCTTGAAGAAGTTTGCTCGGGTTCTTCCTGCCTGGTGTTAGTGTGCGCGCTATCCTGGAGGGGGCGACTGTTGTCCCACAGGTACTGCACACCAAACTTGGGCGGGAAAGCCAATATGTAATCATGTCATATTTCACATGTTAGGGGTATACAGTAAAATTCGGCTACAACGAATTCTTTTATAACGAATTTTCAGTTGTAACAAACAAATTGCTTTGCCCAAATTCGTTTCCATACATTCATATAGTAAGAAAATCCAGATTTTACTAATCTTTTCTGATGTAAATTCGTTTATAACGAACTTTTTGGCCTACATATTACTTTATTGATAGACATTTTCTCCTTCAGATGAGGCTGCAAGTGATTCTAGGGCAGGTTCAAGGGGAGTCTCTCCGCACCCAAGGCTTCCTGATCCGGCAGGAGGGGTTGGGTTAGCCTAAGGAAGGTGTTACGGTGACTTCGCCGATTCCAGGGTTTCCTGAGCCAACAGGAGGGGTTGGGTTAGTCTGGGGAAGGTTTAAAGGAACTCCCCCGGCCCTAGGGCTTCCTGAGCCGACATGAGGGGTTGGGCAAATCTAGGGCAAGTTCAAAAAAACTCCCCCGTCCACAGGGCTTCCTGGGCGAGCAGGAGGGGCTGGGTTAGACTAGAGAAGGTGTTACACCGACTCCCCCGGCCTGAGGGATTCCTGACCCGACAGGAGGGGGTGCCTCCCCTTCTCCTTCTCCAGGTAGCCCCGGAGTAGTCAGCCCCCCCCCCCCATACACATGTACCATCCCAGATGTCCATACTGCCTGCTCCAGGTAGCCCCGGAGTAGTCAGCCCCCCCCCCCATACACATGTACCATCCCAGATGTCCATACTGCCTGCTCCAGGTAGCCCCGGAGTAGTCAGCCCCACCCCCCATACACATGTACCATCCCAGATGTTCATACTGCCTGCTCCAGGTAGCCCCGGAGTAGTCAGCCCCCCCCCCCCCCCATACACATGTACCATCCCAGATGTCCATACTGCCTGCTCCAGGTAGCCCCGGAGTAGTCAGCCCCCCCCCCCCCATACACATGTACCATCCCAGATGTTCATACTGCCTTCTCCAGGTAGCCCCGGAGTAGTCAGCCCCCCCCCTCCCATACACATGTACCATCCCAGATGTCCATACTGCCTGCTCCAGGTAGACCCAACAGTCAGCGCCATTATTTTGTATCCCTAATACAACTTATGTCCAGTTATCTATATTTGACTTTTATTCAGAATCATGCGGAATCGAGTAAAATACTTATCTAATCCTGTGTTGTTTATCTATGTAATAAAAGGTTAATAACTCATTTTCCGACAGTATTAAGGTCTCTAAAATGCTCTATTCGGATACTATGAAATTCGTTTATAAAAACTTTCCTGTACATGTATAAGGCCCTGCTTCTCCTGTGATCGGTAGTCAGTGCAGGCCTGGCTGACTTACGTACATAATATCATCCTACCCGAATCATAATTGGTTCAAACTACTCAAACATACATGCAGACCGTCTCCCTTGTAGAGGGCTATTGTACACTTAGGTTCTGATATAGTAAACTGACCTCTTACATCGCACCTGGAAACTACCGTTCAATGTCTTACTTGGCATAACCCGAAGCACCACAAATGCATTGCTATTAAAGGTAGATGGCGGCGGCGGTGGCGTCTTGAAGCCAATATTAAGAGTCCCTAATGGTAAGGAAAAGATTGATTGTAAGATTTAGATTACAGCAAACCCAGGGCGTAAGAAATGGATAAATTTTAAATACAATTGCTTGATTAAAAGAATTGAAGGCGTAAAACGTTTTAGGAACAATGAATTATTTGTCAAACATATTCTTGGTTCAAGCCTACACTCGGAGCATGTGTAACTTCAGATTGTGTTTAAAGCACTACGAAGTGTACATCATTATAGACTCAAGTAAGAGGAAGGAAATAAACAGATGGAAATACAATTTTTCCAATGAGATATTTACTGTTTTTGTAGTATCAGAATAAATCGATATAATCGAAAAATCGACAAATAGTGATAATCGAAATAGAAATAAATTGGATGTTAATGACATCCCTAGCCCCGGTACATATCATTATCAGTCCCATATCAGTATTGACAGAGAGTACTGCTAATGTTAGATTATCCGCCAAGAGGGCAAACACGTGCACCTAATGGAACCACCCTTCTTGGCTGACCTTTGCCTGCCTCTATGGTAACACGTTCCTTGGTTACCATGGCAACACACCGGGTACCATAGAATGTCAATGAACTCGAATGGTACACCACCACGCAGTGCCGCAACGCGCCTAAAAACCACTCCCAGCCCCATGTAAGCAGTCACACCAAAGGGTCTGCCATACAAAGGGGCGCTGAAAGGATTACGCAAAGCCTGCAATGTGTCTAGTCTCCTTAAATTATGGATCTAACAAGTGCACTTTTATTAGTGAGACCAACAATGGTATTGTACATAGACTGCGAGCACCTTTGTGGACCTCTACTGCAGTGAGCTTGGAGCAGCCCGCTACACATCCTGACCACAAAATAGTAGCATGCACATATTCCTTACCAAGAACATGACATTCACCCTATACATAGATATAAAACGACAAGCGTAATGACGGGCATCATAGAGTTCCGGCATAGAGTACATAGACACATTAGTTTGAGAGATAAAGCAGACTAGAGGTGGTCTTTTAGTGATTTATCCCCATGTACAGTCCTCTCCCTGGGACTACACTGTCTAGCTGAACCCTGCAGCCATGCCATCTGACACATCATCTATGTGCCTCTCTATAGGGCACATCACTGAGATGAATCGCCTGTCTGATGTTGTGGCAGAGTCCCTGGAGTGAAGGCAAATCTAGCTTATAATCGTATTCCTGTCACTGAATAATTTATTATTTGGACCGCGTTATTCCTCAGACACAGCATATTCAATGTCACCACGGCATTTTAAAGAAATGTGAACTGTAGAGACTGTCAGTTGTGTATGGCCCTAGACCCCTAAATTCGACATGGCGACATGGGCATTTCTTAAATTCGACATGCGACATGAGGCCTAGTGACATGTGACATGAGGCTTAAAAAGATAGTGACATGGGACATGGACAGTTCTTAAAATCGACATGGGACATGAGCATTTTTAAGCGACATAGACATGCGACATGGCCATTTCTTAAAATCGACATGCGACATGGAGACCCCCCCCCCCATCAAGGGCCCCTTGTGTGGATAGATATATGCTATCAGCAGGGATATAAAGGTATACATATACCGAATGGGCCGATAGTACTATATACCATGTTATTAGCCAGTGTAATTTCGTCAAACAATGGTACATGTATTAGTTAATTTGGCCATACTATAAACTTTTGTATCTCCTTCCCAACTTGACAACTCACGGTTGATGACTATTGGTAGAATGCCACCTGTCTGTATTCTGTGGCCGTGTCCTACACTTCTATCCGTCTCAGATTGCTCCGGATTCCTCCTCCCCTGGAGCACTCCCTATTCCCACCAGCAGGCTACGATGTATCCCCAGGTGAACTCCAAATCCCATTCAATCCATAAGAAATGAAGTGGCAGCAATAAGGGGGATTCCTGCGGCACGTCTACCTTTAGATCATACCGGTACATGAATGGGAGCAGGGATGCAAATATCTGCAAATATAGCAGACCCCACCCCTAAAAAAGACACATACACACGCACACACGCACGCATGCACACGCGCACACCCACACCCACACCCACACCCACACCCACACCCACACCCACACCCACACCCACACACACACACACACGGTTATAGCTTATACTCTGCCAAGGAACCATCGATTGCTTGCAATAACCGTGGGTCTCCGTCATGGTAAGCTGTGTGAAGGTTACTCTCGTTTCCAAATCCTTCCGAAGGAAGGCTCTGGGGACAGCCAAATGACCTTGAACTTGGGATTTTGCTGGGTCTAGGCAACCCCTGCTGGTAGACTGGAACCAGTGAACAGGAACAGGAAATGGAACCAGAATGTATGATGGTAGTTTTAGGTAGTTTTACCATCAGCCTTTCTGGTTCCATTTCCTGTTCCTAGGTTGCCCAGACCCAGCAAAATCCCAACATTTGGCAGTTACCAGAGCCTTCCTTCGGAAGGATTTGGGAACGAGAGTATGTGAAGGTATGGTGGGGGTAGGGTTTGCCATTATCACACCCTGTTGCTGGCGTAACTGCACCCCACACGCTGAAACAAATGAAGCCTGTGGGCATTGCTGACTAGCAGTTGGCAACACGCCCGTGGGTTATGCATGGGCCATCCCCCATTGAGGTGGGGGGGGGGGGGGGGGGGCACTTCTTCGCAAGTAGCCCTGCTGGCTCTCCCTCAGTGACATGGCTGACAGTAGCGCCACCTCCACATCGAAATAATTCAAAGATGGTTGGAAAGCCCTGATTTCAGACTTTGGAACTGAAAAGGTTTCTATTTGATATCAGATAGGGAATTTTTTTTTGGGGGGGGGGGGTGGGAATTTCGGTGATTTTTTTGAAAAATTCCAAAATTTGGCGGCCCTATTGTCAAAACACCCCATTTCAATATTGTAATAAAACATGGCCAGTTAAATACTACACATCAAGATCTTTCTAGCACTTTTTTTCAAAGTGCTCTCATAATTCTAAGTAGGATAAAATAATTATCTCCAGTTGGTCATTATCAGAGAAAATGTCCGGTTTGAAGGGTGGCGGCCTGGTCAGTGACCCAAAGGGTACAGTTTTTCTTTGCCACTTAGAATTTTCGTATCGAAATAATTCAAAGAGGGTTGGAAAGCCTTGATCTTGCTCTTTGGAACCAAAAGGGTTTCTATTTGATATCAGATAGGGAACAATTATTTTGGGGGGTGCAAATATCAGTGATGTTTTGGTAAAATTCCAAAATTTGGGGGCCCTATTCCCAAAACACCCCCTTTCAATATTGTAATCAAACATGGCGAGTTAAAAACTACACATCAAGGGCTTTCTAGCACATTTTGAATCAAAGTGCTCTGATAATTCTAAGGGAGTGCTCATTTTTTAACAACAGGGGGGGGTGGTGGATTTAAAAATTTTGAACCCTCTAGAGGGTGGGGGTGAAAAAACTTCAACCTGTTTTGAGGGAAAAAGCCTGCGCATTACTATGCTACAAAGGGGCGCGAACGCGCGCAATTTTCGGCCTGCATGTGTGGATATATTATGTAATGTAAATGGAGGGTACCGTAAAACCTCGCGTATAAGCCCAACTCGCGTATAGGCCGCACCCCGACTTTGGGCCAATCCTATTTATAAGCCGCAGAGGCCTTCGGAACCACCCCTAGTAAAAACTCGCGTATTAGCCACACCCCTAACTTTGCCCTGAGCCCCCTCCCCAGCAGCCTCTGAGTCCCATCCCCCAGTTGTCATACCAGTAGGATAAACGCTGGCCGAGGCTGCCCCCCCCCCCCCCCACGTTACAGTCACAACTCGCCCCCTATAGTCTGGAAGCCAGAGGGGGTGACGTCGTTTCGTCTGTTAAAGTTTTTTTCTCTGCTGATTATGCATCTATAGGGTCTAGGTGAAAATATCCAGGTGGATGTGGAGCTCTCACCCTTGAGCAATTTGAGAAATCCAAGATGGCCGCCCTAAAATTGCTGAAAACTGAAAAACTGTCTATCTTTGCTTCTAATCAACTTAGAGACTCATATAAAAGGTCAAAAAGTACATTTATGAGGCCAAGGAATCCAATCCTGCTATTCTCAAAAAGCTATGTGGCAGCCATTTTGAATTTTTAATGAAATTACCATTCCAAAGTGGCCAAATTGGAGCCGAAACTGGGTCTATCAGTATCTAATCAAGATAAATACACAATTCCAAATTCAGAAAGGATACTCCTGTGGCTAGGGACTCCAAATGATTAAATAAAGAATAATCTGTATGGTGGCCATTGTGAATTTTTAAGAAATCACCATGAAAACCAATTCGAAATTGGTTCACAATGATAAATTAAGGATGAAAGATTCAGTGAATCCTGTACTACCTAGCTTTGCATTTAAGTAAGAGTAGCTTTAAGATAATGGTCACATTTAGTACTTTTATGGCAGACATATTGTATTCCATGCTGTGATTTTGCCTAGTGCAGTAATTCCCACAGCCATCTTTGGTACAGGGGAAGATGATGTAGTCATCCCTGGTGTAGGGGAAGACGGTCTAGCCATCCCTGGTACAGGGGGAGGAGTTGTCCTTGGTACCAGCAAAGATGTTTTCAGAGCTAGTGGGAATTTACTAATGCCAGGGTATGCATACCTAGAGCTGGCATGTATGTTTCCAGGACTAGACGTGGTGATAGAGTCAACAGCGGTGTTCACAGAACCAGCAAGGGTGCACCCGCAGCCACCTGAGGTGCCAGCACAATCTGCAGAGGTCCTCCTAGAGCCACCAGAAGGGTCCCTAGAGCCACTGGAAGGAATCCCTAGAGCAGCTGAGGGGCCACACAGCCGCTGGGAGCGTTCCCTGAGCAGCTGAAGGGGTCCCCTGAGTCACTAAAGGGGATGCCAGAGTCACTAAAAGGAAGCCAAAGCCTCTGGGAGGGTCCCCAGAGCCTCTAGAAGGGTCCAAAGAGTTGCTGAAGGGATGCCCAGAGTCACTGAAAGGGTCTACAGAGTTACTGAAGAGGTCCCCAGTGACACTGAAGGGGTCCCAAAGCCTGTGGAAAGGTCCCCAGAGCTGCTTAGAGGGTTCCAATAGCCACTTGGAGGGTGCAAAGAGCTGCTGAAGGGGTCCCAAGAGGTATTTAAATGGTCCCCAGAGCTGCTGAAAGGGCCGCCAGAGCCGCTAAAGGGGTTCTCAGAGTCACTGAAGGGGTCCCCAGGCTGCTAGGAGTGTCCCCAGTGCCGCTGAGAAGGTCCCCAGAGCCGCTGGGAGGGCCGCTGGAGGGTCCCCAGAGCTACTGGAAGGGTCCTCAGAGTCACTGAAGGGGTCCCTAAAGTCACTGAAGGGATCCCCAGAGTCACTGATGGGGTCCCCAGGCTGCTAGGAGGATTTCCAGTGCCGCTGAGAGGGTCCCCAGAGCCGCTGGGAGAGCCCCAAGAAAACTTGGGGGGTCCCCAGAGCTACTGGAAGGGTCCGCAGAGTCACTGAAGGGGTCCCCCTCCATTTATAAGAAGTTCAAGAGCTCTTCCCAGTAAACACCCTACATAATTCCAACATAGCTCAGAGGTTTCTCTAGGTAGTTTTCCACCCAAACTTTTGAGATTGGTGAATTTGGAAGGTTTGTAGACGTCAAAACATGAAGGTTTATTTACGTTCAACAGACGTAGATGTATGATTTACGTTTATCTACCTCATTCAGACATAATCAACGTAGCAAATCTACGTAGATCTACGTTAATCTACCACATTCAAGCAGTAATTTCTCATTAATCACGAATTAAATGTTATGCAAATGAACCATATACAATTTGATAGTTATATATGATGGACAGCAGGTTAAAGAATTGTGCATTGATATGCACAGTACAGCACTTTACTGGGCAGACACCACATTGGTGGTAATGAAAGAAATACAAAGCCTCTCTGCAGCCAAAACTATGCAATAGATCTATACTGTCAGGCTGTTCAGTTAAACTACAAAGATGTAATATATATATACATATATATACATATATATATATATATACATATATATAGAAAGAAATGTGATTAAGAATGATAGTACATGTAGTTAGTTTGTATAATTATTGTTTGTTAATGTAAATTTGTCTGAGATATCTTTGTCTGAACCCCACTATGTAATATTATGTTAATGTGTTCACAAAGTTGGACGCAGATTTACGTCTGAGCTACGTAAATCAGACCTGCACGTTTGAGATTGGTAAATAAACCTTAACATTCTAACGTTGATAAACCTTCCAAAATTACGTAGTTCAGACCAAAAACCAAAGTTAATTTACATCTGACCAACATAACTGTGTTTACTGGGTTAGGGGCAATGCACATGTAGCTAGCTGCTATACCTGCTAGCTAAGCAACATCCATAATGTTGCTTCATCTACCTCACACCACAGAATAACCTGGATCCAAGGTTGTTTAGTTGTTGCCATGCTTGTTGCTAATGAACCTCAGGACCATTGAAATGTGTGTTGTTAGAGAAATAAACAATAAGAACAGTTGTGACTAAGCAACCAGCTATATTAGCAACAAACCAATAAAATCATTGAATTCCTTGGGTCCAATTTAGGGGGGGGGTAAGCAATGTTAAAATAGTATTCTAAGCCATATCTAGGTCACGAGAGATGGAATTCTGATATGTCGGCAGCCATCTTGGATCATTCACAACTTTTTTACACACACCATATCTGCTACTGGCTCTGCAATGCTGCAGCACTAATAGCATGTGAACACAACCATTGTCCTGGAGTTACTTTTACTGAGTGCAAAGCCGGGTAGTACAGGATTTACTAAATCTTTATCATTGTGAACCAATTATGAATTGATTTTCAGGGTGATTTCACAATGGCCACCATACAGATTATTCTTTATTAATTATTTGGAGTTCCTGGCCACAGGAGTATCCTTTCTGAATTTGGAATTGTGTATTTATCTTGATTAGATACTGATAGACCCAGTTTCGGCTCCAATTTCGCCACTTTGGAATGGTAATTTCATTAAAAATTCAAAATGGCTGCCACATAGCTCTTTGAAATTAGCTGGATTGGATTCCTTGGCCTCATAAATGTACTTTTTGACCTTTTATTTGAGTCTCTAAGTTGATTAGAAGCAAAGATAGACACTTTTCTAGTTTTCAGCAACGTTCAGGCGGCCATCTTGGATTTCTCAAATTGCTCAAGGGTGAGAGCTCCACATCCACCTGGATATTTTCACCTAGACCCTATAGATGCATAATCAGCAGAGAAAAAAACTTTAACAGACGAAACGAGGTTGGGTCCTGACAGTGCTGTCGGCTTCTAGACTATAGTGGTTTCCATAGCAACCAATGATGGTTGGACGTCAAGTGGCCAAAGTAACCCCAAAATTGGTCAACATTGGCTGGGTTTCTTTGGCCACCCAGATTTTTCACAAATGGATAAATTTTTCAATCGTCATTTTAAAATCTCATTTACATAGTGTCATTACAGACCTTTTTAACCCACTAATTTGCCAGAAATTATTAGTCTTTTTTTATTTTGACTAACAGAAGTTTACGGATAGGCCTATTTTTTTTTGACCAATCATTATTCATGACAATATTTCTCGCGCCATTCTGTGCAAGACCAAAAAGTTGAACATGTGAAAAAAATTGGTCATCTGCCTCTTTATGGCTTTGGGTAACTATATCAATGTGTAATATTCATATTTGCAATAATTAGAGTGTGCCATGTCTGTTAATACGATACAACGTTATAGACAATGGTCACACTCTTTCTACTGATGCCATGCGCCGCGTTTGTCTTAACCATTGGGGGAATAGGAGCCATTTTAAGATATTGTAATTTCCTTTTTTTCCTATGTTTCCCTGCATGTACAACTCTGTTCTTGCTTCTGCATATTCACAACACTGGGGAAATTTTATCTGCCTAATAAAATTCATGAATTTTAATGCAATTCAGTGAATGTTTCAACCATTTCGGCAGAGAAATTTCAGAAAAGTACGATGAAAATGGCGATCGACAGACACTCAGCATTCTGGGTCAAGCTAACCCAAAGTTGCTGTTAAAGGCGTTATTTGGAGGGAATTCGATGAATAACTACCTATATTAGTCAATATCAACCAATATTAGTCAATATTGGCAAGTATTTCGGCCTTATGGTGTCACAGTACTAATCCGCCCAGAAAACCTAGGACAGCCAAATAGTCCCTACTAAAAACGGACTTGTAGTGGATATAATCAATGCTAGGAGACCTTATTTTTGACTGGGAGTAATAATAGGCATACCAGAAGATGGGCAATGCTTGGTAAAAAAAGGTTATAAAAGTTTTTGGTATCCATGGTAACCAAGGGGTCACGCTTAGAGGTCAAAGTCAAGGTCACAGGTCGGTGGGGCACTTGAAAAATTGATAATATTCAGACTATGCTTTTTCCATGGCAACTAGCGCAAAATCTAATCTGACTCCGATATTGACGGATATTTTTAAAAGATCGGAAATGACGTCAGCTTTTGTTTAAGGCGTCATTTATGAACGCCATCAAATTTTGAACCGCATTTGGAGCCACTTGATAGTGAAGAAGAGGAAAATATTAGAACATCACTGTGTCAATTAGTACCGTGACACCTTAATAAGGCCAAATGGGTGGGTTTTCGACCCGTTTTTGATGTTTTTCTCTTGATTTCTTGCCTTGATATGGATAGAAGGGGTATTGATGCCACTAATTTTACCATAGATCAATTGTTTCATTAAACATTCACTTCCAAAAGAGACAATTTGGGCCCGGAGTGAGGTTGGGGCTGCTTGGCACGGAAATTGCTGTCAAGGCATTTTTTACAATTTCGACTTCAGAGGCCCTGAAAATAGTCATAAATAGCATGAATAATGTTCGCCCGATTCAAAAAAGTTGGGAATATCCCTTGGAAATATGATCCAAGAGATTTTGTTGAATTTTTAATTGTGTTGTTAAGGGTTGTCAAGGTGAACTTATGACGTATGTACCGGAAAATCCCTCATTTTCATCCAAAAAGTGCAAATTTGGGCCTAAATCTCATGACATTGGCCCCTTATTGATTGTTTTTGTGCTTTTAGGATTGAGATGGGGCCTTAACCACATGTAGAATATTGTTGCCAGTGTTTTGGGGCTTCTTTTCAGGGTAGTCCGACATATCTTAGTCAGATTCAGTTTTTCACTAGAGGCCGCAGAATAGAGGTAGCTGTTTTTACATAAAAAAACGCAAAAAATAGCCTTAAATGCATCCCTTAGACATACTTTAAAGGGCTCTGTGGTCAAAAATAGATGCATTTTCCATAAAATGACTTCAAGTTCATGTTAGGGGAGGGAATATGTTTATTTTGTGCCAAAAGTGACTGGGAGTAATAATAGGCATACCAGAAGATGGGCAATGCTTGGTAAAAAAAAGTTTATAAAAGTTTTTGGTAGCCATGGTAACCAAGGGGTCACGCTTAGAGGTCCTTATCAGTGTGATACCATATGGAAAGAAGGGATTTTCTAGACCCAAAAATCCTGCTGAATCCAAATATTGTGGTCTTGATTTTCGTAACCTGACCAAAATCACTCAAAAATGAACTTTGATGATGCAAAGTATTTAAAAAATGTACAAAAAGATGTTGAAAATGTTTGGAACATTATCTAGATATAAACTTGTCAATCGCAATCAGTACCTCAATCTACCTATTCAACATTGACCTATCCCTCAATCTGACCGGCACTCTTCCCATATATCACACTATACCTATCCTGCACACTGCCTATCCCTCAGCCTACCTATCCCTCAAGTTACCTATACCTTGAATTAGAACCTTCTCTGAAATTGGCTTATCCCTCCAAAAGCTTAAAGGCTAAAGCTTACCCCTCTCCTTGCTGCTCTTGCCCACTTCCTATGCCTACCTATCCCTAAGTCCACCTATCCCCAATCTGCCTATCACCCAGCCTACCTATCCCTCATAATGACTATCTCACACTCTACCTATGTGTCATGATTAATCAGCATTATCCATCGTTTTAACTATGCCCATCTGCTTAACATAACATTCCTGACAATGTCCCCTATAATTTGTACCTATCCTCAGTTTTCCTATCACCTAGCCTACCTATCCCTCATGATGCCTATTCTACATGCTGTTGCTGTATATTCTGCAGTGTGCCTAGCCTGTCTTAAACATATCCCTCACCTTGTGCTCTCTTCTTTCTATCTATTTCTAAGTCAGACTCTTATGAATTATGGTCCTATCCCCCATTGTGCCTATCCTTCAGCTTGCATAGATCTCATGTTTCTGTGCATATCCCTTAGCCTCTTATATATTTTTGTTTATCTAGATCCATGCCTCACCTTGCCTGCCCTTCACATGCCTAGTTTTCACTTTATCTATACTACTTTCTTGCTCTAGCTCTCTCTATCTTCCTATCCCTCATGCTGCATATCACACACACTGTATATTTTTCATTTTACCATTTCCTCTACTTAGCTATCTGCAGATAGCATAACTATATCTACCTAGCATAACTATATCTTCCTATCACCCATGCTATCTATCCTCCAGGGAATATCCAGTGACTCATGCATTTTGGTACACTGTGGGATAGGTAGCTTAGGTGCATACTGACTAAGGAATAATGTAGGTACATTGAGAAAAAGTAAGATTGGGAGACCTTAGACGGGTAGGGAGCAAGAGGGATAGGCAGATTAGGAGATAGTCATTTCATGAGGGATAGGTATTCAGAAAGATGAAGTGTGAGAGGGAGAGGTAGTATTTGTAATAGGTAGTTTGAGAGATAGGTATGGCGGGTATCTTGCAAGGTTGGGATATGTAAATGCCATGGGTGCTATGGAGTCTGAGGGATGTGCAGGTTAAGCATGAGGGATATGCAAGAATAGGTACAATGAAGGATAAGTAGCCTAAATGATGGAAAATTAACTTGTACATAGAAATAGTAGACATGTTATGTTGAGCTCCATCTGGGATTTGATAAATTGAATGAAGATAAAACATGAGGGATAGGCAGAGCAAGGGATATCGTACCGTCGTGTTTAAGCGCCGGGTATTGAATAAGCGCCGGTCTTGTATAAGCGCCGGGGGTATGAGGGTCTTGAAATTACTCATAAGCACTAAAACTGGATCTTGAATAAGCGCCTGTCTTGTATAAGCGCCGGGAGTAAACACCCCTCCAAAATTATAAGCGCCGGGGCGCTTAAACACGACGGTACGGTAGTCACAATGAGGGATAGATAGGCTGGGTGATAGGAAAATTGGGGATAGGTACAAATTATAGTGGACATTGTGAGGAATGTTATGTTTAGCAGATGGGTATAGTTAAAAAGATGGACAATGCTGATTAAACATGAGAAATAGGCAGAGTGAAGGATAGTCACAATGAGGGATAGGTAGGCTGGGTGATAGGAAAACTGAGGATAGGTACAAATTATGGTGGACATTGTCAGGAATGTTATGTTAAGTAGATGGGCATAGTTAAAAAGATGGATAATGCTGATTAATCATGACACATAGGCAGAGTGAGAGATAGTCATTATGAGGGATAGGTAGGCTGGGTGATAGGCAGATTGGGGATAGGTAGACTCAGGGATAGGTAGGCACAGAAAGTGGGCAAGAGTAGCAAGGAGAGGTGTGAGCTATAGCCTTTAAGCTTTTGGAGGGATAAGCCAATTTCAGAGAAGGTTCTAATTCAAGGGAAAGGTAACTTGAGGGATAGGTAGGCTGAGGGATAGGCAGTGTGCAGGATAGGTATATAGATAGGAACTGGTTCTTGTGATGTCCTCGAGGGGATACCCCACTTTTGGCGCCCCCCTCGAGAGGCCCCCGCAGGGGGGCTCGAGAGGGGGGCGCCAAAAGTGGGGTATCCCCGAGAGGGCTTCACAAGTACCAGTTTCTATCTTTATCCCCCGAGGAAAAATGGCAAATGGTCAGGGTAAATTATTATGATGTTATAACATGAGTTGCTACAATGAATGGACGGAAAATATACATAAACTGTGAGTAAACAAGCCGGGTAAACAAGTCTCCTACATCACCCCCATCAGCGCCTCACTGATTGCGTCACGAATTCATAAGCCACGCCCTCTTGGAAACGGAAATGACTTATGTTGTCAAGGACAACAAATTATTGTTGTCATTCTCGCTCTCGGTACGGACAACAAATTACGTTTTCTACATTAATAGAAGCTCTGTAGCTTCAATCTGGCTCCATATTTGAATCTTACACGCGAGATCATCCTGGGGGTGATGTTCCAAAGCTTAGATAGTAACTGTCATCGGGGAAATGCTGATTTAGCATGGGTTGTTTTGGCGAATTTTAGTGAGGATAATTTTTGGGACGTAATTTCATTGATGCTGCGACAGCCAATCAGGGTGCCCTGTTTTTACAACCTTGACAACGTAGTAAAAATGGTTGACAACATCGGGTATGACTTGACAACATTGGGTATCACTACTGATACCCTATGGCTTGTTATTCTATCCAAAGCACACATCGAGTGGGATAAAGTGTGATACATGGGAAGAGTGCCTGTCAGATTGAGGGATAGATCAATGTTGAATAGGTAGATTGAGGTACTGATTATGATTGGCAAGTTTATATCTAGATATTGTTCCAAACATTTTCAACATCATTTTGTACATTTTTTAAATACTTTGCATCATCAAAGTTCATTTTTAAGTGATTTTGGTCAGGTTTTGAAAATCAAGACCACAATATTTGGATTCGGCAGGATTTTTCTGTCCAGAAAATCCCTTCTTTCCATGTGGTATCACTTTGATAAGGACACAAGAGGGCCACCTGAAACCCCCCTTTCTTCATAGCTTTCAATCCAGAGCATACAAAGTCGCCCACTTTCATGGGGGGGTAGAGGGGGTCTGAGGGGGGAGGCTTGTCACACTATGCCCATAGGCGAGGCCCTAAGTCGGACCTCCTACCCTATATATATGCTTCTTGATTCAAGAACTGTCGGTGTATCGATTCTGGGGGTATCGATGACATCCCTAGCCCAAGCCTGAGGAAATCGACTAATTATGTCTTACAATCGACAAGGGACATTGGCATTTCTTAAATATCGACAAGTGACACAACAACCCCCCCCCCCCCCCCCCCCCGCCTTCACCGAGCGAGGCCCGGGGAGCGAGGCGCTCCTAAAATACTGACTAACCATCTGCCTCATCCGTCATCGTCTTTGTTACGAGACCCGCTGTCTTCGCCTAATATCGCTCAAAAATGGCTATTGTTTCCAGCTGTAAAACACTATACTAGCTAACCATACACACATTATTTCTCATCGGAATGAATGTTTGACTTACCTGACATGTGATAAAGCTTTAAGCATGATTTAGTAATGTCCAATGGCGAAGACTGTCGGAGAAAACATGATACCGGGTGAGTTGGTTTCCAGCAGCTCGTACCTGTCAAAAGGCAATTGTTTACAATGCGGCCTTACCCAGCCTTCGGTATACGCACCACGATTTTGGTGCGTAGGGGCCTACAGTATTTTGGTGCGTATAGGTAAATACGCACCAAAATCAAAACCACCAAAGTATGGAAGGCCGGTTCCGACAAAAAGTATAATGTATATAGGTAGGGGGGTGGTTATTCAGTCAAAATGAAGCTAGGAATGCGGGACCCATCCTAAAAGATGGTACTCATCATGAGAAACAAGAATATGACCTCCATTTTTGATTTTGAAACCTCTAACCCCCCCGTACGCCCCCTCCGAAGATGAAAAGTTGGAAAATATTAAATTAATTCAATTTTAATTAATTTTCTTGTTTCCATGGGGTCTACCTCCCTTTAAATGGACATAAAACCACTTTGATATAGAATATAAAAATACAATGCACTAAAATGAGCAGTTTTTAGCTATCTGAAAATTTCAAGATGGCCGCCATTGGCAAAAAACACCATTTTTGAGCTCTCTTTTTAACTCTATGTGGTCTAACTGACATGAAATGCATATAAAAGTATTCTAAAATGGAATATAAAGATATACTGTACCAAAGGCAGATATTTCAAGGTTTTGAAAAATCCAAGATGGCCACCATTGGCAAAAAATATTGTTATTCAAGCTTCAGAAATGCTATGCAAGCGGTAGAAATATTTTGTTTTTCTTCTTGGGCTGCAACTGAATAAATGATATGACCAAATAGTTGCAATATCACTTCCAGCCCCTCCCACCATCCAGTAAACTATTTTGAAAATATGAAGCATTGTGTAGTTCCGTTAAATACATGTAATTCTTCCTATAGGGTAAATGTGGGTAATATCGCGCATGTGGTAATATCGCGCACCCCATCTAAAAGGGACATTTTTCAAAAAAAAAAA
This sequence comes from Harmothoe impar, assembly GCA_947462335.1. Lineage (NCBI taxonomy): Eukaryota > Metazoa > Annelida > Polychaeta > Phyllodocida > Polynoidae > Harmothoe > Harmothoe impar. Next base: position 39,415,747 of record OX381705.1, on the reverse strand, counting down.
TTTAATTTTTTTTTTTAGTTAGCCACGTTATATCAAGTATCATTTTAATGCATATCATTTACCTGTGACATACATGTATATCAGGAGTCAGAAATGAACAAAAACACCTAATAATTGGTATTTTTGATACTTGCTAAATCAGCAGTTTCTATACTAATTCCCATAGAGCTAATATCGCTCAGGCATGTTGTTATATCGCTCACCTGTTTACAGAATAAAAAATAATATATTAAATAACAATGAAATGAGTGGATTAGTTTTAAAGGGTAGCCTTATGTGTTTTCTAACACCTGTGTAAATTTGGGGATGCTGCTTCTCACCAGACAGGTGTGAGAGCATTTGGGGTGAGGCACCCTGTTTTCACACTTTTGGGTGTTAAAACAGGTGAGCGAAACTACCCATATGGTCAAATGCACTGTAATTCAATGGGTGAGCGATATAACACAATGGTGTGAGCGATATAACAGCAATCACAACGATATAACCCAAAAATTTAGTCACTTTTAGCCCCCTGTTTAACATACAGGGGGTTGCTATTGGCATGCATTTTTTTCTCTTTTTTTTTTCATTTTAAATAATTTTTTTGAAAAAACTGATTTTTTTCTTTTTTAATGACACTGGATAGGGGTGGGGGAGAACATTTGGGTAATATCGTCACTAGGTGCGCGATATTACCCACATTTACCCTATGTATTGAAATAAGGACCAAAATTATCTACATGACAGTGTTTAGATGCTGTTTACAAACTTAATGGAGGCACAGGAAGTAATCATCAATTGGCAGCAGACCTCAGCCCCTGCCCCCTGTCTGGGCTTGTATGTATAAGCCTACTAGTATACTAGCTTTTATGCTGGAAAGTCAGGGATTATTGACTATGGGAGGGAATAAGTTTAGTCTCTACTGCTTTTCCCTTAATCATGCTGAAAGCAATTATCTTACATGTTAACATTTTTCCTGTGATTATTAGAAAATAGAAAGGTGATAATCAAATTATAACTTAAGTAGAGTATCTCAGAATCATTCACGGATGCATAATGCCTGCAGTTAACTTAATGAAGCCATATATCTACCCCAACTCGGGCAGCAAAGAGCTCTCTGACGTTCAGATGTAAATAAAGAGACTCCTGCTGTAACTGATGGCCAGCAATTTCAAATTTAATTATCTTTCTAAAACATATTGGGTTCTAATATCAAGCACTGACATTGATATACACACCCAACCAGTATCTACACAACAATCCAAAGTATTTAATCATAGGGAGTCTGCTATGTTCCTACCGCACTGTGTGCTGTACTCTCAAAACTCAACTTTGTCTTGAACGCACCTGTGATCAGTTTATTTCATTGTTGACTACATAGGCATAGAAAGCAAATCTTCATTGGGGGGGCCAGGGGGGGGGCTGCTTCTACCAACTTTGAGTATTGGTTTTTATCCATCATGTTTACACGCTTACATAAAATTGTATGGAAAAGAAGTATTTGAGCCACCTCTAGTTCTGATTTGGGGCCCAACCCCTTCTGCCCCACTTTCTCCTATGCAGGAGAGGTAAGGATTTGGAGGCCCAAACATATTCAGTCCCCCCTTCCTTAGTGATTGGGGGCCCAGGGCCCACCAGCCCCCTCCTTTTCCTATGCCACTGCAGTACCCCTATAAGCATGTGTCTTAAAGTTTAGCACCATTCAGCTACTAGGGAGGAGCTGTCAAAACCTAGGGGCAAATGCAAAAGGGGAAATATGACTACAAGCCTTGTCCAGAAACCATCATGTGTTAGACATAGTACAAGTGACTTGGTGTATAGGAGTTATAAGCCAAGGACAGGGTAATTGTCCAAGGCACTAGGCGGGAATAATTACCCTTCACAGCCAAGTGTGGTATGAATTTCTATATCTTACAGGGGGTCACATGCACACACCCATTATATTGTAACTGTTGGTTTTGCACTGATGATATTGGATTAGGATCATCCGGGGTCTAGGAGAAAATCATTACTAGGGGGTCCAAGGGGGCTGATGCACACTGACCCTATAAATGCATTTATATGATGTGTATAGAAAAGTGTTTGACTATCCTCTTTTATTATTGGAGGCCTATCCCTCATCCCCTGTTCCCAGCTTTCTCTATGTAGAATAGAAAAGGTGTGTAAATCTTGTGTATTTTATTGTATGATCTTGGCAAATTTCAGGGGGTCCCATAAGCCTACATGTTCTACCCCCCCCCTTCTATAACCAGGGTCCAGGGCCCCTTTTATACCTCAGATCTTGGTTAGAAGAAATTTTCTTCTGCAGAGAATGATATTCAATGATCTATGAATTTACAATGTCGTTTTTGGCTTATGGCAGCCATCTTGGATTTTTCTGGAACTTCAAAATCCTTCATTTTGGGGTAGTAGGCCATGTCAAAGTACTTTTATATAAGTTTTATGTGAGGTTGGCCACATGGGAATACAAAAATTGATAATCGGGTTGAAAAATGGTGTATTTTGCCAATGGCAGCCATCTTGAATTTTTCAGATACATCAAAATACCTCAATTTGTTGGTTTATATTTTTGTTATCCACCTAAAAGTAGTTTGATGTACATTTCAAGGAGGACAAACCCTGTAGAAATAAAAAATGGATTAAAATTGAATTAATTAATTATTTTCCGACTTTTTATCTTCGGAGGGGGCGTACGGGGGGGTTAGAGCTTTCAAATTCAAAAATGAAGGTCAGATTCATGTTTCTCATGATGAGTACCATCTTTTAGGATGGGTCCCGCAAAAATTTTGCGCTAACCACCCCCCCCTAATAATATAGGCCCTACTCCCCAGACTTGCTCAACGAGTGATGGTACCTGACATAGTCTCCAGAGCAACCACTGGCAAACCCATGTTTCACCCCATTACTTGTAGGCCTACAGCATGATCAAACGTGCCAAAAACATAAAAATTTACTTGCACAAAATATTAAATGCTGACAGTAATGATGAAAATGGTACAGATTGCCCAGCAAGCAACGGTAGGCCTACGTTGGGCCAACGTCGGCAGGTCGCAAGCAACATTTTAACGTTGGCACAACGTTGGTCTGCCAACGTTGGTACAACGTTGGTAAATTTATGTTGTACAAACGTTGGCAATACTCCCAACGTTTTGCCAACGTTGATACAACGGAGGATAATTCATGTCATTCCAACGTTGGCATAATGCTGTATCTCCAACCTCCACCAGATGGCATTGGAGGTTGTAAGAAGATATTTCCCCATTAGACACATTAACTTCTTCATAATTGGTCAATAATTGGGGGTCATGTGATTTATATAGCATTTGAAACCAAGTATATTCTATTTATTATCCATTGTATCCCTTCCCAGCTAGCACCTTACATAAAAATAACTAGTAATTTCATGATATCATTTTTCGTTCCCAAGATGTCACATACGCAAGAAGTTTTTACGTGTCCTTTTGCATGGGTTCTTGATGAAACAATATTTATGTGTATTTTATATAAACATATCCATATAAAAGAGACATATTTATCAGTGATACCTTTGGACTAAACAATAATGGCATATATATGACTAGCTGTAAAAGATGTCTAAAAAATGTAAATGTAGACACGTCAAAAAGATGTGATATGGAGATATCTACAAGCATGTTCTAGGGATGACATTTATACCAGTTTTGAGTATACCCCCTCCCAAGTAGTGATTATAAATCAGATAGGATAATTAGGATACCTCTGAGGGAGATTGTAGACATCATATAGTTATGTCCATTTTATGTCAATGTATGACATGTCCATGGGCACTCTGCATAGGAAACAAACACTTGCTCTGTGAAAAACACTTTGCAGGCATTTTTCCATTCCTTACAGACGCATTTATCCTTGCCAGGAGGCCCAGATGTGATATCAGCCCAAAACCAGAATGTCTTCTTATACAATCTCAAAGAACACAGAAAAGGTGTCCACCCATGTGCCTTGGTTATCCAACTATATTTCAACTAGTCACTGTAACACAAGTGACACCTTATATATCACAGAGGAAATTTAGTCCAACCTTGTCCCTCATTGTAGTTTATACAATTAATTTGATCCAACTTTTCAATGAAGAATGACTGAATGCTGATCAAAATGTGACAGCCTTGCAAAATGAGACCCCTAGTGTTGGAGTTCAGAACTGTAATAGGTCATATTCTGACAAGATTGTGACGTCAAAATAATAGGAGTATGGATTTATTCCAATATAACATATTTATGACATCACAACCTTATCAGAATATGACATCTATAAGTCGACATTACTATATCCTATCATAGTTCTGAGCTCCAACACTAGGCGTCTCATTTTGCAATGTGATCACATTTTGATCAGCATTCCCCCATTCTTGATTAAAAGTTGTATGAAATCAATTCTACATACTGCAATAAGAGACAAAATTAGACTAAATTTCTTCAGTAACATTTTATGTGTTACTTGTGTTACAGTGACTTGGTGAATTATAGTTGGACAGCCAAGGCACATAATGGGACACCTTTTCTGTGTCCTTTCAAATTGTATAAGAAGAAATTCTGGCTTTGGGCTGATATCACATCTGGGCCTCCTGGCTAGGATAAATGTGTCTGTATGGAATGGAAAATGCATGCAAAGTGTCTTTCACAGAACAGGTGTTTGCTTCCTATGCAGAGTGCCTGTGTACATGTCATACATTGACATAAAATGGACGTAACTATATGATGTCTACAATCTCTCAGAGTTATCCTAAATATCCTATCTGATTTATAATCACTACTCGGAGGGGGGTATACGCAGAACTGGTATAAATGTCATCCCCGCAACATGTCATGTACATATCTCCATATCACATCTTTTTGACATGTCTAAATTTATACGTTTCAGACATGTTTTGGGCCTACAGCTGGTCAATTATATACATCATTATTATTAAGTTCAAACATATCGTTGATATGTATTTTTTTAAATGTAAATATACTTATGTAAAATACCCATGCAAAGGGACACGTAAAAACTTCTTGCGTATGTGACATCTTGGGAACGACAATTGACATCATCCAATGATGTCACGACCAATCAGAAAATGATGTAAAAATGATGTAATTTACATGAGTTTTGCTAGCTGGGTTATTACCACATTTATATGTAATATGAAACAATCCTGGCAATATTCCTATCAGGACACCTTTTTGTAGGTAATAACAGGTATTTAAGGTGTAGGGATAGGATATGGTTCTGTATCACTTCTTGGCCATTTAAGCTGAGATTAAGGTGAAATGAAAATAGAGAAATGCTCTTAAATGATGATTGTTGACAGCCAATAGGCCTTTATGATGAGCAAACTATGTTCACTAAATCTCCCCAGTCACACATTGATAATCAACGTTTGATTAACACCACAAACAAATGTCAGATTTAACCATGAAATGGTTGGGTAGACGTTGGCACAACGTCACTATCTGACGTTGGTACAATGTTAAGCCAACGTCATGCCAACGGCGACATTGGCGACGTTGGTACATGGTAGAAATCGCCGGCGAAAAGGCAGTTGTGACAACGTCAATGTCCAACGTCATGCCAACGCCAGCTAACGTTGAACCAACGTTGGTACAACGTCAGAATGCTAGCTGGGTGGGGTCCCTTTAAGAAAATATGTGTCTATTGTAGCCTAATAATAAGAGGTCTATATGTCAGCTGTTCTATGTGAAATGTATGATTTTTGGGGCCAGGCTTCTCAAAATCCCGATCTAATGTATATTTCTCTATCCGTAATGGCCGACATTTGGAGGATTTATCCCGCATTATCAAGCATAATGGATCTACAACCAACAATTGATGGTTTCTAGTACAGTATGTCTACAAAATATTACTATATTGCAAGACTGACAACAATAGTAACCACAATTAGCCCTTCTGATTGCTGAGTGTTCAATTCTCCCTGGTCTGATGGTATTTGTGGGTATAAATGCCCAAAAAGGACACTTTACCACCAACTATTATTGAGAAAAACATAAATTGCTCAACAATTATAGATATTTTGCTTTATATTTATGTTATATATGCATGTATCAATTTCCTGGAACAAAAGAAAACCCTTCACAGCCTAATTCATGTGGGTATACTAGAGAGGCAAAGTAGGTGTATTCACTGGCCGTTTCTTGGTGACTGGAGCTATAGGCTGTTTTGAGCAGATCCGACCCGACCCGACCCGACCCGACAATCGGATCTAATTTACCTGGCCGGTCTGATAGAGTTGTGCATGCCAAACTCTTCCCACTGTCGGACCTAGGTCGGACCACGTCGGGTCGGGTGAAATCACCTAGGTATGGCCGGGGCTTTAAAACATTTTCCCTCCAAAATTGCCTAAAAAGCACCCCTTTTTAAGGACCCTCGCGGGTCTGTGCATAGAGTCCAAAAATATACCCTTTCCCTTGGAATCGTGTTCACACATAGTCAGTAATGCTGAGGGAGTGGCCCCCCCCCCCGGGCTGGCAAATCATACACTTTCTTCCCAGCAAACACACCTGTACCGGGCCGGTACTGGCATTGCACTGGCAAGTACTGGCAGTAACGGCCCAGCACTGCCAATACCGTGCCACTTCTTTGCCATTACTGCTTCCATGTATCGGTTCAGTACTGGCAATGTATCGTTTGCCATTACCGGTATGCCTGTACTGGCCCGGTACTGGCAGACGGGCTAGATTAGTTCCCAATCATTCCACTAAATGTCATCAATGCATTCTTATGAGATATATAGCCCATATGTATGATTATAACTAAATAATTCTGATTCACATTACCTCACATAGGTGCAAATTAATATGTGATAAAACAGATATCATAGGAAATCTATTTGATACAAAATTATGAACTGAATAAAGTAAATTCTGGGTGGGAAAAAAGCTTGTCATTATAAACACCTTATGTTTGAGTTTGACTTTGAGAATTAGCTCTTATACTGACAGGATGTGGCATATGTGGATAAGATTGGTCTCCTTTACCCCTGGTTATTAAAACTAGTTGAGACTGATTGAGACTGTTTGACTGATCACTTATTATACACTTTCTATGTGTGCAGGATGTTCACTGGGTGACAATATGATGTATTTTGTCTCAATTATATATCTCACAATACATGGTATGATTAATAGTGGCCAGATTTTTGGTGTACAGTGTTGTATATGGACCTGAAGTCGTAACGTAACCAGAAGTCGTAACCAGAAGTCGTAACTGGAAGTTACTTGTCAGAAAACAGCCAGTCATGATCTGACCAGCACAGGCACCACACATACAGGTACATACATAACATGGTGTCAGAATCAGGACTTTCTTCACAGAAAGGAGGACCATCCATGCCCAGAAACAGGAACAAGTGAAAATATGAGAACAGGACATTCAGCTGAGTATCTTATTTTTCTCATGAGATGAACAAAACACCTGAAAATGATCTGTGAAAAGAATGCAATTGTCGATTGATGTGGTAGGCCTATGGCAGATGACAGGAAACTGACTCAGAGATAGGAAAAGGCTTGTAAAATACTTCAGTGACATTAATTTTAAGTAATACAGTGACATTGTAAAAAAAAAAAAAAAAATGGCTGAAGGAGGACAAAATGTGCCTAGGATGAATTGGAAAGCAGCAGAATTAGATGTCGGGCATAACTTCCATTGGGGAAGTTATTCCCATATTAGTGTACATACCAGTAGCATTACCACAGAGAAATTAAAAGAACATGATATTGTTATAATGTGCATATGTACTGATTCGCTGCCCCATCCAGATGACAAAACCGTTTTTACTTTGTTTCTAGCATGCCTAGAACCGACATAATTTGAGATTATACATTGAAAAAAGGGTGAATCAATTGGAGAAATTATCCTATAGTTAGGCACCTCTGCCATGGACCCCCTATGTGTGACTGCAGCACAGCCACGCATTCACAGCTTTCTGCATCATGGGGTGGGGGAGGGGGGGGCAATGGCCCCCGAAGTTACCCTAATGCACCTGGGGTGTGAATGCACTTGTTGCGGTCTCACATCCCCTTGCACTGTTGCAATACACATGATAATTGTACATACAATAGATCTATCAAAATCCGTGGGTCTTAACCACAATTTACATTGACCATTAATGTATCAATGGAAAGGCATGTTTCTCCTTTATATTATGTGAATATAAGATAATGGGTGCGGCACATATATTTTAAACACGGCATGGAATTCTAAGAAAATTTACTTCTCAAGTTAATATCTCTGGTTAGCAGCATCCAATCTAAGAGTGGTACCCACCAAAATGTAGCTTAAGATCTCCTCTGATTAAGCAGCTGTTTCCCAAAGACATATGACGTCAGATAACCTCCTCAGAAATTAGATTGTGAAGGGAGAATCCCAGAGGTAGTGACAAACACGGCCCATGCATGGGTGTGTATTCAGTAGGCACTGCCATCCAACTGATACGGGTGGGCAATTGGTGAGGCTAATACCAGTGCCACCTAGTGCCTCCCACCGGCACCAGCCGTGGAACTCTTCTCTAGGGGAGGGGAGATAGCCAGCAGCAAGCAAGCAGGCAGCAAGGCCAGCAGCAGGCCAGCAGAGACTTTGTTTTTTTCTAGATTCGGTCTAGAATTTGGTCAAAATGACGGTCTGCTTTTGCGGAACAGAGTACCATGGCAACAGGAATTGCTGCCCCCAATGCAATGCCCCAAACCCAGACAAGGGTACCCCCAGGAAGGTGTTGCAGGGGCAGGACCAGCCTGCACCGGCACAGGACGACCATGGCGGCTCCCAGGGCCGGCAGGAGACCGGCCAGGGCAGCTCTGCCTCGCCGGCATCCCCGGGCGGTACGGCCCGCCAAAACAGCGAGCAGGCCCAAAGTACAGTGCGGCCCGGGAGGTAGAGCTCCAGCAAGCTTTAGACCAGATCGAAGCTTTGACAATTAAAGAGAAAGCCAGAGAAGAGGATTTAAAGCACACCCAGAGGTTGAAAGAGGCAGAGATGGAGCTAGCGGGACTCAGGGCAAGTAATAACCGGGTTGAGAGAGATACGAACCTCGCAGAAGCCGCCTTCCGCGGTGTTGTTGAGGCCGTGCAAGGCAAAGACGGATTGCAGTGGTCCGGGGGCGCCCGCGGAACAGCCTTATACTACGCGGACCAGGGCACCAGCGGCCACGACCTGTCGGCAATTCCCGGGGAAGACGCGGACGAGCTTTTTCATCTCTGTCCGCGAAGCAGCAGCTCGGCGCGCATGCGCAAACCAAGATGGCGGACCATAACATCAGCCCAGATGAAAACAGAGAGGAGGGGGTCGCTTTTTCGCGTTTTTGGCCGAACGGAAGCGAATTGAGTCTCAAAACCTGTCGCAAACGAAAGAGCATGGGGCTCGTTCTCATGAATGTGATGCAACTCACTGAAACCTAGTATTTTCTATATAATTCCAACCCATATACTTTTTTGCTTATTTCTTTTAGCCTATATGTTGCAAAGTATTTAGTTCTACCAGAATATATATAGTCTACCCTACCCCTGTATCTTATTATGCCCATAATATGCCCAAAAATGACCCAAAGTTGACGTTTTCTGACCATAAATGGGCTTAATTATGAATTATTTAAAATCTAACAGGTGTTTTGGGGTTATTCATGTCTTGAATCATTGCACAATATTACTTGGCATCATTCTAAGTCAAAATCACATACATACACTTTATACAGGTGGTACAGTTCACTAATAAGTACCTTTGACCTATATTCGCCTTTCTGACCATTTTTTTGTATTTTTAACTATCTTTAAATACTTTCCCACCCCCCTGCACATTATGATTTTTAAACATGTTATACATGTTCCCTTACAAAGTCTAGCCCATGAAGCATTAGGTAGAAAAGGTAGCCTACTTATATCTGTCTTAAGTCCACGCACAGTGGTGCTCCAAAGATTTGTAACATATCTATTTTTCACAGGGATCCTTTCTGACCACTTTTTGTACCTGTAGTTGTACCATGCAGAGTTCTAGTACTTAACTAAGTACTATATTTGCATTTTGTGGGACCCTAGGGCCCTCAAATATAATCCAAAAATCAGGCCTCCCCAACCTGCACAAGGAACCCTCCTGGGGCCTTTCTGACCACTTTTCAGTCTTTCCAATCAGAAAATCGCCTTTCTGACCAGTTAGAAAGGCAGTCAGAAAGGCGATTTTTGTGACCATTTTTTTTACTAGAAAAGTAGACAGGGGTAAAGTTTGTGTTTTACTAAGAAGCATATTGATATGGCCTCCTGTTGGCATAGGTGGAAAAGAAAAAATATTCATAAAAACAGTATTAACCACCTGTATAACCTAAAAAACAAAATCGCCTTTCTGACCAGTTAGAAAGGCAGTCAGAAAGGCGATTTTTCTGACCATTTATTTTACTAGGAAAGTAGAATGGGGATGCATCCGGGGTAAAGTTTATGTTTTACTAAAAAAGCATATTGATATGGCCTCCTCTTAGCATAGATGGAAAAGAAAAAAATTCATAAAAATAGTATTAACCACCTGTATAACCTAAAAAACAAAATCGCCTTTCTGACCAGTTAGAAAGGCAGTCAGAAAGGCGATTTTTCTGACCATTTATTTTACTAGGAATGTAGAATGGGGATGCATCCGGGGTAAAGTTTATGTTTTACTAAAAAAGCATATTGATGAAACCTCCTCTTAGCATAGATGGAAAAGAAAAAATATTCATAAAAATAGTATTAACCACCCGTATAACCTTAAAAACAAAATCGCCTTTCTGACCAGTTAGAAAGGCAGTCAGAAAGGCGATTTTATTTTATTTCAATGGTTTTATATAGTGTCAAAATAAGTAGGAATACTTTGATTCAGCAGCACAGTTACTTGACTAGTAAATAGGAACAAAAAATTAAAGTTATTACATTTAAAACTTACATATTATTGTATTTATTTTACATATGTGATATATAGACATAATAGAACAGTATTTTCGCCTTTCTGACCACTTTTTTACATATGGGTCAGATGAGAAAAATTTAATGGATTAAACTGCTATAGATTAAGGTTTTAATTGGATGATCAGATGACACAATTTGGTAATAGAATATTTAAAAAAGTCTGATTACATATATGACAGGTTTTACAGGAGAAAACTACAAAGTTTAGCAATATTTCAAATGGTTTAAAAAGGGGAAAAAAGAAGAAAATTCCATATCTAAAGGTGAGTGGGAAGAGATAATGGGATGCATGATATATAAAGTTTGGTGTTTCCTAGATTGGATAGTGGTATGGCTTATAGTTGACTGTTAAAGAAATCAAAATAGGTAATGATTGATTGTCAGGAGGGTCAATAATTGATTAGGTACAAAGCATGGTCAGAAAGGCGAATTTGAATCATGGCAGTCCATTTGGAATGGTTGCCATGGTTACTGTATACATATTTAACTAAAACCACCTATTCAGTAGTGTCCACCCACACCTGAAAATGACCCATACTGAAGGAATTGACCATATTCCATATTTACTCTGACCACCCCCTCTTACATGAGTTGCATCACACTGGTGAGACTGAGCCATGGTCGATTACCCCCCCCCCCCCCCAGCCCTCAAAGCCGTCGCAAATGTCGCAGGAAAGTTGGTTGGAAGACTTTTGTGCGACCGTCGGCGAGAAGGGACAGCATCCACATACCTCGGCGGCGAGTTCGTCTTTGAGCACGGGTGGGGCGCTTCATCCCGGGGTGCCGGGAGGCTCCACGGTTCATCACGGACACCCGGGGAGCCTCACGCTTCATCCTGGTACAGGTCAGTCTGGCAGTTATATGCAATCAGGGGGTGTGTTTAGGCCTGCTGGGGCCACAACATCCTCTCAGCTGTCTGATCCTACCAATGAAGGGAAGCATGGACACACCCAACAGCAACAGGAGCAGTATCAACAGCAGGTGTTGGGGCAGCATCAACAGCAGCAGCAGCAACAGCAGGAGGATGCAGAGCCCTCCTATGCAGAGTTTCTGCTGTGGAGACAGCAGCAACAGTGGGCTGGGTTGGCAGGGGATGTGACCCCTTCTGCCCAGTCTACTCAACAAAATCAGCAAACACTACAGCAAGATCTACAGCAACAGCGGGGCCAACCTGCATCAACAGCAACAATCCTACACCTCAGGCCAACCCCTCTCCGAGACAACCCCGCCAGGTTTCTCTAGTCTGCCATCGGCAGGTGGGCTAGGCATAAATCTGGGGGCGAGCCACACCCTGCACACTGGGCTAGCTACGGCGGGATTGGGCTTCGGCAACATGGGCCTACAGTCGGGTGATGTTGATGTCCTCTTCAGAAACGTCGCGTCAGGTAAGTCAGCTGTGGAGGGTGATATCCTGGCCTCTCTACATGCAGCTAACGAGGCTAGCATGAGGAAAAGGTCCAAGCTGTGGATTAGGCCAGACTACCACCTCCCAGCTGACAAAGACTACAGCGAAACGTCATATAGGGAATTAATTTACGGGATGATTAATGTCACGCAGGCCCTGATCATAGCCGATCATCCCCTTGAGCCCCTTGTCATACCTAGATCACATGAAATTCATTGCCCTGAAGGAGATAAAACCCACCTATTGCATGAAGGCCATATGCCAGTATGATAGAGAGGTGACCGACAAGGTGCTGAAAAAGCAGATCCCCAAGTTTGCCGCGGCTGACCATGGCGCGATGGCAAACAACATGGGTATGGACAAAACTCTGGCCTACGTGAAGATGCAACAGGAGATGGCAAAGCAAATGTCTTTTCTAAACAAGGCCCGGGCAAGCCACCAGCTAGGCCGTCAAGTCAGGGAAAATTCAGGATCGACTGCCCTGACCACCTGTGCAAGTGGTTCAACTTTACGGCGTGCGATTGGGCGTTATGCAGGAAGCAACACTCATGTGCGGTCTGCGGTGGCCCGCATGGGGCTCGGGGATGCGCACACAACCCCTACAACCAAGGGGGGCAGCCTCAGAGCCAGGGTAGTTTCCAGGGTCAGCAGCATCCATACTATGGCCAGCAAACCCAGAACTACGGCCAGCATGACAGGAAACTGACTCAGAGATAGGAAAAGGCTTATAAAATACTTCAGTGACATTTAAGTAATACAGTGACATTGTAAAAAAAAATAAAATAAAAAATGGCTGAAGGAGGACAAAATGTGCCTAGATTGAATTGGAAAGCAGCAGATTTAGATAGAGAATTTGCAAGGTTTAAGGCCCATTCAGGGGTAGACACTAACTTTATCAGCTATGGGCCACCCGGGCCCGTAGCTCCAAAAATCTATGGGCCCGGATTTTCAGCTGTGGGCCAGAGACCACATTTTACTTTTTTTCAAAGAGAAAACCATATATATTCCTGATTTGTCTATGTTAAACTGAGACCAAAGTACCTCAATTGCTCGCATTTTTCTCTTTCCAATGATATATAACATGACTATACTCATCAAGTATATTCTTCCAAACATTTTGAAAAATTTCCTGTGGGCCACCCGGGCCCATGGGAAGGTTATTCTGAAGAAAACTGCGGGCCCGGACCACAAATTACGGGCCACTGTAATTTTACTTTTGGAGGCCCACTATCAACAAAGACACAAGTAGAGAAAATAAACTATTTGATGACATATATTGGCGATAAAGGAAGGGAATTGTTTACAACGTTCACTTTTGCCCCAGCAGCGAACAACCAACTGGCCAAAAATGAAACGCTAGTAGGAGTGTACAAAAAGTATGAAGCGTACATAAAACCGCGACGAGAAATGATACGCGCCACCGTGAAATTTAACAATAGGAAACAGACCCAAACCGAGCGGTTTGATGATTTTGTCACCGAATTGAAGATTCTAGTTCGTGGTTGTGACTACAGAAACATGGAAGACCGTATGGTAAGAGATGGAATCTGCCTAAGGTCAAGACACCATGATGTTCAAGTGAAGTGTTTGGAAAAAGGAGATGACCTCGATTTAGCAGTGGCAATTAAAGTCGGCCAAGATGATGAGGCCTCCTGAGAATCCCTGTCAGTGATAGGAGGAGAAGAAGAAGACTCAAAGATTCATGCTGCGGGATATCAGAAATACGGGAGGAAATCAGACAAGAATTCTGGACGAGGCTGGAAATCAGACAAGAATTCAGGACGAGACTGGAAAACTGAGAAGGGATCAAACAGAGTGTCCAAGAAGTCCAGCTACAGAGAGCGAAAAGACAAGAAAGGAGAGGAGAATCAGTGTCAAATGTGCGGCTACGACAAGGATAGATATTGCCCAGCACAAAGTAGAACTTGCGTAAAGTGTAAGAGAAAAGGGGATTTTGCACAGATGTGTTGTTTTAAAGACGTACATCAAGTCGATACCTCGTCAAGTGAGTATGGTTCAACTGATGATAGCAGTGAAGGTGAGGGTGCTTACATGATCAAGACAATTCAAGAAAATAAAGTCCAGATTAATACAGTAACATCTGAAGACAAATGGTGGGAGTCAGTGAAAATTGGCGGAAAGAAAATCAAGATCCAGCTTGACACAGGGCGAAATGATCTTTGATGCCAGTACACCTATACAACTCCTTAGAACCCAAACCAAAGCTGATAGCTACGAAGCAGAGGTCTCAATCATACACGAAGCACAAAATACCGGTCAAAGGAATGGTTACAGTACATCTAAAAGAGATATTGGCGTCCATACCAGAGGCAAAGATGTTCTCTGTATTAGACGCAAAATCAGGCTACCTACAAATCAAGTTGGACAATGAGTCTAGTATGCTGACAACGTTCAACACCCCAATTGGTAGATTTCGGTGGTTGAGACTTCTGTTGGGAATCAAGTCAGCACCTGAAATATATCAGCGATTGATGGATATGATGCTGGAAGGGATAGAAGGAGCTAGAGCTGTTATGGATGATATTCTAATTGCTGCCGCAACCAAGACAGAACATGACAAGATTTTGAAGAAAGTAATAGAAAGAGCCACAGAGTGGAACTTGAAGTTAAACTACCAGAAGTGTCAGATCAGAAAATCCCAAGTGAAATATGTAGGGCACATCGTAACAGCTGGAGATCCAGACAAAGTGCAAGCAGTGAAAGAGATGCCGACACCAAAATCACGGGAGGAAGTCAAAAGATTCTTAGGTTTTGTACAATATATAGCCAAATTCATCCTGAAACTGAGTGAGTTGAGTGAGCCACTCAGGTTGCTGACAAGAAATGACATTGAGTTTGTATGGGACAGCGTATAAGATAAGGCTTTTGAAGAACTGAAAAGCATGAGTTGCAAAACACCACTGCTAGCTTTTTATGATGTCAAGAAGCCTGTGAAAATACAATGCGATGCGTCAAGTTATGCGCTGGGGGCAGTACTTCTTCAGGAGGAAAGACCAGTGGCATACACCTCAAGAGGTCTAACAGACATGGAACTAAGATATGCACAAATAGAGAAGGAGACGCTAGCCATTGTACATGCATGCAAGAGCAGAGCAACTGAGCAGAGCAAGTTTGCCAACAATGCAGGAAGACATTGAGATGATAACAATCAACATCATTGATTTTGTAGCAGTCTCGCCCAAAAGATATAAAGAATTTCAGCTAAAAACAGCAGAAAAGTTGAATGAACTGTATCATATGATACTGAAAGGATGGCCAAACAACCATGACAAACAAGCAACAGCAGCCAGTGCCAGGGAGTACTGGAAAGTCAGGGATGAGTCCACGGTATATGATGGTATAATCTATAAAGGTATGAGGATAGTAGTACCACCCAGTATGAGAAGAGGCATGATGGAGCAAGTTCATGAGAGTCATCAGGGAATCGTGAAATGCAAAGAGAGAGCAAGAGAGACACTCTATTGGCCAGGGATGACGTCACAAATTGAAGATCTTGTGTCAGATTGTGTGCCATGTAATGAGCATCAGAACAAGCAACCGAAAGAGAGGCTAAAGCTGACAACAACACCGAATTTACCTTGGGAAATTGGAACTGACCTATTTGAGTTCAACGGGAAAACTGTTGATTACTTCTCAAAGTTCATTGAGGTTGACAAGCTGAAAAATGCATCGTCAAAGGCTACGATAACGACTCTGAAACGCCAATTATCATCACATGGGATATCATCGAAGCTAAGGAGTGACAATGGACCACAATATTTGTCGAAACAATTTGAACAGTTTACTGATGACTGGGACATGGTGCACTAACATCATCGCCCCATGATCCACAATCAAATGGTGAAGCAGAACGAGCAGTCCGGACAGTTAAGCGAATGTGGAAGAAAAGCCAGGATAAATATCTAGCTCTTCTGAATTATAACACAACTCCACTCGCTTGTGGAATGTCCCTGTCACAAATATGCATGAGTAGAAGACTCAGAAATAAAATCCCAATAAAACAAGAGCTACTGAAGCCGAGAGCAGATGACCTTGAAGAGCTGAGAAGAGAGATGAAACAGAGTTTGCAGGATGTGAGACAGAGATATGACAGAAAACATCCAAGTGAACTACCTGATCTCCTTCCAGGAGACCCGGTTCGGATGGAACTGTCATGCGAGGAATCCCCTTAGTTGGGAGACTCCTTTAATATGAGCTATAAGTTGACTAAGTCTTGAGGTCTTGTAGTATAGTTGGTATTTATTACAAGTTGACAGCAACAGTACAGTAAGTACAAGTAGGTTCCACTCAGTTACACCTATCCACACAATAGTATAGGTCTTGGTAAATATACCTAAGAACCCTGAGGTTAAGTAATGGACTAGAGCCAAGGGGGTCCCACACCATGTCTGATAGTTGGGCCTAGTAGGGCATAGCCTATAGCCTTGTTCTCAGTCAGTGGAGAGGTCCTTGCTCAGTGGAGTCCATGTGTAGAGTGAGGATGGAGATGCCCAGTGCTGGGACCTGACCCCTTTTATGGTGGGCAGGCCACCAGCATGGCATCTTAGTTGGCATCCACATGTTAGTGTCAGTTAACACTACTCCCCTATGGGCATGTGGAAGAGGGCAATACAATTGGCGTTCTCTCAGGCATAGTACAATACAATTGTCGTTCTCTCTGGCAGAGAACAATACACCCCTATCTAACCGACAGGATGCGCTCGGCGCCGGTGTGGGCGGCGGACCGGCGCGCGCCTGCGTGGGCCGACGACAGCAGTAGCGTCTGCCGCCGTCGGCTTGGAACGCGGGCGCCCGCAGCGCCGGGCACGCCGGTCATATCTGACAGGTGCCTCCCCCTCGGGAAAAAGGACAACTCTCCGTCAGTTGTCATTCCATCTAAAAATTTGGGGTGAATTTTGGAATTTTGTCCACAATTTTTTGGCGGCAAATAGAATTTACTTTTTTTTTTTTTTTTTGATTTTTTGATTTTAAGTCTTTTTTTTTTGTAGTGAAGTAGACTTTTTTGTAATATAGATGATGTGAGAGTATGTAAATACCAAAGGTCTGGGGAGAATTTTGGTTTTGTGCTTGGCTAGTCATCTACATTATATACAGTGTAATCTTAACTATAAGGTATGTAAACCTTCTTTGTACCAATTTGGTACTTTCTTAATCACTTAATACAGTGTAGCAATACATTGTGTCTTTATCTGACACTTTTCAAATCATTGTTTGAATTATATACACAGTATGGTACATCTTTGTCTTAATTCTAAAACATGATGAAAATGTGTTAACAAGTAATAGGCTGTCTTTGGTGATAGGTGCTTTGTGGAACTGAGTGGATTTTGATATATCAATGTTCACATGTGAATACAAATATACGGGGTATAATGCAAATTATGCAAAATCTTATGATAATCTTTTACAAACTTTTTTGTTTGATACCAAAAAAACCAAGGCCACTTTTATAGGAAAGTAGGCCAACCGGCTTGAAGTTTGTTTTCTTAATTCTAGATAGCGCTTATCTTTGGATTTGCTCGATATAGCAATCAGTAATGTACATTTTATGCATAGTTATGTGCTTGTCCGGTGGCGGATAAGTGTTCATAATTGTGTCCTCTGACATTTTGCATTACTTAAATTTGTAAGTTTGTATGTACAAATACAGTCCTTTTTATGCAGATATTTTGCCCTTATCCGGTGGAGGGTAAGTGTTCATAATGTCATAAAAATGACTTGGTATCTTGTTTCTGCATTGATAGTTGAATCTTACAAGATTCTTGGTGTTGGCAATTTGCAACTTGTGGATCTACACTTTGATCAGAAATGTCTTTGCAGTGGGCCGCTGCTGTGAGATTTAAGTCTTTTGTGTAGTATCCTAGGGCTAGTCAGCGGACTATCTCCCTTTTTGCTTCATGTTTTTCTGTAAATAGTCTTACATAATACAAGGTATACAGTGTAAAATACAGTGCAAATACAGTGTTATATACAAACATGTTTGATTAGCAATTTAGATTGTAATAATACAATTTCACACATATATATGCATGTTTGAGCAAGTTTGACATGGTTAAGAGTACGCAATTGTTTTTGTAAAACTTCAATTTTTCAAAATTGGCTGTTTCGTTTTGGGATACCTTAAAATTGATTCCCTGATACTACTGACAAACACTGAGACCTTGCTTTGACCTTGGGATTGTGAGAGTTTGAAAATTTTACACCTTGAGCAGATTTTTGAGTGGCATCTTGAGTCTATTGTGTCATGCGGCGCAAGATGCGTCGTGTGCCGCGGTGACACCGGTGGCTGACACCTTTGGTGAGCAGATCATGTGCCTTCTCATGGACTTGTCACCTGAAGTGAGGGGATCACTTCAGAGGGTGAACAGTGTCATTTGGGGGTGGGGGGGGGGTTATAAAGGCTGTGTGGACCACAGTAGGGTCACTTATTCCTTGAGTACCCTTGAGATAACACAGTATGGCGCATATGGCAATTTTGGAGGACGAGTTGGAGGCTGTACCTGAGGTACTTGCATATCTCCCTGAGGCCTGGCTGCAGGGTGACATGCAGGCCTTAGACCTGTGGTTAGGTGATCAAGACACCTTGGAGGGGCTGACTCCTGGTACTCCTTTTAGGAGTATTTTGAGTCGGTATGACTCAGTAAGGACGCGGTGGTTGCATAAAGTCCGGCGCGACATTGCCAGTTTTGGTGATGTTTTGGTGTGCCGTCATCACGGCTGGTACTTCCTTGGTGCTGGCGGGATTTCCCTGCGCAGGGCGGCATCTCTGGAGCTGTTGGCTCAGGCCCTACGTGATTTGGATGGATATGACCCGTGGCTGCTTTTCACCAGAAATGATGGGGTCATCTGGGACTTCCTATTGGCTGTCGGCCTATGTGCTTACACAGTGACAGGTGATGCTGCAGACAGCGCTGAGCATGCCCTGTCTACTCTGGAGGCACGTTTTGTCCAGTGGAGGGAGGAGAACGAGTGGCTGTTCAGTGAAGATACGTGGATTGGATCTCCTGCCGCTGCCGAGTTGGCCGAGTCCTGGGAGGCCTTGGGGTGGGGTGACTATAACAACTAGTGGGTGGCATCTATAAATGTCAAATAAACGGTCCTTTTCAGGGCCAACCAACTTTTCACAAAAGTTTTGGTCAATCTCAATCCTGTATAATTGTTCTTATTCTTCCCCATGTACTTTCTCACTAGTTACAGCTGTAGGAGGTTGGGTGAGTATGGTGAGTACATTTTTGAATGTATTGGTGCTCTCTCTTTGGTCGTCAATTATGATGTTTTCCAGCTTTGACTCATAGGTATCCATGGTGACGGGCTGGGGTGAAATGTCGTTTTGTAGTAACATGGCAAAATCTAGATTAGGTTCCCTGAGCGCTGGTATTATGCTGAACCTGGCACGCCATGGTAGATTGATAGTTTCTGGCAGTAAATATGCGGTCTCTCCTTTCTTAGTATTAATTACTACTGGTCCATTCCATTCAAATACTAGTCTTGGGAGAGGGTACATTTTGATAATCATATCTCTGTATGTTGGGGCTGAAGCTTTTATAATTGTATCAAACTCATGTGGCACTGGACGCAAGGGGAAGGAGAAGTTGGTGTCTCCTTTGTAGACTTTTAGTACTACTGTGGGATTTGTCCTCTTAGTGACTTTTCCCTTTCCACAGTGCTTGGTTGCCATACTTTTTAGGTATTTGGTCAGGCTGTAGGCTGAGTAAATGGTGAGTGTGAATAGTATGGCTATGATAAGAGTATGGGTCTCATGGATAGTCAGAATAGGGGTGGGGCCCTGTTCTATTGGTGCCGTGGTGGTGTCCTTCTTGTATAGGGTTTCGAAGGCTTTCTCCATAGGCTTCTCTGTGACAAATCTATATGCTTTTGCAGTTGGCATATAAGCTAGTAGTGTGGATCCTCTGTGCATTTTGAATAGGGTGTAGGTGGCCAAAATTGTAGCTATAACCGAAAGTATCATTGGTATGATAGATGCTGCTGGATGCCGTGCAAATTTGTATAGATAGGACTCTATTAGTCTATTTTCCAGTGGCTTAGCCAGGCTGGAGGCATCATCTAGCAGGGTTTTTGCGAATGGGTTTAGGTCTAGTAATGTTGATTCATCAATATTACTTGATTTCCTTAACATATCCAGTGTCCTGGATAGGTTGACCTTTGGAAAAGGTGGCAGATTTGCCTTGGAGTCTGGTCCAATTTCTTTGATTTCATTTAGAGCCGCGAGAAAAGGTAGGTTTATGGTCTCCAAAGCATAATGAAATGAAATTGTAGTGTTGCATGGCAACCTAGAATTTGGTAGTGAATAGTGATCTATATTCACTGAACATAGGCATGGTACACCTATGATTGAGTGTGATGGTGCTTTGTGAGTAGTAGCTGGTTTCCCGTGACACGTAACTGTGTAGGTGGGAGAATTTGTGGTCACAAGATATTCATCTTGTGAGATGGCTACAGCGTGTGAGATAGGTCTCTTCAAGGGTGAGATAGTAAATTGGCACATTTCCTTGACTTGCTGAGCTTGGTTCAAATAAATTGCTACTGTGCATGTAGGTACATGTCTATGGATTCTCGGGCTAGTTTTGGTACAAATTTTGATCTTAGTTCCTGGACAGGTTAGCATATCTGCATTTGTTAGTTCAATAAATAGTGAACCATCTTCAGAGATAGCCAAGAATTTGACATCAGTAATTAATTGGGTTACTCCCTTTGTAGGCGTCTCCTTGGTGTTGATTGGTACTGGTGTAGTTACCAGTTGAAATACTCTGAAAGTGGAGACGGTGGATGCTACAATGATATCCAGGTGGATGTATATGTGCCGTTCCGAATAGGTGTAGGATATCATTCTTTGGGAATAATAGTAGTCAAGGTCAGTTATGGCGACCTTTGATCCTGGTGAGTGTATTCTGAGTGTCATGTCCAGATCATTCAGATGCTCCGTTAGTTCAGCTGGTGGTACTATGTCAGCAGTCATAATGCCTGCTGATAGCATCCTGAGTGCTGATGTGGTGCACTGCAATGCTTGCAGATAGTTCATTCTTGCTACAATAATGGTGAGTGCATCAGTTAAAATTTGGATCTTCCTTCTTTGTGTGTGCTCATGATTTGCATAAGTGTTCAGAGAGGTGGTCATATTTTGAGCCCATATATTCATATTTTGGCCTAGAGTGTTCATGGTTTGGTCTAGCATGCTTTTATCCTTAACATATGCCTTGACAAATTTGTCTTGGCGTTGTGTGACCTTTTCAATTAATATAGATGCTTCTTTGTCTTGCTTGGAAAAAGCTTCTAGAATGCCGTCTATGTTCTTTATCTGGTCCATGACCTCTTTGACGTCATCTAGTGTGGCAAGACCTATTGCTCCTCTGAAGAGTGGGGCTAGGAACCCAAGCGGTGCTCTTCTGTACCTTCCTTGACTATCAATTGGATTTGATAGGAACAAATGGATGGATGCTAAGGTAGAGTTAATTTCCTTGTCTGTTATGTCTATTAACAGATCTAGTTCCCTTGCTTGCTGTAATATCTGACTGGTAGAACTGTCGTCATGCAGGGTAGGAAATGTCAGTGCCATAACCTGGTCCAGTATTTTGGTTTCGGTCTCTGGTGGAGCAGGTATATGGTATAGTATTGCCAATATCATGGTTGTGGTATCGTGCCCATTGACCAATGGTTCAGGTAATGGCTCATATATGGCTCCAACGTTCTGTCTAACGGTGGGCACATATGTGATGGCTTGAGAAGTGGCCATCATCACTAGTAGTAGGATTGGCTTTAGCATGCCTGAAATATAAAATATATTCTATGTCTTAGTAAGACTTCTACTAGTGTTTTTGCAATATGCTTAGGTTTAAATTGGTTTGCTGATTTTGTGAGCTATCCTTTTTGCTTATGTGAAGTATCCACTTGGCACTGCCTCTGTGTACATAGTTTTGAGAGCAGAAATCCTGGTTGGTCCCAATAGTAATATAATAATCAATGTAGTGTTTGAACTGTACCTTTTTCCATGATCAAGCTAGTGTTGGCTTAATGTCCAATCTGTGCTAGAGTCCTTTCACAAGATTGTAGTAACTGGGTATGATATTGTAGAGTGGGTGTTGTCTGCTTTCTGACAGAGTCCCTCCTGCTATAGGAGAACTGGTATGGCTAGGACCAGCTGGTGTGTACCTGACTGCAGGAGTAGAACTGGTGAGTTGGCTATGGAGTCAGGGCCTCTTATGTAGCCCACCCTACCCTCATCCATTGAGGGCCTGGCTTTGTTTCCCTGGTGGCTCAGCTGTGTGCCACCAGCATTGGCTTGTCTGACTGGGGTAATTATGTCTGGGGTAATTAGTGTGGACTACTTGCATCTGTGGGGGTTTGAATGCCCTGGCAGGTGTGTGGGTCCTTTGAAGGGTAAGGGTGTGTCTAGACAGTAGTCTCTTGGCATAGCACGCTCTGTTTCATGTACTTTACAGGATTTAGGTTCAAACATTTTCATTGTGCATTCTTTCAAGGATGCTAGCCTTTGATGCAAAGTATGATAATTATGGTTTCTTCAAGCTTGGGTTGCTAGTCCCTTTAGGTAGTCTCTTTTGGCTTTTGTGTGTAGCCTTTTGGGTTTCAGACTTCAACCCTGTAGTAATCTGTCCTTTGATTCTACTTTGTGTGCACATTGTTTTTGTAACCTATATAGTGTATATTGTCTTTTTTTGAGTTTGTACGTGTATTTATTTTCATAAACGATTTTCATAAATACAGATATAATACATCAAAGTGTGTTTAAAGATGGCCTAGCCTTACAATTCAGCTATCACCAAATTTCACACTAGTGGTATAATAGGATAATACATTCAGGTTTATATGTCATGTACAGTTATCTGGTATAGCAATGATAGATAGGGATATTATTGAGGTAGACAGCAAGATTGGACTCCTTTCAGTTTTGGTTTTGAGGTGAATGTTCCCTACAATGGAGTACATATTGATGTCATCAGAAAGTAAATGATCAACCATGAATCGTAAATAACGAGATGGTACGCTGCAGAATTAAGTGTCTGGGGGTGTACAGGCAAGTAATTGTACTGATTATAATTATGATACAAGGTATAATGGCTTATTGTGAGCAGTTGATATGTAGCAAACAGATTAATGGAACAGTGTTGGTATTTTCTATAGTTTTTGTTCTATATGGTACATTTTGATAGTATAGCATCTTGAACACAACAGCTGGTAGCAGTTGGCAGTATATGGCTAGTGGGGTTCATTATAGATCTTCCTCCACTTTTTCATGTGCTGTGACACCAGGACTACTTTCACAAGGCGTTTGAAGGTGACAGTGTCTTTGCATACTCTACAGGCAGGTGGAAGGCAGTTCCACAACGAAATACCGCGATACAGGGGACTTTTTCTGAACCCAAACTTCTTAGTTTGGGGGTAGACCAGCAGACCAGTATTGACAGAGCGAGTTCTCATGCCAATAGGGGGTGCAGTCTGTAGTCTTAGACCTTTGTTACAGAAGTCCTGATTGCCACTATACACATATTTATGTACAAGTGACAGTAGGTGAAGATCATGCTTGACTCCTATAAAGTCAATATCTGTGTCTTCATGCAACTTAATGACATTATAACGTAAACGTACTTGGAGACATATCCTTAAGCAGCGGTTTTGTATTCGTTGTAGCGATAACTGGTGTGTTTCAGTGAGACCATTGTACAGGAAACCGCAGTACTCCAGGACTGGAGAGATAGTCTGTTGATATACAAGTCTAGCAATGCTTTTAGACACCTTTTTTCGGATAATTCTGTACATGTACAGACGGTTTGAGGCAGATGATATGGTTTTGCCTATCATTTGGTCCAGATTTAACCTATAGTCAAGGACAACGCCCAGGTAGTCATAGGACTCACAGACAGTTAGTGTGCTGGGTCCCATGGTGATTTTAAGATTAGGAAGTGATCTGGCCTTATGTCTTGAAAACAACATGACTTTAGTTTTATCAGTGTTAATACACAGACCTCCATTGCAAAACCAATTGTATACATTAGTAGCATCAGTTTGTAGCTTTGCCTGAGCTTCAGCTAACGTTCTACCAGCGACATAAAAAACCACGTCGTCAGCGTACATAGAAACACGACAATTAGAAATATAGTTTGGGAGACTGTTTATAAAGCAAATGAATAAAAGTGGGCCCATTATCGAGCCCTGCGGCACGCCACACTTTATGTCTAATGTGGTTGAAATGGTATTATTACATATGACTCTCTGTTTGCGGTTTGCCAGGTAGGCATATAGCCAATCAGTATAAATTTCGGGCAAGCCGAAGGTTTTCATTCTAGAAATCAACTCTCCATGGTGGATGGAATCAAAAGCCTTCCGTACGTCCAGGAAACATGCAGCCACCACCATGTCCTCGTCTCTGGCCTTATAAAGGTCATTGATGAGAGAGAACACGGCATCACTTGTTCCCCTGGACGCACGGAAGCCATACTGGAATTCAGAAAGCAACCTATTGTCCTCTAGGTGGTTGTAGATACGAGTATAGATAACTCTTTCCATTATTTTACTGGGTATTGGTAATAGGGATATGGGTCTCCAGTTACCAATGTGACCCAAGTTCCCAGTTTTGGGGAGTGGGACCACCTTGGCTGTTGCCCAGGAAAGTGGGAATGATATAGTGTGTAAGCTAGAATTTATAATGTCAGTAAGCTGTGGGCACAAAATGATCAGGGCATCTTTCAAAACACGAGCAGATATGTTGTCAATGCCACTAGATTTATGGACCTCAATTTTTCTTATTAGGGACATTACCTCTGTATATGTTATTACTGTGTTTGGGGTTTCCTCATAGAGGCATTTACTTGGCTTAGTAAAGGGGGCAACTTGTGGGACATTACCAAGTTTGTGTAACAGATCAATTCCCACTGAGGAGAAGAATTCATTAATATAACCAGGGACATCATTCCCTCGTAATTCCTCACCTGTCTGGTGATGTGTTAGGGCTATTTCAGGTTTGTGATTGTTTGACTTGCCTAGTAAGATATTTAGCTCGCGCCAGAATTTTGATGGGTTGTCGGCAAGCAGGTTAAGTTTGTTTACCATGAAATTATCCTGGGCTACCTCTGAGCATACATTAATTTCATCACGGAGGTCTTTACCAAGTTGGAGCAGCTCCGGCTTAAGTTTCCCTTCAGTACAATACTGGTGTATTACCTCATTACGTCTGTGGATAAGCTCATATATATCTTTGGTCATCCATTCCTTACCATAATCTTTAAGCTTCATATCCTTTACAGGGCAGTGCTTATCCAGATAACCATGGATCATGTTTAGGAGGATCACCCATTTAGTATCTGCATCTTTGCATCGGTCAAAGTCAGAGAAGTCTGCGTTCAGGAGATAGTCAGCGAAATTGTCATTGTTATATTTTCTGTATGACCGCCCGCTGACAGTGATATTAATTTTCTGTCCTTTGTGTGGGTTCATATCCTATGCTGATATGAAATCCCTACTTATCATTCCTGATTTGGACAGTTGTTGGAAAATTAATTTCCTTCATATAGAATGTATGTACTTATTTGACTATTATTCATAGTCTGTGGGTATAGATATTCCATACGATCATGTCAATATATAAAAGTAATTTACTTGGATATTCTCCCTTGCCTGGAGTTTCTTTTCACCTTGTGGTGGGCTGGTCTGGGTACTATTTGGTTTAGACCAACTGACTCTTTGGTGAGTGTGATTTGGGATTTATCCCTTGTTATCCTGTGGATAAACTTTGAGGTGTGGGGAATGAGTCTGTGTGCAAACTCATTTTTCCTCAGTGTTTTGAGCCTATCAATATGTACTGGTCTGGGGACTAGTAGGTTATTTGATAGGTTCTTCAACCTTGCGCTGGTTGGAGTTGGTCTTTCTGCAACAACATATGGTCCCATGAATAGGGGTTGAAGCTTCTTTGAATCTGTGGTCAACAGAATTCTGGGGGGAATGTTGATATATACAATATCTAGTGGAAGTATAGCTTGTGGTGTAAGCTTTTTGTCATATCTTGACTTCCTTCCTTGTTGTAGCTTTTTGACTCTGTCTATTGCCTTTCTTCTAGACTCATCTTGAGACAGTATCATTCCAGATACATGCTCAGCTACTGTTTTGATTTCTTCCTCTATGTTTAGGGCAGTTTCTACAATGGTTTGAGGGTTTCTGCCATGAAGTAGGAAGAATGGTGTGTAACCTGTTGTCTGGGACTCTGTGTTGTTCAATGCAAAGGTAATTGATTCTATATACAGGTCCCATGTTTTCTGATTCTGAGAACAGAAAGTCCTTAATGCTATTCCTATACTGGCATTGAATCTTTCCACTAATCCATTAGATTGTGGTCTGTATGGACTTGACAGGTCGTGTCTTATCTTCTGGGTGTTAATCAGTTTCTTAAAATTGCTGCCTGTGTAGCAGGTGCCATTGTCAGTTTGAACTGAGGTTGGTACACCTTGCTGACATATGACGTTCTTGTAGAACTCATGTTGTGTGGTTTCTGCTGTGAGATCCTTTGTGGCATATGCTATGACATATCTAGTTGAATAATCTATGCAAACTTGTATGTGTTTGTTTTTCCTGGCTGTTTCTGGGAGTGGTCCCACAGCATCTAAGTTTAGGTGCTTCATGGGGGTTGGCATATAGTCCCTTACAGTCATTGGTGTTTTGTGGGTGTGCACTGCCCTTTTTGCTTTTAGGCAAGTGTCACATGTTGACACATATTGATTGACATCGGCCATCATAGATTTCCAATATACCCTAGGTATGAGAGAAGACATCATTTTTGAAGTACCTACATGACCTGCCATTGGTGAGTCATGGAAGTGTTGCAGTATGTTTTCAACCCAAGTTTTTGGGACTACAACTTGTAGTGGTACTGTGTCTGTTTTTCTCCATGATGTAGGGGATATGTGTACTAGAATGTTGTCTAGGAGTAGGTATTGCTGAGCATTATTCCTAATCCTTGTTGCTTCAGTGCTTTTTACAGGTAGGTCACCTTTCTCTAGGTAGTCTATAATGGGTATTAGTCCAGTGTCCTTCCTTTGTTCTTCTTTCAACAGTGTGGAGTTGATTGAACTGTCTGGGATTTGGTCTAACATCTGGTCCATTATATGCTGTGCCAGCCTTTCTTTATCTTTCTCTGCCTGGATTGTTTCAGGAGATTTTGGTGCAGGTCTGGTCTTTGTCTGTTTCTTTGGTTGTTCAACTGCTATGTCTGTGTTGGCTGTCTGATCCTTTGAACTGGCTGCTCCTCTGTTTGTGTTGGTGGAGGCGGCCTTTGTTCTTTTGGGATGGGGGTCAGATTTGCTTTTGTGAGCCTTCTGTGCAGTACCTGCTCTGTCTGAGTGCTTCTGCAAATTGGCTGTGGGTGTGCTGGGTGCTGAAATGGGGGATTTAGTAGGGAAAGAGGATTTGGTTGACACTTTGTTCTTTTTGGCTTTTAGGCCTAATTGCTGAGGGTGGTCATTAGACCTTGTATCCTCTGCAACCGACTGTTTTGCTTTTGAACGTGTGGTGACAACACAAATGTCTCTGTCCTGTTCTTCCTCCATATCCAGCTGTTCTTCTGCAAATCTGACTACCTTGGTGATTGAAGCAATTTTATGCACTTTTTCTTCCAACTGATTTTCTGATGCACTGTGTGGTGGTTCACGGGATGTGGCTTTCACCATCTGTGCAATCCTGTTGGTCTCAACCGGGGTAAAACAGTTTTCTGGATACTCTTCACAGTATTCCCTTTCACAATGACAGAACACATAATGGGTGGTTTCTTTTAAGATACCTCTGATCACTGGTTTTGGTCTGTCAATTGATTTTGGTGGGTCATCTCTGTTGAATGGTATCTTGGTTTGGATTTTAGAGAATTTGGTTCTGGTGGCTGCCCTTTTCCTTCTTGGAGGTGGTGGGGGGTTGGTCTTTGGTGGTGCATCTGGATATTCTCTTCTTGACATCACATCTGGAGGAATGTTGTCATCTCCTTTTACATGTTGTATTGTAAATGCAAATTGTTGGATATCCAGTGCCCATCTGGCCCACCTGTGGGTCAAACCTGTGTTTGTGAGGAGTGGTATTAGAGCTGCATGATCTGTGTACAACTGAAAGTGCCTACTTTCTAAGTAGTGCCTAAAGTGTAGTATCCCATATACTACACCTAGTAGCTCTCTTTCTGTTGTGTTGTAGTTTCTTTCATGCTTTGATAGTGTTCTACCTGCGAAGGCTACTGGTCTCAGTACTCCTTCACTACTGCGTTGTGATAGAACAGCTCCTTGGTTCACATTTGAAGCATCTGTTGCTAGACTGAATTCTTTGTCATAGTCTGGGTATCTCAATAGTGCATGGGTACAGAGTGCATGTTTCAATGTTTTGAAAGCATTGTCTGCATCCTCATTCCATTTGAAAACCTTTAGGTTTGTCTGTAGGTCGTACAGTGGCCTATTGGCATAGTCTTTGATGAACTTTTTGAAGTATTGGCATAGTCCTGTGAATGATCTGACTTGTTTCACAGATTTTGGGGTGGGAAAAGTTTTGACACTTTCCACCTTTTCTGGGGATGGTTGTAAACCATCTGGTGTGACACGCATTCCTAGAAAATCTATCCTATGTGTGAAGTATTCACATTTTGATTTCTTTAGCTTGAGTTTCCCAATTCTCAGGCTTTTGAAGACATCTTCAAGGTCTGAAAAATGTTGTTCTACATCTGGTGATAGGACTAGAATGTCATCTAAGTATGGTAGGGCACATTTGTATTTCAGTTTGTTGAGAATTAGAGTTACTAGATGGCAAAATCCTGCCGGCGCGGTAGCTAAACCCATCGGCATCTTTTGGTAGACATATTTCTTGTCATTTGCTATGAAAGCAGTTTTGTGTTGATCCTCCCTTCTTATGGGAATTTGGAAAAACCCTTGTTGCGCATCTAGTTTACTGAAAACAGTAGGTTTGAGTGACCCTATCATGTCTAGTGTGTCGTCTGCACGTGGCGTTGATAAAGCTTGGTTTATCATATTAGCATTGACGTGGCGTAGGTCTGTGACTAGACGTTGGCCTCCAGATGCTTTCTGTACTAAAAATGATCTGGATGCCCAGGGTCCCTCTGCACATTCTCTGAGGATGCCCTGTCTGACTAGGTCTTCACAGACTTCTCCCATCTTAGCTTGCTTCTCAGGCGTCTGCCTGTATGGTAGGTAGTGACATGGTACTGCATCTGGTTTGATGTGAATTGAATGTGTGTATAGGTGGGTTGTACCTATGTCATTGTCTTTACCTACGAATACATCTTGATACTTGTGGAGTAACTTTTGGAGTCTCTCTTGTCCAATATCTGTTAGTACACATTTGGGTGGCACATTTTCCATTATGTCTGGCATAATGTCATGAGCCTCACTGTGAATTGTGGCCAATTCATCATCAGTGTCATCTACACGGTTTGTATCTGGATCTGCATATACTGAGGCACAGTCTGATTCTGTGTCACTACAATTCTCTTCAGTGTCTAGCACTTGTAGTGTGGGTTCCTCAGTAGGGATGTCAGTATCTGGTTGATGTAACTCAGAGGGATCTACCTCTGTGAATAGGGCTATTATATCACCCTTCCTCACCTTGTATGGTCGGTGGCTTGTATTGAGCAGTATGATTGGGTGCCTGTTCATTTCTGAGGGTGTTACTACTCCCTTTTGAACTAGGTATGGAACTCTGTTGTTCCTCTGCAAATTGTCTAATGTGCCTACACATCCTTCTAAACATTTGAGGGATGTGACTTGTCCTAGAACTGCTAGTTCTGTGAAAGGAAGGATGGTGGCCTCCCTGACAGCTCGGACTGGCTTGACTTGTAGCTCTGGGTCTACATTGAATTCGATCTGTGATCGTGTTGCTTTTAAGAAATCTGTGCCTAGGACAACTGGCTTTGTGAGATTTGGAATAATTGAGAATGGGAATTCGAATCTGGTACCATGAATTTTGAATTTCAATACTGCTGCTTGTCTTACATGGCATATGGATCCATCTGCTAAGTGTACATTGAACTTTCTCTTTTTGATTTCTACATCTCGAGATTTCTGAATTCCCCTAAGAAAAGTATCCCTGACACAGGTGATAGTGGCACCGGTGTCAACTAAACAAGGTATTTCAGTGTGTTCATAGAATCTTGCATTTAAACAGCCATTTTTAAGAAGTTCAACAGAAATTTTGGTACTCTCACCCATTTCCTTTTGCGATGCATCTTGTTGAGGTGTGATATGGATCACTGATGGTCGGCTTGATTTCCCAGTGTGTAACTGGGGGATTGTCTCTGCTATACTAGCAATTGTCTTTGGTTGTCCTAGGGGTTGTTGATCTTGGATCTTGATGGGGGGTTGGAGAGGCTCACAACGCACTGGCCCAGCGGCGCCGTGGGTCTCTAGTTTCCCGAGTTTGAAGATCCTAGTAGCTGCTTGATCTGTTGAAGCACGTCAGGCTGGATAGCTTGAGGTGGCTGTTGGGGCTGCTGTTGGGGGTTGTAGCCTTGTGTGTTGGATCTGTAGCCATTGTAGCTGTCTCGACCTCTGCTGTTGTCCCGACTGCAGTTGTAGTCATGCTGTCTGTCACGACTATTGCTGTAGTCACGACGGTTTTGATCCCGACCTCTGTTGTAGTCACGATCTCTGCTCTGGTCACGACGGTGGTAATCACGGTCTCTGCTGTTATCACGGCGATTGTAGTCGCGATTTCTGCTACTATCACGGTGTCTGCTGTTGTCACGACTTCTGCTGTTATCTCTACCGCTGGTGTCCTGACTGTTGCTTTGGTGATCTCGGCTGTTATTTTGGCTGTATCCTCCTCTGCCTCGTTGTCCTCCTCTGTTGCTATTTTTGAAGTTTGGGTCAAAGTTTCTGCCTCGGTAGCCTCCTCTGTTATTTCCAGAGTTCCTTTGTTGGCTGTTGTTAGGTTTACCTTGATCCTTCAGTGCCCTTTGTTCTTGCCTCCTCACATGTTCATTTGACATGAGGTTTAGGCTTTGGTCCTCATCCTCTGATGAGTGATCCATTTGAACTGTCTTTGGGTCTGATTTGGCTTTCTTTGGGGGGTTTCCATTCTTCTGTGACTTTGTTTGCTTTACGAGCATAGAGTTTACATGTGTCACAGACTTTAGTTGTGCCTGCATGGATTCTATTGTTTCCTGCAGTTCTGAGCCTAATTCTGCTTTTATCTCATCTTTAATGTTACCAGTGGAGACTGTTTGTTGGTTCTCATACTCCTCTGCAACTTCAAGTATTTTATCCCATGTAGTTGCTTCCCTGTGGATGACTACTGCACTGATGTCGTCCCTTAGACCATGTAGGAGGGCTTCCCTTGTTCTCTCCTCAGACTTGTTGTGAGCTGTGGCCATCTTTTGTAAGGCCATGGCATAGTCTGACACAGATTCTTTAGGATTTTGCTTCCTTAATGCCTTAGCATCAAATCTGTCGTCCTCCTTCTTGAAGTATTTCAGGAAAGCTGCCTTCATTTCTTCATAGTCTGCTGTTGGATGGGCCGTCCTATAGGCTTTGTACCAAATTTTTGCCTTACCATCTAGGTAGTTTGAGAAATACTTGATTCTGTTACTGGGATGGTACCCATATCTGGAATCAGAGTATTGTTCATGGTCTGTGCAGTGCCTCTTGGCGGATTGTGTGAGAGAGGACTGTGAAAAAAATTTTGGCTGTAGAATATCACAGTATTTTTCCTCTTTGTCCCGTTTTAGCTGGTCCCTTAACCCACTGAAAGATGCCTCCCTTGCAACTCTTTCCTCTTTCAAGGCATCTAGGAGTGCTGAGGAGGTGTCAGTGTTAGTCAGGTTCACTCCTTGGGTATTGGGTGCACATGACTTGAGTGAGGCTAGGGCCTCAGCTAGCTGGTTTTTCATAGTCACTTGTAGATGAGCTTGCATATCAAGTAGTGCTTGAGCGGCTTCAGCTTGTTGGGTCTCCATAGAGTTCTTCAGTGCCTGGTTGGCTTGTCTGAGTAATATTAATTCCTTCTCTTGTTCCTCTTTGGCCTTCCTTAAGGCTCGGCTGGTGCTTTCCTCATGTTTGGTGTGTAGGGCTGTTAGTTCAGGCCTAAGTGTCTTATCCACATGAGTTTCTACATTCTGGGCTATGAGTAGAAGTGCCTCAGCCTCCTCTTTGGCTGCCTGGCCTGCGGGTACTGTCTCATCGTCACTCATACCTGATCCTGGGGTATGCTGACCGTTTGAGAACAAGTCACTCTGTGTGTCCTGGATACCGTCCAGGGCAGCTAGGGTGTCCAGGTGAAGCTTGCCTTGGAAGTCACTCTCTTGAGTGGTGTGGTGTGGTGAAGCTGAGGGTGTTGGAGTGGAGCTCCTGGATGACTCCTTGGAGCTGGGTCTCCCCCTCCTGCTGGGTAGAGATCCAGGGGTAGCTGGTCCTTTGCTGCGGAGGTGAGTCTTGGTAGTCTGTGTTGCCAGCTTGTGGGATCTTGTTGAGACTTCTCCACCACTTTGTCATACGAGGAATCCCCTTAGATGGGAGACTCCTTTAATATGAGCTATAAGTTGACTAAGTCTTGAGG
Organism: Harmothoe impar; assembly: GCA_947462335.1. Lineage (NCBI taxonomy): Eukaryota > Metazoa > Annelida > Polychaeta > Phyllodocida > Polynoidae > Harmothoe > Harmothoe impar. The sequence continues at coordinate 39,382,827 of OX381705.1, read as the reverse complement.
TCTTGTAGTATAGTTGGTATTTATTACAAGTTGACAGCAACAGTACAGTAAGTACAAGCAGGTTCCACTCAGTTACACCTATCCACACAATAGTATAGGTCTTGGTAAATATACCTAAGAACCCTGAGGTCAAGTAATGGACTAGAGCCAAGGGGGTTCTACACCATGTCTGATAGTTGGGCCTAGTAGGGCATAGCCTATAGCCTTGTTCTCAGTCAGTGGAGAGGTCCTTGCTCAGTGGAGTCCATGTGTAGAGTGAGGATGGAGATGCCCAGTGCTGGGACCTGACCCCTTTTATGGTGGGCAGGCCACCAGCATGGCATCTTAGTTGGCATCCACATGTTAGTGTCAGTTAACACTACTCCCCTATGGGCATGTGGAAGAGGGCAATACAATTGGCGTTCTCTCAGGCATAGTACAATACAATTGTCGTTCTCTCTGGCAGAGAACAATACACCCCTATCTAATGCGCTCGGCGCCGGTGTGGGCGGCGGACCGGCGCGCGCCTGCGTGGGCCGACGACAGCAGTAGCGTCTGCCGCCGTCGGCTTGGAACGCGGGCGCCCGCAGCGCCGGGCACGCCGGTCATACCTGACAGAACCTTGGCAAGGCAAGAAATGGCGACCGGCGGTTGTGCTTGAGAAGCACAGCACTCCAAGATCATATGTGGTAGAGTGTGAAGGGAAGAACTATCGACGAAACCGAAGGAATCTACGGTTGTCAACATGGGAGGCCAATGTGAAATTGCCTAGCATGACAAGTGAGAGAAGTGCAAATGATGTTGCGCCAATGAAAACATCAGAAAAGGCACTAGTGAGAGCAGCGAATGATGTGGTATCAATGAAAACGCCCGAAATACCTACTATGGTAGCTCCAGAGATACCTACACCGGAAATACCTACAGTAAGGACTCCAGAAGTGCCTACAATGAGAACTCCAGAAATGCCTACAGAAGAGGCTCCAAGAGAGTCTCCGAAGAAAAGGTTGCCAAATACGCAAGCGAAAAGAGTCCCAAAAGTAAAAGAGGTGCCAAAAGTAAAAACCCCGGAGCCAAAACCGGAAAAACGGCGCAGCAGGGGAAGACTCTTAAAACCCACGGTCCAGATGGATCTATAAGTGCAGATGAGCACGAAAAGATTTTATCGTTTTGTTTGTTTTTTGAGTTTGTACAGTTTAGACGAGAGAAGTCACCAATTAAAACACTCATTTGTTTACATAGTGCTATGGAAAGAAAAAAAAAGAAAAAAGGAGAGAGAAAAAAGAAGATGGAAAAAAGAGATAGAAAAGGAAAAAAGGGGAGATGTTGTATATGGACCGGAATCCGTAACGTAACCGGAAGTCGTAACAGGAAGTCGTAACCGGAAGTTGTAACCGGAAGTCGTAACCGGAAGTAACTTGTCAGAAAACAGCCAGTCATGATCTGACCAGCACAGGCACCACACATGCAGGTACATACATAACATACAGTACCAGGCCAGTATTGGCCCAGTACTGGCCCGGTAGAGGCCTAGTACTGGGCCGGTTACGGCATGTACTGGCCCGATGCTGCACCTGTTTTCACTTTTTACTGGGCCAGAACGGTATTGCTGGCACTGGCTCAGTACCATTGCCAGCATTGGGCCAGCACCGGCCTGCTAAAGGTGTCACGGTACTAATCCGCCCAGGAAACCTAGGACAGCCAAATAGTCCCTACTAAAAACGGAATTCTAGTGGATATAATCAGTGCTAGGAGACCTTATTTTTGACTGGGAGTAATAATAGGCATACCAGAAGATGGGCAATGCTTGGTTTAAAAAAAGTTTTAAAAAGTTTTTGGTATCCATGGTAACCAAGGGTCACGCTTTGAGGTCAAAGTCAAGGTCACAGATCGGTGCGGCACGTGAAAAATTGATCATATTCAGACTATGCTTTTTCCATGGCAACTAGCGCAAAATCTAATCTGACTCCCCTAATGACGGACATTTTTAAAAGATGGGAAATGACGTCAGCTTTTGTTTAAGGCGTCATTTATGAACGCCATCAAATTTTGAACCACATTTGGAGCCACTTGATAGTGAAAAAGAGGAAAATATTAGAACATCACTGTGCCAATTAGTACCGTGACACCTAAAGGCGTGTTTGCTGGGTTAGCAGTCGTTCCTGGACCCAGAGTCTGCCGCGTACCATTGTTACGTTGGCCCTCATTGGCGACGGTGGGACATACGGGAGCTGTGATTGGTCAGTGCCCTCCACATGTACGATGTTCGAGAGCTGCCTGTCCTGTATTTTACGCTGGCCGCAGGCCTAGTGAAATACAGGACAGGCAGCTTGAGTGCAATAACCACTGAAGAGGCCACTTTCAAGTGCCGCTCTGTATTTATTTCAGGGTATTTCAGTCTAAAATAGATACACAATCCATGTTTGTTTACTTCCGCGATGTTTTCTTACTTCAGCGGTGTTTGTTTACTTCCTTGGTGCCGCCATTTTGAATTTCGCGCGGGTCACGTGACCCTCGGTAGCGTAGCGACCCCATGGCGACCCCATAGAGACAGTCCGTATTCACCATGAAATAAATATTGATATCAATGGCCAAATATACATAATTAGGGTCTTCTTCTTAGTTATGGGAGTCGGGTGTTGATAATAGAAGCCAGTTGCCGATAATACAAGCCTAAAATAGCTCGTAGGATTTAATGACAGGGCCCTTAAAAAACACAGCAAGGTACGACAATAAAGTGAAAAAATAGCGAAAATGACCACTCTCCCTGCAGAGACCCTGTAATAAGGCCTACAAGAAAAAATAAACATGTGACTGGAAATTTTCACCTTAAACTGCCGATAATAGGGCCATCTACTCTTTTTATTCTTTCAAATTCAATATTTCACAAAAAAATATTTGAGGAATTAAAAAAAAAAATTTAACCAAAATTATGAATATAGGGCAACTTTCATGTTGGCATCTGAGGCTATCACAAATGAAGAAAATATATCCCCCCAAAAATAAACATAATTACAATGGTACTTTGGATCCATTGAAAATTAGATTGAAAAAAAACATTATCATTGTATATTCTGATGATCCAACAAGCGAGTGACACAGTCATACATTTGCCCTAGGCCCCACGAGAGAATATATTTGATGTAGGGAGGCACTTTATTCATAATAACAAAGTGAAGTGGGAAAACACAAACGTAGATAATCAAACAAATCAAACATATATAAAAAAAAATCACAGGTAGTGTTCCTGATGATTACAACATGGCGTCTGAAGCCGCGGTCGACTCCAGTGGGTATATATATGTGTGGGTCCACCTGGCGGCGGATAGTGGAAGCATGAGGCTATAGTCTGTCTCTTAAAATATATCCTTATATTGTGCCGACAATATAATGCACATATTCTGATGATCCAACAAGCGAGTGACACAGTCATACATTTGCCCTAGGCCCCACGAGAGAATATATTTGATGTAGGGAGGCCAAGAGCCAAAAACAACATTTGCCCACAATACCGGTAGTTCATAATCAAACAAATGACGCTAGATGACTAGCCACAGAGGTGTCCTTGATTTTCCTTGAAGAATATGTGTCCGACAGGTAGAGGAGGACTGACCAGCTACGCCAATCCCCATAGCTCTTGACGTCATGAAGGGGAAGGAAGGTAGCCAGGTATGAAGCTGACCCCCTCCTGACGCTGTGGGTGGAATAATGACCCACCAGTCCAACGGATTTGCAGGCACGTTGGAGTTTTGCATTGTACTTAGCATATGAAAATGCAAACAAGGACTGATGACCTTCCCGTCCAGAGTCTGCAATATAGTCTTTTACGAATCTGACAGGGCACAAGACGCTGCCCGGTGATTCTACTACAGGAATCCTATTGACTCTTTGCTGAAACTGGATGGTTTTTGAACTGCGCATCACCAGATCAAACCCATCCGGAGAGAATTGAATGTCACTAACACGTAATTGATGAGGAGAGCTGACCAGATGGCTAACCCGCAGCAGGCACCTGAACGATAACACCAGGGCTGCCCAGAATTTCCTGTCTATAGGTGAGTCCATGTCCAAAGTGTAATAAATTGCCACTAGGTCCTGTGGCGACAAGGGGAGCGCAGGATTGGTTGACGCCCCCAACAGACGCTTCGCCCCTTGCAAAGTGGAGTGAATGATGAATGTAGTGGGTTCCGGGTATCCATATCCCAGATATTTATGTAGAGACCAGACACCAGATATGTACTGGGCTATGGTCAGATAAGACACTGTCCTGGTCAGTTCGGTGATATACAGGCAGACCACTACCGGGGTAGTTGGGAGTGGTATTAAATCATAACTAGTACAGAACTTGAGATATCGTCTCCACTGTGACTTCTTTGTCTTGACAGTGTTCTCGGCCCAACACATGGCCCTCAGCTTGGCCCACTCATCCTCCAGTAAGGAGAGGCCTGCAACATAGATCAAAATCCAGGATTTGGTCAGAGCACACAATTATAGAGTCACTATTATGCAACCGGGATAGACAGTCGGCTAGCAGGTTGTCTTCTGATCTAATCCAAGAAGGGCGAATATGAATATTGAATAGAGAAGTGGTCCAAAATATCTCTCTCAACCAGCACATTGTGGTGGGGTTTAAGCCCCTACCTGTCCTGAGTGCATGGTACACTTGGGTGTTGTCTGTGACCACCTCCACCACGCAATTTCTCCATAGTAAACAGCAGCGGTGGAGCGCCACCAACACTGGCCACAGTTCACCCACATTAATGTTGTCCCTGAACACTGGTTCAGTGGGTGCCTTGGCTTGATGAGGGCACCGGGGTTCATGGTCTCCCCAGAAACCCCAGAAGAAGTCAGTCTCAGAATGACCCCCAAACCCTGAAGAAGAAGATGCATCAGTGGTGAGGGTAACAATTTCACAGTCCTGAGAGAACATTCGGGCTTTACCGTTAAATATCATGATAAATGTAGCCCACCAGCTTAGATCCAATCTAGCAAGCTCCCCTAGATTGATTCTCTTGCAGTCTGAGTGGGTGTCCCTGAGTAGATTGTAGATCCGTCTTGTGTAGGTTCTACCACCACGGACAACCGTGGCGCAGTGCGCTAAGAGGCCGGCTGTTTGCTCCAGCAACTTCCTGGAACACCACCTCTTGTCCTTCAATGACGTCACACAATCAATCACACGCTGAAGTTTACCTTCCCCCAGAGATAGAGTCATGTTCACAGAGTCACTCACAATGCCCAAATATGTGACTACTTGGGAGGGGGCAATCACTTTTTTGTCGGCGATTTTGAATCCCAGTCTTTTTAAGACCATATGGAGGACCTCCTGTGCCATACCACATGATGACTCACTATTGTCAATGACTATGTAGTCATCAAGATAATTGATACACCTCGGAACACCTTCAAATTTTGCACATTTCACAATGAAGTCTGATACTTGGGTGAAAATCCATGGCGCACACTTCAAGCCAAAACACAAACATAGATCATTAAACCAGACGTCCCCCTCTCCCAAGTCCCATTTGAAACCTTGGAATTTACGGTGAGCCGGGAGTACACACAGAGAGCGATAGGCAGCAGAAATATCAGTGACAGCACAAAAATCATTCGCCTCCAGCACGTCAACAACATTGTCAATGGAATTGTACCTGAATTTCTTACAAGTGTCGTCCATGTATAAGTTGATATTAATGTCCTCCGGGGATGAACAATCAGTAATAGGCCTTAGTGACCCATCAGTTTTGACAACACCCCCCAGTGAATGGACACACCTTGGCCTTTGGACCACTTGACGTACTTTACCACTCAACAATTCATTCTTGATTTTCCCTGTCATCTCCTCCTGAAAAGTACCCTTAGTCAGAGAGGCGTAATTTTCACAATAATATGCTGAATCACAACCCTTGTCAACAATGGGGAATCCCCTACATACGCCCGTAAGCACATACAAATCTTGCTCGGTAACACAATCAAATTTACAAACATAGCCCGCGACTTGGCAAGGCTTGAGTTGACTGACAGAGCCTTGTAGGATGTAAACACACTGACACATACCGGCCATGTATACAATGGTGAAAAACCGGTATAAATGACCCTGGGGCTACCTCAACACAGTATACTGGGACCCCACAGTTGTACATTTTAGCGAAAGCTGTGCATATACTCACAGATTTGGTAATTCCCACGAATTCTGGTAAATCCTCCCAGTCATCATCGTCGCCCATGATGATTTCGACCTCGCCGTAGCCATTTTGACTTTTAAAGACCCGGATGTTGGTTTGCCGCAAATTCTCATTCGTAATTCCCGGCAAGCCCACATTTACAATGGGATCCTCAACATCATTAATATTATCAAGAAGAATACATTCAGAACTATCAACGTTAGGATTCACTGAATCATAAATAACACTGTTATTTACATCGACAGATTTTACGACAACACGTTCCTTTGAACGGCAGCGACCTTGACCTTGGCCGACGACAGGCCGAGCCTGATTTTCACAGTTTGTCAGGTTTACCGACACACAATCAACTTGTACAGGATTACATGAGCTACCAGACTTGCAATTAGATTCTACAACTGTTACAGGTGTGGTAGACAATCCCCCCATTACAGGTACACCAGGTAGTCAGCCGCTACCAGCCCCCGCGTCACCCTGTTTACATTTTAACATACCGTGATCGCTAGCATTACAGTAGGCACAGCGGTGTTGATGGGCACAGCCATCACACGGCCGGCCACAGCAGAAAGCAAAACAACAACCTTTTTCGGCAGCTAGTTTCTTCCAACCCGTGAAGGTTGGTTTTTGGGAGAAATTCCCCCTACCCCCCTGGCGGCCCCCCTTGCCACCCTGGGCTTTCCCCCCAAAGTGGCTCTGACCCCCTCCGGCCACAGACTTAGCATGTCTAGTGCCGGCGTAGCCCAAATAACAGTTAGAAAGACCGGTGTCTATACCAGGGAAAGGATCCTCCCCCGGCAGCACCTCCGCCCTGTCTGCCAAATCTCTAATAGCCTGGTCATAACTGATGAGGGCTTTTATGTCATAAATACCCTGGCTATGCATAGTGGCTATATACTTGAGGTGAATCCTCAGGCCCTTAGTAGGGTCCCCCAGATCGTCTAGTTCATCCATCAAACTGGTTAACAAAACAAGGAGTTTCTCCACCGAATCAATAGCATTCGATTTTTTCCTCTCGGCTTCTGGTAAGAATTTTAGAATGTCAAACTTACTCCGTCGTTTCTGTGTCTTTTCCAGAAGAGACACAAGGATGTTGTCGTCCCTGTCATCCCACAGGTCGTCGTCAAAGGTGGACCTCCTTTGCCGATCAGTGGACGCCCGACTCGCCGTTGTGCTGCGCGCCGGCATGTTGCTGGGGACGCCACGGCCGCCATCTTGGCCCCCGCACGCCCTGGCGCTCCTGGACGGCTCTCCCTTCTTGATTCTGGCTCTCCTGAGCTCAGACGTCAGCTCCTCCACGGCGGACTGCATGTCCTCGTCATTCGACGACTTACAGACCTTGGACTCATGCAAAACCTCCTTCATAAAGGTCTGGAGACCGACGATGGTCTGCTGAAGGGCCTTAGTAACCTCCACCAAGGCCACCGTATTGGGATCTGCCGATGCTGAATTATCAGCCTGGAGCTCCTTTGACAGGTGATTAATCTCCTCCTCCTGCTGCCTAATCTTTTTCTTGAGTTCCTCATTGGGACCTTCCAGCAGGCTCCTATTCAAGGTATCAATCTCACCGTCCTTCTCCTTGAGTTGACGCTCCAACTCTGCCTTGCGGTTGACAGCACACACCGGACACTCCTTGCAATTTCCATGGTATACCTGACTACATGTATCACAGACAGGCATGGTTAAGACGTAAATGCGGCTTTACCGCAGGTTCGTGCAGAATTTACTGCAGAAAAAAAAATCACAGGTAGTGTTCCTGATGATTACAACATGGCGTCTGAAGCCGCGGTCGACTCCAGTGGGTATATATATGTGTGGGTCCACCTGGCGGCGGATAGTGGAAGCATGAGGCTATAGTCTGTCTCTTAAAATATATCCTTATATTGTGCCGACAATATAATGCACGAAAATGTACTTTGATGATTTTTTTTTGGTTTTCCCGTGGAAAATGGGGTGACTTTGGCTCTTAGGGGTGACTTTGGCTCAAACATGAAAATGTGCTGCCACAAGCCCTGGAGAATCTAATTACACTTCAATGTTAAAGATTATTATTTTAAATTCATATTTACCTCAATCCTTTGTCATAATGAGTGTTCGCTAAATTTTGACAATATGAAATTCATGGCAGAGAAAATGTGTGCCATCAAAGAAGTCAAAAACTAGCTTTTTGGGACAATATTTTCAAATTTTGCATGGCAGAGAAAATGTGTGCCATCAAAAAAGTCAAAAACGAGCTTTTTGGGACAATATTTTCAAAATTTTGCATTTTTTCACCAAAATGTTTTTATGTGTAGTATACTGTTTGCTGTATGGTAGTATAAAGACTCCCTGGATATACTCCATTGCACCTACCACTCTCCCACCTAGCCTACACACCTGGAACTATACCTGTGTGGGGTGGTTGTGTTGTGGCAACCAACCAGTGACTCTCCCTCCAGCAGCAACCACACACCATGTTGGTTATGCTTGACTATAATTTTTTTTTTCAGTTAATTGTCGGTGTCTAGTCATTATGACTTATGTGAATAAATAGGGCATAGGCCCAGCCACAATTAACTAAGGCCAAATCTATATATATCTGACTCCGTCTATCTTCATTCCTATATATATATATTTATATTCATTGGACATTCCCCCTCAGGATTTATAGTGCAATCATGTAGATAGTAATCAATTTCTCTTTTAAAATTAGCTTATGTACTTATTTCAAGATTTCTATCCCATGTGGCGTTAATATTGGGATTAAAGTAAGCTTACCTGTAAGTGAACTTTGATAACTATTTTACCGAGGGCAACCTGTAGTGTTGCGGAGAGTACACAATAAGGAAGAGTGCATGCGTGTGTGACGTCAGTATTCAGAGCGATAGTGAATGAAGAAGCTTAACAATTAATTAAGGAACACTTACTTAATAAAATATCCATTTGAGCTAACCTGCCCTACTTAATTAATTCGAGGCAATCGTAGTCACCAAAAATATATACTACTCAACTAATGAGTACACCGCCAAAATTCTTAAATTTAGAATTTCAAAGGGTGAGGCGGGTAGGGCGTGTACTCTCCGCAACACTACAGGTTGCCCTCAGTAAAATAGTAATCAAAGTTTACTAACAGGTAAGCTCACTTTAATCCCAATATTTTACCTCGTGCTACCTTAAAGTGTTCCGGAAGTCCAAGAGAGGTTTAGAGCAACTTTTGAGATTCTTCATTCCTATCAATACAGATAGTCAAAATATTTGTTAAGTCCGGAACTATTTAATCCCTCCACTTTATTCCAAAGAATAAGCTGTGAACCTCCCACAAAATTTTTACTTTCTGGACTTCCATAATGATAGTTTTTTTTTTTCTAAATTTATTTTTTTACAAAGTGAAACAACCACTTCTTTAACATACTTTCAACTTTATTTCTTTTTCTCTTGAGTCTTTAACTATTCATTGTGTGTGCTAAGTAGACTCACTGTCTCGAAATCTCCAGCTGATAGCAACATTATGTTGATGGTTAGAAGCAAGAGTCATACGGTTGGTTCATGTATTGATTACTAGGGGTCACCACCTACCCTCTCCTCACCTGTGCCCAGGTATAACTGGGTCACAGCTGATCTCCCCTCTCAGGCAGGCAGACAGGGCAGCCAGGCAGCTGGCTGCATTATTTCTTTTTTCTCTCAAGATGGTTGTTTGTGTGGCCTGTAGTGGCACATACAATGGCAATAGCAAGACCTGCAGTCGGCTCTCGATGGAGGGTGGAAAGGTGGGACTGTGGTTAGGAGAAGTGACCCCTCTGGGTTGGATCTAACCTCCTTAGACTTCTTTAGGTACACTTTTAGAGTATTGACCACACATAGCCTTTTGCAGGCATTGAATGGCAGTAACCTTAGGGTGTTTAAGGGGTCTCCCAGCCGGTTATGCTTTAACAATTCTTGAAACCTGAAGACACAGCCTGTGTCGTCACTGACCAGTCATACTCTTCAAAACCATTTTAAGAATGGTTTGTCCCCTTTGGCCGGATGTCAATAATAACATCATGACCAACTTCTTGGTAAGTCTCTTATGTCCAGTTGTTTGTTAGGACCCCAGTCCTTAAACAACCATAACACTGCTTTAACGTCCCAGAACGCTGCGTAACGTGGTGCCGGTGGCCTCTCGTATCCTGCTTTTACTAAGAAACAGACAGTAGGATGTTTCCCAAAATCATGTCCATCATATTTGTCCAATATCAAACTGAGCACACAGCGCGCTGTATTCAAGGCTGAATATATATATCCACAACCGTGGTTATGTAGTAATCTAAGGAATTTCAGTGCCTGAGGCAGAGTAGGTTTTAGAACACTAACACCTTCTTCAATACAGTAATTAGCCCACTTACGAAGGTAGGTTTTGTAAGTAGATTTAGATGAGGTTCTCCAAGCGTTCATAATAAATCGAACAGTCTCTTCATCTACACCTTTATCTAAAATAAATGAATGGCATATCATTCTTGCCCACTTTATACACTTTTCTTGTGACCTGAGTTACTCCAGTAGACACGTGAGCAGCGGTGTCCTCTGCATGTGCTGTCGTGGTTTGCAGTGTGCCATCAGATTGCCCTGATGTGGGCGGAACCTGATTCTCCGTGTATCTGGGCGCAGTAGACGGGTGTACCACCACTGTGTTGGCCAGTCCGGTACGATCAAGGGATTCCACCCCCATCCTGCAGCGCCTTGCGTAGTACATGGCCCACGACGCTGAAAGGTGGAAAAGCATAAGAGAACATATTAGTCCAATTGAATGTGAAAGCATCTGGCTCATAGTTCAGAGACACATATTTCTCAATTTTTCTGTTTATTCTTGAAGCAAACAGATCCACCTCTGGTGTGCCGAAAACCTTACAGATTTTTTGGAACAACTTTTGATTTAATTCCCATTCCAAGTCATCTGAGAAATTCCTAGACTTGTAGTCTGCTAGTACGTTGTCCACTCCGGGGACATGTGCTATTGAAAGCCAGTTACCTTTCTCTTCAGCCCAAATCCATATCCATTTGGATATCTCGTTACATGCGGGTGACTTTACTCCCCCCATGTTCTTGACATGGGGCAATGCAGTGGTATTGTCTGTCATAATCTGGATGTGTTTACTCTTCTGTCTGACCAGACTTTGAAGACCAAAAAGGATAGCTACTAATTCTTTGATATTAATATGCTCCTCCAATTCCTCTCCTATAAATCTGCCCCCGGCTGTCTTAGTGCCCTTGTGGGCACCCCAACCTTCACCTGAGGCGTCAGTGTAGACTTCTAGGGTAGGGTCCCCCTTGTCTATGATTCTCTCTCCAGAAGGGAGATGATCTATCCACCATTGAATGTCCACCTTGACTCTGTCAGACAGAGTCATTGTAGCATCAAAATTCCCTTTGTTTGTTTTCAGAGCCACATTTTTCTCTATTTCTAAGAGTTTAATATGTGCTGCCCCAAAGTCTAATGCTACAGCATAGGCAATCATCCGGCCTACAAGGCCTGCTATTTCTTTGATGGAGACTTCCTCCAGCTCTAAGATTTCCCTAGCTACTCTATCAAACTTTTCCCTCTTCTCTGGGGTAGGCCTGACTCTTCTAGAAAAGGAATCTTCACACCTGACACTTGAGACAGTACCCATGGATCAGAGTTGTATTTTGTCCATTCATTTACAAACCTACAAAGCTCTCGGTCGAAAGCCCCCCTGGCTGTAGCCCTGTTGGTACGCTGGGTTGTAGCCCTGGTGACTTGGTACAAACCCGGGCATGCGTTGCTGGTAGTGGAACCCACCATAGCGTGCTCCTCCCTGCTTCGGCTGGTTGTTAGCGAACTTGTTGCCATGTTTAGCTTTCTTAGCTGGGTTACCAGCCTGTGCATCCGCTTTGCACTTTGAACATCACTTTCTCCGAGAGCTTCTTGGCCTGTTCAGCTTTATTCATGGTTTCCGTGAGCTTGGTACCGTACATGTACTCGCCCTTATCCGTTTTATCTTTAAGTTCTTTTATCACCACTTTAGCAAAATCTGACTGCATGTGAGGCTTTGCTAACGCCTTTCGGCGCTCGATCAATCCTAATGATGTGTGGACAATTAACTCTAAAGCATCACAATAAGCATCCAAAGCCTTATCTAAGGCTTCATCGCCTTCCCCTTTAGCAATCATCAATTCCCAAACGGGTGTTAAGGCTGAGATTGCTGCTGCTAGGCCGGTCTGTAGCTTCTGTAACTCTCTATCAGCGGTCTTCACCGTCGCTGGTAGGCCTTCAAAGATTTCGTTATTAGTGCGACAAGTAACTAACCTGGGAATGTTTGCAATCCTAGGATGCTTGCTGATAAGTGCATCATAAGTCTTCTCTTCGAAGTTGTTGATATAGTAATCGTTAACCATCTTCGCCAGCTGTGTGTGGACTTTCTTACCTACAGTCGGATATATGTCTTTCCTCCCTTGATGCTGCTTTATCCTTTTGGCAAAGGCTCCGCCTTCTAGTGGATCCTCCTTTGTCTCCCCCACTACTTGCGTATCCTGCTCAGATCTTTCAGGCGGTGACAGTGGGGCGGGGTTCTCTTGAACCTCTTCTTCCTCTAGCTCTTTGTCAGATGAATCAGACATAGCGTGCAATTGACGCACCTCCTGTTGTTGTTGTTGTTGTTGCCCGAACCAGCCATCAATCGGCTGTGCGGCGTCATAATTTGGATCATAGTTCGGGTAAGCATCCCCATAGTCCGGTATGTGGTATGGGAATCCTCCAAACGTCGGGTAATGCTGTTGGGGGTACTGATTTTGATCGAAAAGTTCAAACATACCCTGTCTCGGAGCTTCATCACAAACCATTGCCACCTGCGTCTCCTTTCTAGGACGCTCGGCTCTCTTCGGCCGGCGCTCGGCCATCTTCGGTGCAGCTTTGGCTCCCGAGCCTCTCTTTGGCGTTGGGTATGCTAATTTAGGATCCGTAATGGTCGCTGATTGGTTGGTAGCCGCCCCGGTTACAGCGTCTTGATCGCCTGTTGTCGGGGTGGCATCTTTGGACTTGGATTTCTTTGACATTTTCTTGGATAAACTCTTGGCCTTAGACCGTAAATCTTCTCTCTTATCTTGCGGTAAATCCGATGTTTGAATCTCAACTTCATGTCCCATGACAGGTGTGGTTATCATTTCGTTTGTCTCAGCGTTCGCCATCATGAGTTAGCAACCCCGGCTGAACGAAATCATTTGTCTTCAACTGCGTCTGTTGAGCAAAACAAGACAAACTTCATTAATCCAATTAAATTTCACTTTAAAAAAGTGATCGACCGCTTCTATAAACTAGAAGCTTTCCAATAATGTATAATTATCTTTGCACATGGCCAAAATACATAAAAAGATGATTTTAAACGCTCTACTTACCAAAGTCATCACGACGCTGAAAATCACTCAACTCGAACTGACGTCACACGCGCATGCGCTCTTCCTTCTTGTGGACTTCTGGAACACTTTAAGGTAGCACGAGGTAAAATTCATAATATCTCCCATGGGTAAAAAGTAGGCCAATGCCCCTATGCAAAAATATTTTGAGCCAAAGTCACCCAAAAGCCGGGGTGACTTTGGCTCAACGTAAAATTGGCAATTTGAAAACCTTCCAATGGAACTTTTTTTGTTTTATATTTTTGAGCCCAGAGGATTAATGTATATGTACAAAATAACAACCATAAATCTTATAAATCCTGGTATTTCACAAACTTATGGCATGAAATATGGCAAAAGTGAGTCAAAATCACCCCAATTTACAGGAATACGGGAGGGCTTTTCTGCAATTTCTGCTTTAGGAAGTGTTCATTAATTAATTACAGTCGGTGGGTGGTGATTTTTTACCCCTACCCCCCTTGAGAGCATGTAGAATGTCTCACCGTCTCCCTTTCAACTACAATAGGGGGCGAAAGCCTACCCGTTTTCTTTAAGTTGTGGCCACGAAAACCCTTGAATCAGGACAAGAAGTCACGGTGCGGTATGCTTTAGGTATGAGGGCTTTTGGAAACTTGAAAATATCTCATTCCAGGTGTCTCTTATCTAAAATAGCACATGGCTGGGGGGGGGGGGATACATGTCTGACACACACTAATCTAAAGGCATTTACAGTAGAAGTCTTTCTTTGCCGAGAAATTTATATTTTTATATTTATATTAATTTATATTTATATTAAATCACCGTTTTTTATCGTCGCATCCGGTTACTTACACACCCTATAAACGATCTACATCCAAAGTTTACCCATTCGGCTACTTCTTCTTCAGTAACGCACTAAGTGTCTCTGACACATGGCGCTCTTGATTTCCAGACTATTTTCCTCCATTCTTCTCTGTCTTTTGCAGTTTCTTCTGCTTCCTTGATTGTCAAGTTTAGTCCCTTAATTTAGGTCTTTCTCCAGGACCTTTAGCCACATTGTTGTCTGACCTCCTCTGGGTTTCTTCACTTTCCGTCTAGCCTCTGCTAGCGCTTGCTTCGCTGGTGTTTCTTCATGTAATCTCTCTACATGTCCGTACTATCTCAGTTGCCTCGTTCTGATTGTGTCACTCCATTTTTGTTGTTTTGTTTTCTTGTAGAGGTTTTCGCTCGTCATTTTTCTCGGCCATTTTACGTTGATTGCTTTGCATAGTAGTTGTCTGGGAAGGAGTTGATCTTGTTCTCTTTGTTCTTATTCACTGTCCACAGTTCTGCATTAGCGAGTTGCAGTGATTCTAAGGACCCACAATAGAGGCATATGACCGAAAAGTTTATGGCCCCTAAAACTCCAAATTTTGGACATGACAGGAACCAGCTTCAGCTAGGGTAAATGTGGGTAATATCGCGCATGTGGTAATATCGCGCACCCCCCCTAAAAGGCACATTTTTTCAACAAAAAAAAAAAAAAAAGTTTTAGTTGGCGACTTTATATTAAGTATCCTTTCAATGTATTTCATTTACCTGTGCTATACATGTATTTCAGGAGCCAGAGATGAACAAAATAACCTAATATTTGGTATTTTCAATACTTGCTAAATCAGTAGTTTCTATACTAAATCCCATAGAGCTGATATCGCCCAGGCATGTTGTTATATCGCTCACTTTTCAAAGAATAAGATAAAATAAAATAAATGACAATGAAATAAAGAGAAAAGTCTTTCACAATATGTGTTATTTTGGGTATGCTACCTCTCACCATAGAGGTGTGAGAGCATGTGGGGTAAAGCACCCTGTTTTCACACTTTAGGTGTGAAAACAGGTGCGCGGATGTAGCCAAATGGTAAAATACACTGTATTTCAATGGGTGAGCTATATAACAAAATGATATAAGCGATATACCCGAAACTATGATGATATAACCCAAAAATTTAACCAGACTTTTAGGCCCCTGCTTAGCCGAGCAGGGGATGTGATTGGTATGAAAGAATTTCTCCATTTTTTTTATTTAAGATTTATTTTTGTATAAACACATAAAAAAAGTTTTTTAATGACACCAGATTATCTAAATTTGGAACATTTGGGTAATATCGTCACTAGGTGCGCGATATTACCCACATTTACCCTAACCAGCTGGCTGCTATAGTTAGTAGAAGAAACAGCACTCCCAGCTAGCAAAACTCATGTAAATTACATCATTTTTACATCCTTTTCTGATTGGTCGTGACATCATTGGATGATGTCAATTGTCGTTCCCAAGATGTCACATACGCAAGAAGTTTTTACGTGTCCCTTTGCATGGGTATTTTACATAAGTATATTTACATTTTAAAAAATACATATCAACGATATGTTTGAACTTAATGATAATGATGTATATAATTGACCAGCTGTAGGCCTAAAACATGTCTGAAACGTATAAATTTAGACATGTCAAAAAGATGTGATATGGAGATATGTACATGACATGTTGCAGGGATGACATTTATACCAGTGCTGCGTATACCCCCCTCCGAGTAGTGATTATAAATCAGATAGGATATTTAGGATAACTCTGAGAGATTGTAGACATCATATAGTTATGTCCATTTTATGTCAATGTATGACATGTACACAGGCACTCTGCATAGGAAGCAAACACCTGTTCTGTGAAAGACACTTTGCAGGCATTTTCCATTCCATACAGACACATTTAGCCTAGCCAGGAGGCCCAGATGTGATATCAGCCCAAAGCCAGAATTTCTTCTTATACAATTTGAAAAGACACAGAAAAGGTGTCCCATTATGTGCCTTGGCTGTCCAACTATAATTCACCAAGTCACTGTAACACAAGTAACACATTAAATGTTACTGAAGAAATTTAGTCCAATTTTGTCTCTTATTGCAGTATGTAGAATTGATTTCATCCAACTTTTAATCAAGAATGGGGGAATGCTGATCAAAATGTGATCACATTGCAAAATGAGACGCCTAGTGTTGGAGCTCAGAACTATGATAGGATATAGTAATGTCGACTTATAGATGTCATATTCTGATAAGATTGTGATGTCATAGATATGTCATATTGGAATAAATCCATACTCCTATTATTTTGACTTCACAATCTTGTCAGAATATGACCTATTACAGTTCTGAACTCCAACACTTGGTCTCATTTTGCAAGGTTGTCACATTTTGATCAGCATTCAGTCATTCTTCATTGAAAAGTTGGATCAAATTAATTGTATAAACTACAATGAGGGACAAGGTTGGACTAAATTTCCTCTGTGATATATAAGGTGTCACTTGTGTTACAGTGACTAGTTGAAATATAGTTGGATAACCAAGGCACATGGGTGGACACCTTTTCTGTGTTCTTTGAGATTGTATAAGAAGAAATTCTGGTTTTGGGCTGATATCACAGCTGGGCCTCCTGGCTAGGATAAATGCGTCTGTAAGGAATGGAAAATGCCTGCAAAGTGTTTTTCACAGAGCAAGTGTTTGTTTCCTATGCAGAGTGCCCATGGACATGTCATACATTGACATAAAATGGACATAACTATATGATGTCTACAATCTCCCTCAGAGGTATCCTAATTATCCTATCTGATTTATAATCACTACTGGGGAGGGGGTATACTCAAAACTGGTATAAATGTCATCCCTAGAACATGCTTGTAGATATCTCCATATCACATCTTTTTGACGTGTCTATATTTACATGTTTTAGACATCTTTTACAGCTAGTCATATATATGCCATTATTGTTTAGTCCAAAGGTATCACTGATAAATATGTCTCTTTTATATGAATATGTTTATATAAAATACACATAAATATTGTTACATCAAGAACCCATGCAAGGGGACACGTAAAAACTTCTTGCGTATGTGACATCTTGGGAACGAAAAATTATATCATGAAATTACTAGTTATTTTTATGTAAGGTGCTAGCTGGGCTGGTACCAGACAAAATGGTGCTGTACAGTGATCATCTAGCTAATCATCAGCCTAATGCGGAATAGGAAGATAGGCCTACTACTTTCTATGCAGGTTCTGAATAGGCCTAGGCCTACTCTAATTTTCAGTTGGGTTGCTAGGTGTTTGTTTGTGAATATGTGCTCTAGCTTCCGCATGGCATTGTTTGCAAGTTGTTTCGTTCTCTTTATATCGTCTGTTGTAGGCCTATCTAGGAGACTGCCCAGGATTTTGCACTTTTTCCAATCATACTATTCATAGCTGCTCTGCCTCGAGACGGTGAATTTTTCGGTCTTTGCTTTGATTATTTGTAGGCCTCTGTTTGTTAGCTTTGGCAGTGTTTCAGTCTTTTCAGCTTCCATGCGCTCTTTGGAGTTCGCATCGGCCCATCCGATGTCGTCTGCGTACTTGGGTCTGATTAGTGTTTCTTGTTTTGGGATGTCTCTTGTCTTCTGTGGATGCATTCGGCTTGCCATATGCAGGTCGGCACCCAACGATCTTGGTGCGTGTAGACTGCGTGTACGGTCATGGCGGAATGATTTCCGGAAAATAGTTCGGCATTATCTATGTGATTACAGGATACTGGTATATTCTTCCTTTCTACTACCCCTAAGATACCTACTAGATTAATTCATTTCTACATTTCGAGTAAATTACATTATATCAGATTAAGAAAAACTACTTAGTACCTTATGGCGTATAGATTTAGTGACTAAGTAGTCCCGGTGGCTTCGACTCCTTCCATTTTGGCAAAATCCGCCAACCCCCTCTACGGAGAATTGAAAATCACAACAAGAGCACATGTATGACTCGTACAGGTAGTATTATTTACTGTTTATAAAGAAGTGGTATGGTAGACAACTGTTGGGAATATGCAGTTCAAAGCGCAACCATCTATATTCGTCGTTTGGCAACTTACCGGTATTAATACTAGAGTTAGCGGTTCACAATAACGATTCTCTTGAGTCGACAGCCTCCTTCCGCTTTATTCAGCTTGTCATAGATCTATACACATCTCGGGATACACATAAGGTGAGTTCGGTAGCAGGTTTTTATTGGCCGGATATACCAGCCTGCCTACTCCCCCAGACCACCCCTCGCAAACACCCAGCTAAGTGTTATGTTCGTGAAGTAGTTTATTACGTATGACCAACGTCGTAGTAGACTAGTGAACGGATAGCATGTTATATGGGCAGTACAAAGACCGGAGGTGCCGCCGTTCACGGGAAGTCGTCACTCGCAGTAGCGGTAGACGTAAGTACACAACACTCCTCCACACTTAATATATATGCTGGAATAAACACAACATTAGACATCCCTTATTGGTGTCAATGAACTTAAAGTCTTTGAGTCTTTTTGAGAATACTGTAGTATACTATAAGGAGTCTTTTATCTCTTGAGATTACTGATAACGATAACTCTTATCTTTATGTGATGTTACTTTAACATGAACAGTAGTGTCAGAAACACAAATATATCAGTCTCTGAAATAGAACAGTTATTTAGGCACATAGTCATTGAACTTTGCTGGAGCCCTTCTAGGTCTCACAGATACACGTCTTGGAGACGGCACTCTCGGTGGAGTAGCAACCACCTGGGGTGGAATAGCTCTAGGTGGTTCCTCATAGGTAACCACGTCTTCCTGTGGCATGGCCGTAGCTGGCGTTTCAACAACTACAGGGTCATTATCACCTTTGGGTACATCACTTATGATATCCGTGATTGGCCTTTGCATAGGCCTGAGCTGTTCGTCATCAATGTCATCTTCGATGGCTTCGCCGGACTTTCGAAGATGGTCGACATGGACGTAACGGATGTTACGGCCGATTCGTACCAAGTACTGTACGGGACCCTTCCTAGACACTATGGATCCTGGTACATACTTTACGTCGGTGCCTCGGCAGTTCTTTACACATACTCTTTCTCCTTTCTCGAACTCTCTTAGCTGTGGCACTCGCTGGTCTCGATACTCTATCATTTTGTCCTGTTTTCCCTCCACCGTCACATGAAGGTCGGGTTTTATCATCGACAACCGCGTGTGGAGCTGTCTCTTGAGAAACAACTCGGATGGGGACACCCCTGTCACCGAGTGAGGAGTCGAGTTATACGACAGGAGGAAACTACACAGCTTTCTGTGAGTAGTCATGCCGGGTTTCTCATCCAATGTATGCCGCTTTAAGGCATTTTTCAGGGTCTGCACCGCTCGTTCTGCAAGTCCGTTGGACGCTGGATGGTAGGGAGCGGTCAAGGTATGCTTTATACCCTTGTTATGCAGGAACTCGCGAAACACTTCCGCGATGAATTGTGGGCCGTTGTCGCTCACAACCTCTCTTGGGAACCCGTTATGGGCGAACATCCGCTCCAGTACCTCTATGGTCTTTTCTGCGGTCGTAGATTTCATGAGCACTACATCTAACCACTTTGAGTGTGCGTCTACTACCACTAGGAACATTTCAGATTTATACTCTGCAAAGTCTATGTGCAGTCGGTCCCATGGCCTCTGAGGATATCGCCATGGATACATCGGAGATGCTGGTGGATCGTTCTTGAGACTCAGGCATGTTTTGCATGCTTTTATTAATGCTTCTATAGCATTGTCGATGCCGGGAAACCACAGGTAGCTACGAGCTAGTGCTTTCATGCGCACTATACCGACGTGCTCGATGTGTAGCTCTTCTAGCATTCGCTCCTGCAGTTTTAGTGCTGCCAACATTGGCACATCCGTTTTCGGACCCAATATTTTGGTCAGTGGCTTATGGTCGGTCAACAGTGTGAATGACCTACCATACAGGTACTTGTGGAATTTCTTAACTCCGAAGATAATGCCTAACGCTTCGCGTTCTATTTGGGCGTAGTTCCTCTCAGCTTTCGTTAGAGTCACTGACGCGTAGGCAATTGGTCGCTCCTCTCCGTTCTCGTCAACGTGTGACAGAACCGCACCAACTCCGTAAGGAGATGCGTCTGTCGCGAGGAGAAGCTCTTTGTTCACATCGTAATATGTTAACACTGTTTCACTTGTAAGGGCGTCTTTGACTTTCCCGAATGCCCCTTCGCACTCCTTTGACCACTTCCAGGGGACGTCATCTCGCAGGAGATTATTTAACGGAGCGAGAATTGTGGACAAATTCTTAACGAACCCACCATAGTAGTTGACCATCCCGAGGAATGTGCGAAGTTCTGAGACATCTTCTGGTGCTTTGGCGTCTTTTACTGCGCTCACTTTTTCTGGTATGGTACGACCCTCCTTGCTGATCACATGTCCGAGATATTGAACTTCGGGAGCCAAGAAGGAACACTTCTCCCGTTTCACTCTGATGTCATGCTTGTCTAGTCTTTGAAGTACCAGTTGGAGGCGCTTTAGGTGCTCGTCCTTTGTGGGAGCGGTTATCAGGATATCGTCTATATAGCAGCAAACACCAGGAATTCCTTGTAAGACCTGGTCCATGATCCTTTGGAAGATGTGTGGTGCTGTCTTTACCCCATAGGGAAGCCTAGTAACTTCGTAAAGTCCTTGCAAAGTGTTGATGGTCAGGTACTTTCTTGACTTTTCCTCCACCACCACTTGCATGTAGGCACTAGACAGGTCCAGTTTCGTAAACTGGCTACCACCCGCCAGCGTAGCGAATATATCCTCAGCTGTGGGTAGCGTATATGGTTGATCGACAACCGCACTGTTTATAGTCACTTTGTAGTCACCACACAACCTCATCTGTCCATTATCTTTTGGAACCACCACTATTGGAGATGCCCAATCACTTCTCTCGATGCGGCGATAAACTCCACTTTCCTCAAGCCTATTTAGCTCCTTCTTCACACCGTCTGTGAGGTTATAGACAATGGAACGCGCCTTTTTGAACTTTAGCGTGGCATCTGGTTTTAACTCAATTGTCGCTTCAAAGCCCTTTATCTCTCCTATCTCTCCTTTGAACACGGACTGATACTCATGCAGGAGCTGTTCCAGGGGCGTTGCATGTATCGCGAAGACATTTTCCCAGTCTATACGTATGGCTTTTAGCCAGGTCCGTCCGAATAACGGTGTACGGACGCCTTTCGCGATCACCAGTGGCAACTGTCTCTTTTGACCCTTGTACTCCACATGGACGTCGATTTCACCGAGTAGCTCAACTTTGTGTCCGGTGTACGATTTTAAGTTGATAGAAGCTTCGCGTAACTCAAAATCGGGGAAGAATTCTTTGTAGTCGTCCTCACCGACAATCGAAACTGCCGATGCCGTGTCTAAAGCAAATGTCATTTCGTTGTTTTCGACACGGGCATTCACTGTTATTTCTCCGTATTTTCCGCTTTTAACTTCAAACAGTGATGCGTAACTGACCTCTTCCCCTTGTTTTTCGTCGTCATCGACGTAATGTGCACGGCCTTGGCCTCGCCCGCGACCTCTTCCGCGGCCACGGTATGGACGTGAGCTACCTCTCGACTGAGATTGACCTTGAGCAGACTTCGTTTTGCAAGCCTTGGCAATGTGTCCAATTTTATCACAGTTGAAACACTGTAGATATAGGGCCTAGCCTACACAAATGCACAGTCACTTTTAGTTTCAGAGATCTACTTTCACTTTCATGGACTTCAGTTTCACTTTTGGGATCTGGAGTCTACTTTCAGTTTCAGGGACTTCACTTTACACCTTTTGTTGAACTTATGTTGACATCTGCAGGGAGAGACACTTTGTATGCCAGGCAAGATTGTCAACTTTACTCCGCGTGAATTTTCATCCCGTGGTCGTCGCCATTGTTATGTTCGTGAAGTAGTTTATTACGTATGACCAACGTCGTAGTAGACTAGTGAACGGATAGCATGTTATATGGGCAGTACAAAGACCGGAGGTGCCGCCGTTCACGGGAAGTCGTCACTCGCAGTAGCGGTAGACGTAAGTACACAACACTAAGTTTTACTGAAGCTTATTCTTTGCGAGGGGTGGGCTGGGGGAGTAGGCAGGCTGGTATATCCGGCCAATAAAAACCTGCTACCGAACTCACCTAATGACTATACCGGTACACACTACGGTCCTACGGGGGCACTGCACACGTTTTAAGTTTTAACCACTGACTAGAGGGTGCGTAAAAAAATTGGGGGGGGGTGGGGGTAAAAACAAATTCCACCTGTTTGGAGGGAAAAGGCCTGCGTGAATTCTTCGCTGCATATTAAAAGTACAGGTTTAGGAAGAACACACTGATGTCTTCCATGGTCTATGTGAAGTCCCAACTCAAGCTGTTAGGAGGACCGAACGCCTCTCTTCTATCATGTACAAAAAGTTCACAAAAAAAAACCCCAGGGGTGGGCATATCCGAAAACCCTGTAGCCAATACAGGACTGGTTGTAGCCAAGACATGTATTGGAAGGATGTGCAAAATATGGCCTCCCCATGGGCATTTTTCACGAAGCGCAGGAGGGGATGTGCCCAAACCCCCTCCTACCCCCACATGTAAAGGCAGTGATCCACTGCCGCGAATTTGCTGCGATTTTGCTGCGAATGACCCTCGTGCGAGGAAACACGGAGAAAACGTTCCAGCAGTGGATCTCCTGCTGCGAGTCCCTGCGGCAACGTCGCAGTGAGAGGCGTGTGGTTGCGAGTAAATTCGCAGAAATCTAAAAGTTTTGATTTTTACGAGTGTACTCGCAAGAGCCTGTCGTACGACTACATTCGCAGCAAACTCGCGGCAGTGGATCACCGCCTAAATTTTCGGAAGTCTAGATTTAAAATGGTGTGTTCTGCATTGATAGGAGGAGGGGAACAAGACCATGAACGATGATAGTGTCTTGGGCCCGTGTGAAACATACACACACCGGCCTATTTATTAACATTTAATAAAAATAACAGTTACAAAAAAGAAAAAAGAAATAATGCAGCCAGCTGCCTGGCTGCCCTGTCTGCCTGCCTGAGAGGGGAGATCAGCTGTGACCCAGTTATACAGGGCACAGGTGAGGAGAGGGTAGGTGGTGACCCCTAGTAATCAATACATGAACCAACCGTATGACTCTTGCTTCTAACCATTGATAGGAGGAGGGGAACAAGACGATTAACAATGATAGCGTCTTGGGCCCGTGTGAAACATACACACACCGGCAACTCCAAACAGAGATGGTTAAAAATAACTTTATATGAACAATAATAATAATAATGCTAACAATAAGTAGTTCACTGAAATATAGGTCTAACCGACAGACCACGACGAGGAGAGGCACTTTGATACTATTAAGTCCGATTCCATTTTGGCACTAAAAGGTTTTGTCAAATATATAAGGGCGGGCATGCTACTCCAATCGCCGGCTTGCCTGATGTCCTCTAATGAGAGGCCGAGGTTGTACATGTAGAGCGCTCTGGCGCGACGGAGGGAGTGCATTCCCACTCGCTCGGGATCCAGACCAGCCTGTCTCATCAGCCTTTTTAGGAAACCCAACAGCCTGCATAAGTGACTGGGATCAACTTGCCCCCTCTCGGGATCACAAAAGCTGGGGACAGGGGGTCGTCCGACGGGAACTCAGCCCAATGAGCACGCATCAAGGAGGCCGCGCATAGAGGCGAGTCTGGGGCTAAAGTCACTGGAACTCTGTGGGTCTTCTGGCCGTATTGGATTGTTTTCGATGAGGAGATAGACAACTCCATTCCCCAGTCCATGAAGGCAATTGCTCCCCGTCTGAGGTAATGGCCGTTCTCTTGAGTAAGCGTATCCGGCACAATGTTCGATTTCCTGAGTAGGGAGCAGAAGCTAAGGGCGACACAAGCCCATAGGGTCCTGTCCTCCACACAGTCCTGCTGCACATAGCTATGCATAGCTAGTAGATCCTTCAGAAGGAAGGAGGGGCGGACCGGGTCCGGGTCTCCTAAAACCCGACGAATCACGGCGAGTGTCATGATGAAACTGAAATCCGACCGGATGTGTTTCACGTCCCGGCCGACGTAGCTGTTCAGAGATATCACCCCACTTATATAGTTCTGGATGGTTCTGTACTTGATGGTTTCTGATAGGAAGACTGCGTAACGTGACATCAGCCGCTCGTCTGTCGGCACAGCTGCGCACCATATTGTGGCACAAAACTTGACATACTTCCGCCACTGTGATGCTTTGGTCTTCCATGTCCCGCTGGACCAGGCTTTGCTGCGGAGCTCGGCCGCCCTCAGGTCCAGTCCCGACACCCCCGGGCCGCCTCTTCAACAGAGAAACACCGGTAACTCATTTGTACTAGATACTCGTGAGAGTGTGTCCGCCAATATATTATCCTTGCCGGGAAGATAAACACCCACCAAGTGAAAGCTTCTGGTGACGGACAACCAGGAAATGTCCCTAAGTAACTGCATAGAGGAAGGGTTACAACTTCTGCCCGTGTTTATTGCTGCTACAACTTGTGTGTTATCCGACACGCACTGCACCTTGTGGCTGCTCCACAAGTGACCCCATCGCTCGGCTGCTTCGAGGATAGGATACAGTTCTCTGACGTTAATGAGACACAGTGGTTATGCCGGTCACCGGGCGTGTGTATGTCCTTGTACCACTGACCGCAGAGCCAGTCGGCCCCCGAGTATGCACCGAAGCCCGAGCCCCATGCATCCGTGCACACTATAGTAGTGTGTTCCGGCGTCTCGATTATCCACGCTTCTCCGTTAAACCAGGACGCGAATTTACGCCACCAGTCGATGTCCTCGGCGAATGAACGCGACAACGTGACATAACGTTTCTTGGAGGAGAAGCAACTCAGCATGGCTATAACGTGATGTGAGAAAGTTCTGCCGCCGCGGACAAGCGTGGCACAGTGCTCTAGCACACCGCACAACCGCTGGAGCTGCTTCCTCTTCGCCCTGCGGCGACCAGTGAAGAAAGCGAGCTCGGCGCCCAGCTTGTCCAGCTTCTCCCGAGGGAGTCTGAGTTGCATGTTGATGGAGTCCAGTTCCACCCCGAGGTATATCTGAACTT
Organism: Harmothoe impar; assembly: GCA_947462335.1. Lineage (NCBI taxonomy): Eukaryota > Metazoa > Annelida > Polychaeta > Phyllodocida > Polynoidae > Harmothoe > Harmothoe impar. The sequence goes on along the minus strand of OX381705.1, from coordinate 39,357,392 downwards.
GACTCAGTGAGCGGACCTTCTTGTATGATATATAGAAACCTAAAGACCGGAGGGTCGCGTGCAGAAATAACTGAGCCTGCTTGCACGCATCATAATCCTGCGCCATAACTAAGAAGTCATCTAAGTAGTTGACACAGAAAATACCGTGTGCTGTCAGATACCTGGATATAGAGTCCGTGATGCTATTGAAAATATAAGGGGCCACCCTTGTGCCGAATGACAAACAGTTATCTTGTATGAACATGTCCCCTTCCCCGAGGTCCCAAACCAGACCCTGAACCCTGCGGTCACCGGGCCTGATCAACACTGAACGGTAGGCCGCCGTTACGTCTGTTACCGCCATGTAGCAGCCCTGGGACATCCTGGTGGACACAGTGTCAATTGAACTATAACAAAAAGGTTTGGATGTTTTGGTCATATAACTGTTAATAGAGTGCGACTCGGGCACGGCTCGCATCCGTGATGGGCCGAACTCCGCCCGAGGACTTGGGCACTGCACCCTTGGCGTGGACGCAGTGGGGTCGGCTCTCAACTGCGGATAACTTCCCTGTAGACAGTTCATCTCTAATTATATCCGAGATTTCTGATTCGGCCTTGACCGTGGCTGAGTCATAATTACTACAAAAATAACCCTCCAACTCTGCCCCAGGGTCTACTAGTTTGAAACCATGACAAATGCCATCCAGAATGAAATGAGCATCTTTGTCCCAGGAACCCTTGCCATAAATTTCCGAAGGCCCCCCGGCTAACATGGAACGCCAGCCCGCTAACCTAAGCTGAGATCTAACACCACAAATGTAATGATCACCCCTGGCATCCCACAAAGGTACATAATCCTGGTACATTTCAATTAAATGCGACAAATTCTCTGTACAACAAACATTATCATGAGTAACAGGAAACAAATCAGATAAAGACATGTCATAAGTGGAATCTTTACTGAAACGCGTCGTCCCCCGGGAAAGCGAGCACTCTGCCTCCGCTGGTGCTCTCGTCCGCGTAGTATAAGGCCGTTCCGCGGGTATCCTCGGACCTAAGCAAAGAATCTCCGGCACCTCCAACGCCTTGAACTGCCGCGGACATGACTGCCTCGGCGAGGGATGCCTCACGGGTGAGTCTTTTAGCCGAGGCTCGAATGGCCGCAAGTTCTAACTCTACTTCCCTGAGTCTCCTCTCTTTCTGTCTCCTTTCCTCTGCTGCTGTCTCTGTAGTCTTAGCCTGCTCCATAGCCTCGATTTGCGCGTCCAACTCAGCGTCCGTCAGTGATGACGGATCTTGTTGGCGGCTGTCCCTCGGGTCTTGCCCCGGCGTGGGGGGGTAGGCGCTCTGCCGGTGTCCTGGTTTCCCTCAGAGCCTCCATTGCCGGTCGCCGCCGGCTGCTGGGATCCCCCAACTGCCCCTGGCTCATCTGTCTGTTTGGTGCCCCTGGCAGGGTTGGGCACCCCACAATGGCTGCAGGTCTTGCTATTGCCATTGTATGTGCCACTACAGGCCCTAGGAGGCCAATTATACAATAAATGAGCCTCCGAAATCAGCGTGAGCGATATTGGGGGGCACTACCGCTACCGCAGAATCCGATTTCAGTCAAAGTGTAATGTTTTTTGAACCATTAATGGTTTATATCGAGCTAGACCATTAATGTACCTCATTATTCAGTACAGGTCTTCTGGTATTTGGTGGGTAATGGCAGATTGGGCGAGTTGTTGTGCTCCTCGATTCAAAGGTCGCAGCAGTAGCCTCGGGAAGACGCTGTAAAAGTGGCAAAAGTTGCGTCAGTTACTGCAGCTTGTTCCCGGCGTGGTGGCTCTGTTCTAGCCTTACTACTGGTACCGTAAAACGATTGCAGCGCCCCCGTTGTGTGAAGGTGGTGTATTGTCGCCAATTCCAAGGCCAGTGTCGCCACTTTTTGGCGACATGGCGACAGCTGCCCACCCCTGCGGCCCCCCACCTGAAATTGTAAACCCTAGGACCAGAAGTGACTATAAAAAAAACTACCCCATTGTTAGGCCTAAAACAGCTGCCTACAAAAAATCTGCTCCGTATGTTGGTAAATTACTCTGGAACTCCCTTCCCTCAAAAATCCAGGATTCAGAAAACAAAGCTGTTTTCAAAAGCCGTATTAAAAAATGGCTCGGTACAAACGGCCCGTATGAATGGTGGGTGCAACCCCCCCTCCCCCACACACACACACACAGCCGCCCAGGTCAGCAGAAAAGTGGGGTTACGATCCTATACATCTCAGGCGGCTCAGGTTATAATTATAGCCCCATTGAGCCGTGTCCCACACGCCCAGGTCAGCAGGAGAGTGTTGTGACGATCCTATACAGGGGGTCTGGATGGGGGTCCCAATTTTCCCTGTCGATTTTAAGAAATGTCCATGTCGCCCTGTCGATTTTAAGAAATGACCATGTCACCGTGTCGATTTTAAGAAAAAGCTATGTCCCATGTCACTATCTCTTAAATTCTTCATGTCGCATGTCACTAAGCCAAAAAAGGCCCATGTCGCCGTGTCGATTTTAGTGGTCCACACCCATCATACATCTCAGGCTGCTCAGGTTATAATTATACTTTTATAGGCTCATTGAGCCGTGTCCCACACGCCCAGGTCAGCAGGAGAGTGTTGTGACGATCCTATACTTCTCAGGCTGCTCAGGTTATAATTATAGGCCCATTGAGCCGTGTCCCACACACCCAGGTCAGCAGGAGAGTGTTGTGACGATCCTATACTTCTCAGGCTGCTCAGGTTATAATTATACTTTTATAGGCTCATTGAGCCGTGTCCCACACGCCCAGGTCAGCAGGAGAGTGTTGTGACGATCCTATACTTCTCAGGCTGCTCAGGTTATAATTATAGGCCCATTGAGCTGTGTCCCACCCGCCCATCAGCAGGAAAGAACAATTGGATTTGCAGCAACGCACTGTTGGTCTGCTGCCCCCCGCACCTGCAAGGTGCGGCGGTCTGTGTTGGGCCTACTGTCTGATCCCTGAATGGCGGTACTTCCAAGTTCTATTGACTCTAAATACATTACAACAAGTAATGCAGTCTTACAACAAGTAATGCAGTCTGTGAATATATCAACATGACATAGTTTTGCATAACCTTACCTAGTTATTTCTGAATGACATGGTTTTTATAATATATTATTCCACCGAAATTCAGCAACAATTGGTGTTGATACTTCTCATTTGAACATGGTGGCCTGAATCAAACTGAGGCTTGTTGTGGAGATATTTTAGAACAAATCTGAGGGCATGACTGCATTCTACAGCCCATCTTTCACCAATGTGACACCATAGCTGATATCCATTTGGGCCTGAATATATCGTAGGGCTCTGACAATGTGGTAGGGAGAACAGATCTCACTTCCTGTAGTGGCCATATTTGTTTGGGACTAATAGTACATAAAGTATTCACTAGATGTCATTTAATGTATTGTCCACCTGGTGGAATATTGTAGGGCATGCGCAGGTAACTCTAAACAATGGCGCTGGATATAAACACCAAGAAAACGTGTGCATTCAACCCAGGAATCAACCTCCTGCTCTATATAAGCAGTGATATGCATTTATCCGACATAGCAGCTGGCTTAAGCAACGTTCGTGGATGAGGTAGGCATACACAGGGAAACCGAGAAGTGAGCAGGACACTAGCTGCACACCATTATAGGGTGAGGTCGTTAGGCAAGTCAGTACCCAAAGCTGTGCTGTAACTGTACAACAACGCACTAGAGCTTTGCTTTAAACCTTCAAACTCGTTTTAATTCTGTTTAACTTTTTGGGGGGTTAAGGGGGAGGGGCTTTTTTCTTTTTTCCTGACCATTGATAGTCAGCGCGAGGGGATAAGGATGAAAATAAAGGACAAACACCACCTCCACTTGTTTCCGAGGTCCCAAAACCATTGGGATCCCAAACTGGTGCTGAAGTCCCTAAACCACCAGGACCTTCACCACCAGATGCGCACCCAAAAGCCTCTGGGTCGCAGAGTGGGAATCATACTCCATCAGATTCTACCCCACTGAGCAACTCAAATCCTGGTTCATCGGGATCCTTTCCCCAAAGACCCTCTGCCATCAGGGTTAAATGAGGAACCAAATGAGGGAAACAATGAACGTGGCATTGAGTCAAAGTTGGCAGAGATATGGGCTAGCATGAAACGGGCTCAAACACCCTCGCCCTCCAATGAGCCATCACCATCAGCGCTCGGAGTATCACTATCACGCCCTATCACATCTAAGGACCAAAGTTCACGCAAGACAACACCCTCATTTCTGCCCACACCAATTGGGCAGACATCGTTCTCAGGGAAGGCGTCTTCACCCCCAGCCCCCAAAAGAACCGTCCAAGAGGGAAGCCAAAGCAATGTTACGAGAAGGTTTGGCAAAGATCTGCAGGGAAACAAGACCCCCCTGGTACAAGGGAGAAGGGAACATGAACCTCATTCTACGAAACGTAAACCAATCAACCGAATCAATCTAGATAACAAATTTAGTGCTCTGTATGATGGCGTGATGAGCACAGCACCAAAGGACAAACCAATGTCAAAAAAACACAAAAAAAACATCATACAGTGGAACTGCAGAGGATTCAGGGCTAACAAGGAGGACCTCAAGCTCCTCTGCTCGGACTTCTCCCCTATAGCTGTATGCCTACAGGAGATCAAGGTAACATCAGCAGAGACTGTGGAAATGACCGGCTACAACACCTACTGCATGATCCCAAGCCCCAACTTTCCATTGGGAGGGTCTGAGATACTGGTCTCCACATCTCATCCACAACACCAAGTGCAGCTCAACACCCAACTCCAGGCAGTGGCAGTTAATGTCACAATCAACACCCCAGTGACGATCTGCTCAGTCTACCTGCCACCATCTGGAGAGGGCAAACCAAAAATTTCCCGCAAAGATCTCTCAAACATTGTGAAACAGCTTCCACAACCTTACATCTTGCTTGGAGACATGAATGCCCATAACAGAATGTGGGGTTCAAAGAAGAACGATGAGAGAGGACAGAGTATTGAACATCTAATAGATCAACAATCCCTGTGTTTCTTCAACACCAAGGTACCCCCTTACCAACATCCAGCAACTGGGACACTCTCATCTCTTGATCTTACACTATGCCACCCAAAGATTTTCACAGATTTCCAGTGGCATGTGCACGATGACCTGTGTGGAAGTGACCAATATCCAATAATCCAATAATAACAAAGAAAAACAACACCAGACAACGACAAGAACCCCACCTGGAAGGTAAATTGAGCTGACAGGGACCAATTTAAGCACCTCTACCAAAGAACCAAGCAATGGAAGAGGAGGTTCCAGCAGACGACTTTACCAGGAACCTCCTGGATGTAAGCCATCGATGCATCAGCAAAACCTCCAAGTCGCCATCAAAGAAATCCAAGCCATGGTTCGATGAGGTATGCCAGCGTTCCGAGGAGGAGAGGAGGGCAGCTCAAAATTGTTTTAATTCCAACTTTTCACCCTCTAATATGGACAAGCTCCTTCAGGCTAAAGCAAAAACTAAAATCATATTTAAAGAAGCACAGAGAGAATCCATTCGCATATTTGTTAGCACCCTTACTTTGAACACACCCATGAAATTGAAGAAGGCTTGGAAAGCAATAAAACTGATGAATAGTGATCCATCCCAAACAGTTCACCAACTTACAAAAAATGGAAATAAGGAAAATTCAATACAGACCAAAGAGGAGATTGCTGAAGCATTAGCCTCCAAGTTTGCAGATGTATCTTCTGGTGGAAATTACACAAGAGGTCACAAAAAGAAAAAGGAGCAGGAGCAACTCAAATTCAATTGAAACAATGATGAGCAGTACAACATAGAGTTCTCAGGGGACAAATTATACCATGCCCTTCAAACAGCCAAGGACTCCAGCCCAGGACCAGATGACATCCACACCAGATGCTGAAAAACCTACCTGAGGAGCAACTTGTCCTTCTGGCAATACTCAACAGTATCTGGACTACTGGAAGATACCCAGTATCCTGGTCAGATGCTATTGTAGTCCCAATCCCAATCCAAAAACCCAGAAAAGACCATAGAAAACCTGTCAACTATAGACCGTTAACCATGATGAGTTGTATAGCCAAAACTATGGAAAGAATGGTGAACAACAGACTGGTCTGGTATCTGGAGAGAAACAACCTCCTTAACCCTGCGCAGTGAGGTTTCCGCAACCAACGCAGTAGCATTGACCATCTAGTTAGATTGGAGACCTACATTCGGGATGGTTTTGCCCAAAAAGAACATACAGTGGCAGTTTTCTTTGACTCCAGACTGATGGCACACAGTTGTAGGTCTCGGACCACCAAAACATTTCTCACTATAATTTAATGTACAATAACATGCCCTAAAAGTGGTCAAAGGTTATTCAATCTCATCAAAATTATGCTAATACTTTAGAGCCATGTTAGTTATTCATTATGAGACCAGAAAATGCCCACTTTTAACAATCCAGTCTTTTTTTATTGACCTGTGAAGGCAATCCATCTTGGTTTTTGCTGCAGAACTCACAATTTCCACCTTTTTTCCACAATTTTATTTTAGCCTACTCTGACATTGGGTATTGCTTGCTAATTTCTATTTCCCATATCAGAACAAATCACAGATTTTATAAATGCATAATATCAAAGCTTGCCCTAATTCCCATTTACTAATATAAACCAATCAGAGGCCACAATGTCTGAAATGCCTAGATTTACTGTATGATCGTTTTCACCGTAGTCTCGTTTTGGTGGTCCGAGATCTGTATGAGCCTGGAGTTTCCACTGCTTCCCGACTATGCCTATGGCTGCGCTTTCCCATGCTGCGGTAGACTTACAGCATATCAAAGGCCTGTCCCTCTCACACCATGTCTATGTGGTGTCTCATAGATTCGATCTTCCTGGATACGATCATCCAAGGTAGGCCTTTGACCTCCCTTTTTTACTTGTGGAAAACTTAACCTATTAAATGGCAGCCTGGCAGCAACGCGCCCTCCAGACAAACTACCTTTATTAATTTGTGGAAAACTGAAACTTGAGTAAGTCTCCTCTGCAAAGTCAATGGGACGTTAAACTACACAAACAAACAAACAAAAACAAACAAACAAAGCCTTAAAGTAGCATTATCACAGAAGAATAAGAAAAATATTATATCGTTCTATTTCTTATTTGTGTTGATGCGCCATGCTTTTAGGATGAGGAAACTTTGAGGAAGCTTTCACAGCTTGTACATTGGGCTTGTACACAGGGCTTGTCCACAGGGGTACAGGCAGTGGCAGCGGCATCACCCCCCTCCTGGTAAATTGAGAATACACATAGTATAACGTTCTACAATAAATCAAAGCCGCAGGACTTTACAACAACTTTGACAATACATGTATTGATAGAAAGCTACGTTTCTCCTCTACCTAATGTGCATAATAGAAAATGTGTGCGGCATAAATATTTTGAAAAATTCATAAATTCTTAACAAGTGTATTTGCCCTTTAAATATTTCTGGCCCACAAAATCCGATTTTAAAATGTAATATACAAAACAATAGCAGAACATGTCCTCTAGTTGACTTAGTTGACTTAGCAATTTCACTCCCCCTGTGTTAGTGGGGACCTTCATGATGGGGGCATGAAGGAGTAGAATAACTTCATCGGGAGCCTTCCACAATACCAATGGGCATACCGGATTCGTAAAAGGCGACAAAACTTCAGGGGTATAAGACCCCCAGTTGGTAAGGCCACACTTTTTTTTATTCTTTGGGTTACAGACACCATGAAAATTTTCCCAGGTACGGAGGACGAAAAAAAAAATTCAAAAAAAAATAAAAATTTGTCTTTCACGTTTTACTACCTAAAATCTTTAATAAGGCCACACTTTAAAAAAATTCGGTTTCCGGTGGAGCGGCTGGGTGTGATTGCTCAAGCACGCCAATTTTTTTTTTTTAATTTTTAAAATCTTTTTTTTTTTTTTATTAAACTGAGGACTATTTACAGTCATTATAAGTACATTGTATCCCTTACTTAAAATTTATCTGAGAAATATACCGATATCAGGTTAATACTACCGTAAAACCTCGCGTATAAGCCTAACTCGCGTATAAGCCGCACCCTGACTTTGGCCCGATCCTATAAGCCGCAGATGGTCTCTGAATGATACCTGAGAAAAACTCGCGTACTAGCCGCACCCCTAGCTATGCCCTGAGGATATTACAGCCATTCTTAGTTCCAGGGTCTTGGTGTACCCCTACAGTGTCGCGTTTTGTCAGCTTTATCATACCCAGAGGTGTAGCGGGGGCAAGCTAGGTGTCTGGTGAGGGGGGGGGGGGTTGCTACACTGCGACAATGCTGAACCAGGAAAGCTTTAACACCCCCCCCCCCCCCCCCCGCCATGATTATATTCATGCATGGTTAAGGCTAGCATTGTCTTAGGGCTGAGGTGCGAGTGTGTTGCATTGTCTTAGGGCCGAGGTGCGGATATGAGGCATAGACACTGCTCACTCACCTTACACAACACCCACCCCCCACCACTTGTATGTGATTCCTTGAGCTGTGTTAAGGTGACTTTATGGTCATTTTGGAAATCACAATTTTGAAAAACTCGCGTATAAGCCTCACCCCGACTTTGGCCCGATTCTATAAGCCGCACTGGCGATCTGATTCACGTACTAGCCGCGTCTTCTATGCGAGGTTTTACGGTAGGCCTTTGCGTTACAATGAGCCTCATATCCCAACCAGTATATGGCTCCATGGAACAAGAAAAAAAATGAAAAAGAAATTTTCAAAAATATTTTTCGGAAAAAAGAAAGATTTTGCGGCCGCCCGGGTGAGTTTTTTTTAGCCCACACGCTCCACCGGAAACAGAATTTTTTTAAAGTGTGGCCTGATGGTCCGATTTACACGCCGTAAAAATGACATATAGCAATTTAATTGGAGATTCAAAATTTTATTTTTAGAGCGGGGGTTTTCATGGTAGTGCGGCGGGCCTGTAACCCAAAGAATAAAAAAAGAGTGGCCTAATGCTACTTATTCTTTCATTCTACCTTGTATGTTGAAAGAAAACGGACAGAAGAATTGACATACCAGTAGTCAATTTCATTTTCCTCCACATTTGTTTACAAATGCCACTTTACTAATTTTTCCAAAAAAAATATAAAAACTTTTTAGTTGTGTTATTTCCCTTCCTAGATTCCGTAAAACGTCATGCTAATAACAGCCAAAGCCTTGTTCTCTTTTTAGAGTCGAGTTTTACCTCGGGTGGTTGCAGGTCTCCAAACTGATTTTACCTAAAACATCTAAAACCCAAACTGTGCATAAACCTAGGGTCTGACCCATTTATAATTGCGTCCCTTTTAAATTTTTTTCATGTTTTGCAGGATAAAGCATGGAGTTAGGCACGAATCCTCCCAGTGGTATGCTGTCAAATATGTCCGGCTACACATTTGAGAACTTTGAAGATGAAGTCTCTAAAGAAAGTGGTGACCTAACTGTGGATGCCAGGTAAAATCGCAATTTACAGTTTACAGCTATAGCTACAGGATAATCAATGATGCCAGTCCTCTGATGTTAACGTAATTCAGATATTTATGAAATATTCTTTAAAAATAAATTTTTTTTTAAATATAATACATTTATGTAGATTAACATGACATGGTCTCTATGATCCTGTTTCTATTGTAATATACTATGCCCAGGAGTAAAACACTGTACAGCTGTATGACAGTATACTTGACATACGCTACATTGAAGCTATTCAAACCGAAGTACTGTACCATCAGGTTTAAGGGCCGGGTATTGAATAAGCGCTGCTCTCATATAAGCCCCGGGGATATGGGGGTCATGAATTAATTCTGGCATTGTACTACTTAGGGTATCCACGCACGCACGTGGTCGCGCCTGACGCGCGCTATAGCACTGAGTTTTGGGTTGGGTGTAAAAAGTGGAAGGTGGAGATGGAACCTAAAACGAGAAAAGCTTCTATTTTCCTAAATAAGCTATCTAAAAATCGATGGATATTTTTTCTATAATTGGGATGAAATTCCCTATTGCTTGGTTGCCAAAATACTTGCCTAACTGTTGCATTTAAGTTATTATCACTTATCAAAGATATGAATTACGGGCCTACCACGTGGGTTACTACTGTGGTGAGAGTGTGAGGGTGGTGACATCAGCGCTGAGCCACGTGCTACTCTCCTCGTCTTGCAACTACTGTAGGACACAAAAGTGTACTGCAGGATTCTCTATCCCTTATAAGGGGAAGATGGGTCGCTGCTTTACTCACCTAAACATGTATAAATTGTACTGAAAACGTACCACATACCTCTCTAGCCTATAAGGGGAAGATGGGAATAATGGTACGCTGCTCCACCCACCTGTAAATGTATGTGGATACTTGCTGTTGTCTCCCCTATAAGGGGAAGATGGGAATAGTGGTACGCTGCTCCACCCACCTGTGCATGTATGTGGATACCTACTACTGTCTCCCTATAAGGGGAAGACGGGAATAGTGGTACGCTGCTCCACCCACCTGTAAATGTATGTGGATACTTGCTGTTGTCTCCCCTATAAGGGGAAGATGGGAATAGTGGTACGCTGCTCCACCCACCTGTACATGTATGTGGATACCTACTACTGTCTCCCCTATAAGGGGAAGATGGGAATAGTGGTACGCTGCTCCACCCACCTGTAAATGTATGTGGATACTTGCTGTTGTCTCCCCTATAAGGGGAAGATGGGAATAGTGGTACGCTGCTCCACCCACCTGTAAATGTATGTGGATACTTGCTGTTGTCTCCCCTATAAGGGGAAGATGGGAATAGTGGTACGCTGCTCCACCCACCTGTACATGTATGTGGATACCTACTACTGTCTTTCATATAAGGAGAAGATGGGAGTTGTGGTACGCTACCCCACCCACAAACCTCTCTCTCCTATAAAGGAAAGATTTGCGACTGAATAAAGGGATATTGACCTTTATTCAGTAGTTTGAAGTAAGATGTATGAACCCATATCTATATATATATCAGAATTTCTATCTAAAAAAATTATCCGGAATCCTGAATCATTTTTCAATGAGGATTGTGGGTTCGAATCCCACCTTGGTACAAATGGTAGTACATTTTTTTAATTATCTATATATACCATTTGAAGCATAATTCCACCTCTATTGAGGGTGGTACGCCACTTAAATCAGTTGAAGCTGTGTGAAGTCACCTACTTTTGCAGGGAATGGGTTCTAATCTACTGAATAAAGGCCAATTAACCAATATATCAGTAGATTCGAAGTATGGGATGTCAGGGGAAACATGTTTGGGACCACCTACCGGTACTTTTGTCACCGGTTGGTGGCTGGCCTATGTACCAAGTAACATGTCACCAGAGTACCCAAAGTGTACCACAAACCTCTCTTCCCTATAGGAGAAGATGGGAGTTGTGGTACGCTGCTTTACCCACCAGAGCACCTACTTTTGTTACCAGTTGGTGGCTGGTATAGTTCAATATGCCCTTTATTCAGTAATGAATGAATGCTAACTTCTCTCGTAATTCTAATCTACTGAATAAAGGCCAATATGCCCTTTATTTAGGAAAAGCTGACCTCTCCCATACTTCTACTCTGAATTAAATTATGGAAATTTGCTTTGCGTTTTAGTGTGCTACTGTAGTGCCCTACTGAAGCTGTGCATCGCACGTTGTTGAGGACCGCTGACATCAGCACTCCTACCGTCACATTTGTCATATCTAAAACAGCCTGACCTAGATAATATTATGACGGTGTAGATTTCAGGTGAGAGTGACAGAGGGTGTGAGTGATGTGGGGGAGGGTGGTCTCGTAATTAAACAGCATTCCTATGGTGGTGCCCTTCCCATTGTATAGCACAACGATCCACCAACCCTGTGGGGACTCAAAGTAATAGAATGCCAAAGAATTACTGTGTCTGGCAAAAGGGAGGGCGAGGGGTGTTCAGCCCTTCCTCAGCCAAGTGTTGCCCTCCGCTGTGTTACAAGTACTGTAGGACACAAAAAAAATGTATCACTTGAGACCTATCCCAGCCAACATTTGGTGGCTGGTTTAGGTCCCAAGTGTACCCAAAATGTACCACATTACTCTCTCTCCTATATATGGGAAGATTTACAACTCAATAAAGGGAATATTGGCGTACCACAACTCCCATCTTTCCCTTATAGAGGATAGAGGTAAGTGGTACGTTTTGGGTCATATTGACCTTTATTCAGTAGAGAAGGATGGGAGAACTCGGCCTTCATTTCTACTGAATAAAGGACATATCGACCTTTATTCAGTAGAGAAGGATGGGAGAACTCAGCCTTCATTTCTACTGAATAAAGGGCATATCGACCTTTATTCAGTAGAGAAGGATGGGAGAACTCAGCCTTCATTTCCACTGAATAAAGGGCATATCGACCTTTATTCAGTAGAGAAGGATGGGAGAACTCAGCCTTCATTTCCACTGAATAAAGGGCATATCGACCTTTATTCAGTAGAGAAGGATGGGAGAACTCAGCCTTCATTTCCACTGAATAAAGGGCATATCGACCTTTATTCAGTAGAGAAGGATGGGAGAACTCAGCCTTCATTTCCACTGAATAAAGGGCATATCAAGCTATATTCAGTAGAAAGGTAAATGTATGTGGATTCCTACATTTGTCTCCCCTATAAGGGGAAAATGGGAGTTGTGGTACGCTGCTCCACCCACCTGTACATGTATGGAACTACCTACTACTGTCTCCCCTAAAAGGGGAAGATGGGAGTTGTGGTACGCTGCTCCACCCACCTGTACATGTGTGTGGATACCTACTGTTGTCCCCCTATAAGGGGAAGATGGGAGTTGTGGTATGCTGCTCCCTACTGAACAAAGGGTATATCTGCGTTTATTGACCCAGGGTTACCCTGGGTCTCTGTGAGACGGTTTTCCAGCAAAAAACAGAGTTTGGTCAGCTGACTTTGAACTGTTCCCCTGCATTTGTTTTTTCATTTATCAGATCGAAATAAAGACATGCATATGAATTGAAACAAACTGTACCTCCCTCTTTTTTTCAGTTTGTAAAAAGAAAAAGAATTGTAATAGAAAAACGCTCTTGAAAAAATGTCAAAAACTACCCGAAAACAGAGTCTGTGTGAACTAATGCTGAAGATAGGCCAGTGACCTTGAATCCTGACTTTAAAAGATGCACGTTCACACAGACTTCCTATACCTACAATGGTTAAGAGCAGGTGAGACGTTTTTATGAGACGCTTTTGAGGTACACACAGAATAATTAAGGACCTTTCATTTGATGTGTAATATAAGGCCCTGGTGGGATAGGTTGTGCATGAGAGGTCCGGCGAAACGGAAACGGCGATGGTGTTGCTGCTGACGCTCCGATCGACTCGCTTTTTGGCTGAGACGTAAAACAGCGGTTACGCGCTGCTGGGCGCTGACGCCCACAGCCACCTGCTCGCCCCCAGCCACCTGCTCGCCCCCAGCCACCTGCTCACCTACAGCCACCACCTGGAATTCGATTATATATGGCTTCCAATACATGAAATTAGGGTAGCTTTTTATGGCGATTACGATTCTGCTGTCAGAAATGAGAAAGAACGTATTGTACTCAAATTAGATCACGCATTCGAATTCATTTTTGATGCCAGAATTGACACTCACACGCTCCATTTTTGAGGTCTGTCATGGAGGTCTGTCATGTCATGGAGGTCTGTCATGTCATGGAGGTCCATGAAGGGTTTAGCCCTCCTGAGTCAAGTGTGATCAAGTGGATATACATGTACTGGAATACTATATACATCATTGTAAAAGCCCTGGGTCACTTGTGATGTATATCACACAATCCATCTTTTAATATATAGCTGGATGAGATAGTATTTACTTATACTGCATGTTGCGTTCTACTATACTTGCAAGGCCGCAGAGGCTGGGCCTACAAAACGTACCAGAATGTACATTTCACCTCCCTCCCACATCGGGGGAGTAGGATCCGGTAGGCCTACTGTTGGCCTAGATAATATTCATGACGTTGTCGATTTCCCTGCTCAAATTAGTGTGCCTGTTAAAGTGTAACAGCTGACATAAGACCCTGTCCCCTACTACTGCAGTGTTGGGGACGAGTTGAAATTAACACCATTAGCCCGGGGTGACCTAGTTAGGGATGGGCCGCCTGTAACCACCCAAAGTAGGCAGAAGTAGGCCACACCCACTGCCTTCTACATAGCGGTGTATGGTGCCATGTGGTGCGGTCCGTTTGCTGTGTTCACGTTCCACTTTTTGACCAACCCCGTACCCCGCGCATTGGATACCCCAAGTAGTACAATGCCTTAATTCTTAAGCACTAAAAATGGATCTTAAATAAGCACCTGTCTTATATAGGGCTCCTGGGTGTTAGGCCGTCGGGGCGGCCGTGTCTGACCCCTAGAGCCTCCTGCATTGCTCTTTAGGTGTTTCCCCACTCAGAACTACACAATGTATGTCACTATTTCACTTTTGCCCCTGTTACTTTGTTTATTTGTATTTTATTGACTCAGGTAGGTCACTACCTGAGTCTTATGCGACGCCTTGGTGAGACGCTTTTTTTTGAAAGGCAAAAAAACTTCAACTCCTTTTTTTAACCAGAAAAAGGAATTTCCCATAAAAAATTCAAAATCCCACATCAAATACAACATTTCCCCTAACTTATGTCGCTGGAATTACCCTTCTAAAGTGAAGCATTATATGAAAAAAAAGGATTACAAGAAAGCATTCCAAAAATCGTCTTGGTCTTTCTGCCATGTAGGCAAACATCAAAGTACCGTTATCGACACATGTTCGTCTATGGCAGTAGTAGTTAATCCAATCTGATGACCCGCTGAGACGCTTTTTTTACGACCAAAAACTCGACAGGACAGCGCTGGAAATGATGGAATCGACGCGAGTTGACTGCCACTTTTGAAGTCTCGTCTCCTCTCGCCGTTCGCGAGAGGGTGCGAGATTCGGAAATTGTTGTTGTTTTGACAATTTTCGGCGCGCCGAGGAGTGGATATCTCGCGAACTAGTCCGTTTTGAAGGCTCAAACCTGTCCCATTCTCTTTATTTTCGAATTCTAGGCCGAAAACATGTACTGGAGGGTGGAAATGATGCTTTTTTAGGTCATTTTGAGCATTTTTATCGATTCGAATCGATGCGAGTTGACTTCCACTTTTGAAGTCTCGTCTTCTCTCGCCGTTCGCGAGAGGGTGCGAGATTCGGAAATTGTTTTTTTTCCTATACTGAAGCATAGTAGCTGGCACCCGGTGGCTGTGTATTCAACCTTTGGGGCCCTGATTTAGGGCCTTATACCCCCTAGATACCTTAGATATTTTAACCGAGTGGCAAGGACGATATGGACATGCATATATGTCAGCCATAGATCCCTAGCTTAAGCAGATTTTGAGGAATTTGAGTTTTAGCGGAATTTCTAGTACTTAAGCTATATAAAGATGGCGGCCGGCATTGCTGGTGTAAAACATGACGGATATTGCCTCATATCTTAGTAAATTTTATCAATCCAATAGATTATCTAGGCTATAAATAACGATATTTGCAGTGTTTTGCTGAAGCACTGTGCCATTGAGTGTGGATTCCGATGCGCATAGTCACGTGACCAGTACAAGTCTGCCCGACAGGGAGAATGGGGGTATTTGGCAATATTTTGATTTTTCCGGCTTCATTTATGCGAATACCTGAGTCTTTTGTGATTAGGATCACACGTTAGATTTTGATATTAACGTGCCAATATTGGGTATATGGCTCCATTGTCAATGAGCATACTATGCTCAATCCCAACATGGCTAAGTTTATATTCCCACCCTTTTTCCATGGTTAAATGGCCATCATTTCTCCCGTAAATGGTCTTTTGTAATTCTTTCTGACCCAAGTGTTAACTTTACCTATAACCCTGTACCATATGCAATATGTTTTTTTTTTGGGGGGGGGGTAGCTGAAAACATTATAAATCATAAAAATGTGATTTTCCTAATTCCATTTTGCTTTTGGTCACCTTTTTGTTTCCAGGGGAAGGCCTCACATTTAGACCTATAGTGTATAGAAATATTTCTTCTTTAGTAATGACATGTGCATATCTAGATGCTTGACACATTCGGGCAAACAATGCAGTATCTCTGTATCCTGTACAATCTTTATTTTATCAATGGTGACTGATTGAAAATGTTCAGCCAAAGTCTCCCTCTTATACTAGTATAGTATAACTATGTTGTTTTCCCCAAGACCTGAGACAATAGTGGGTTATCCGAGTAAAGTGTGTCACCCCGCTGGGCTTGGGGAAACAGTTAACCCTCTACGGATGGTATACTGCTTTGATGTCTGATGCCTTTTATTGGCATGATGCATGGATGCAGTCCTGCCTAGCAAGTCACCAATGCTCTGAAGGATTGGCATTGTGAACCATTGGTGCATCCATTGGTGCATCATGACAACAGCTGTTGATTTGGAGGGAATATGCCATCCTTACAGGTTGATTAGGTTTCAAGCTGTCCAGATTTATCACCTAGTAGTACAGAGAGTTAAAGGAGCTGACACAGGCCACCTGTTCCGTGGGCGGGGGGGGGGGGGGGGGGGTTAGTCACTCTTTGATGCTAGGTACTAACTGCGAAACTACAGCCCCCCCCCCCCCTATTTGGTCATATGACAGCCCCTTGAAAATGTGCATTATTGCAGTTTGTACCCATTCCTATACGGGACTAGCACATCCTGGTACCTCAGGTAGTCGGGGGCTAACCCCCTATCTCTTTATCAGGCTAATCCCCTCCCCTTACACCTAGAACAAAGGGACTGATAAGAAATTCATCCATGATGCACTGCTCTGGAGTCGGGGGCCTAACCACAATGCATTGCTCTGAGCCAAGATGGCGGCCCCCATAGCCTAATGCGCTAGTCCCGTATACTGAGTACCCCCCCCCCCCCCCGGGCTGTTCCGAAGGGTAACAGAGCTGATAGTGCCAATGTAGGCAACATGTATGAGTAGTCTTTCTTCCACATGTCTACACAAAATGCCTACATCTATGCATGGGTTTGTTCATACATTTAATTTTACTTTACTGAATAGCCATGTTTGAAATATCACAAAGCAGCAGCGTTAGTGTTACTCATTAATCTAGGGCTGTGTTCCATACTGAGAGGGGTTGCCTGGGGTATCTGACACAGGAGGGCTTTCAGTATTGATAGACCATGATTCAATCAGCATACTGCTAATATGTATCAGGCAAATAAACATGAATATCAATATGACTACCCAACATTGGCACGTTTCCTTATAACACAGCCAGCTGCCTGGCTGCCCTGACTGCCTGCTTGAAGGGGGGATCAGCTGTGACCCAGTTATACCTGGGGCCAGGTGAGAAGATGATAGGTGGTGCCCCCTGGTGATCAATATATGAACCACGCGTATAACTCTTGCTTCTAACCATTTTTAAGAGCTTCTGTAACGTTCAAAATGCAATAATTACGAACTCTGTCATTTTTCTCCCACAGCTATCACCCAGTGTCTGAGAATGCTGGTCTGAATACTTCAAATGAGTTTGATGTCACACAAGGTAACTAGTCTATTCTTCAAGGTGTTAAATCTTGTTTGGGCCACACATAGACTTCGAAAAAATTATATAACTGTAACTAGGACCACCAAACTTCTAATTATTGACTCACAGTCGCCCCTGCGTTTAGCGTGACGGCTCAGGGCACCGTGGACGAATGTTGGCATCACATACTTTGATCTTAAAACAAATGAATCTGATATAGAATACAGTCTGGGTACTCTTATTACTGGACATCGATTCTCTGTCTCTTTGTAGCTCTATAGTGATCGATGCCCAGTTTTATACTTCAGACCAGTGGCTCACTTTGGCTGTTTTTTGCCTCACAGATTGCTCCTAGCGCAAAATCCTGACTAGGTGTCAATATATTCTCTATGCCAATGTGTAATATGAAGGTAGAAAACACTGGAACCTCAGTTAGAAAAATTCCTACTGAACAGTTTTTGAGAAAATTAGGGTTTTGTTGGCTTTTTTTGCTGTTTTTAGTACATTTCCTACATAAACCGTGAACGTCAGCATTTCTCAATTTTCAGGTATTAATAATTAGAATTTGACTTTTTCTTATTCACAGTAGGATTCCTGAGTATCGGGCCATTCTACACAGGGTGTTATTTTGAAAAAATATATATCATTTGATAGTGTACATTTGGTCTCCCAAATAGAGGGAGTTTTGTCATAGTTTAATTGATTGTTGACAACCCAGTTAAGGGCTATTAGGTTCAGTTCAGTGCAAGTTGCAAAACAAGTGACTTGCAGTTTTAAACTTGACCTCATGTCCACTATGTAGGTCTTCACTATGCATGGGTCTATCCAGAGTCCATCAATAGGATCACCGTTGGAGGCAGATTCCGCAGCTGTTGGCGAGAAAAAAGTTCAAAATCGCAAAAAAATGAAATTTGCCTAAAAACCCCCTATTTGGCGAGAAAAAAGTTCAAAATCGCAAAAAAGTGAAATTTGCCTAAATACCCCCCTATTTGGCGAGAAAAAAGTTCAAAATCACAAAAAAAAGTTCAAAAAAGAGAAATTTGCCTTAAAACACCTGATTTGGCGAGAAAGGAGTTCAAAATCGCAAAAAAGTGAAATTTGCCTTAAAACACCCTATGACCTGTAGCATGAATGCAGACACTCATGGACACAGACTCATGTACACCCACACAGACACACACATAGGCATGAACAACTTCTCCTTCATATAGCAACCTATGGATTTCTACTTTGATGAGACTGAATATAGCTTTCTGTTAGAAGGACTTTGATACATGGATGTCGATGTCCAGTTTTAGATATATACCCATATAGTGCATTGGAGTGCTATAATGTTGGACTGCTGTATGTTCTAGTGTTGGGGGCAGCGCTCCAGACCCTCACACCAGGAGGGGTGATAGACATGTGGTATTATGTGACATTGCATCTCTAGCTTCCTTCCTCCTCTGAAAGTCCCTAAACCTTGACAGCCCTTTCTGTGGATGGAGGTATCCCTTTAACACTTTGTAGTGCACGCTTTATGTCCACCCATCGAAAATACACTGTAAAAGACAAGGATATTTTATTTTGCCCCAAATATGATACTGTAATAAAATTTAGAACACATTTCTGGAGGATTCAGGAGATGGAAAAAATCAGACCATGTCACTTGTAAGTTCACTGTAGCTCTCATTATAGCAGACTTTTCAGTGCAACTTATGTAGACATGGACATAAACGAATCAAGGTGAATCGTTTCTGTCACCCTACAACAATTCTCCACACTTTTGTTAAGTTCCAAACTTTCATCTTGCAGTTCATTTGTTGGAAGGAGAAACAACTACCAATACTCCACAGGAGGTACGTCTTCCATATAATATAGTTATACATTGAAAAGGGAAGAATAGCACTATATAGAGTTATCTTGTGTGTCAAGGGTTTCACATCGTTTCACATGTTTCACATCGCCCAAGCAAGATAGAGTTATCTTGGGTTCAATGCAAGGCAGGGAAACAAATGACTAAGTAGCAACTTATTTATGATCTTTAGTTATAATTGGCTCTGTATTAAAGTGTTACTGTACTATTTGATATAAGAAGGCCCCTGCTAGATATATGTCAAACAGTCATCAGAATGTTGAAAGTGTATAAATGGATGCTTCATTTCCACAAAGAAACGCAAAGGAGGATGGCCAAAGGGAAAGAAGCGGAAAAAAGTTGTGCGTGATGCGAATGCCCCTCGGCAGCCATTGACGGGATATGTCCGGTTCCTGAATGAAAGGAGAGAGGCAGTCCGAGCTGAGCACCCTGGCCTTTCCTTCTCTGAAATCACCAAAATACTCGGCGCAGAGTGGACCAAATTACCTCCACATGAGAAACAGGTATGTTGAAGAACGGATGTAACTCTTCCAACACTACCAGTATATATCATCGATCTTCACCATACCTATGGTCCAGGTGACTATTGTAGGATATGAACCTGCCGTGGACCCCGACTTTGGGCCGATCCTATAAGCCGCAGTGCCCATCTGATTATGCTGACTTTAGTACTGTACCATAATGGTAAAAACGCGTATAAGCTGCACCCCGACCCTAGCTAATCCTATAAACCTCATCGCTGATCTGACTAGCCGCGGCTTCTAAGCGAGGTTTTACGGTACCTCCCCGAACCGTTGGTTTTTATGGAGATCCATCAAACGACAAGTAATGAGAGCCTGGTTTGATTAAGAGCCGGTTTGTATGGATCTCCATTTCTATATCGTCACCAAATGTGCTTTTGGGCTTTGATCTCTGTCGCTAAGTGTGGCAGGGGAATTTGATATGAACTGAATTGAATTGCTAGTGGCCACCCCTTTTGGGTACATGGTCTGGTCCGGACGTGTGACTGGCAGTGTTTGTGTACGTGTATGTATTGATTTCGAATCGCCGTCATTTGATGTATATTAGCCGAGTTTCGATGTATAATAGCCGAGTTTGATGTTGAATCGCCGAGTTTTGATGTTGAATTGCCGAGTTTTGATGTTGAATCACCGAGATCGATCATACGGCGATTTGTCTGGAATTATCGCTCACGGCAGGTTTGCCAGTTCCGGTTAGCGACCCTTAAAGGGGACTCGATATAATAATAGAACTCGATGATTAAGTGATACATTGTATAACCATGGATATAACAAAAAATTAAATGAAGTCGCCTCTAGCAGGAATGTCGTCTGCTTTTCTTATATCAAATATGCCTATGAAAAGTCAGCAAATCGGTCCTTAGTAGGATTAATTTGCCACTAAACATGCATATAGTAGGCGTCCTGCCTGATGAAAATTGGGTGGAAAAATTCACTCCATTTCAGTTGTAATCATGCAAACACGGATTCTGAGGTCATAAACGTATTTCTGAGAGAGAGCTGATATCTGTAGACATACAGCACGTCTATGTAGGTAGTGGCTGTGGGCAAGCAGATGGGTGTCGGCTTCATCGCCCTGCAGCGCGTAACCGCTGTTTTTTGTCTCGGCCAAAAAACGAGTTGATCGGAGCTTCGGCAGCGACACCACCTCCGTTTCTGTTTCGCCGCGATTTTCGTTTCGTCAGAGCAAAATCTGTTTTGATCATCCGATCCCCCTGCCCCCGAACCCCTCGCCCCCAATCCCTTCACCCTCCATCCCCCGCCCCTGATACCTCCGCCCCCATGTGGCTGTGGGTCCTCCGCAGTTTTAAGTCTCGGTCAAAAAGTGACATCACATCCGTTTCTATTTCGCCGTGTTGGTCGGCCGCGCGGTTGACGTGTGTACTGATGATTTTGTCCCCAAAACCGATTTTGACCCAACGGACGATTTTAACCCAAAAACTATTTTGAAGTTCTCCTGCCCTTCCAAAAATCGGGCCAATCGAAGCGTAAACAGCGAAGATATTCACAATTTTCGTGTCGTCAGAGTGAAATCTGTGTTGATACCCCCGCCCCCATGTGGCTGTGGGCGTCAGTCCCCCGAAGCGCGTAACCGCTGCTTACGTCTCAGTTGAAAAGTGAGTTGATTGGAGCATCGGCAGCGACACCACCTCCGTTTCTGTTTCGCCGTGTTGGTCGGCCACGCAGCCGTCGTGTGCACAGATGATTTTGTCCTCAAAAGCAATTTTGACCCCAAAACCGATTTTGACCCAGAAGACCATTTTGACCCAAAACCTTTTTTGAAGTTGTCCGTCTGTTCCAAAAATCGGGCTGTGTGATCTTAAACAGCCAAGATATTTGCGATTTTCATTTCGTCAGAGCGAAATCTGTTTTGCAATTCCATAGGTGCCTATGCAATTCTGTAGGCGCATATACAATTCCATTAGGGTAGATTCACCACTTTCAACCGGTCTGATCCATGTTTTTTTATGAGCTACCTTTAAGGTCTATTTGCTCCTAGAGTATATTGTGCATAGCCTTCAGAATTGAAACAAATTTTAGATATTGCTCTGGGGAACAACATTAATGATATCTTATAATGCCATATATCAGTTTATAGTATTTAATTCCATGATGTATCAGAGCATTCAGAATAGCCCCTTTTCACCCTAAGTCAGCCAAAATGTACATTGAGTCAGCCATATTACAGCCACCAGAAATATGCAGAATAAACCAGTTATTTTGAGATTTTCTTTAATGGCTTGACTGACACGAATACATGTATCATATATCAATATGTTACAACTAACAATAGAGAAGAAGATGATTCAGAAAGTCAGTACAGTACCTCAGGTGAATACAACTGCATTATGAGCTATCAATACAAGTAACTATTACCTGTATCAGCATGAGGACTAAATATGATATTATAGACATGCAGTATTGAGTTCTATTGAATATATCAAGGGCTCTGCCCCCTCACCCCCTCCCCCCCCCCCCTCTTTTTGCAATTCACCCTTGCCCTCTATACACTACACAAGTACGCCTGCTATCCTTAACCCTCTAGTAGAAGAGGGTATTCTGGGAGGAGGGGGTATTTACAAGGGTAGGGGGAGAGTTCTTAGACAAGAATTCTGTGTGAGAGAATTCCACGGGGGATACCAGAGAAGAGAATCCCATGGTTGACTTAAGGTATTAGGTGGCTGACTTAGGGTGAATTTGTGGCTGACTCAAAGTGAAATGGGTATACCTTACGAAATCAGTCCGAAATATAATTTAGGAAATTAATTTTGCTCAATAAAGTGATGATTTGAGTTATTCAAATACATATCCAGCTCCCAAAACTGATCAACATTGTGTACGAAAGGGACAAATACTTCAAATCAACTACCAAAGAGAATGAACAGTGGAGAGATTTTCATTCTCAGAACCCTAGATGTGTTACATCCCCCTTCCCTTCTCATCTACTTAGAGCCAATTACAGTACAACCTCCTCTACCATACATGCATGCAAGCTTACACTGATGTGGGGCCAGCTTTCCGGGGTTTAACACTGTTTCAATAGGGCTCCCAGGCCCAGGGGATTTCAGGGACTACAAATCCAGGGGGAAATGAAGGAATACTGGCTCCTGATTGGTTAATATTTGTGCTGCAGCCTTAAATCCTCAGATGGTGCCACCCGTCCGTGAACACATGGACGTGATAAACAGTCTTTGCGAAAACATGCAGGACAGTGGCAATGTCCTTCTAAAATGCCACCGGTCCAGCAGATTTACAAGTTTAGCAGGACCGAATGTCCAATCGCATATTTGGCTTTTCTGAACTAGGAGAATTCAGTTGGGTTTCTAAAGCTGAAATACAACGCCACAACAGCCCGTGAAGTTGGGACAGCATATTACTTAAAGTGAACAGTGATGCATTCATGCATCATGTCTCCTGTGTACTAACCCTTTAAGGACAGCATCATGACATTTTACACTAACCCTATAAGGACTGCATACTGCTTCAACTACACAGTGATACATTTATGCATCATGACTTCTGTGCACTTACCCTTTAAGGATGGCACACTGATTCAATTACACAGTGATACATTAATTTTTCATGACTTCTGTGCACTATCCCTTTAAGGATGGCACACTGCTTTAACTACACAGTAATGCATTCATGCATCATGACTCCTGTACACTAACCCTTTGAGGACAGCACACTGCTTCAACTACACAGTAATGCAAAATGTCTTCTGTACACTAACCCTTTAAGGATCGCACACTGATTCAACTACACAGTGATGCATTCATGCATTATAGCCTCTGTATACCAGCAAACTCGCAAAAAAAACAATGTTTTCTTCCTTTAAAAAGGCCGATCACCACAGATCCTAGATCAAAACCATTGCATCCTCGTAACGTAGCGTATTGGTGTATATTGGACGAATCTGTGGTCAGTAGTGCGAGGAGTAGCGCGGGACATACAGTGGTCTGGCATTAGATCCCTCCTCAGTGAACCACGTCTGAGATATCAAAGGCCATGGTTTGTCTGGCCCTGCCCACCAGCGCCACAACAGCCGGTAGTACATAGACAGTATTAATTGGCCTTTGACTCACACATATCATTATCGATTTTTTAAAGTATGAGTAGGAGGCTCTTTGATTGTATTGACTTTAAGAATTATAGCCATTAAACAAAATAAAAAGTTCATTATCACAAGGTGTGGAGCTGGTCATTTCACACCTAAGGTGTGGTGAATAGATTAATTTCAAATTTGAATGAAACTTAACAATAAAGTTACTTTAAATGGATCATATTGTCATCTTAAGAATATCTTTAAGTTCAATAAAGATGGTTTATATACTCAAAACAAATCAACAACTAAGATAAATTCTCTTCATATACATGTATATTACATTGGTATTCTTGTAGATGGTATCTTTATAAAATATTTTAAGTTTTGAAAAGAGGATTTTTTTCAGCTTTTCAGGGATCAAAGAGTGTATCGATATAACCATTTTCTCTATGCAATAATCACAATTTAGGAAATCTCAGTATTCCGATTTGGGGGGGGGGGGATCAATGACATCTCTATGTCTCATATGTTACTAGAGGCTCAGCCTGATGTGTCTTGTGTTACTAGAGGCTCAGCCTGATGTGTCTTGTGTTACTAGAGGCTCAGCCTGATGTGTCTTGTGTTACTAGAGGCTCAGCCTGATGTGTCTTGTGTTACAGCGTTACCTTGATGAGGCAGAGAAGGATAAGGAGCGGTACCTGAAGGAGCTCGAGGCTTACCAACAAACTGAGGCCTACAAATTGTTCATAAAGAAACAATCAGATAAGAAGCGAAAAGGTGAGGAGCAAAACTTATTTTAGTCTCTGTAGTTAAGTTCAGTGCCGCATATTAATTGAAAATGCTGTATTACCTCCCCCCCCCCCCTATCACTTTTTGCTGCCATTTTTTAAGTATTACACTGTTCATAGACTGGTGAGACATGCCAGCTGCTAATCTAATACTTAATAGTTGAAGGTAGGCCAGGATTGAGGGTTTTCCCAAAGTCTATAGGGGCAGGTTATACATTTGTGCCTCCATGAGTAAGTCTTCTTCTATAGGGCCCTACCACGATGGCCCCATGGATGGTTTAAGTGGCGGCAACCATCTTGTAGGACACTCTCGTTCCTTTGGCGTGATTTCTCACTCCTTTGGCAGAAGAAGCGTTCAGCACTTGTGCGACGCCCTGGTGGCCCTTTTGAGAACTGCACTATTTGAGCACCAACAATTGTATTATCGCCCATACGCTCATGCGCAGCAATGCTATGTCAATGGAAGTATACTTTCGTTCCCAAATCCTTCCGAAGGAAGGCTCTGGGGACAGCCAGTATGCCCTTGAACTTGGATATTGCTGGGTTTAGGCAGTCCCTGTTCTTAGCTTGGAACCAGAAATGGAACCAGAAAGTATGATGGGAAATGCAGGTAAAACTACCATCATACATTCTGGTTCCTGTCCACTGGTTCCAACCTACCAGCAGATTGCCCAAACCCAGCAAAATCCCAAGGTCATACTGGCTGTCACCAGAGCCTTCCTTTGGAAGGATTTGGGAACGAGAGTAATGGAAGTAGAGCTCTGTTCCCACACTGATTACACCTTGAAATGTTCGAGCTCTTTTAGTCTCTCTTGTGGATCGGAAGACATAAAGAGCTAACTTGTTAATATCTGTCCATGAAATTGATAGTGATCCTCATCTTATTGTAAACGGCCTTCTTTGATTGATCTAATTAAGCAATTTTGAGGCACCCATTGTGATCTGACATTGTCTTGGATTTCAAATTATCCTCGTAATGACAGCTTTAATAAATCTATAAGACAACAGCAGGGAAGGATTGTGAACCTCAGTGCAATTGTATATTAAGTATTTGCTTCTTCTATTCATCAACCTGGGGGGTGAAAGTATTGCGAGTTTCACACGGGAAAATCCTCGTGCGACGCTGTTGATAGCGTAGTATGGAACGCTGCTGCCAGGGTGTCGCGCAACAGTGATGGCTTCTTCTGCTCCTTTGGCAAGATTTCACAGCTTTCTTGGGGGAGGGTGCAGTGGGGTGGGTGGTGTGTAAGACTCCCAGCCCTATCAGCATCTGACCACTGTACATACCACTGGGCCCGAGTCACTCCCAGGAATAAGATGCCCGGTCTGCGTGGTCAGAGCATCCAAGATGGCACATTACACATACAGCTTTATATACAATTTATTCAAAGGAAAAACAAATCCCTGAGTCTGTTGTGATTAGGATCACACGTTCGAGCTTTTTGGAGAGGAGCCAGAGGCAACACTGATGCAATTAAATATTACCTATTGTAAATCTTTTGTGTATAACTCACAAATAAGCCGCACCTTTGGGCTGATTATCTTTTAGAAACCGTCAGTACTTTAATACTAAACTATATCTCCAAATACCTTGTATATATATACATCTTTTAATCCTGAACTGTTTAATAGAGCAGGGGAGGTATTTTTCTCTTATCAGAGGATGCCTTCTTTGCAGCTGATGGTCTGGAAGACACTGAAGGCCCCGTATCCTTAAATGGGACCAACATTGAGGACTTGGTTCCTGAAACAATCAACAGAGAGGACGACGACAGTGTGACGTTCGACATTCCCATTTTCACTGAGGAGTTTCTTGACCACAACAAGAGTAAGTAGAACAGGGTTTATGTAACGCAGGTTAGATTCACTGTAAGGGCCGATAAGACATTATAGAACCAACCAACCAAAGAAACCAAAGTCATATAGCAAAGACTACTGTATGGATAGTAACAAGAATCCAAGGTAGCCCCCTGACCCTGAATATTCTTTTTCTGGAGATCATATTCACATAGGTATTAATACTGTCTATATAGATGGGGAATATGAGATCCAGTCTTAGAACTCTTAGGAATGTCCACATTTTGGCCCTGTTTTGCCCATTTTGACAAACTGTCACAGCATCCAAGGATTGGTGGGTGTTGTGCTATAAGTGCTTGTTTAAAAAAAATTTCCTCGTGAATTGAAAATTGCATTCTTCAGAGATCATGTCATTTCCAACGGAGGAAGACCTCAGGAGCACAATGCTTTTGGAATTTTGTAAATCGGAGTAAAACTTGCCACAGAATTGGCAGATAGCCATCTCATTCTGAGTTTGATATGGTAAATTGTCTGCAGACACAGTGTGGCATGACACGGGGAGGATGGAGGGGACATCAGGCCAGAAGTTTGGGTATTCTATTTTAGGCCACACTTTTTTTTAAATTTGGGTTACGGGCCCGCCGCACTAGGAAAGGCCAAAATCGGAATAAAAATAAAATTTGGAATTTACACTTTTTTCTTTTTATTCCCTCCGATCTCTACTCCGGAGAAAACAAAATAAAGAAAAAAATAAAAGATATGTAGTATGATATACCAATGGAAAGCTAAAATCAACAGGAAAACAACCATCTACCTTTCATTTAGGTAAAATGGGAATACAAATTTTCTTAACTTTTGAAGTACTTTTTTTCAATATTTCTGTTCACTTAAAAAATATTGTATTCAAAATATTGGATAGTCCTTTCTTTTGTGGATTTTTATTTTATTCTTCCCTCCGTCATTGGGATATTGAAACTTTCCGTATAGCAAATGAATAAAATACCCATGGGCCAACTTTTATTTTATTTTTTATTTCTTTTATTTCGTCCTCCGTGCGTTGATAAATTATTGAGGTGTCCGTAACCCAAATAAAATAAAAAGTGTGGCCTTATTCTCGCTCGTACCCCGTTAAATGTATCAACTAAATTGTTTGTACATCTGATAGAGCAAAAAAAATCACCTTTCAAATTGTCCCAAATGTGTGTATGTAACATATCCAAAATTGCTAAAATTTGCCAAAAATTGCCCCAAAAAAATATTTTTCTCACTTTTAAATGGTTATGACAGGGGGAAGGGGAAGTATATATTCCCTGGTTCCCCATTCATAATCATTGGACACAGGCCCTTAGCAAAAGGATAGGATCGTATATGCAAATCACATCTAGGTCAGCTGACTGAACCAACCAATAAGAATGCACCTCATGGGGCATATAATGCTATTGATTTTGGAGGAAGCTCATTCTTCCAGGGGGTCTGGTAGGGTGTGGACGTGTTTGCAGCCTGCTCCAGACAACTACACACAACAAATACTACATGGATTTAACTTTATATAATATTACAGCTCTGACTAACACCATGTAATGTGGGGTTGGGGTATGTGGGGTAGGGGTATGTGGGGTATGGGTATGTGGGGTTGGGGTATGGGTATGTGGGGTAGGGCGATGTGGGGTATGGGTATGTAGGGTTGGGGTATGTGGGGTTGGGGTATGCAGGGTTGGGGTATGTAGGGTTAGGGTATGTGGGGTAGGGGTATGTGGGGTTGGAGTATGTGGCGTATTGGTATGTGGGGTTGTGGTATGAGGGGTTGGGGTTGAGGTATGGGTATGTGGGGTAAGGGTATCTTTCAGTCAATCATTTCAATCACTTAATCAGCGTGACCCTGAGTCATTTGTGATGTAAATCACAGGTTCAATCTTTGCTTATTTGCAACCTATATATACATACATACCTATCCCCACTATATATTGACCCCAGGCATTCTTCTGACATCATCATCGTGCTGCTAGGGTGAGTGGTTGCCTAGCAGCAACAGTTTTCAAAATAGACGTGCCCCACTCCTCAGGTGATCGCCCCATTCACCTGTATCTCTATACCTGCCCCCTGAGCTGACCATATCAAAGGGAGAAAGTTTTCCCACAGTCCCCCGCCTCCCCCTAGCCTCCCCTTTTCCCCGAAACCTGCCACATGACAGAGGAGATGGTGGCCCTCACACAGCCGCCTTGCCCCCACCTCACTCCCCAGGTCTGTAACTACCCACATGAGACCACTGCATTACAGAGGAGAGGGAGACCCTCATATAGCCCCCCTGGTCCCCTCATAGGTCTGTAACTACCCACATGAGACCACTGCATTACAGAGGAGAGGAAGACCATCATACAGCCCCCTGGCCCCCTCATAGGTCTGTAACTACCCACATGAGACCACTGCATTACAGAGGAGAGGAAGACCCTCATACAGCCCCCTGGCCCCCTCATATGTCTGTAACTACAACCCCCCTAAGACCACCGCATCATAGAAGAGAATGAGGCCCTCCAACAGCACCCCACCCTGCCTCCCACCCCTCATATGTCCCTAACTACACCCAACACATCACAGCGGAAAGGGGAGGCCCTAACACAGCTTTCCATCCCATATCTCCCCTTACAGGTCCATTATATCTGGACTTGCTGGAAGGAGGAAATATATATATAGAATGTACATGTTAAACAAGGAGAGACAATTATATATATGTTTGGCCTTCATCGTCTGTGGCTGGGCAAATATTATTGCAACAGACGAAGGAGAAATTATACTCCAATCCTTAGTGGAAGACCCCCAGTTAGCTGGTGTAGGTCTGTAGTAGGAGGGCTACTGTTTGTTATGTGTGGTCACCAAGCAGTGGCAGAAAGTGCCACCAGATAACCAGGAGGAGGCAGGGGGAGGGAGACTTGCTATCCTAACCCAGTCAGTGTTCCTTATGCACTTAATCTTAAATACTACTTATTAATTATACCACATGTAAGTGCTATTCTGTTACATGCATCATTACATGTAACAATGTATAACCCATGCATACATAATAATAATAGTTTTAAATTTAAAACAAGTGAATGCATTCTACAGGTGGTAAAGCAAGGTTTTAAAGCTAGACCTCCTCATTACCGCCCCCCCCCCCCCCCCCAGCCCTCCTGGCTCACTCCTGACACTTTCCCCGTAGTGACTACGAATATAACCTGAATCCAGAGAGGTTGCACAATACTGTGAAAGTACTTATATTCATGGGTGTAAATTTTCGCTGAGGTCGCAAAAAAGACTAATTCACGGATATTTATTCCATACTGTAGCATATAAGAATTTCGCGGATTTTTCATTTCCGTGAATATAGCGAAAATATATACCCAGCGAAATAAAGTACGACCACAGTAGTGGGAATTTTTCCTATTAGAATAAAGGGGAATAAGGTCTTGGGACTTTCCAAATATGGCCCCATTGGTTGGGAGGTCACTATAGCAGGATGGCCATTGGAGGGAATTGACTGTGTGGGTTAAGCAAATACTGGAATATATCTAAATCTGAAACTTAGTTTAACAACCAACATAGAGTGAGTTTCAATAGACAACTCCTTTCGGAAGCCCACCCTTTGGTACCAAAGGAGGGGACCCAAGCTTAGGCAGCATAAACTGGGTAAAAACAAGGAAGTGTGAAAGTAACGTGATTGAGAGAATAGGGCAATGGGGGAGCAGGGCCGTGCGGGAGTGGAGAAGTGTGACAAGGGGTATTTGGGAGTGAGGAAGTAGGAAAGTGAGGCGGTAGCGGAAAGGGTAGTGTGATAACTGTGGGACAGGGGAGTTTAAGAGTCAAGAAGTAGGAGAGTAGGGGACCATGACAGTATGAGGGACTAGGGGAGTAAAGCAGTAGGGGAGTGATGGGTTAAGGGTATAGAAGAGTGACAGGCTAGGAGATGGACAGATTAAGGGAGTAGGGGATATCCTACACCCAAGGACTGCTGGTTCCCACAGCTGCTCCCCGCTGCTTCCAAAACTCAGTGCCTGCTGCTTCCTATATCCAGTCCCAGGAGAGTCAATTCTGATTTTTGGAACCGAATTTGGCTTTAGATAGTAAATTGAATTCAGATATTTAAGAGTCATTGCACACGTAGGAGAGGCATTCTGATATTTTTGATGTTTAGAGGTAAAGCGTGACCTCTCAAAAGAGGCACTTTGCAGCCTGTTGTTTGAGCTGATCATTTTCACTCAGCTGTGGTGGACAAATATACAGCCTGTCAATCTCATGCTATGCCTATGTTGTTCTAGATGTTTAGAAATAATTGCCTTCATAAAATATATAGGGACATGCTTTCTACCTTCACTCATTTCATAGATTCAAATACCATCACTGCCCTTCAAAATACCTTGTTTGTTATCAAGGGCATGAAGCAACTTGGACAACCAACCAACAAAGCTGTTTGGGTCACTTTAGAAATACATTTTCGTGTAACGTTGACATGTTCTACATTTGTCATTCCTAGGCAACCACTGACATTAGCAACAAGTTGGTGGTGTCAAATCAGGGCATGACAATATTCTCATTATAAGCAAGTGTTTGTTGTATCCCTGTTCTTTGTAGCCACGTTTTACTATATGGTGATATTTGCTCACATTATAACTGGTTGCTAAGCAAAAATATCATAATACTGTTGTTGCGACCACCTACCCAAGAAACGATATGATGGTGTTGGCAGAATTCCTGAGGTCACTTTAGTGGAGGTAGTTAAGGTTATAACCATCCTATAGCTGATATTTACAATAGTATATTACAATTATATAGTAAAACTGTTGTTGCTAGGCAACCACTCACCATAGCAACATAATGATGATGTCAGTAGAATGCCTGAGGTCAATATAGTGGGGGTAGGTAAGGTCAGAACCTTTCCATGGTTAATATTTATATAGGTTACTAAGGAATTTCATTATAAAATTGCTGTTGCTAGGCAACCACTCACCCTAGCAATGTGATGATAATATCAGCAGAATGCCTGGTGTCAATATAGTGGGGGTAGGTAAGGTTAGAACTTTTCCATGGTTGATATTTATATAGGTTGCTAAGCAATTTCATTATAAAACTGTGGTTGCTAGGCAACCAACCACCCTAGCAACAGGGTGATCATGTCAGTAGAATGCCTGGTGTCAATATAGTTGGGGTAGGTAAGGTTAGAACCTTTCCATGGTTGATATTTATATAGGTTGCTATATAAGGAATTTCATTATAAAAAACTCAATGTTACCGGGAACCCACCCACTTGTAGATCCATAGGGCCGACCTGTGATTTTATATGAGAATTAATCCCAATAACATTGGCATGATCTCCTTATTAAATCATCACCCTTGTGTTGTCATGTGAGAGGAGGTTGCACATTGGACAGCCTATCTCACTTGCTAGATCTCCTTAAGATCCACCAGCCCATGGATAAATCTCTTTTAAATCAATGATTTAATAGAAAGAAATTAGTGGCACAGCCACAAGCCTAATTTATCACCATAAATTAAGACGCCTGATGAGGCCCGAGGGGCCGAAACCTATATTGATATATCACACCTGAGAAAATAAAATCTCTGGATTCTACTAAACAAATGTTTGGACAGTAAATACCTATCTTTGGAGAGTGTAACAACACCTAGATGGAGAGGGACAAGCTGATTGGCTAATTTCCCTTTGTGATGTCACTTCCTTTGTCTATGACAGAGGTGGTCAAGGAGATCACCATAGCAACATAGTGGGCCAGAGCTAGTATTTGCTCATTTGATTAGGTAGCGTCATGGTGGACGGGAGTCACAACCACTCGTCTCCATAGATAGGAATTTCATTATAAAACTGCTGTTGCTAGGCAACCACTTACCATAGCAACAGAATGATTACATTATTGGTTTCCCTAAGGCCTATATAGGGGGGTAGGGAAAGCTAAAAATACTCTATGGGGAACATAAATGGATGTAACTAAGCAACTAAAGGTAGAAGCCAGGGTTCGATCAATTTTGATCTACCAACAATTTCTCTTAATCACTTGGGACTATATTAGTTTGATACATGATGATATGAGAAAAGCAAAAAAATCAATACTTCATAGTGCTAAATTTTGATATATTGGCAATTGAAGATAGGAAACCCTTAACAAGAGCCGGCTATGGGAAAATCCCTATTTTTTCAACATTTTTCCACTTTTTGAAAATTTGACCAATAATATCTCAACCAAACTTATCAGATGTTTAGAGGAGATCATTAGCAACACAATCAATCCAGAAAAATTAATTGTCATAGGTGAAACTAAAGAGCCATGACCGATTTAGGGAAAAAACACAAATCAAGAAAATTTTATTTTTTCTACATTTTGCAACACAGAAAATAAAAGTGCCAATAATTTGTAACCAAAACCCTAGCCATCTGTACATAAGATCATGTGATACATTTTACAACCAAAATGATAGTGATTCATTGATGAATTAATAAGGTTTGGGAATTATTCAAATATTTTCTAGTCAGTCTATAATAGAGTAGTGTGCATCTTTGAGCAACAATGAAAAACAGTGACAATTTGGGTAGTACACCATAATTTGGCATATAAAGGGTAAATAGAGGTGAGTTAGGACATGTACAAGAGAGAAATATGATTTTATCATGATTATAGGTAGTTTCACTTTTTTGCCACCAGATGCCGTATGCGTAGACCCTGGCTTCTTGGTTGATAAGCAACCATGAATAATTAAAATTCCTCAACAGTGGGAACACCCCACTGAGCTGATACAAGTTGCCTGATACTATATCTTTCAGAATCAAGAGCGAAAAAAACTATATCTGGCACTTTGATTTTTGGGGGGTTCTCTGCCTGACTATAACTGACATGCCCCTTTTTTCTAATATGTCTTCACAAGACTGGGGAAATTTTCCTTGTGTAGAGAAATTCATGAATTTTTATACATAAATACATAAATAATTGACATAAAGTTCACGTTGAAGTCTGGTCGAGTTTCTACGATCTTGGTCGCACAGAGTCCCTGAATTGACACAAAATTGACCATTAGCAGCGGTTTTTCAAGGGAATTTGATGAATAATGACTGATAATGACCAATACAGGTAGGTATTGGCGAGTAATTCGTCTTTGTAAGGTTGAATCGTAAGTTTATTGATCGGAAAAACATTGCCATTTGGCGTGGTCTGTTTACGTCTCTTAGGCCCGTGCTCTCCTACGGCTTCGCGCCCGAATGGTGACGTCTGTTGGTGATTTCTCATCCACCAATCACGGCTTGGGACCCTTTAAGGACGGCAAAAGCGCATTTGCCGTCCTTAAGGTGGCTCGCTACCCTTGAGTCAAAGTCACTGAAAATTAACAGAATCTCCCAATTTCTTTTTCACAGACAGTCTAAATCATATAGAATCAGAAAATGCAAAGAAAAATAGGGGGTCCCGAGCTACTTTTTTAGATATAGAATTTTGAAAAAATAAAGTACCGTAAAACCTCCGTTATAAGCCGAATTTTATTTGGCGTTTTTATTTGCCATAAGCCGAATTTTAAGCCCCAAACTCCCATTCGGCTTATAGGCAAGGTTTTGATAATGTAGGAACATAGTGAAAACAAATTTCAAGCACTTTTGTTATAAGCCGAATTTTTCCTCCCAAACTCACATTCGGCTTATAACCAAGGTCGGCTTATAGCCAAGGTTTTACGGTATTTTTATTTTTTTCTGAAAATAAGAAAAAAATATGAAAACTTCCGATATTTTTTTTCATATCAACCATTATGTGCAGAAAAGTAAAACATCACCTGTGAAACGCCTATATGTTCCTTTTTAATGGAAAATTAAGTTTACAGTTTTACACCATGGCATTCTGGGTAAAAATATGATGTTTCGGGAAAGAGTACAAAGAAATCATCATTATTTGTAGCCTTATTGGCTAAAAATAGTATTCCATATTAACAGAATTTTTTTAAACTCACTCAGAAAGTAGATCATTTGCTAACATATAAAAGTAATTTTGATAGGGGGTCCCGGGCATTTTTACAGGGTTTTGGACCTTTGAAAATGAAAAATAATGCCAAAAAATGACTAAATCAAATATATATGGCATTGCATGATGGGTAAATGGTGAAAATCAATTTATAAAGTTGTCATGATTTATACCCTTGGTTATTTTGAGCAACATCATAGCATCTATAGTGTTCTAAATAGTAAATATCTGCAATATACCAGCTCATGTTTTAAAAAAAGAAATATCAGTTATCAATATATCAAATACTCAAAGTATTATAAAATGCACAATTTTGCTTGAAATGATCTATTTTTTCGACACAGTTTAGGGAATGTATACATGTATCTGGCTATGCAATATTAGCCCATTCTGATAGATTTAAGAATTTGAAGAAATCAAAGGGTAGCGATCCACCTTAAAGGGGTCCATCGGCCCTTCCTGCACTGTTGGCGATGACCAGAGCGCCCCAGGACCGGGGGACACCCTGTGTGGCATCCTGCTTAGCTGGATGTCTTTAATACTTTTAGATTAACTGAATAACAAGACTCTGAAGTAGTTTGATCTACCCTCAGTGTCTTTCATACCCGGGCTTTCATAACATGCACGCGATGCGTCATAGGACAATAGAAGTATACAGATTAACTACAGGCGGCGCTGCAGTAGCGTCCGTGAGGGTTTGCCGCTTGTACTACGACACCCTGTTGCTGCAGATGGGTCAGAAGCGACCTGGGTCGTTTTGAAGGCAACTTTCGACCTAATGCAATAATAAAAGTGACCTGGCGACTTTTAGACAAAATTGACAATACATCAGGAGGTCCAAAAAAGGGACTTTGTGACCTGGACCCCTTAATTTCGGCGACTTTCCAACCTCAGGGGGGACCCCTCCGCACCACCACACCCTGTGGCATTCATACCTCCACAGAACTAATCACACCCATACTCTATACGAGACTAGCACATCCTGGTACCTCAGGTAGTCGGGGGCTAAACCCTATCTCCTTATCAGGTTAATCCCCTCCTTTCACACCTTGAACAAAGGTGCTGATAAGAAATTCTCCCATGATGCACTGCTCTGGAGTTGGGGGCCTAACCACAATGCATTGCTCTCAGTCTCAGGCAAGATGGCGGCTGCCATAGCCTAATGCGCTAGTGCCCTATACTACTAGGCCTGCCTATGCCCCCCCCCCCCCAACGTAGCCTACTTTTCTATTCTACTAGGCTTACCTACCTCCAACAGGCTCCACATAGCCTACTTTTCTATACTACTATAGGCCTACCTACGCCCCCCCCCCCCACATAGCCTACTTCTCTATTCTACTAAGCCTACCTACGCCCCCCCCTTCCATGTAGCCTACTTTTCTATACTACTCTAGGCCTACCTACGCCCCCCCCCCCCCACATAGCCTACTTCTCTATTCTACTAAGCCTACCTACGCCCCCCCCCCCCCCCATGTAGCCTACTTCTCTATTCTACTAGGCCTACCCATGACCCCGCCTCCACGTAGCCTACTTTTCTATACTACATTGTACTAAAGGCCTACCTACATGTACCGCCTGCCTTCTCACTGCTTTCACCAAGCTCATACGACAGGCGGCGCTATTGTGGACCAGGCCAACACACCCCTCGTACACGGGCAGTTTCAGTCCTACCTCCGGCAAGCCTGGGGAAGGCAGTGGGGGCAGGGGGGTGGGGGGGATATAATTTTTTTTATAAACAAGGCTATCTCTTCCCGGGGTGCATAGGGTAGTTTTATGGCCTTATCTGGTCTACCATGGACCATTACAGAAGCCTGCTAATTAGTCTAAGCTGTAGGATGGGCTGACCGGAGGCCTTATCTGACAGGTGTTTATTGTCACTTCTCTGTGGTTTCCGTCCTCACCGCAGGGGGGATGCCCCGGTCTGACCACCACCCCCACCCCTCCCCTCCCCCTTTTTCCACTCTAGCAGTTTCCGGGGTCATCATGTTTTCAATAGTTTGCATTATGTTCCACACAATATTATTTCCCAATATTAATACTGCATGTAGCTAGACTATTTCGCTCTAGACATCTAAAATTTCTTAACTATTGGACCATTATTTCTATTTAAAAAAAGACATGATTCTAAGTGGTGTCTCTGCATCCATAGCAAACCTATGGGGGTCTGGGACTGGGTGGGGCAGATGCCCGGGTTGGAGGCGGGCATACCAGCGCGCCATCTAGTGGTATTAGGCTGATGAAACAAGTGTTATGCCTACCTACATACTAACATAGGGCCTGCTGCACATTGTAGGCCTAGTAACTGTAGCCTAGGCTATTGAAAAGGGCCGGGGGGGGGCGGTGCTATAGGCAATTTTATCAATGTAGGCCTATTGACCGTAGCCTAGATTTAATGAAAAGGGCTCATTATAGAGAAATATCACTTTAGACCGTCATGGCACACTCTGCCAGTAGACAGGTATGTCACTATGCAGTCGATATAGAGCTAGATGCTAGATTTTCTAACATTCTTCAGGAGCTTTCCTTTATGAAGTATTAGATTAAATTGCTTAAATATATCCAAAGCTTCATAACGAGATCATTTTATATGCAAGTTTTTGGGAATTTACCCATAATGCAATGCTTCAAAGATTTGATTTAGTTAATTTTTGCATTATTTTGTTTCTTCAAATCTGATTATTTAGCCTTTATACCATACACAATGTAAAATACTTTAATAATTCCATATTTTAAAAAGTAGCTCGGGCCCCCCAATTTTTTCCGTTTTCAAATGATTTAGGGTACCCACAGAAAAAGAATCGTGGAATTCTGATTCATAATGAGAGAAATAAACATTGTTTGTGTGTGATTACTACCGTAAAACCTCACGTATAAGCCGCGGCTAGTACGCGAATCAGATCGGCAGTGCGGCTTATAGGATCTGCCCAGGGTCGGGGTGCGGCTTATACGCGAGTTTTTGCCACTATGATACAGTACTAAAATCGGCACACTCAGATCGCCAGTGCGGCTTATATGATCGGCCGTAACTCAGGGTGCGGCTTATACCCGAGTTAGGCTTATACGCGAGGTTTTACGGTATATGAGAAATGTACAGCCTGATCTACAAATGAAAATTGGTGATTACACGTTATTAAAAGTAAGGTGAAACAGTAAGAATACTTATCTTGGGGTTGAACGCGACTGTGACATATGCGCAGGTCCGGGCCTTCATGCTGGTGGTCTGGCATGAGATCCCTCCTCAATGAACCATGTCTGGCCCTGCCCACTATGGTACTTACTTAGACTGCCTTGCACCCTAAGATTTGCAATGATATGTGACATAGCGAGGCATACAAACCATGTTTAAATCCTCCGTTTATTTCGACTTGCATAGGTCTTATTATGTTATTTTATATTGAAGCCTTTTGGCCATAGCTTTTTTTAAAAAAAGGATACCACAATGATTAGACTTGGCAAGTCTAGTTGCAGCATTGAAAAGACCAGCGCCAATGACGCGCACCTTCCACCCGTGGCCAGAAACAATAAACTAGTCCTGGCATCTATCGCAGCAATAGGCTAGTTCCACCTGCAGAGTTAAAGACCAGAAAAATGCAGATGACACGCACCTTCCACCCCTGGTCATTAATGATGCACTAACAGGTTGTTATTGAACCAGGGCATCCCTGTGCCAGGTTCTTATACGACAGGTATTTTTGTGATTTTTGCAAAAAAAAATCCCGTGCATGAAATGCTCTTTATTCTTATGTATAAACGGGGTGAGACGCTTTTTGAGACGCTCTGAGGCTGCAATATTGCATCTACCTTCGGTAACCTTCGTGAAAATGAAGGTAAGGCAGTTGTTTACACACAGGATGACTAAAAAATACCAAAAATTATATCATAATGTATTGTGACAATAAAATCGGGGCGGGGAATCGGGGGTTGCCAAGATCAGGAGACATCAAAATTTGAATTTGGGCTCAAGTACCCCCCCCCCCCCAAAAAAAGTCAATGTACAAATCTTTTCCAAGTATACCCTTTTTTTGCGCGGCTTGCCTCACCCGGCATGACTTTCTTAGGGCACCTGCGACCTATAGGTTGCGAAGTGCAGGCCTATAGTTGTCTGTTCCTGATATGCTATACTCGTGACGCACAATTTGGGTATGCTATCTGAAACGGTGCAGCCGGGATATGATAGGGGAGCCAGTCAGAAATCCTGGAGAGAACCTGGTATGGTGACCAATGGATGATATGGATGGTGAACTAGGGTAAATCAAGGGTGCTGAATCTTTTTCTGTCATGTGTAGAATGATATCTAGGTCGGAACATGGTCAAAATCAAAGTCAAAGGTCACACCTTTAACAATCCTACTAATACAAGAGTGCACCCTTTTCCCAACATACCATTCTCTTTCTTACTATAATAAATGATACATTTCCCTTCCCACCTCTACCTGACCCTGAGTCATCTGTGAGTTCACTCACACGCTCAATTCTTTTCCAACAGTGATGACAACTACTTCCTAGTATTGAGTAAACAGTATTTCCAATTCTAATATTGTGTATGTCTCCTATGTTATAATATAGCTTATTTCAACTTGTAGTAACATAGTTATACAAATACATATTAAAAGCTTTGAAAACGTGACAACTAAATGAAAATAACTAGATCACATTAAAAAAATGCCCTGGTTCACATGTGATATCAATCACATACACCATTCATTGAGGCACGTGTTCGGTGTAGGGCTGGCTATCAGAACGATGCCGAATGCGGGGTTCTGATAGCCAGGCCTACACGGAACAAGTGCCTCAATAACAACCTTTTACTGCATTTATCCCATTTCCTCATAAAATATGATACACTCCCCAGGAGTCAGCATGATGCAGTGTGGAATATGTAGGGAAGAACTAACACAGAGTTAGACTCTTAGGCCTCGTCTGTTTGTATACTGGCGCTGTGTGTGATGACAGGTGGCCAGCGAGAGACTAACACGGGGTGGGTACTACAGAGGGGGGGGGGCGTCCTAATAGGGTCAGTTAAAGCTGACATAAGCATTTATACCTGCCCAGGTTCGACCCCCGCTACGGACCCACCTCTGAGCTGGTTGCCGGCCTGATAGCAGTGGGGTTGTTTAGGTGCATATACCTGTCTATAATATCATACCAATAATGCTCAGCATTGTTGGTGTATATATGGCTTTGTATTATGTACCAATTGAATTACATAAACATCTAATAATAATCTGATAATATAAATAGTTATCCGAATAACTTACCAGTTATGCTGGAGAACTGGTGTTCCGAAGAGGCCAAGGCACCTGCGGTGCCTGAGGGGTTCTTAGCCTCCCTAAAGTTTATAGCTGTTTGCTGACCGTCGAAGTAGTATCAATAGAAATGCGCGCCATGCGCATTAAGCAGTGGTGCACAAACTCGCATGGCAGATGCACGCTTCAATTCCCATCACCTCTTCTAAAGATCGGATTTGCCCATAACAACACCTGTTCTACTGTGAAAAGTGAACTATAATACTGCTCTCATTCTATAGCCCTTGCAGCAGTATTTTTTTTGCAAAATCATACCCAGTCCGTGGCTAGTTTTGAGACCAGCTCCTTGAGCACATTTGAGTTGTTGACGGCTTGACCAAACATGGTATCTCTGTTAATACTACTTCGATGGCCGGCAACCAGCTATAAACTTTATAAATTAAACAAGACTTACCTTGGTAAAAGGTGAAGTTTGATCTAAAGTTTAAGATCATTAGTTTAAGATTTGAGATGCGCGCCACGAACATGCGCATTAAGCAGATTTTAAAGCACGGATAAGAGGGGAAGACTTTCCCTCCAGTCCCAATACAAAGGATCAACAGGGTGGGAAGTAGCTAGCAAACCGAGTGGGACAGTTGATCCCTTCGATGCGCCAGGCTACGATCTCAAACTTTAGATCAAATTTCAGCTTCTACCAAGGTAAGTCTGGTTTACTAGTAACCATTTAAGGACGGATGTCACTAAAAGATGACATTTGTCGTCATGATGCACAAACACAGTCAAGGCGAGGAGCTTGCCGGTACTGCATCGGTGCATCATGCCAACCCTTAGGGACTTTCTCGACCACATCAGGTCGGCATGATGCTTGAATACAGCACTGGCAAGTTACTCGCAAGGGCTGCATTCATGCATCATGACGACCAAGAGAAGATGCATCAAGCAGTCCTTAAAGGGTTGATTTATAAATTCTATAAGCCTTCTACAAAACTGTATAATAGACAAAATCATTACTGTTCACAGACCGGGAAACAGAGCTGCGGCAGTTGAGAAAGCAGAATACTGAGTATGAGGAGCAGAATGCCATCTTAAGCAAACATATAGAGAACATGAAGCAAGCTATAGACAAGTTGGAGGTGGAAGCCGTGCAGCAGCGCTCCAATAACCTGGCCCTGCAGCACCACCTGGAGGCCCTGCGCACCACCCTCACTAACAGCTTTTCCACTGTACCACTGCCCGGTAAGGCGCTATATAGAATACCAACACCATGTCCAGCTGATAAGGTTTCGATTTTTTACAATTGCAACTAAAAATTTAAACCAAATATGGGCATCGAAACAGGACAAAAATTGATATATGGCCGTTTTGAGGTGGCCATATTGGATTTGCATATTATGGGAGACACTGCATCTTTGCTTTTTATGTTGAAACCCTCACGGACATTTGGAATCCAATTTTCCAAGGCATTTGAAATAGCGGTTTTGATGCTATGATTTTTCAAACCTTTTCACTTTTTAGTTGCAATTATAAAAATTACCACAGTTTACACTCATTGTTCAAGTATAAACCTTAATCAGAACATCATGGTTTTGACATTTCTCAAGAGTGTATGAATGCGTGAGAGAACTCAAGCAACACCAGACCTCTAGGTCATTGCATTCTGAAAATATTCCATTTTGAAGATGACACAAAATTTGGATTTTGCAGACTGAGGACAAAACCCTCTGCTGTTTAGCGGCCAAAATCTAAGACACGGGAGTTAGGTGCTATAATATTGCATATCTTCATGAACTACATATATCTCCATGTATTTGGAAAAGTATTAGGATCTGAGGAGGTCATGGGGGGAAAGTTGCTCAAATCTTTCTATATAACACGGAATGGCCCCCTTGTTAGAACGCATTACTGCTGAATTCCAAGGGCTGCATAGTGCTTAAAGGCACATTCTGAAAGACATGGGTCCAGGCTGAAGAATGATGTCAGCCTGAATAGCTCGGAAATTGCACATGTCAAGTAATTCCTGGCACCGTAAATTCTTGCGTACAATAGGCAGGCTCTTCTTTTTCATGTGATACCAAACGTGGCGTAGGTTATAAGATGCGGCGAATACAAGAGATGTTATAGGTATACTTAAGTACAAAATCAGCAATTGTCAAACCCCTTCCGCTGCTTGTCCATTTTGTCAAACTTAGGGGTGTGGCTTATATGCAAATTACGCTTTTTATACACGAGAATTTACGGTAGGTGTTAAAGAGATTATAAAATGTGTCCTCTATCCACCTGTATACTCTACCTAAATTCGCCCTGTGTCTCTTCTCATATATCCTCTCCTCCTACACTGCTCTCCCTCTTCCTGTGTCTTCTTTCAATTCAGTAGCCTATTTGCTGATGGCCCCATCTCATACCCGTTTGAGCATTACATAATGAGTGACTATGGAAGAGTAATGATTGTCCCCTATCCCTGTCCGATGCGTTTTTATCCCCCCCCCCCTTCAACTATTCCTCTTATAATAGAGCTGAATTAATTCGCCCCGCTGACTGAAATAACTTTTCGACTACCGTAGGCCTAAATACTATATTACTGTATTAGCCAAACCCTCGTCTAAGCCACACCCCTATCCTATAAGCTGCACCTTGGGTTTGAGAATTGCTGCTGTAGTACTGTATTATACTGGTAAAAACCCTTGTATAAGCCGCACCTTGGGACAATCTTATAAGCCGCAATGGGTTTCTGACCCTTGTACAAGCGGCGGCCTCTACACGAGAATTGACGGTACATGAAAGTGATTTCGCAATACTAAATCATATGGAAGCATGGGTGGGGACTATATATTCGTATTGATATATAATATACAAAGAATTCAAACACTTTCGTACCATGGCCCTGAGTCAATTGTGATGTAAATCACACGTTCAATCAATTTTTGAAAGTGTTATTTCATTGGAATCTGAAAGCTGTTCTCTCATAATGTCAATGATAGAAATTAACTACTTTTCGATTCCCCAATTTGCCTTCCATGGACTGTATTAGCCATGGGTGTCAACTTTTACTATAGTCAAGACCGCAGAATTTGGCGAAGCCGCCAAAGAGAAACTTAATTGATAAAACTGCAGGGGGTCATTAGGAGAGTGTAACCCTTCCAGGGGGGAGTACCCCTAAATGTCCTGTGGTAATCTTTATCACCTCCAGGGTCCACTATCTCTCATAAATGACCACTATAAACCTGTGATGTCCGAGAGTGTGATTGTCAGAATAGGGTGAGTTCCTCTTAAATGAACATTTAAATGGGCTGTTTACAATGTGTGAGGTGATGGTATCTGATGTAAATGAGCTAGCACCTAAAATTGATGATTACGACCTCTCAGAGGGGTCTTGCCAAATTCTCCAGTCTTGACTTTAGGGAGTGCTCATTTTTTAACAACAGGGGGGGGGGGGGGCTGGTGGATTTGGGGGGGGGGGGGTAAAAAATTTGGACCCCTTGACCGGGGGGGGGGGGTAAAAAATTTCGACCCCTCTAGGGGGGGGTGTGAAAAAATTTGCACGCTGCACGCATAATCTCACCTAAAACTAATCTCATGTTTTGTAGCGTGCTGGAAAATTATATAGAATTCCATACATGGCTTGTACATGTGTATGGCTATTTCCAGGTACTGAGGAAGTTCCAACTATCGACACAGTGGATACCTATATGACCAAACTCCACTCATTGATACTTGATTCACCACAAGAAAATGAGAATCTGATTGCTACTGTTAGAGATATCGTCAGCCGATTCAATTTC
Source organism: Harmothoe impar (assembly GCA_947462335.1). Taxonomy (NCBI): domain Eukaryota; kingdom Metazoa; phylum Annelida; class Polychaeta; order Phyllodocida; family Polynoidae; genus Harmothoe; species Harmothoe impar. The sequence goes on along the minus strand of OX381705.1, from coordinate 39,313,831 downwards.
GAGGGGTAAGTGATTTTAACTTGTATATTTAGAAATACATTTTTTTGAGATTTTATAGCGTTTAGAATTTCTGATTTAATAGCTATTTAGAACGATTATAAAATCTCAAGCCTCTTTTCATTTGTTTTAAATAAGATTATTATATTTAACATGTATGTGGAAGGATTGGCGCTGTGGAGATTTGCCTGCTATATATCTGTATATGATAGATGAGATCAATAAGCGCCGTTGATCAAGAGTCAGCCGAATTTGGGTGACCATTTCTCCCTTTGACAAGTCAATGTCATTCTGCGCCAGCGGCACAGACTTGAATAGTATGGGGAACTCCTGGGGGGAGAATTGGTCACCCAAATTCAGCAAATTTCATTTATTCTTATTGCCGAATTCGAATGATCAAAACACCTCCGAATTACCGCTGGGGGTGGTTATTTGAGCTGAAATGAATAAATGAGGGCCTGTTTTGATGAATAGTGGTCAATTCCTGGCGAAATTGTGAAAATTTTGGCAAAATAACATAAAATAAACATTTGCGAGTTGGGAGAATTTGCGGCCCTTAAAGGAGCCTCGTTTTCGATCAGATATAGATTGCTTTGGGTAGCAGACTGGACGCCCTCCCCACCCCCCCAACAGGGAAATTGAAAAAAAAAGTGAAATTTCCCTGGCAATGGTGAGAAAAAAGTTCAAAATTGAAAAAAAAATTGAAAGTTCCCTTCAAAACGGCCAATTTGGCGAGAAACAAGTTCAAAATTGAAAAAAAGGTGAAAATTACCTTCAAAACGGCCAATTTGGCGAGAAAAAAGTTCACACACACATCCAAACATCCTAAAGAAGGCTCGGCAAAATGAGCCAGCTGACCCAGCGTCCATGCCTCTGCTAGGAGAATGCAGCGTCCCGCTGACATACATTACCAAGGTACGCCAATACATAGCAACCTCACTCTCCTAACAGATTCTCTCGGAGGTCCTGACTTAGAAGTTTAGGCTAGAATATCTCAAACAATATAAGACGTTTATTGTAATATTTTAAGGATAACACTACATGGATGATAACTTCATAATTTAGCTGTATCTGATGTCAATAAGTCTCTAATTATTTCATTTCAAAGCGAAACAAAAGGCAAAAACAATGGCGGATTTCAGTGCTTTCGTTTTGTCTCTTGTTGTCAGGCACTCTGTGCAAGATTATGTGTATTATTCCGTTTGGTAGTCCTTTTTCTTTGAATGAGAATTAAATTCTATGAAAGGTTTCATTGGGAAAGTAATTATTACATATGAGTCCCTTAAAATATTAATTCAAGTAAAATGATATCACCAGTCGAGTTAGCTGGAACTTTCCTAACTGGTTCATAGCCTGAATATTTTGCTTCATCTGGTACCTCAAGAGTACTCTAGCTTGAAGCAGTGATAGGGTTCTAAGTAAACTACAGACCTTCCCCAACTGTCACTTTGCACAGAATCCTCTTTGTTTCTATACAAAAATGAAGTGAGACTCTTTTTGAGACGCTCTAAGGATGCAATATTGCAGCTACCTTCACCAACCTTCACAGATGTGAAGGTTAAACATTAGTTTGCACAGATAACAACGAAAAAAGACTAAATATCATCAGGGCGGCCTGTTGACAAAAGCTGAAATTCTTATTTCTGTAACATATGAAGAGAGGTACAGATGCCCTGATTCACATGTGATATCAATCACATATACCAATCATTTATTGGTTAGAAGCAAGAGTCATACGGTTGGTTCATGTATTGATTACTAGGGGTCACCACCTACCCTCTCCTCACCTGTGCCCAGGTATAGCTGGGTCACAGCTGATCTCCCCTCTCAGGCAGGCAGACAGGGCAGCCAGGCAGCTGGCTGCATTATTTCTTAATCGTCCAGTCTGCTACCCAAAGCAATCTATATCTGATCGAAAATGAAGCACCTTTAAGGGCCGCAAATTCTCCCAACTGGCAATCAGACTTAATAATATCAAAGTGCCTCTCCTCGTCGTGGGCGGTCGGTTAGACCTATATTTCAGTGAACTACTTATTGTTAGCATTATTATTATTATTGTTCATATAAAGTTATTTATAACCATCTCTTTTTGGAGTTGCCGGTGTGTGTATGTTTCACACGGGCCCAAGACGCTATCATCGTTCATCGTCTTGTTCCCCTCCTCCTATCAATGGTTAGAAGCAAGAGTCTACGGTTGGTTCATGTATTGATTACTAGGGGTCACCACCTACCCTCTCCTCACCTGTGCCCAGGTATAACTGGGTCACAGCTGATCTCCCCTCTCAGGCAGGCAGACAGGGCAGCCAGGCAGCTGGCTGCATTATTTCTTTTTTCTTTTTTGTAACTGTTATTTTATTAAATGTTAATAAATAGGCTGGTGTGTGTATGTTTCACACGGGCCCAAGACGCTATCATCGTTCATCGTCTTGTTCCCCTCCTCCTATCAATACTCTTGATGAGTTTAGATTTATCAAATGATACAGTGCTAATTAACTTTTGTTTCCACAGTGCATGCCTACAATAACATTATGTATACGTTAGAGGTATTAATATGATATTATAATTTCTTCCATTGAAAACACATAGCAAGTATTGTCACTATACTTGTGTCTTGAAGTTCCTGAAAGAAGGATATTGCTGCAATATTGTAAATAATGTATATAAAGTTCTGTATTTCTATTTTAGGTCTGACCACCAGTCATTAATTCTGTTTGTAGTTTATAAGGATTATCTAATGCATATGTTGACATAGCTTGCAATATGTTATTCAATATGTGTTATTTATGAAACCAATCTATTCATTAACTGCGGAGACAGTTTTGACTTGTAAATCACCATGTGAAGTCAAATAAAGCAATTAAAAAAAAAATCAAGTTAACTTTCCCGAAAAAGTTAGTCAAAGTGAAAAATCAAATGTCTAAAGTGATTTTCAGTTTGAGAAATGGGTTTTGTCAGTCTGTCAACCATACAAAACAGCTTGTGACAGGTATCTTTAAACACTGAGAATGGTTCTATAGGGGTGTATTATGTTCCTAATGTACACATGTAACTGACATGGTAAAGGGAACATACTAAGACAGTGCCTTTCCATGGCCTATATGAATAGTTATCTCTGTTAAATTCTTACAATGCATGATCAGTGTTATCAGTACAATAGCTCCATGAAGCAACATTGATTCTAGGGGACAAGATGGCTGACACAGGAGGGTGACCAGATATCTGTGGTAGGTTGGGGTCGGCTATCTATGCATAATTGATGCGTTTGCTCTTGAATATTGTTATAGGTATAGCCAAGGGTGTGCACAACGCAAAAAGGGACGAACCTGCCAAGTGACTAGACACCACCCATTTCCCCTGTAATCCCCCCTCTTCTCTAGATGGTGCCACTGTCAGTCTCCAAGTCTGAATGTCCTTTCCTCTAGTCTTCACTGTCCCATCCTTTAGAGGTTAATGGGTTCGGTTATAGTTCTGTTACACTTTCAAAAATGAAAAAGAGAAAAAGAAAAGGAGGTGTGGGGGCAGAGCCCCCGTTATGTACAGCAACCTTACCAACTTACAGTGGTGCCATCTAGAAGACAGGCCTGGAAACATTAAGATTACCGAAAAAGTGGGCTTTTTAAGATTACAGGTAAAACAGGTGGTGTCTAGTCACTTGGCAGGTTCGTCCCCATGTGCATACACAACTGACAGGTGTGGCAGGATGTGTTTGAAGTTGGCGGGGAGGGGGGTCCCAAATGTGAGATAGGTGGTATTCTCTATTAAAGTGATGCAACTTATATGCGAGTCCCCAAAGAATATCCTATCACTTCATTTATATTGATGTATTCTGCTATATTTCTTTCCTTTCCGTTGGGGGGGGGGGGGGCACGCTTTGACACCTACCCCTATTAGGCTCTAACACGTTAAGGGGTGGTGCCACCTGGTGGCACACAGCAGATCTAAATGGTAGGACAAGATGGCACTGAGCCTCTTTGTATAGTCTACTTGGGACCCTTCTTACTGTGTTTCTCTGATTAATTAATTTATGGTTTATGCATATATGAAAACTGTGTATCATCCTGTATGCATCTACCTAGTCATTTTTTTAAATTTCTTATCATAAAACTGAAATAAATAAGAATTAAAAAACTAAATTATGCTTGGAGAGTGACCAAATAACTGTATGGAGAGTGAAGCCATGCAGGTAGGACAGAGCCAGTGAGTCTAGGATGATTGTTGGTAGTACACTGAGTGGGTGCTGTTACTACAGACAGGGTGTGGATTTATCAGGTGTGGTCACTCAGTAACCCCCCTAAAACAATGGCCATCCCATTAACACTTGGGCACAGAGGTGTGTACAGTGGTCAGCTGCTGGTAGGTGTGAGTGCTCTACACACACACCCCTTCCTTCCCCCATGCCAAGAAAGCTGTGAAATCTCGCCAAAGGAGCGAGAAATCTTGCCAAAGGAGCGAGACTTCATGTCCTACAAGATGGCTGCCCCCTTCCAGAGGCTCCACTGGGGCATCGTGTTAGAGCCTAATATTTGAAAAGGGGGGAGGGGGTTGTACAGTTAGTCCCCAAAGCACAGCTTTGGGTACTGATGTGCGTGACACCTTATAATGGTGTGCAGCTAATGTCCTGCTCACTTCTGTGTAAATCTGCCTATGCCTACCTCATCCACGAATAATGTGTATGTGGACGGGCAACAACGGTGGAGTTAAATTCTGTATACAATTGATGAGGGCAGTGTGTCTGCTGATCGACAGTGGTGTCTGGTACTTTCTGTGTCGATCAGAACCTGATCATCCTCATTGAGTGACTACATGGCTCTTCTTTCTCCCTCCCTTGGATCCCCCATCAGGGGAAGGTCATTATGTGCATGGCAATTCATTCCCTCCTGAGACATTATTTATAACCAGTTATATGATAGGTTTATCATAAAAAAAATATCCCCTGTCATAATGATTGCTTTGTAATTATTCAACACTAAAAGGTAGGCCTATAAGGCGATCGTATACATGCGGTAAGGCTATTCTTTCTCACTCCCTCCGGAACTCACTCCCTCCGGAACTCACTATCCGTGCATTGGATTCTCTGAAAAAGTGACCGTTTCTTTTTCATTTCTTTTTATAATTCCTTTAATTAACCGTTACTCACTGATTTAATTTCCCCCGTAATACATATTTCAAACACACCTAGGATTTAAAAACTAGGCCTCACAATAAACGAGGAAAAAAACAAATTTGCCTGGTACGGCTCAACTCAACGCTGTAAATCTTTGCCCAAAAGCCACCCCGAAGGTTTCTAGGAAACTGCTTACTTTAGTCCACACTTTCTCCTACCTAGGCGCCAACATAGACAAAACCCTAAACAAAAAGCTAGCATAAAAAAGACCAATTTCCATGTCTTTAAATTTGGCCAACTAAGAGACAACCTAAGGGAGTGTTCATTTTTTAACAACAGGGGGGGGTGGTGAGTTTTGGGGGGGGGGCGTAAAATAACTTGTCCCCTTCCGAGGGGGGGGGGCTTAAAATAACTTGACCCTCTTGAGGGGGGGGGGCGAAAAATAACTCCACACCTTTGGAGGAGGCGTGATTTGTCGCGACGTGACGCTGAATACTTGAACTCTTCACTTTTTCTGTAGAAATGCCATAAAATGCAGCAAATTACTTTTAAAATCATAAAATTTTCTTGCGGCACTTTGTGTCGCACCCGTTAAATCTCACAATTTTATATTGTGAATTTTAAAAAATTTCACTTGGGGGGAGGGGAAAGAGTGTGCACTGTAGTCCTGCATTTGCCAGTAATATGTGAGTTTTCAACAGGTCAGTCTACCGGCTGATGGTTTCTGCTGATATATCAGACCAGACTACAAAAAAAAATCATGTCTGTGGAGTTTGAACCAAAAAGGGACATGGTTGGGCAGCCCAGGCTAGGCACCAGCTATGTGTGGAAAACAGACAGTAGATTACACCATTTTAATTCTAGACCTTCAAAATTTCCAGAAAAAAATGTGTTCCCTCATATCCCAGCCCAGTGGCAGCAGAACAGGGGGGGGCAGCATAAACATAATTTTGTCCCCCCCAACTTTTTGGGAAACAAACTCAGAAACCCCTAGAAAACACTAATCTCAGGATAAAATTCCTAAAATTTTATCAAATGGCAAGCTCAAACTCCATCAGAACACATCGAATTGGGTGTAAATTCTCAAAAATCTCTAACGATTATTCAAACCACTCTTAATGCACCAATTTGAAGGGGAAATCCTTTAATAGACTCCTATTTGTTACTCAACACCCGTTAGGTTTTGGGACCTGGGCCCTCCCAACTTTATCCACCTTCCCCACCTTTCCATCCCCACCCTCACCCCGTACTAAAAGCCATGAAATAACCGCCCCCCCCCTCACCTCCATATTACACAGTACAACCATTAGCCCACCCCTCCTTTCATGTGGCACAGTGCACAGCATTGCCTCTCATGGTATGTATCATACCTCAGAGTGGAACAGTGGTGTGGTTAAAAAAGGGAGTCCAAAGCCCCCCCCCCCTCCAAACCCTCCTCCAATGCTTCAGAATGAGTGAGCTGGATATTATAGCAGCACCCTCAGATGTTTCATGTATGCCCATCTTTGACAAAATCTGATCTTTAGCATTGCAAAAGAGGTATCAAGGTTACCTATGCCTCCCCATAATATAATTGCATGGTTTATTATTGGCTTTAATAATCAGGGTTCAGAGTATCTATATAATACATCAGAGAATTGAATTAAATAATTGTCTCTTGTCTAGGATAGTAACCATGAACATTGCATCGAACGCGGCCAACTGACAAGACTGAACCAAGGATGGCGCTACATTACTATTAAGGATTGAGCAGGAAAAAGGATAGAGCGGTTATTTAAATTATCAAGGAAGGCGTATGAATGTGCTTAGAAAGTGCATGTCAAATTGGGGCTTTCTTATAAGTCTAGTTTTTATGTAATTTTGCTTTAATCAAGTCGATTGGACGGAACGTCAGAAGATGGCGTCATCGATGACGTCGACGGTCACGGAGAATGAAATTGTACAGAATCACAAGAAAAAAGTGCCAACACTCTCCATTATGTCCACCAGAAGCAAGACAAAATGTGAGTCAGTAAATATTGACATGAATTCGGCAAACAATGATGAAATTATGGCAGAGAGTGATGAAAATGGCGGAGTTGCTATGGGAATAAACAATGGTCGTCAAGCTCTGTCGTCACAACCTGGCGCTGAAAGCAGCGGATCGCAACGCAACGTAGACGTGCCACCAGTCTCACTTGATTTTATTGCGGCCCAGCTTGTAGGCCTCAATAAGCGGTTGGATGATAACTATGGGGAATTGTCTAGGCAAAACAATAGCAGATTTGATGAGTCCAACAAAAAATTGGCGGATGTTATGGCCAGGTTATCCACAATTGAGGACAAAATGCAAAACCATCATGCACCACAAAACTTGGAAAATATTAATCAAAAAATACGCCAAAATGATGACTTTGCCATTTCAACAGCGGTGAAACTGAATGATGATGTCACAGAGTTAGACAATAAAATGAAGGATCTTGAAGTGCAGAGAAAAATACTGGAAGATTTCAAATTAGAAACGGAGCAGAAATTATCCAATCTGAAAATAGATTTTGCGGGGCAACTAAGGGAAATCAATGATGCGGAACCAGCGTCATTTACTGGAGCTGTGAGATCAAGAAATGGAGTCAGAAGAGATGGGGAACATCAGATGAGAAATCTTGTCATCCATGGTGTGGCTGAAAAACCCAATGAAAACATTTATATTCATTTAAAGAATATTTGTCTAGACATGGGCATCTACATCACGCCGGAAAATATTATTAGTGCAAGACGACTAAGAAATCCACACCAAATCCCAGACTACAACAGGAAGGTACCTATATTAGTTTGTGTTGACACTTGGGGTTAAAGTCAAAAATGTACAGGCAGCAGAGGCTTCTAAGAAATGTAGATCCTGACACTCCAATCTCAATCTGTGAAGATGAGCCAAAACAAATCCGCGTACAAAAAAATAAATTGAGAAAGGTAGTGAGGTTTTGCATGAACAGTGACGTTGAAGCCAGAATATTTGATGGATACAACATGATAAATGGCCAGAGCTATTTATTTGATCAGCTAGAGAGGATTCCGGTAATTTATATTCCGCATGGACTTACCATAGTTGAAGCACCGAACGCGGCCAACACAGCGCGGACCAGTGACGTCATGAATAACGGCGTAAATACACAGAGCGGGCGACAATTCAAGACGGAAAGGATCAGAAAGACACCACACGGAGTCATCTACAATGGGGAATCTGCATTCTTAAGCAACTTCTTCAACTGTCAAATCAAGTTTGAGGTAAAGGATGTAGAGAAGGTGTTCTCGTGTCTGGAGCAAGCTTACGCCTTCATTAAATGCTCTTTTCATGATGATGATGAACGTGTAAAAAGAGTAATGGTGTCTCGAGACCCGCGCCAAATGAAAGCAATAGCCAGCGAGTTTGCGTCTGACGCTGAGTGGTTACAAGTGAGAGAAGAGGTTATGAAAAGGCTGTTGATTGCTAAATATGAACAGAATCCTGAACTTAGATCAAAATTGATTGCCACTAGCCCCTTTCCCTGTATTGAAAGTACGCTCAGCGAGCTATGGGGAGGTCAAGCTGAGTTTGAAAGCAAAAAATATGATGACGGTACATATCAGGGGAGAAATCTGCAAGGCAAACTAACAGCTAAAGTTAGAGATTATTTCATTCAAATGGCAGTAACCTCTCACCCTAAAATTTCACCTTCCTCGCAGATTGTCCAGCATCAAGACTACCATCCGAATCTGGATCAACAACAATTTGCGACAGTGACTGGAGGTCAGTCACTTACGCCTAGTCATCATTCTCAACAAAAACAAGTTCAGCTGGTGCCTCAACAACTGATGCACCAATCAATGCAGCAGCTGCAGCAAGTGTCTTCATCATCAAACAGCAATCATCCACCATCCAACATCGACAACCAACAACAACTACATCTACGACAACAACAGTGTGTGCAGCAGCAAGTGTTCCCAGATCAACAACAGCAACAACAGCAGCCAGTGAGTGTGCAACATCAGCTAGTAGATCAGCATCAAAGTGACAAATACCAGCAACATATACAGCAACAGCAACAAAGACAACAGCAGTTAGTACAGCAAAGGATACAGGCCCAGGATTTAAGTAGGTCACCTGAAAGAGTGCAGTTGCATCTACCTGTTATGAGAACACCATTAGGTGTGGGCATTCCATGTAAACAGCAGTGGCCAGTTCATCAATCACAATTCCAGCAGCAACAGAGCATACCTCTACTACATGTTCATCCCCAGCGTCAACATCAGCTTCAACAACAACAGCAACATCAACAGCAGGAGCAGTAATATTACTGCCTGTCACAACATCTAGGTGGTAAACAAGGGTTCCATACTTCCAACTTTAGAATATTCTGGAACATGGCTGCCAACTTTGTCTATGCACGTGAACTCAAGTATGAAGGTTTTCACAAGACATTTCAACAGAGAATTATTGGGAATGAAGTTGATGGAAAGCTAAAGGTATTTATTGTTGGAGATTCAAGGCTGCACGGGGTATTCCCAGTACTAAAAAATTTGATCACTGAGGAATGTGTAGTGATCAATTATTCTTCGGGGTTGAGTACAGATGAGGCGCGGTACGTCACACAATTAAGGTTGCGACAAGAGTCATTTGATGTCATAATATTGAGCACTGGAATCTGCGACTACACTGAAAAGAGAAAAGGGAAAGGAGTACAATTTGTAGGTGTGGTGGAAGAGGTAGCAGCCTCAGTACTAGACAAAATGCAATCGTTCAGAAACCAAGTACGTCCCTTTCAACCAGATTTACTGATCCTAGTTACTGGTATGTACGGGATGGACATTTCAAGATTTAATAACAAATTGACACCCCATCTACCAGTTGTGAGAGATAGGAATCAGGATTTGCTAGATAGTGGGATTAAATCACTGAACTCGCTGATTCATGATGCAAATAAAAAGGAGACTACAGCAAGGGTCAGGATTGATGGATTGGTGCACCACTCAAAGTCGCATGGAGGAATCTCATATGACAGGTTGTACGACGGGTGCCATGCTGATGGCAATATGCTCATTAAAGTTGCTGAATACTTCTCAAATGGTATTAAAGCACTATCCATTCAGTTGAAATGAATCATCAAGATATAATTGGGAAGCAGGTCCAGTGGGCAGCTTCTCAATATCACATTCAGCAAAACAAGAAATCCATGAAACAGGTCCAGTGGGCAGTTTTTGCAGAGTTTCCTGTTCAAAAAGCCAATTACAGGTCCAGTGGGCAGTGATTGCATATTGCTCATCTAATATTCTGATACTAGAAATATGATATAATACCGGTACCAGAATATGCTACAAATGTGGAACATTTTACACCGGTACTCAAGTGTGCTGTAAATATATCACATCTTTAATAAATCAAGGTGGTACCTGGTACTCAAGTCTGCTACCGGTACTCAACTCAAGTCAAGTCAATTCAGCTACCGGTACTCAAATCAAGCCAACTACCGGTACTCAAACAGGTTATGACTAATGTTGGATGATGGTTGACAGGTCCTACCATTCTTCAGTGGTCATAAGTGTCATAAGTTTCATAGATTACATATGTTATTAAATTAGTAGATTAACAAGAAACAGATTTGGCCCAGTGGGTATTTCTGTCAGCAGGTATAACAGCTATATAATATGTGTCACATAACAGATTTGGCCCAGTGGGTATTTCTGGTGAATTAATTAATTAATTGATTGCTATGCAGTTACATTATGCTAAAACGACAAACTCACATTGGGACTGCTCTGTCCATTTTTTCCTGCAATCTCTCTAAATATTCATTGAATACTCTACGGTAAACGACTTATTTAGATTGGTAAAAATCCTTACATCCTCTTTAAGATGTACTATTTCATAGTGTAAATACAATTTTAGTTTTTAGTAGGCTAGATAAACTTCCATCTTCTTAAAGATGTAATATTAAATATTGTAAATACTCATCAACATATCTTGTTAGAATTCCAAGAATTCATCATTGTATATGTTGGATTGTTGTTGTAATAATGAATTACTGTAACGTTCAATTGTATATAGTTACTTTCATTGTTCTATTCCTAATCAAATGTATTTTTCTTTGTGGACATACGACATTTAAAACTGAAGGAAGGGATCCAAGTATGGAAATATGGATTCTCACGCAAAAGATTATAAAGGGTTAGGGGTGCTACAGTTGAACTGTAGGAGTTACTTTGGAAAGAAGGATGACATTCACAAATTGCTAGGAAATTGGAATATTTTAACTTTTTCGGAAACATGGTTGAAGTCTCTACATGATGACTCCATGATAGACTGGCCAGGGAAAAAATGTTACAGATTAGACAGAATGCACAAACATGGAGGAGGTGTGATGTGTATGGTTCCTAATGAAATGGCTCCCTATTGCTTGATAAACAAAAATTTGACAGTAAGTAATAAGAATTTTGAATGTCTTGCCGTTAATATCAATCAACCAAAGCATAAAAATATGTTAGTTTGTTCTATATATAGACCCCCAAATACTGATATTGGTCTGTTTTGTAAACATTTACAACTTATTGGTGAGAATGTAGATGCGGAGATATGGATTTGTGGTGATTTTAATATTAATTTTAGAAAATCGGACAAAAACTGTTGTAAAAAACTCAGTGTAAGACATTTGGTGCATTACCATTAATAACAGGTGTCACGAGACTAAAAAAGAGGAAGAATGGTAAAAATGGTACTGGGACTACCATTGATAATATTTTTACAAATTGCCTTCATGTCAGTGAGTCTGGTGTAATTGATGCACTCATATCAGATCATTTACCAATTTATGCAGTAAGGAAAATTGCCAAACGACAATTCACAATTAAAAAGACATTGGGTAGAACATACAAAGAGTACAATTTACATAATTTGGCTGATAGACTACTGTTTGCAAATTGGGATATTTATTACCGGTTGCCTTCTGCTGCTGATAAATGGGATTTCATTATTGATATAATCATTGATTATTTAGATGAATTTTGTCCAATAAGGGAGATACAATTCAAAGATTTTGGTAATGAGTGGTTTAATAATGAAATACTTGAACTAGTGAATTTAAGGAGGGACAACTTGATTCATTTCAGGTGTACTGAGGACAGCAAATATCTAGTTGAAGCCAATTAATATTAATTTTAGAAAATCGGACAAAAACTGTTGTAAAAAACTCAGTGTAAGACATTTGGTGCATTACCATTAATAACAGGTGTCACGAGACTAAAAAAGAGGAAGAATGGTAAAAATGGTACTGGGACTACCATTGATAATATTTTTACAAATTGCCTTCATGTCAGTGAGTCTGGTGTAATTGATGCACTCATATCAGATCATTTACCAATTTATGCAGTAAGGAAAATTGCCAAACGACAATTCACAATTAAAAAGACATTGGGTAGAACATACAAAGAGTACAATTTACATAATTTGGCTGATAGACTACTGTTTGCAAATTGGGATATTTATTACCGGTTGCCTTCTGCTGCTGATAAATGGGATTTCATTATTGATATAATCATTGATTATTTAGATGAATTTTGTCCAATAAGGGAGATACAATTCAAAGATTTTGGTAATGAGTGGTTTAATAATGAAATACTTGAACTAGTGAATTTAAGGAGGGACAACTTGATTCATTTCAGGTGTACTGAGGACAGCAAATATCTAGTTGAAGCCAAACTGCTAAGGCAGCAAATTTCACAAGCAATAAAAAATGCTAAATTAAATCTTTTTAAAGAAAAGTTAGAGGTGAATAAGGGTAACTCAAAAAAGTTTTGGAAATCAGTTAATAGTTTGCTGAAATGTAAATCAGAAATTAATATGCCAAGATTGTATGATGACTCAACTAATGGTTATGTTGATTATGAAGAAACTCCTAATTATATAAATGATTTCTTTGCTTCAGTGGGTAGTGATTTGTTTGAGGACAAGGTGGCTAATGGTTTAAATAGAGCTGATACTGTATATCAATCACCTGTGCAGGCAAATTATATTGGTGAGCCTGTGTTTCTTAGTGTGACATTTGAGGATGTAAAAAGTGTTATAAATGACATTGATATTAGTAAGCCTTCTGGCACCTTATTTGTTACCTCAAAAATTTTGAAGGATGCTTTCAGATGTATCATACCGCAGATTTTGCATCTTTTTCAATTTTCATTCGATAAGGGAGATTTTCCAGAGTCATGGTCAAAGGCTTGTATCACTCCCCTACCAAAGCCAGGTGATTCCAAAAGTGTATCTAATCTCAGGCCTATTAGTATTTTGCCAATAATAGGTAAAATGCAGGAGGTTTTGGCTCTCAAATACTTAAGTAATCATTTAGAGGTGGAGAATATTTTGCATGACTGTCAATTTGGATATAGGAAAAACCGTAGCACTGGTGAAGCAGTATCCAATTTTGTTAATGACTTATTTAGGTTGTGATCTCAGTCAGTACACTGCAGCTACGTTTGTGGATATGAGAAAAGCCTTTGATAGTATACATCATGGTCTTTTATTGAAGAAAATTTCTAATATTGGTATAAACTATACTTTTTTTAAATGGTTAGAGTCATATCTTTCTAATAGAACACAAACTACTAAAGTTGATAATATTGTATCTGATGCAAAAGGGGTTAATTTTGGAGTACCACAGGGATCAGTTTTGGGTCCATTGCTGTTTATTCTGTTCATAAATGACCTGGTGCCAGAAATAACTAATTCTAAGATTATTATGTATGCTGATGATATTGTATTATATGATAATAATTCTAACTATAGACTAGCTGAGAGGGCGGTACAGATGGATTTGTGTAAATTAGCTAAATGGTGTGATTCAAACAGTATGACAATTAATGTAAAAAAGACACAATGCATGTGGTTTGCGTCAACACAAAAGCTGCAGCAGGCTCCACCTTTATCATTGAAAATAGGTAACCAAAATCTACAATCAGTAGATAGTTATAAAAATTTAGGTGTAATACTGGATTCTCAATTAACGTTGAAGAAATTTGCAGCTAGCATTCAATCAAACATGACTAACAAGATTTTCAAATTAGCACAATTAAGGTATATGGTTGATGAATACACTGCTATTACAATATACAAGCAGACTATACTGCCTTTTGCTGATTACTGCTGTTTTTTACTTGACTCGGCTACTAAGGATGTTGTAAATCCCAATCAAGCTCTTAGGATATGTTTACGCTGTAAAAGTAGAGATGAAACTGTAATTGGTCTGCACAAAAGATGTGAAATTCCATTGTTATTGGACAGAAGGAAGGAGCTGCTAACTTCTCTTCTATTTAGAAAATCCAAGAAAATATCAGAAAGAACCGCTGTGAATACCAGAGCTAATGACAAATTTGTATTCAGACTATTTAGGCCTAGAACAGACTTCTATTTGAAATCACCACATTATAGAGGGGTACTACTGTGGAATGCACTAGAAGCAGATACTCAGTTCCAAGTAAAGAAAGAGTCATTTAAAAGATTGACCAAAGTTAAATATGGTACCAATATGAAAGGCAAAGCTAAAGAATATGTTAACAGTCCAGAATTTATTAATAGGCAGAGGAGAAACAGGGCAAAAAATGATGTAATAGTTAATGCCTAATGTGACATTCTTAACTGTCCATTCAGTTGGTGTTTTTCATCCGGGAGACTAGTATGGTATAATATCTAGTTTCATTCCAAATGTATACGGTACTTGGAAATGCTGACAAATGGGAAAAAGTGCAAAAAGAGAAATGTCGGTATGATGTGTATTGTAAATATTAGTATTAGAGCTCCACAATTCATGATTAATTTATTTATCATTCCTTTCTTAGGCCACACTTTTTTATTATTTGGGTTACGGGCCCGCCGCACTAGGAAATGCCAAAATCGGAATAAAAATAAAATTTGGAATTTACACTTTTTTTTTTATTCCCTCCGATCTCTATTCCAGAGAAAACTAAATAAAGAAAAAAATAAAAGATATGTAGTATGATATACCAATGGAAAGCTAAAACTAACAGGAAAACAACCATCTACCTTTCATTTAGGTAAAATGGGAATACAAATTTTCTTAACTTTTGAAGTACATTTTTTTAACATTTCTGTTCACTTAGAAAATATCATATTTAAAATATTGGATCGTCCTTTCTTTTGTGGATTTTTATTTTATTTTTCCCGCCGTCATTGGGATATTGAAACTTTCCGTGTAGCAAATGAATAAAATACCCATGGGCCAACTTTTATTTTATTTTTTATTTCTTTTATTTCGTCCTCCGTGCGTTGATAAAATTATTGAGGTGTCCGTAACCCAAATTTAAAAAAAAGTGTGGCCTTAAGTATAAGATATCTAGGACTGCAGCTTGCAATGTATGTCATCGGATTATTGTGTTATGTCATTGACATCTGTTCACATGTATACCTCAGGATTGTTGTTATGAAAATCATACATGAAGTAACAATAAAGCAATTCAAAAAAAAAAAAAAAAAGGTGTAGACTGAGAGATATGGACACCAGTCCTTATTTAGAGTCCTTATTTAGTCCCTTATCAGTTTTCTGTTGAGGTGCTAAAGCCATTCATGTATGACAAATAAATCATAAGAGGTCTGATGTTTGGAATGCTTAGATGGGCTTAGGTAGCCCTCCTCTTATGTCTGTATAGGGTAAGGGAGGAGGTCTTGGCCCCCTCCATACCCCCTACCCCTCTTTTAAACACACCACTGTCTTACTCCCCAAGACAGACTACAGTGTCTGTGAATGCCTGTTGATGTTCAAAGATCCTTACATTCTGTGTACAGTGTAATGTAAAGGCAAGGGGGGGGGGGGGGAGTTATCTGATGGCTATTGGTGCATACTGAGGGAGGGGGGGGGGGGTCATAGGGGGTAGTTAACAGAAACAGGGGGCCCTCCAGAATGGTTCATGATGATGTTTTATGACAGTACAGGTGTGTAGCTGGTTGATTTATCAGCCAATGAGATAACTCCCTGGCCTTCACTGCGGAATTTTTAGGGGGCATTATGTAACAGCTTCTACCCATTGTGATTGCTGTATAAGTGCTCATCTCGCCAGTTATCAGATCAAGCAATGGTGCCCCCTACTAAGGAACCTGCAACCTCGGTATAGGGACCTGATTGTTGGGAACAAATGCCTTCAAAAAGGCTGATTTATCAGTATTTACCATGGACTCAACCCCTCCCCAGAGGGGGTAACACCTCTGTCATCACAACAATATGACTTTAAATGCTCTCTTTGGGTCCCAAATGAAGGTTTCTGACCATTTTCATATAGGCATGATGTGGTTTGAGTAGGAATCTGAAAGCCTGAATTTTGGCTGTTTTCTCACTATTTGGCCGATCTTCTGACCCCACGTATGCGGGGGGGGGGGGGGGGGGGGTCACGCGGGTTGGAAAAAAAAGTTTGTGATTTCCTGAGTTATGGGTCCCAAATGCATAGTTTGCGTCTGTCCCTAAAAACTGTATGACAAAATTAGCGATTTAACACCCCCCCCCCTAATTATAACAATGAAAACAAGTTTATGGGGGCTGCCATGATGACGAGATTGTCTGATTTCCTTGTGTAATAGATTGTTACTGTATTCGACGTAATAAGCGCCTTGGGTGCTTATGAAATTACAGTGAAATCTCGTTATAAGGAGGACGGTTATAAGGAGCAGACGGTTATAAGGAGCACATTTGCTGTTCCAGAACCTTTTCTATACATTTCTATAGTAAAGAAACACTCTTATTCCGAGATTTTACTGTATCTTTATGGTGTTTTAAGTACTTAAGAGTTCAATTGTCTCCAAAATCGGGAAATTTGAGCCTTTGTTCTAAGTTGTAAATGGAGGTGGGAGGGGGGGGGGCGCTAAAAACAATCCCCCCTCCATACACACACTTCCTCTCAGGTCAGGGTCACTTACACTGTGGAAACATGTACATACCTGTACTACGTTTCAGCAAATTACTTTCACTGATACGATGTCTTGTTACACTGTGTGAAATGGTAATTTCTACTCATGCTACCTAAGAACGAATGTATAATCTATGTGTTTTTATTTCTGTTTCAACAGAGACAAGTTATGACGCTAGCCTGGCGTGTTGAACAGGATATTGGCGTCAAATTTCCAGAGATGTGAAAGTGATTTACGCAGCAAATGGTCGTCGCTTTTATATGGGACTAACAGTAGCACCCCTACTCCTGTAACACTCCTACGTCCAGACGAACACCAGGCTGTTTCGATACATCCACTGAAGTGGAAATTGTGTTTCTGTGAGGCTTCACCAAAAATACCAAATCATATCGCCAATACATAGCCAGCCAATTGCAAACCTACCGTATATGGTAAATTGATCGCAACACCTAGAGTTTTATCAGTTGGTTACTGCTGTACGTCTTGGTAGGCCTACCAAATCTAGGGCGCAATCATGTATTAAGGGAGTGCACTGCCTAAAGGAAAGAATCCTACTTTCGAAACTACAATGCCGTGTTCTCATTAAAGACTTATATTAACTACAACACAGAAAACCACGCCCGTTGATAGCAAAATAACTGTTATCCCATTACGTGTTATTACATATATGGGACAAAAAGACAGGAGCTGTATGTTAATGTTGCTGCTAAAACCACATCAATGTATACATGTAAATAGCAAGCAGTACCGGTAAGAGGATTTAAAAAAAGGTCCTGGAGACCCAGATTTTGTTGTGTATTGGTATTCTCTTATCTAGTGTAAATAATTTACCAGCACCTGTAAGTGTCAAAGACTGCGCAGGTTATAAAAAAAAAAGTTGGTCAATGGATTTCGAGCACCTTATATCTGGAAATGGAATTTTTTTTTCTGAAAAGAATTGAGTGGCTCTGGTATCTGGTATGGTGGTCCTTGGGGCACCGGCTGGGGTATACGGCTCAGGTGGCCAGGTGAGAAAGACTAAGCCTATCAATACCCCCAACCAATGAATATGATAATTGTTTGGAACCATTAATCCCCCCCCCCCCCAATCAACCAATTTTTCTCTTGTTATGGGATCATTTAAAGCTTTTGTCGGAGGCTGGGTAAAAAAAAAAAAGGGGAAAAAAAGGTGCTTGCTTCACTTTTCCAGCTACAAAATCCATTAAAGAAAAACTAAAAATAATTCACTCGCCCGCACCATCTTTTTTTTAAATAGTAAAATCCATTTACCAACCTTTTCCTGGTGTGACCCTATCTAGTATATGTAGTATTCTATTTCTTTTTGTGCTGGATAATTACCATGGGGAGAGTTATCGATGGAAACCAGTGTGAAAGTGAATACTTTAGTACTAGTAGTCTAACATACAGACTCCAGTGAAGCAGGGAAAGAGGACCGATCCCAAACTTATTTCACCAGGTATACCAAGGGATTTTACAAAGCCAAGTCTTGTGTTCAATTACCAAGGAAATGTTAAGATTTAAAAAGT
The DNA here is from genome assembly GCA_947462335.1 of Harmothoe impar. Taxonomy (NCBI): domain Eukaryota; kingdom Metazoa; phylum Annelida; class Polychaeta; order Phyllodocida; family Polynoidae; genus Harmothoe; species Harmothoe impar. Next base: position 39,295,290 of record OX381705.1, on the reverse strand, counting down.
TACCCAAGTGTGTTGATATAAAACGATGGAGCTGTCGTGTATAAAAAGTACCAGTAAATAAAGAAGGGATTTTGCGGAACATATGCACAATGTTTTGAGGAGGTTTTAGGTAGTGTTTTGTATGTTGTAGGACTACCGGTTCTGCTTAGTTGAAAGTTCCGTAGCTTTGAATAAAAGAAGTGAGATAAGGAAGTAGGTAGATTCTTGTTTATTTGTGCCGAATTACTGTTAATTCTCCTCTTCAATTTCATCTATTGCGTTTGAACCCTTCCCAACTAGCTGGGTATATATTTTCGAAATTTTTGCTTCAGTATGGAATAAATACCCGCGTATTTGCCGATTTTCACTCTTCCGCGAAAATTTACACCCATGAAAATAAGTACTTTCTCGGTTGTAAAACGTTTGCAGGAGGTTTGGACGTACGCAAAAGGTTACACACAATCTTTATAAAGCTTATTACAAACGTGTTTTTTGTAAAACTGTATTACCTGTTTTAAAAGCTAAATGGGGGGCTAGCACGGAGCGTAGCAAAGACTGGTACCTGCTCTCAGAGATTGTACAAAACGCACGGGAACAAGCGGAGCCTTGGCGGCTACCCGTACCTGATGGTCAATCAGTGGTCACGTGACTTGCTAAGACGGGTAGTCTTCGCGGTGCTAGTCCCCCTTTAACTTAATAGTAATAGCTAAGTAATAGTTTCACAGTCTTCGATCATCCCGATTTGTCAACCTTTTCTTTGATGTACCGACAGTCTCCTGCAAATGTTATGCCATTAAGAAAAGGTAGACGCTGGAATCCTGCTCAGAGCACTGTAACACCGACGACTCACACTGTACTCCTGACATGTACATTACAGTGAGGAGCACACAGGTGGATCTAGTTTAGGCTCAGATAAGAATAGAGAAAATCCAATGACACCACTAAACAGAGAATAGTTTAGGGTTTAATTTGATATGTTTTTGAATAAAATCGACCAGGTGTGTAATTTTTATCACAGTGGAAAGTCAAAGTTTTGTGATTGATTGATTTTCTGCATAGCTCATTTTCATGCACTTTTGGCCAAAATAGACCTCTCTTATTATGGCTTGTGCCAAGTTGTGCTAACATTCACAAGTAAAATAATAATAGAATTTTAAAGTAAATATATCAAGGGATGTTCTGTAAACGTGTGAGAAAGTGTGAGAAACATTAAGTTAAAAAATTATAGGTTCAAAGTAAAAACCCTCAAATTCATATATAATCTGTACATGAATTTTATTTCTTTCTTCATCCACAGTAAACAGTCAAGTTTCAAGCTTTAATTTGAGGGGTCAAACTTTAAAATCGACCAAGTATTAAGCATGATATTAACATATCATATTTTGATGTAATTACAAAAATGTGTCTGGATGCTCTTCAATACCCCTTTGGAAATGACACTCTATGTCCTCAACTGCTAGGTCTACAGTAAAATAACTCACAGATTCTGAATCCTTGGACATTTCTACATAAGATGACTAAGTATGGTTAAAATAGACAAAGGGAAAGTGACCAAGAATAGCAAATAGAATTATTGTGTTTACTATGGTGACATGAGGCAAACATTGGAAAAGTCCAACATTTGAAATGTCACCTAGATCAGATAACTGATCAAAACACAACTATATATTCAAAAATGGTGATAACCTATACAGTACTATTGGACATAGCAAGATATACTCTAGAAATACTACACAGAGGGCACTGGGGGTGATCAAAGTTGGGTCACTTATCAAAATGACCTAACTTTAGTGGTCATTTCCTATGTGTGCAATAACTTGAAACACCTGGCTATATTTTTTTCTTGAATAATTGCATCAGTATCTTTCAATTGAGTATGGTGAAAATCTCTTTCCGGACTTTATTTCCATTGAAATCGCGTCATGAATATAAGAGAATTGGCTTATTTATGAAAATCACCTAACTTTAGTGGCCATTTTGGCTATGTCCAACAACATTTTTCACTTTGGAAAATGTTTTTCTTGATCCAAAAAATCATTCCTCTTCAAATAGATATAAAAACTAAATATTTAAATTAATTTTTTTTAAAACCATTTCTGTAATATGATTGTTTGTAAACCTGTTGTATTGCACTGTGGGTTCTTACCCCTAATTTTGCTGTCATTAGCTATGTTATACTTGGTAAACTTGTCACAGATGTCTCTGTTGAATTTTGTAGGTTCTTCTATCAGTGGTTTTTGGGCCTGCAGTTGTACACAAAATGATAATTTGGGGTGTGACCCATATGTTTTCTCTAGTAGGCCAGCTGAAGGTCTTCAATGGTCCCTTTGGCCACATTTGTTTAACATTGTAGTCTTCATTGTCTAGACACATTTCCTGGAATGAATAGACACTCACTTTGTCATGTTTGAGACAGTCACTGACAAAGCAAGTACATAGTGCCTTCATAGTATTGCACCTAACACAGTGCAGACAACACTGTTATGCTCTTTTCACATGCTCTTGCATTACCTGTTTTTCACTTGACATACCTTATTGCGGATAAATACCTGCCTTTTCAGCTTATCTGTGGTGGGTAGGGGGCAAATCTGCCCATTTCAACACATGGGCATACCCAGGTACCCAGGCCTAAATGTACACACATTGAGTCTTAAATTTGCCCCTTCAATGCACTTATGGGTGGACTGAACAGGCTATCAAGGGTTCATGAGTGCCACTAGGGCAGTTATCCCTGCCCTATGTGGTGTAATAGGGTTAGGGGCATTTAAGATTGGTAGACAGTAACTCATTCTGGATGAATTCTGTTTATTTTAACATATTTAGGGACCATCTATAAGGGCTCAGAGACTTTATAAATAGCTGAGCCATGCACTTTGGAACATGCAAAATATGAAAAGGGAGATTTGGTTCATTCACGGTGAGATGCTATCTTTAAGCTCTCCAGCTTCTCGATAGTATATAACTGTAGGGTGATGCGTTGCCTGGGAGCTATCCCAGTACAATACTTGATCTGAGTCCTGTACTATGATGGAATGATTCTCAGCAAAGTCCATGACTATTAGAGCGGTATTACAGGGCAATGTGTCTTTAAGATCCTTCAAATGCCAAGACTGAGCTTTGACCGTGAGGGAATGAAAGCTAAATTAGGAGTAAGAACCCACAGTGCATGGTACGAAGTTCATAATCATTGCAGAAATGTGTTTTTTAATTAATTTAAATATTTATTTTAACTATAAGAGCATGCAGAAACATTTTGTTGCTATATCTATTTGAAGAGGAATGATGGTTTGGATCAAGAAATAAAATATCCGAAGTAAAAAATGTTGTTGGACATAGCCCAAATGGCCACTAAAGTTAGGTGATTTTCTTAAATAAGGCAATTCTCTCATATTCATGACTCGATTTCAATGGAAATAAAGTCCAGAAAGAGATTTTCACTATACTCAATTGAAAGATACTGATGCAATTTTTCAAGAAAAAAATAAAGCCAAGTGTTTCAAGTTATTGCACACATAGGAAAAGACCACTAAAGTTAGGTCATTTTGATAAGTGACCCAACTTTGATCACCCCCAGTGCCCTCTGTGTAGTATTTCTAGAGTATATCTTGCTATGTCCAATAGTACTGTATAGGTTATCACCATTTTTGAATATATAGTTGTGTTTTGATCAGTAATCTGATCTAGGTGACATTTCAAATGTTGGACTTTTCATATGTTTGCCTCATTTCTGACTGAGTTTGGAGTTGTCCTGCCCCTACAAGTTGAGAGATATCTTAAATGTTGCATGTTGTGTTCCCTGTCCATATATAGAATATTTCATTGCTATAGTTGTGGGTTCCCTGTTGCCATAGTTTTCACATGGGACACTCGTGAAAATGAACCAGCTTTAAGATCTGCTTTTGATGAGCCCACTACCCTTCACTAAATGGGTTGCCACATCCAAACCACTTGAAATTTGGAGTCAATATTTACAGATGTTACTCAGAAGATATTGGGCCATCATCCTACCCAATAAGGATGAATTCTGAGATGGTCATCCGGGAGCCATTGGTTGATTATAGATGGACTCACCCAGCAGCAACAATGAATAAGGGAGCCAACCCACACCAGGTGGCGTGGTGGTGCTTGCCAGTGACGCGGTTCCTCAACTAGCCACTAAGGAGGGTATTTGTCTCCTCCTACCAATATACAAAACAACTGGGTTGTTTTATTCTATTGAACTGCCATTGATTCTGGCTTAGATAATGGAAGGCACAGATAGCACAGTAGTGGACTTGGGCCTGAAATATGCCAAAATCCCAGAATCAACAATTATACAAATTCATAACATCACGTGTACAGTCGGACTCACCCAGCTTGTCGAATGTATTCTAGGGGCACACCACAATGGTGCAAAAATCCAACCCGAGCCCGCCTCAGGGAATGACAACCTGAGCTAGGCACATCCAAGTCTATTGTTTTGAGGAGGCATATCAAGTATTTCAGTAAAACAGGATAAGTCACAGGCACTGTAGATACTCCTCACTTCATCATTGACTCAGGGTTGCGCTGAGTCTAAGGGAGACGCCCAGGGACCATTTTTCCCCTCATTTCAGAAGTCCAACTTTCAGGGAAGCCATCAAGACAGGTGGGTGGGAGCCAATGGGTGGAGAAGATAGATGGTATCAATACGAAGAGATAGTAGGGTGTTTACCTGTACCGCTCAGGGCCTCGAAAACGGCCGCTTCTCTGCGACATTTCAGTATTTTCCCTTAATTTGTGAGAATTTAATGGAACCTCAGAAATATTCTTACACCCCCTGAACGCCAAGGCTCTGGACTATCAGCTCTAGCAATGGGCTGCCAGAAAACTCCAACTTAAAATTGATACCATTATTGGAGTCAATCTGAGTATAATCCTGCCCATAGCAGTAACTGCACTAAGTGGGCTTATTTGTGGAGTCTCTCAGTTGGACAGACCTGTTATTGACCCAGGGGACCCTGGGTTTAAGGGAGACGGTTTCTGCCAAAATGGAGTGGGTTTGTTGTCCAACTTCAACCAGCCTGCATTTGTTTTGTTTTTCATCTAGAATAAATACAACTGCATCACTGTATGCTTTCAAGTAATGGCTGTCCCCCCTTATGCAAAAACAGCGCCAAAAAATAATAATTTATAAGCCAAAAAAGTCATTCAAAAAGGTTCACTTTTAGGTGAAAATGTTGATCTCTCTGAACTAATGCTAAAGAATAGCAGAGTGACCTTGAATCCACCCTTTAAAAGAGTCACATTCACACAGACACCCATAGAGCTCAGTGTTAAAGAGAAGGTGAGATAAAAAAATGAGACGCTTTTAACAGCAAGAGATACTCCAATAGTGGTGCACAAAGATTTGTCTCCAACCATTGGCTCTGGCCACTACATTTGGTACAAAGAATATTGGTAGGGGTTGAGCTGTGGTTGGGGTTGGGACCCTGGGTCACATGTGATGTATATCACACAATCAATCGAGTATCAGCTCATGAAAACTATAATTAAGCAGCTCAGATCAGAATGAAAAACACAGATAATCATAACGGAGCTAGGCACACCTGAAAATACAATGTATTTCCCATATATATAAAACGGCATTATTTGGCACCAGCAAACCACCCCATTGAAATAGCATTGAATGCTCGCCGGGAATAGATAAACCAAAAGAGGCTATCTAAAATATGTACTTTTTTCAAGGTTAACTCGATTTTTCTCTAAAGTTCTAATTCATTTATTGTTTAGAGTATCTAGTATACGCTTTATCACTTCCTCAACTAATCAATCGACTTTATATAAGTGTATTTGATAGAAAAGTTGCATTTAAAACAAATACTCTCACACAGAGTGCCTAGCAACAAGTTGCGAGGAAATTCGCAATATCCCACCATTATTTTCTCCTGCAATTGAGTACTAAAGTAGCGTTTCTATGGACAAAAAATAATTATATACAAACGTAATCAACATAAGATACCAAGAACATGTCGTAATTAAAATATTGCATCAAAATACGCTCAAATAACTGAGAGAAATGACCTGAATCTTTCCTATCGACGATGTGGTTGACAACAGCGGCGCCCCTGTCAGTGGTGAAGGCCACATGACGTCACCAACTGGGGCGGAGGAACGCTGCCATGTCCGTTCCCGCGGTCGGTTCTGTCCTGGTCGGCTGTGTGTGTGGGGGGGCTGGAGGGGGGAGCGCACTGGCTAGGAAGAGGGGGGGGCAGTTGTCCTTTATTTTGTTGTAGGCCTATGTGTGTGTGGATGGGGGGGAGGGGGGGTAGGCCTACTATCACGGACCATATACAGTATTTAACACATAATCACCAGCTGCCGAAGGCACTGGTATCCCTTAAAAAGTTATTGCATGTTAGATTGTATTTCTAGTGGTTACAAGCGGATATTAGGTTATATTAGGACATATACGTGGCTAAATAATGCATTCCCTGGATGTAGGGGTAACAGAATATTTACAAAGCCCATAAATACCAATATGGGTCTTTAGGCCTATTGTGTGATATCATGGCTTTCATATCCTTTTGGAATTTTTATTTTCAGACTGATTATTATGGATATTATGGACCATTAAAGTGGAGTAGAGTAATGGCTCTTTTCGAGCTGCCAAGTGCTACAGCAGGTCTACAGCCTAGTACAGGTACTCCCCCTAGCCATGGTCTGCAGTGACCACCTTTCTCTGCTCAAGTGTAGGGGAAAGTTTTCCTGAAATAGCTCTCACTCTGGCTCACATTCTACTGGATACAATCTAAGTGCCCCCCTGTGGATGCTTTGAGAACCTTCAAAAACTGTTTAGGGGCACCCGAGCTCCACCTGGTGGATGTGCATGCAAACACCAATTTGGAAAATATTTTAGTAGTTTTCTCCAAGAGAGCCTTGAACTTAGGATCTCAGGATTTACAGGCAAACTTGCTACTGACTGAGCTAACCAGACAAGTGTCTTTGAGGACTGCCAATGTTATGGTCACTGGTACTTAGCATGTCTAGTTTGAAAAACTTTTTCAGTTTTCCCCAAGAGAGGCTTGAACTCACAACCTATGAATCAAGAGGCAGGCATGCTACTGACTGAGCTAACCGGGCAAGTGTCTGTGAGCACTGTTCAGATAAATATGTAGGATCTGATGACTACAAGTGGAATATCATCTAATGAAGTAGCTTGTCAGGTGGTTCTTGTCCATTTGCTAAACATTGGCACCATGTTTGGTGCTGTTCTTTTGATATATTACACCTATCATACATAGCCATGTTCTGACAGACTTTTGTGAAGAATCTATGGGTTGATTCCTTTTAATGAAGGGATTATCTTGCAATTTTCAAGCAAGTCCCCAATATATAACTCAATAATTTCAACCCTATTGGGAGGGGGTGTGTGTGTGTGTGGGGGGACTACACATATATAGGGCCTATGCATAGTCCTCAGCACTATGTGAAGTGCTGAGGACTACACGCGTAGTCCTCAGCACTACAACGGTATAGGCTTACCACTAATAGTAACACTATACCCAGCTAGCAAAACTCATGTTAATTACATCATTTTTACATCATTTTCTGATTGGTGGTGACATCATTGGATGATGTCAATTGTCGTTCCCAAGATGTCACATATGCAAGAAGTTTTTAAGTGTCCCTTTGCATGGGTATTTTACATAAATATATTACATTTAAAAAAATACATATCAACCATATGTTTAAACTTAATAATAATGATGAACTGTCAAAGGGCCTCGCTGAGATGGATGTCGAGTAGGTCCTTTCCCCGATTCGGAAGTCACCGTCATCCTTGAGTGATGAGGACTTCATTGTGCCCTCAGAGCCTCGGGTCAATGGAAGTAATGGACACCGGATACTGGCCATCACGACTGGCCACCCTGAGGGTCTCACCGAACTTGAAACAGTCAGTGAGCCGCCCCCTGAGTATGCAGAGTGCTGCGAGTGAGGAGGCCTCGGGGAGTGGACCCGCAACCCGTACGGGTAAGAGTAAACTCTGAGGGCTAAGTCTAGCAACAGGTCCTCCGCCTCGAAAGTGGTGATGAAGTCGGCTCCTGGTAAGAAGCCAACTAACGTGAAATCAGAGAAACCTGATGCTCCAAAGGGCCAGTCCCGAAAGAGTATGGCAGCCGCTTTGCCTGGTGCAAAGAAGGCTGGTACCACGTCTGACACTAAGGAAAGTGTCAAGAAGAGTTCCGCCACCTCAGCCACTGCTAGCAGTTTGGGGAAGGAGGTAAAGAAACCTAAGGGGTCCGGTGGAGCAAAAGCTTCGACGACTCCTAAACCTGCTACGGGAGGCAAGAAACTTCCCGGTGATGTGAAGAAGTCGACTTCTCAAGTGTTTGGCTTCTCAACCTCTGACAGATCTGATCAAGCTTGGTCGGGATCTGGATGCCAGCGATTCAGTTGCCAAAACCGCGGCCCTTGCGGGTCAGGGTGGAGGTCGACTGAAGGACACCAGTACGGACGGACAGTGTAAAAACTACTCCGGCTCCCGTCTTCATTGACTTCTTTGGGCCTAATCCCAAGCCTGCAGTGGTCTCTTCAGTGACCACCACTGCAGTACCGGGAGCACCTGCGCCCACACCCGTCCTGACTGCTCCTATGGATCCTCCTACGAAGCAGCCGGACCCAACTTTCAAGGTGCCCAACGTACCGGCGCCTGTGAAAGTTGTTGATACTGCTGCGGGGTCCCCTACACTGGAGGATTCTACAGCAGCCCAGGATGACACTTCCGAGAAGTCTACCAAGCTAGGGGAGGCCGCCGGAGGCAGTCCGGACCCTTAGCAGGTAGATCCTAACACGGGACCTGGGGGTTCCGGTTCCATACTGTCCCCTCACTCCCATGATGATCGTTTTAAGGATGATGATGTGGTTCCGAGACCGTTGAGGTGTTGTTTGTTGTGTGCCCTAACAGACTTGGAGAAAACTCTGATAGGAGGTGTGGGTCAACTAAACACCTTCAGAGGGATGCACCGAGTGGGGGAGCATTTCCCAATTAGTTTCCCAAACGCTGGAGCTGAGTTTACGGGCTGTTCAGACAGAGATGGAGGAGGAGCGAGCCCTGCTTGCTTCCGACTTCGAGAGGGGTATCCTTGTGGAGACTGAGGCCATAAAGGCACTCAACTCAGACATGGAGACCTTCACCGGCTTTCACGTAGTGTTGAGTCGGCGTGAAAAACGTAAGGAGAAGACTCCGGCGGGCATGCTTGCCAAGGCTGTGGCCAAGGCAACGCAGGACGCCAACCGGGACTCCGAGCGAGAGGCTGAGATAGCTAGGCAGGAGGCAGTAGGAGCAAGCAAAACTCTTACTGCCCAGGAGGTGAAGGAACAGCAACGGGACCGGATCCTGATAAAAGCTGTTTGTCAGGCTTCAATAGATGCTGGACAGACCCCGGAGGCTGTCGATGCAGTACTAGCGAAAATAGATACCATGCCCGAACCGTAATTGCCTGCCCTGGTTGATACCACAATCAAGGCGAATGTGACGAGCAAGTTCAGCTATTTTGCTCCTATGTGTGTGGCCGACTGTACCAAGGATAGTCGGTCGGCTCAGCGGCCCCTTGAGTATGCCAAGGATGATACGTCTGGCGACGAGGAATGGATCATGGAGGATCCGCTGGGCCGGTTGGTTCAGCAGTACCACTTTGATATGTTGGAACGGGTGAGGACTGCTGAAAAGAAGTACTATCACCCTACCGCTAAGGCCAAGATTTGCTGGGCCATGATAGACAGGTCATTTTACATAAGTGACTCACCCAAATGAGAGATTTATTTTTGAGGGTTAATTCTTATGTAATTTTTTCCAGAGAATCCAAATCTGCCTGGGGTCATCGCGAATTTTGCATATTAAGGTGCCTAATTAGCATATTCTAATCAGGTAGGCCAATTAGCAGGTTGGATAAGCAAAAGTACTGTCAAATTGGTCCAAATCTGACAGAAATGATAAAATACCCTTGGATATGGCTAATTATCAAAATTGCATCCTTTCATAATTTTTCATTAAGGCCTAATTAGCATTATGTATGTGAAACTGAAGATATATGCATAATTTCCCTCACATAATACCCTGCAGGAAAAAATCTTAAACTTGGCACACATATCCCCTAGGATATGAAACACATTCATGAATATAGGGCCATAGCAGATATAGACTGTAGCCATTATTGCAGCCATATTTCAAGATGGCCGCCACTAAATATTTCTAAATCATGTATCTCCTCTTCTAATCAACTTAGAATCATGATTCCAAATGCTAAATATACATTTCTGGGGTCAAGGAATACAATGGTGTTACTTCTGAGAAGATAGATGGCAGTCATCTTAGATTTTGATAAGATTATCATTAGAAAACCTACTAATTAGCTGATCTCCCTTATCAATTCCTCTCTATCATAACATATTCCCTATTCTGGCAACTGAGGTGATAAAAGCAATAACCTGAGTACTTATATTACCTCTTATAGTGTTTTAGACATGGTAGCCATCTTGAATGTACCAGGGTTGCACTATACTGAGTAGTAACGGATGGCAGCAGCAGCCTCTTAGCCGGCCGTCATTGCATCGACAAGTTTAATTGTTCATTCCAAGATGGAGATTGAGCTAGAGGAGGGATGATCATAGCCTTAGCTGTGCTATATATGGCTAAAATACTGATTCATGCATCGTACTGTTATTATCAAGGCAAATAAAGAAACAGCAGAAAATTATAATGGCCAATAGACGCAACGTGTTTCAGGTCTGAATTATCAATTATTGATTGGGGTATGTGACTCTAACATCAAATACTAAGTGTGTACACTAACTGATTCCACTAGTATCGAAAATTGAAATGTCCAATTGTGTGTTCTGGTGCTACCATGCTCCATCTGCACACAGGAAACAGTTATGGGATTGTTCATTCATTAACTACATGGGATGGGTCGGTTTTGGGGAGGGGCATAAAAGATTCGACCCCTCCTGAGGGGAGGGCGTAGAAAATTATGCCCTTTTTTAGTGAAAAAGCCAGCCCATTTTATAGTTCAAACGGCAGGGGCTCTGAGATGTCACCACCCCTCCTGTAATTAATAAAATTAATGAACACTCCTAACCTGAATATATCTCTCAGTTTGAGGGGCCTGGAATAGGTGTACCGTAAATAGTAATAAGCGCCCTCGCCCTAATAAGCACCCCCCCCTTTTTGGGGCATCTTCAGACTAGAACAAACAACTTTCACGCTTTTTGGTCACATTTAAACTCTTAAGTACTAAAAACGCCATGGAAATAATTTTATAAGCGCCCAGGGCGCTTATTACGTCGAATATGGTAAAATCATTTGCTGAGTTGATGTAATTCAGAAACCAGCTAATATTAGTAGTCTGTAGGGCTACTAAGGCCAAAAAAAAAAAAAGGTGTGTTTCAGGCAACATGGTCAGAATTTCTAGGGTAGGTAGGTTGGATTTTTTTTTTTTTTTTTTTTTTTTTTAACATAGAGAGAACCAGGAATGAGTCGTGAATTGACAAATCGACTCGCGACTCACCAGAATGATTCAATGATTCCTCTATTGACTAGGAATATCAAGAAGTTATTCAATATTCCTCTTAAAAAGCCATTTTCTGAAGTCAATCAATTATTCAGGCCTCTGAGGTCACTGGGAGCTTGATTTTCTTGAAAGAATTTGTAAAAATTGAGAAAAATAAACAATAAAAATCAAAAAAAAAAAAAAATCTCCAAAATTGGGAAAAAAAATGCTAGGGTCGGCCCTTTTTGGAATCTAGGGTCGGGTTGCCTGAAACACACCTTTTTTTTTGGCCTAAGAATACAGAGCTTCTGCATATTCCCTGCTAAGAACTGAGTGCTGCATTTTTTTACAGATAGATATAGTTTTAAAACCGGCACAACTGAAGGCTGGTCAGCAGGTTCACAGGGCCGATACAGACCAAACCTGGTCCTTGAGACAAAGGTAGTGGGTTTCTTAAGCGTGCATTGGGGCATGTGAGCGGGTCTGAATTGCCTAACCAACTTGGTAGGTAATGGTCTGGAACTTTGGTCTGCCACTATTTTGAGCTGTTCTGCTTCTATCGATCAGATACCCAGATATTTGATTTGTTTCCTGGCAATTTTAATTAATATATTTATTGTATTACACATATTCATTGTGAGAGAAAATAATTCTGAGGTGTAGTGACCAGTTAGTCATCCTTAAGTTCAGCGCCATGTTGTTATGATACATCTAGGCATGGCCCTCAGTTTTCCACCAGGTGGATATTACCTCTCACACCACCTAGTGAGTACATTAAACAACATTGATTCAAATAAATATGCCATTGCTGGAAATGACCTAGTTTAGATATGATTCAGCTTGCAGTAGTCTATGATATTTTCTGTAAGCGATTAAAATGCACTCTGGTGTGCAATTGGTAAAGGAAGGGCCAGATAATGTAGTTATTTTCTGACATTCATTGCACAATGTCTCTAAATATATTGGTGGGCTTTGTTGACATATCCTACCAGGTCCGGGAAATGGCGGAAAACCCTCCCCAGAGCCATTATTTACACCAGTGTTAATTTTCACAACGCAGGTAGGTGTGAAAACACTACAGGGCTAAAATTAGCAACAGGTTTCTTATAACCCATTTGCTGAATTTTCTATCAATTTGCTGTTAAATGTATATATCCCATAAGATAGGTTAGTGTATGCTCTTGAATCATACATGGGAATAGTGAATCATACATGGGATTGCCATGAAATCACATATAAATAAGCTTTTTCTATAGACTTTCCCTCTGTGCTCCTCCACTTCACCCAGCAGGCAGTGAGCCCTGCAGTGTTTTCACACCTACCTGCGTTGTGAAAATCAACACTGGTGCAGGGGTAGACACTAACTTTATCAGCCGTGGGCCACCCGGGCCCGTAGCTCCAAAGATCTATGGGACCGGATTTTCAGCTGTGGGCCAGAGACCACATTTTACTTTTTTTCAAAGAGAAAATTATATATATTTCTGATTTATCTATGTTAAAATGAGACTAAATTGCTTCAATTGCTCACATTTTTCTCTTTCCAACGACATATTACATGACTATACACATCAAGTATATTCCTTGCAAATATTTTGTAAAATCTCCTGTGGGCCACCCGGGCCCATGGGAAGGTTGTTTTGAAGAAAACTGCGGGCCCGGACCCAAAATTACGGGCCATTGGCTCCCGGGCCAGCGTTAGTGTCTACCCCTGTTGGTGTAAATAACGGCTCTGGGGAGGGTTTTCCTCCATTTCCCGGACCTGCCTACTGCGAGTTCCTAGAGAGTTCCACAACAAGCCTCAGTCAGGTCCAGACCACCATATTCAAATGAATGAATTTTGGTAGGAAACGGAACACTAATTACCATGACCGTCACAAATACAGAGGTAAGGTTATGCAGGAGTATTTCATGGTGCCATATATTCAACCTTCATGAGATACAGTTATAACATAGTTAGGGCCTTCAACGTTCAGGCCCTATGGGGAGCACAGGAGCACAGGCCCACACACCTGTGTGTGTCGGGCCTGTCCAGACCAAGGTAAATGTCAGGTTGACAGGACCCATGGAGAATCCAAGGCACTTCATGTACCAGGTGAGAGATTGCCATTTGAGAGCGAGGGCAATGCCAAGTTTCTTGTCTTATGGCTTTACCATAAACCTAGGCCTAGCCCCAAAGGATGGATAGAGGAATAAATATTACTTGCCCAAGAACTATATTACACAATGGAAGAAAATCAGGCTAATGGAAGGAACCCATTTTAGCACTTCTATCTCCTTCTAGAGAAAATTGAATAGTGTCTGACTACAACTGGGCTATGACGGGCTATTTCTCACCCCTAGTGCCCCTAGAGAAAGGCCATTGTAAAACCCAAAAGTAGATATTGGGAAAATTACTATTACCCATACCCACCCCCTCTGCTAGCAGCCAAATGCTGTTTACCTACCCTAGGTAGGGTGGGTTATGTGTGACTGCCAAAGGTGCCATCTGAAACTATCTGCCCTCATTGGGGGGGGGGGGGGAGAAAGGTGTGACGGCCAAAGTTGCTACCTGGAGCTACTTGCCATGGGTGGGGACTGAGGGGAGGTGTAACCCCCAAAGGAACTAGGGGAGGGGTAATCTTCCAAACAACTTCCAAAATCCAAAACCTCTCCTATTACCTGCACCTAGACCTAGGGGGAATGGGTCCGCACTGGGGAAAGGGTTGCTGGCTTTTGGGTTTCCAGATACAGAAGGGCTAATAATGAACATTGTGCAAGTGATCTTGGCACCAGGAGCAGTGATGTTCATACTGAGCCCCTCTATCAGTATCACCATCTTGTTGGCCACCAACAGCCTAACATAACATCACAGCCCTCACATTCAGATTAAGAAGCTGCAGTGGGAGGAGGGCACATGTAAGCCTGCCAGGTATTGCCAATATTTTGAAACTTATACATACATTATGCATAATTATATATATATATATATATATATATATATATATATATATATATATTTATACGGTACTGCAATGAGATAAACAACATGATACAAATATACATTTGCCCTAGACCGCCGACCTGAGGTGGTAGGAAGCACTTTATTCAATATAACAAGAAAGTGAACAAGAAAAAGAAAAAATGTTACACAGCAGGTCGCGCACCTTTGGTGCTTAGTGGTTGAATGGGACGCTCGGTCAGTGTTGAGCGCCCAGGAGTGAACTCCCCCTGGTGTGGTTGAGGCGCACTAGTATAGTCTATGCTGGGGGAGTTGGATGGATATAGTCCATACATGGGTAGTTGGCATAGCCTAGTAAATATACACTAATACATCCTATTGCATGACATATATTAGACACATATTTATACGGTACTGCAATGAGATAAACAACATGATACAAATATACATTTGCCCTAGACCGCCGACCTGAGGTGGTAGGAAGCAGCCAAGACCAAACAACAAACATTCGCCCAATCAAACAAATTCTGATAGCCTCCCAGCAACAACATCGTCTTTATCTCTCCTAGAATCATAAGTATCAGAGAGATAGAGGAGGACGGCCCAGCTCCTCCAGTCCCCATATGCCTTGACGTCATGAAGGGGGAGGAAAGTAGCTAGGTAGCTGGCCGCCCCCCTGCGGATACTGTGGGTCGTATAATGTCCTACTAATCCTATGGATGCACAGGCCTTCTTCAGCCTCGATGAGTAGAGATTATAAGTCAAATTGAAGAGAGGTGAGGTAGGAGAGGTTTTGGTGTCAGATAAAAGCTGCCGGATAACACGGACTGGACACAGCAGACTTGACTGTGACTCTTGCACGGGAACAACATTGGTTCTTTCCCGAAACTGAACTGTTTTTGAACTCCTGATGGTGACATCCAAGCCACCCGCACGTAATTTAATGTCTCTCACCAGTAACTGGTGTGGTGACGCAGTCACGTGGCCCACTCTCAATAAACACCTGAAGGCCAGCACCAGCGCACACCAGAATAACTTGTCCTGGAATTTTGACATATCCAAAGTGTGATAAATGTCCACCAGATTACGAGGAGACAGTAGGGAAGGCCTAGTCTCAGCTCCCAGGAGCCTTTTAGCACCCCTCAATGTAGACTGGACTATGAAACTGGAAGAATCCGGATGGGGTGTATCCAGGTAATCATGAAGCTTGTACACCCCTGTTACATAATTTGCTATGGTGACGTAACAGACAGTCTTGGTCAGGTGAGTGATGTAGAGGCAGATCCCCTCCACATCCACAGGTACCGGAACCACATCATAACTGTCACAGAACTGGAAGAACCTCCGCCACTGTGACTTCCCGGCTCTGATTGTGCTGTCGGCCCAGCACAAAGCCCGTACTTGGCCCCATTCCTTCCTCAGTAAGTCTTTGTCTGCAACATAGGTTGAAATCAATGATTTGATCAGCACAGATCTCTACACAATCTGGATTCCGTAAACGACTCAGAGAATCTGCCAAGATATTATCCTCAGATCTTATCCATGAGGGACGAATGTGTATGTTGTAGAAGGAAGTAACCCAGAATAGTTCTCTCAACCACGACATTGTCAAGTGATTCTTCCCCCTGCCTGTCCTCAATGCATGGTACACCTGGGTGTTATCAGTAGTGACATCCACTATAGCATTCCTCCAGTTAGAGTATTGGCGGTGTACGGCGACCACTACTGGCCACATTTCCCCAATGTTTATGTTACCGTCATATACTACCTCCACTGGACATTTAGCATGGTGGGGGCACAGTTCTTGGTCATCATTCCAGAATCCCCAGAAGAAGTCATCGTGTGAGTGATCCCCAAACCCTGTAGAGGAGGCATCCGTCACCAGCGACACAATCTCACAATTTTTGTCGAACATTTTGGTTTTACCATTGAATGAAATCAAGAATATATTCCACCACTTCAAGTCTTCCATGACTAGATCTGACAGCCTAATGCGTTTGCAAGCAGGAGGGGTGTCTCTTAAAATATTATATATGCGTCTGGTGAATGTCCGCCCGCCCCTCACAACCGTGGCACAATGTGCCAAGAGGCCAGCTGTCTGTTCCAGTAATTTGCGGGGGCACCACCTCTTGTTCAATAGATCAGACACACAGTTAATAACACAATCAACTTTATCAACATCCAGGGAAATACACATAGCTACCGTATCAATAACTATACCCAAGTACTTTACCCTTTGGGATGGCCAGATCACCTTTTTTGTGGCCACAACAAACCCCAAGTCATTCAGGACATCATGAAGTCTGCACTGTGACACCGTGCAACGCTCCTCATCAGTATCTATGACAATGTAATCGTCTAAGTAATTTATACAATTGATTACACCTTTCCCCGCTGCACATTTTACAACGAAGTTTGATATCTGGGTAAATATCCAGGGGGCAGAGCGGAGGCCAAAGCATATGCATAAATCATTGAAAAATACATCTCCACTTCCCAGGTCCCATTTGAAACCCTGATACTCCCTATGGGAGGGTATTACATTGACACTGCGATAAGCACTTTTGATGTCTGTCACCCCACAAAATTCTCCCCCCTCCAACAATTCAACTACATCATCAATACTATGATATGAAAACTTACTACAGGAATTATCCATGTAGAGGTTGATGTTGATATCCTCGGGAGAAGAACAATCAGTGATGGGCCGGAGAGAGCCGTCCGTTTTGACTACACCACCTAACGCGTGCACACATCTAGGGACCTTTGTCACCATTCTCACCTTACTGGTATCTAACTCAGCAAGGATTTTATTTGTCATTTCATCTTTGAACGCGCCTTTAGTGACAGACGAGTAATTTTCACAGAAATAAGCAGTATTGCAACCTTTGTCTAGAATTCTAAATCCTCGGCATACACCTGTGATCACAAACCAATCGTCTTTTGTTATGACGTCAAATGAGTACAAATAGCCAGCGAATTGACAAGGCTTGAGTTGAGTGACAGCCCCATGTAAAATGTAAACACATTTACACTCGCACGCTAAACATTCGTCAAACACGGGGAGAAAAGTACCGGGAACTACCTCTACACAACATACGGGGGTGTCACAATCATAGAAGGCCGCAAATGAATTACAAATACTCACATCTTTAGTTACGCCCGCATACTCCGGGAGATTATCCCAATCTGATGTACTCGGCAAACTCACGTCGTACTCCCGATCGCCATTTTTGTTTATGAATACCCGGATGTAGCGTTGTCGTAAACCTTCGCTCGTGACTGGCGGAAGGCCGGCACATTCTAAAACCTCATTTTCCGTAGATACAAAGACACTTTCTTCACTAGAGACAGAATCACCGTCAGAATTTGTATAACAAAATTCATTACAGGGAAATTCATTTTCTCCTACCCGGTCGACATTTACGACATCATGTATTACCGATTTACGGCGGGCCTCGTTTTGAGAATCACCAACATGGCGGACAATTTCACAGTTTGCGCTTTCACTATTAGGAAATATGTCAACAACAGCCGGATTATCGCCAATTACACAATCATATGCGTCACTACAATCAGACAGTCTGCCAGGTGGGTCACCCAGTCAATTAGAAGCCCCAACACCGGCTTCCTTGCCCTTACATGCTAACATTCCGTGCTGGCTCGATCCGCAATACCCACATTCATGTTTATATGCGCAGCCCTCACACGGGCGAGCCGCCCCAAATGCAAAACAACACTTCTTTTCCGCGGCCACCCTTTTCCAGCCCGCGAAACTGTCACCTTTGGATTTTGGCTTGCTCTTACTCTTGTGAAACCCCTGACCATCCCCCTTCCCAGATAATCCCCGGGCCTGCTTGGTACCTGCGTAACCCAGATGAAAATTGGAAAGGGCGGTGTCAATACCAATAATACAGTCAATACCGTCTTTTTCGGCTTTGTCCCTAATGGCCTGATCATATGAGACTAGAGCCTTTATATCATAAATGCCCTGATCAGCCATAGTACCGACATAAATCTGATGGGCCCTAAGCCCCTTGGTACTCTCCCCCTCGTCCTGAAGCTCGTCAATAAGCTGAGATAACAGCACCATGAGCTTTTCAGATGAGTCTATAGGGTGAGTCTTTTTTCTATCTGACACAGGAAGGAACTTGAGAATGTCGAACCTACTCTTGCGTTTCTCCACACGGCGAACATACTCAAACTCATCACGATCCCCCCAGAGATTGTCGAGATCCTCCATTGTTGCTGGCAATCGACCTCCCTGGGCCGGCGTGCTGTGGCGGCTCTCATGGCGGCCCTCGGGACGCCCTGGCTTCCCGCCACACCTGCATGGACGGTCGCCATCTTGCCGACTTGGACGCCCCTCATTGCCTCTGCGCCACTCCTTAGACTCCGGTCCAGGTATATCCTCCTTCATCTCCGTCAATTGCGTCATAAACCCCGCCATACCTGTCGCCATGGCATGCATGGCCTTAGAGAGGTTGTTCATGGCCTGGACAGTCGACTTTTCCTCGGAGAGGCTCTTGTTTAGAGCATCAATTTCCGCCTGCTTCTCCCTCGCTAATGCGTCCATGGACTCCTGTTTCAGTCTTAACTCCTCCTTGAGGGTCTTATTGACATCAGCACAACTTGGACACTCCTTGTGGTTGCCATGATAGCTCGCATTGCATACCTCGCACAGCACCATCACACAGTAAAATGTTACACCGCAGGTGCTTAGTGGTTGAATGGGACGCTCGGTGAGTGTTGAGCGCCCAGGAGTGAACTCCCCCTGGTGTGGTTGAGGCGCACTAGTATAGTCTATGCTGGGGGAGTTGGATGGATATAGTCCATACATGGGTAGTTGGCATAGCCTAGTAAATATACACTAATACATCCTATTGCATGACATATATTAGACACACATATATATATATATATATATATATATATATATATATATATATATATATATATATATATATATATATATATTGCACCTTGTCTGTATTTTGATGCTAAATGCCTCACCCTGACAAGAGATTTACATGAATTCATCATAGTCACTGTCACTTTGAACAATAAACTTGTCTATGCAATGCCGGCCAGTTAAGAGGCCGCTGCTGCCACCGGTTACTACTCAGTAGAATGCAACCCTGGTATATTCAAGATGGCTACCATGTCTAAAACACTATAAGAGGTAATATAAGTACTCAGGTTATTGCTTTCATCATCTCAGTTGGCAGAATAATGAATATGTTATGATGGAGAGGAATTGATAAGGGAAATCAACTAATTAGTAGGTTTTCTAATGATAATCTTATCAAAATCCAAGATGGCTGCCATCTATCTTCTCAGAAGTAACACCATTGTATTCCTTGACCCCAGAAATGTATATTTAGCATTTGGAATCATGATTCTAAGTTGATTAGAAGAGGAGATCCATGATTTAGAAATATTCAGTGGCAGCCATCTTGAAATATGGCTGCAATAATGGCTACAGTCTATATCTGCTATGGCCCTATATTCATGAATGTGTTTCATAGCCTAGGGGATATGTGTGCCAAGTTTAAGATTTTTTCCTGCAGGGAATCATGTGTTTCTATCATCTGGTATTATGTGAGGGAAATTATCAGATTTGGACCAATTTGACAGTACTTTTGCTTATCCAACCTGCTAATTGGCCTACCTGATTAGAATATGCTAATTAGGCACCTCAATATGCAAAATACGCCATGGCCCCAGGCAGATTTGGATTCTCTGGAAAATATTACATAAGAATAACCCCTCAAAAATAAATCTCTCATTTGGGTGAGTCACTTATGTAAAATGACCTGTCTATGAGTTGGTGGTCCTCAGAGATTCCCTGTCTTTTTGACAAGTGTCAGAAGGGAGATGCGTCTAGGGGGACACCAAGGACCTGGCACACCAAGGCTAGGTTCGCTCGGCATATGACTGAGATGCACTTGCACCACTACGCGTGCTATGACTGCACGAGTATTGGTGCTCTTGGGAGCAAAGAGTGCCCGAATGGTGCTCAAATGGTTAGTTGGGCTAATCTGATCCGAAATTTGATCCAAAAGCACAACATTGGTTTGGGAACAGCTACCCCACGTATCGTGTTAGCGCACGAAAATGCCTGGAGCAACTTCTGTGCGGGAGTAACCGGAAACGTGGATTTCGGTGAAGTCTTCGAGACTTGTTTTGGCCACAGAATGAGGAATGGGATGGAAGTTGGGCAGTGATTGATACCTGGCTTCTGGAGATGGACCAAAAGGCAGGGGAGGAAGATTCCGACTCTGGAGAGGAGACCAAACCAGCCGGTTCGGACTCAGATTCTGACACTTCTTAAGTTATCTTAAGAAGTGTATGAACTTGTCTGTGGGTGGGGTACTATTGATTAGTATGCCACCCCCCTGTTTTATCATCTGTACTGAGTCAGTATACCCGGACTCAGTCAGTGTTAAATCTGACCTGGACGGGAAGGAGTACGAGCAGTTCACGTTCGCAAGGACGTGGGCTGCTAGTAATCATCGCGAAAGGAGTATGCAGTGGATCCGGACTGGACATTTACCTCGGGAGTTGTTACTACGCAAGGAGTTATATAGGGCAGAGTGTCCCTCGTTTTTTATATATACTGTGATGGACTCAGTCTGGAGACCCACAGTTTATTATCTTTTCATCAGGGCCGAGTGTCCCTCAATTTCTGTGGAGACGTGGTCTGGAGACCAGCAGCTATTTTTTTTTCTCTAATTATATACCCCCGAGGAAGATACATGAACTTTCCGGTCCGGTGAGTAAGGGCCGAACGCAGTAGGTCCCGAAAGCCGGGTGGAATGAACACCTAGCAAGGTCCAGACAAGCTCAGGAGGAGACGTACCATCAAGTTATTTTAAATTGTTGTAAAATTTGTGTGAACAGTGTTAAATGTAATTAACCACCAAAGTGATAGTGTTTATCACTTTCTAGTATTATAATATCATACCATTACAGGTTGTAATGAAAACCTGGGGTCCTGTTGGGACAAAATGGGAGAAAAAAATTAGGTCAATGGTGGCATATTCCTTTTCATGGTAGATCTTTAGATATTACATTGGGAAGTATTTACCTTTTTACATTTTGATTCTAGACCAGGTAGAACCTGAGATTTTTGTCACTTGAAGATGCCACATCTGCACCTTTTGCACATATAAGCTATAGTGTGAATGGCTTTAGATTTTATGATCTGAGATTTATAAAGCTGGTACTATTGCCAGACAACAGGTGACACTACTGGGCTATTGTTCATTGAGCTTAGGCATGGCTAATGGGCCAGGTCAATTAGGCCAGTGGGGCACTAGTGTCCTCTGGTGTTGGACACCTTAGGTGTTTCTTGCTAGTGAGTATACTCTTATGATAGACCTCTCTCTTACCTGGCCTAACACTGTCTCATGTTTAACTGATAAGGTTAACTGATAAAGCACTTGGTGTATGAAAATATGATATTGGAAGTTTGCAAAATCAAAAACACCTAGGTCATAGATAGTTTCCAGTACTAGCAATAATGTATCATTGATGAGTATTTAGTATATAGGGATAATACTTCAAGGAGGTGGAATCCTATGGGAGAATAATGCTATACACATTTCTTTCAACGCTGATGGCTAAGGACTTCCCAGATAGCTAGGGCTCTGAAAACCGGGGAATACACACCTTTGTTCACATATGTTCAGATACTCATACTAGTAATATGCTGCAAATATTTTTTTGATAAATGCATAGATGTACAATATGTCTATTATTGTTAAGAATTTACATAATGCAATCTATGTCAGGATACATGTACTTGTTACTTTACCTGGTTCCTTGCACTTAAATCTTGAAACTGGGACAAAAATAATGTGATTTTAAGAAGTATGATTCACACAAATAATAAATCCCTGAGAGCCAGTAACAGAGGCCTGGATATCAACTGAGCACATCTTCTGGCTGTCATGTGCGTGGTGGCACCACCTTGTGTATTCTCCCCCTCCTACCTAAGCCCTTAAGGTTGTATTGTTAAAGGTAATACTAATTCTGAACTGTTTTTGGATATAACCTTAATTATTTACCACCCGGATATTCAGTCCGGCGGTAGGTGGCAGCACCTACTCTGGGCTCGGGATAGAGGTCGCTATAGGCTTCCGGTATGCGTGTGCGCACGCAGGCTGGCTTCCTATGTATAGCCAGCGTCTGATGGAACTCGTCAAGCCTACTGACCTGCTCGAAACTCTATAGGGAGTTCGCTGGATTAGCTACGCCTGTTAGGTTCTTGTGAATAAAAACCTATGTAGCAACCTGTACACTTGATCCAAACTGTGTCGACCTTGTTCTTCACTTTATAACTTCTCGTCAATATTAAGGGAGCAAAGTCACGTTTATTACACATGCCTTTATCATGAAGGAAGCCTATTCATAATACTAGTATAGGGGCACGAATAATACGTGTACATATGGGTCCGTGGAGTCAGAGTGGGAAGTGCCTCCTTCGGACACTAGGTGGCAACACCTACGCCATGTCCTTTCGGTTATCCGGTAGCAGAGCCAGGCAGGGCACTCCAGAGGGCACTCCGGTGGAGTGCCACATCGACACTGCTTGGTCCGCGCTCAGGGTATATAAGAGGCCGAGGTTGGCTACCTCAGAGAGTTCATCCAAGGACGAGCTCTGACCCACACCTTTCGATACCTTCGTTACCTTTTCGATCGGGGCACATACAACCCTCCCACACTCTGGCTCCTGCACCAGTCATGCTGGCTCAGGACCAGATCATCCAGCTCTGCTGACTTCGAACTACCAGTAGAACGCTGTACATCTTCGAATGGTTAAACCAAGTGAACCGAGCAAACCTTTGTGTTACTTTGAGGCTGTGATCGTGACTGAATAAACCTGTTGCATTCAAACCGAATTTGGAACCTTTGTTCGCGTGATACCTCCACAACCCCTACATTGGTGCCGTGACCAGTTCGGGTGAAACACAGAATAGCACAGTCGGTTCGGGTGAACAAGGCTGAACAGGCAAAGGGTGGAGCAACATTCCACCCTATTTTGATCCGGAGGTGGTGGCGGCCCTTGAGAAGCACTATGGGCCGAGCCGTTCGGGTTCCACACCAGAACCAAGGAGAGGCAATCCTGACTATGTTCGAAAAGATCTAGGGACGAACCTAGAGGATTCATTGTTCGAGACTCGCGGTTCAAAGAGGCACATTGCTCCTATGCCAACACAAGGCATGAGCATTCTACATGCTGAGCGACACCAAAGGCAAGAAGTGACAAGACGTCACGTCGCCGAAGAGAAGAATCGATTCGAGGAAGCAAGGATTGCAGAGATGGACAGGATTAATGCAGAGTTCGAAGCCCTGAGTCATCGGTTGGCACAACTCTGTAACAAGAATGAAGAGTTGGACGGCGCGACAATGGAGAAGCAGAACCGCTTGGATACAACGAAGGCGGAGCTGGTACATATGGAAGATCAGTTCTCCCATCAGCAAGATGTCTTACGACGGCGGACTGAGGTTCTTGAACGACGACAGGACAAGACTGTACAAGAATCAGACGAACTCCATGAGACGATCAGGGAAGCAACCAAGGCGATGATGGAAGAGAAGGACCGTGTCACCCAGGAACTGCAAGATTTACAGTTGAAACGAGAGAAGGAGGCAACCCGAAGTGGCTATTCGGGGTTCGATCATGTCAATGATGGGATCTATGACTCAACGTCTGGTGGGGGTGGTACTGCTGCCTCATCCGGAGGAAGATCGAGAAGGGTGACCATCAATACAGGTGATTTGGATGGAAGGTCGTCACTACGTGGACAGCGATCAACTTCATACGCCGTTTCGGTTCGAGTGATAGATCTTCGAGATCTGATCCGAATGAACATTCGAGTGCCTCCACAAGGAGGACAGGGAGATCTCCTACAAATGCAGGTAGACGAGTCTCTCGACGTGAATCAATGTCCCCAGGGATGAAGTTGATTTACGATTCGAATCCCTGCATTGCTGAGATGGGGGTTGACTGTGTTAGCAGACAGGCTGATAATGCTGATATCGTAGATTGGAGCATTGAGCAGTCTCGCTTGTTACACAGGGACAACCACAATGCTGCAAGACGCACTGTGAGCATTCCTGTTCCTTTCACAGGCAGACAGCCATGGCAGGATTGGTTCGCAGACTTCATGGACGACATGAGGTATAATCGGTGGTCAGAGCAGGAATCGTTGGACGGGCTACTTCGGGCATTGACAAATGGGCCTGGCAAGTTAGCTGTTTCGAGATGGAGAACGATGCATGGTGTCGGATCGTTTACCCAATTGGTGGAATGCGCCAGTTACCTGATCGGTAATGTGGGTAATGAGGATCCGCTTCGGTTGTTTCGAAAAAGGACTCAAAAGCCAAATGAGTCTCATCGTGTGTTTGGCCTGGAACTGCAAGGTCTCTTGCAAAGGGCTAGACCACGATGGCATCTGTCTAGATTTAAATACTACTCCCCGTATGGCTGTCCGGAGCGGGGCCGGCGAGAATCGTTATTCCCAACTCTGACAATAAAACCGATTTCACTGGTTAATATGCGCTCCCCTAGATTCTAGTGATGCAGCAATTCTCCTTTCCCTCTCTCTCCCTCTCTCTGGGCACGACAACGGGTTATGTACGGCCATTAGGCATTAGCATAAGAGTGGCAGGGTGAGGCTCTTCCTCTCTATTGGATATCGCCGACATGTGCATAATGTGGGACGAGCATTGCTTTAACTAATCATGTTTCTGTTTTGTTTCTACCGCCAGGTGCCGTGTCGTGCTCGCTCAGGGATTGGATGATAAACGTGGCGTGTTGGCTGCTCGTCCGCCAACTTCTAGTCGGGAAACTAATGACTTAAAAAACTGCCTTGATGGCGTTCTACCTGAAAGCGGCAGGCGCTTTCCCGTATATCCTTTCTGATAGGGTTTTCCCGCTCCTGCTTATTTATAATGTTTGTTTCTAATCGGCAAATGCCCGGCTACTTGTTTGCAGTTAAGGCTTATGGTGTTTAAATAAAGTTGCACATTAAAAGCATTGTCTTTGTTATGCTGTCCCGGTTTGCTCTACCCTGCAAGTGGGTATCCCCTTCTTCCCCTTTATCTTCCGAAGCGTACACACGATTTCGAGATTTCTGGACATGGGCTACCCCTTGTTGTGGTACTCTGCTCTCAGCGTATTCACCTGCTCGGTCGGCGGACAACCGTTATTATTTCTACTTTACTGCTATTTTCAATTTTCTTTCTATATACTTATAAGTTATTGCTACACTAATTTGTTCTGTCGGTCGATCCAATAATGGTTTGACAATTCTCGTTCCATATTTTAGTCCTTCGTCTTAGCATTCAGATTATTACATCGGCACTATCGTGGCCATTACGTACATTTAGACAACGATTATTACAATACTATATCCTGGTTCACGCCTACTTTTTCCATAATATTCCTTTTTTGGTTACTGGTCTGTTCTGATTTCTATATTTACCTTGGGTGCATGCCGGTACAGGCTCACAATCAATTAACTTCTGCACCATTGTATTTGTCCTATCCATTAATTTCCTTTGTTATTCTCTGCAGGTTAAATCTCCCCTTGCGTTAACTAGGTACATTTGGTACACCTTTATATATTGTTAACCTTTGTAGTTATTACCTATCTATATGCCACTACTACTATACTATCGTTCCTATTTCACTACTATTTCTACTGGAATTGCTACTATTACCGTTAATACATGCTAATACACTTGTTTACTTGTACACATCGTATAATACATATGAAAGCACCCGTTTGATTCTCAGTGCCCCGGTTTCTCCTCCGCGCACCTGTCCAATTGGATTGGGGTGGCCCGGGGTCCGGGGGGGGGGGGGGGGGGGGCGGGTTCCGGACGGAATGTCTCATGAGCCCCTCATCACAGCTGACTGACAAGCTTATTCCGGTGTAATACCAGATAGATATTGAATATACGTAAGGCACTCACAATATTGCACTACTCCCTATGCGTCACGCCAGTCCTACAACACCATCAGTGCACGCAATATATCGTTAAGAGTCTCAACATAGCGTTGTCGGGGGACTTATTCGTTGTCTGTCTTTGATTCGTCATAGTTCGGCCGACGTCATTGTCGCCGGGCGGCGTTGTGGCTCACGCGTGGCCTTTCCTCTATAAGTTCTGATTGACCCTGGTGAGTTGTAGCCTGTCATCACCTTTCTTAAGGCCTGGTGATGTTGGCTGATTTTCAGTACGCCCCACGGTCACCTTTCGTAATACCTGGTGTTGTGGTTCGTGCCGGCTCTCGGATTCCTATTCCTTCACCTATGTCCTCTAGGACCAAAGCTAACACAATTATTACTCTGCTTTTCAACTCACTGTTTGGTGTGTTCCTGTTGTCAGTGAGCGATGTCTTTCTCGAGTCATCTCGAGGTGACACCTGTCATCATTCAGATCTAAGTGGCTCTAGCCTGTCACTAGATCCTCGTATACCCTGGCTCCTGGGGCCGAGCTCCCCTTCATGTTTGGTTCATTGATCAATGGCACGTTTTCCCTCATGATGCACTGACCTGCCGCCCTAAAGCTCAGCATCTCCATCTCCTGCAGGGTGCGGCGTGCCTCCACTTCTCTGTCTGTCCCCATGACTGTCCATCCGTCATGAACCATGGTCGGGCCTCCTACCGGCACTGTTGATGCCAGGCCACCGAGGTACCTCATGAGACGTGTCATCACCACCGTGCTCTCCCCTGCCATCATGGCTCTGGCCATGGGCCTAGAGACTTTGATCGAGTCCGGCAGGGGTATGGGGTTCGGCCGTCCTCCCTGGGTATTTGACTCACTAAACAGGGTGCGTCCCCATTTTACATGCACTACGCACACTCCGCACAGGTGGCTAATGTTCACATCCTTTATTAGGGGTCCTATCGTCTCTCTCAGGAACATATGGTCCAAGGGCAGCATTGACTCCCCCAGGTACACGGTGTCGGTTGTGTCCGCCGAGGCCAGCTGCAGATACAGACCTTTCCTTCAGTCTCTGCCTTTTCAGCCTCCAGTTGCGGTA
The DNA here is from genome assembly GCA_947462335.1 of Harmothoe impar. NCBI lineage: Eukaryota > Metazoa > Annelida > Polychaeta > Phyllodocida > Polynoidae > Harmothoe > Harmothoe impar. The sequence continues at coordinate 39,267,803 of OX381705.1, read as the reverse complement.
CACCCACCAGATGCATCCCGCTGCGGCCACCACTATTACCATTGACAGCCCCATGATGACAGCTCCTTTATCATCACACACTAGGGTGTGAGGGGTGGATGGTCGCTCGGGGAATTCCCACTGTAGCTCGGCCGTGGCGGTAGATCCTCTGGCCGCCATCAGCAAGGACGTCACCACCTGCCTCTGTCGACAGCAGCAGAAGTATATGAATGCCATAGTCCCTATCAGCAATAATAAGGTGGTTATCCCTACGGCTATTCCAAAGTGTCCCTCTCTTTTTCTAGCATACGTATTGGCTACCTCTTGTAATTCCTGGTTCAGATTGTACTGTCCGGTTCTCATTCGTTCCATTAATGTTCTAAATCGGATCTGGGCCAGCCCTTCAGGTATTTCAGCGGTATTTTCTAGATTCTGCCGAAGGACAGGGTCGAGGGGGTCCCTCGTCAGCACCCGCAACTTGTTCCTATTTACTATTGCGTCCTCCCATTCGGTTTGATCCAGTTCTCCGTTTAACAGGTCATTATGGATCAGTTCAAGTTTGGTGGTTTGTCGTTTCTCTCCACATCCTCCTAACGAATAGGGGATCCAGGAGTCGCTGCTGATATAAGCGCATTGGCAGCCTAACTCCAGCACGGCGTATTGACCTGTGGGGATCACCTGTGGAGGGAAGTTCCCGCATACCAGTCGGGCCTCCAGCTCGTACCCTGTTACTAGTATCTGCCCTACCCCTACATTTACAGCCATTGGTTGAAAATCCGGCCTGACTAGATAATGGACGTCGCAATATTTGTCCACGGCGGCCCGGTCATTCCTTATTAAGGCGGCTATGCATGTATTATCTGACACTTTTCTAAGTAACGGTACGTCGGGGCATAAGGCGATATCCTCCCCTCTGCAGCGGGCCCAGTCAATGACAGGGGCGTTAATATAATATTGCCCGTCTTGACTGATGGCCACGTTGTCCGGCACGTTTTTGATCCTTGTCCCGTCGGCCTCCTTTCCTGCTTTTAACACAGGGACAGGAAAAGAGAGAACGGTATACACGCAGAAGCGATGGATTTCACTTACCACCGGGATACTTAGCCGGATAAATATTGTTTTTCCTTGTCGGTGTAGCCTCACTTGGCTGTTTCTGAAGTAGAAGGCCGGGTTGTCAAAAGCTACTGAGAATCGAGGGAATCGCCGAGCCAGATATTTTTCCGTGTTCTTTATGGCTTGCAAAATATGTTCATTGTTAATCAGCCGTGATGACAATATGCCCTGCGCCATGACACGGAGCTCTGTTAGAGTAGTTTCTAATTATCTAAGCTCATTTGTGTAATGTAAAATCGCTCCCATTTTGGATCTCATTAGTAGCCCCAGCTGATTGGCGTAGGCATACGTCTCTGCATAGTACATTTGTACTTGAATGTTTTGCAAGCGCTGCCATTCGGAGGCTTCTCTCAGCTCCACCAACCGCCCATAAATATCATCGTTCTCCCTCTCCGTCGCGGCCATCTTGTCCTCAAGTAAGTCTATTCGTTCTCCCATTATGTTCATTAAGTCCTCGGTGGTACTGCTCAGGGTGTTATATCCTCTGCTCAGGATTCTAATATTTACCCTATTTTCGGCAATTTCATTAGCTCTGTTCATGCCGGTTAACACGTACACCACCTCATAGAGCACATTTGCCTGACGGGACGATCTGGATCCCTCCTGCCGGGACTCGTTCAGCAGCGGTATCATAGTGTATACTTGGTTTATTAATCGTCGTCGGGTGTTTCGTAATTCAGCGATTACATTATCCATCCATCGTTCATGCAATCTTATTAGGTTACACGACCTTCCCGAGGCTACGGTGCCGTTATCACTCCGTTTTTCGGCGGCCGTTCTGCAGATGTTCTCAATATTGGGTACTTTAATTTTATCGTCCATAGGGCTGATGCTGAAGCTGAACGTCTGGATTACATGCGATCCGTCAGCGGTGCTAATTATGCGGCCTGGGGATAACACAATTCCCAGGGTGGGTCGGGGTAGGACGTCAAATGCCTCCCCGCATCCCCACATGGCCGCCCACACGATCAGCCATATTATAGTCGTTCCCCTCATGACACTGCCCCTTCACCTGTATATATTAGAATAACGGGTCTGCTTTTTCAGCCCCTTCAGGCATCTTGAGTCGCCTCCTGCGTGGGGGGTTTCAGCGTATTATGTCGTCTGACTCGGAGTCGTCGATGCTCACCTGCATCATCCGTCGTCCCGGCTGCCCCGTCATTCCCCTTAACCTGGCCACGGGCATTTCACTGCGGAGCGTATTTAGTCTGTTTCTAATTTGCTCCACTGAAGCCTCAGTTGTGGGTGGTCGGGCGATAACTGGCGGGGTCGGATGCGGCGCATTATGGTCTGGAGTCTGTCCCGCGGGCTGTCTTCGTCTCCGTTCCTCGTTCCCCACAGGCGCTCCTGGCGCCCTGGGTGATCCCGGCTCCTCTCTCCGAGGTCCGCCATGTCCCAATCCCGGCATTTTTGATCTTTTGCTAGGTTCGGCCATTTCTCGTTTGAAGTTTCTTAACGCGCGGGCGATGACATGGCCGGATTGACCCCATGCTCGGGCGTCGGCTTGGGACGCCACGGCGTACTTTTATAAGCTTTTTCGTCTGTTCCTCAAAGGGGCGTTTCCTGCCCTCTGATGCCCTTATTTGTTTATCTGTTTAATTCTTTCTAATTTTTTTTTTTTTTCTTTTTTTTTTGTAGCCTTGAAGGGGGTTTATAGGGTTTCGCCCCTTTCCGTCTCACTTACTACTCCTCAACGGATCCGTGCAGACTCATCTCTCCCCCACATACCCGCTCATCATGACTACCTATCATGCCATTTTTCTGAACGGGGCACGGATACTGCTACCTACCAACCTACTGGAGCCTGGACACTCCTATCTTTGTGCCTGCTCTCATCGGTCCCCTCCCGGGGCTACCGCCCATGTCGGCGCGACTTCTGAACATCTCTTTCACCCCAGGCGTCCCTATTTCTGACGCTGATATCCGTCGGGCTTTGGTCAAGCGTTGTGGGATTACTCTTCCTACCGCCTGTAACCTGTTTCTATATCCGGCAGGAGGGACATTGGTCTCTTCCCGAGACCCGTCTATTGCCCCACACCCGGGCCCATCGGACTCCCCTCGGGCCGCTCAGCAGTCTCATCAGCCACCCGTGTCTCTGCAGCGACGGCTTGCCCCCGTCGCCATGAGGCTGTGACTCCTCCTTCCACTTCTACTATTACTGCTGTCACTCAAACCTCGCCGATCACTGTGGCTAGCTCACTGACGGCGGGTCCCCTCACCGCCTGGCTCTCCGGGGGGGATCGTGCCCCGTCGACGTCGTCTCCTGCCCCGGCTGGCTTTTCGGGCTCTCCTGGGCCCGTTCTGTCTCTTGACGGCTCAGCCTGTGGATCCTTCACATGTTCCACCCGTCTGTCACTTAAACGAAAGCATCAATTACTGCATTTGAGCACTGTGGCTCCTCCTGCGACCTCTGGCCCTGCGGTTCCTTCATCTGCTCCTTCTACCTCGGCCGCCGAGGATGTTCTACGTCCGGAGGGATCTGTCCCCAGCACGGCCTCTCATGCTCCAGATAGCCTGGAGGTGTTTGACGACCGTGCCGTGGATGAAATGCTTATCACCCTACGGGATTGTGTCGGTGGGGCCATGCTTCCCCAGCTGTCGTCCAGCCCGGTTGAGTCTTTCCGTGCTGTTAATTATTTCCCTCTGGGGTGCTCGGTCTCCCTGTGTGGGGGGCGTCCCTCTACCCGGAGGCCGCTTAACTTGTATTATATTTATATTTTAGAAGTCTATCCCCTCGGGGAGCAATGGGCAGCGGGGGCACGGCCGGCTCTATTAGATAATTTCTGGCACTTAGAGCTATCTCATCCATCTGGTCATCAGTATAGATGGTGGATGGGCAGATAAATGGTTTTCCCCCTGATAGATAGGGAGTTTCTTCTATTTCCGGCTATATAACCCCCGGGGCTGGCTGTCTCACTAGGTCTATTCCGACCCCTTTGGGGGCACCCCAGCCAGGCTCCCATTCTACCCTTTCTGTTCTAAATTAACTACCCTTACTCCCGGCTGACAGATCCGTCGTCACCTACTGCCATTCATATACGGCCTAATCTTAACTATACATATTTATACCGACTAATTCAGGGTGTTTTCCTATATAGCATTTTTGGGATTATATTTGTCTCTCGCCCTTTATGCTACTGATACCCCGATTTTATCCTGGTTTTGATTTAACATTGTCTTTTTCTATTTGAATTAAGTTTCAGACTCCTCTTAAGACGTCACTGTTCTCTCCTTCACATCCCGTTATGCTGTCTTCCCCTCTGGGCGCTCCCGTCCTTTTCTTACCCCCTAATCTGTCTGCCTGCGCGCATGTGTACTAATTCTAACATTACCACCCTTGACAAATTACTCCCTTATCCTATTACCATCCTTTCACCACAGCTCCTCCTCCATGGACAGGCTTGGGGTGATGGTGTTCGACCTCACCTCCGTATCCATTAATTCTGTGAATTCTTGCATTAACCATTCTGGTTGGTATTGTGCTAGTTCACACCAATATTCTATTTCTCCCGATTCTGACAGTTGGTGCGACCGGATGAGAGCGCAATACACACACAGAAAACGCCTGGTGAACTGTTGCTTGTGAAACTCATGACTAAGCATGTATTTCTGCCATGTTTCCCAGGTCAATCCATTTGCCTCTAAATCTTCCAACGTTATATACCATGATAATCTAAGTAGTTCTCTCTTCTCTAATTCTTTGCGTTCTTCTGCGGAATCAAGTACTGTTTGTACAGGTAGGGGTATGAGGGGCGCTTCCCCCTTGTACTCTTCCATTTTGCTGAAGGCTATTGGGCTTACCTATTCCCTGCTGGAAGCCGTTTCACCGTATCATACGGAGGGTCCGTATGTGTTTTTTTTGCGTTTCAGTTCATTTTTGTGTTTCAGCTCAACATGTCCGCATCTTACGGAAAAAGATACGGAGGCCGCATGTACATACAGCCCTCCGTATTCACATACGGCGATAATTGCGTTTCAGCTCAACATGCGGAGCACAAAAATTCCGCATCTTTGGCGTATTTAGTACAAGATATACGGAGGGGTAGGGGGGGGGTGCTATGTCAAAAAATGCACATATACCCTTTTTTTCATGGCCGTATGTGTGTATAGTGTGCCGTATGTCACGTCTGCCCTGTATGTATTGGCCAAATTCAGCGACCTTCACCTTGTACTTGACCCTTGACCCCGATATATTTTGGCGCACTATTTGGATAGAGCCAAGATGGGTCCTAGAATAGGGTATGTTCTTCAAACTGAGAGAGAGTACTACAAGCGGGTGGATCCCTTCATAAAGTATGGAGACAAGAAATTCCTACAGCGATACCGCCTTACGAAGGAAATCACAAAATGCCTGATTAAAGACTATGTGGACAGCCTAGAGGACAAGCTGTTGCGGGGGAAACATGCTGTACCACATAGGATAAAGGTATGTACCACCCCTACACCCCACATTCCATCTATAATATATGGCTATGTATCTTCCCTTGTTCATTGTTTTTTTTCTTTTTTCTCCATTTTTATTATGTTTGATTCTGGCTTCTGCCCTGCACTCAGACTGTATAATATGCTATGTATACTGTTATGCTTTTTGCATATACATGATTTATGTTCCCTTCATATGTCATATGACTGAATGTATTGAACTATCCCAAATGAAATAAAACAAGGCAGTAATTGAAGTGTAACAAAAAGATCTTTTATTTTCAAACAGTTCTGTGTAGCTATACGTTACTTTTCGACGGGCTCAAACTACAGGGACATTGCGGATGTGCACGGTGTGTCCCGCAGCACAGTATGCAGAGCAGTCAAGTCAGTTTCTGACTTTTTTCATCACAACCTTGCCCGATATGTCAGCTGGCCCGACAGCACGAACGAGAAAGCCAACCTGGCGTATCGTTGGTATAAGAAAACGAAAAAACCCAAACTGTTTGGCCTAGTGGACGGTACTCACATACCAATAGCCTGCCCTAGGGGGTATACCCGTGACGAAAATCAATACTACTGCTATAAAGGCTATTATAGCATAAACGCCATGGTGAGTAAAATCAAAGTACACAAAAAACATGAAACTTTGCATGCATAACATATCTTGTCCCTATTTGAAAAACAAGAAGAACACAATCTTATCGCTATATAACAGTTGACTTCTATATGTACCTTTGAACTGGTAAACATAAACAAATTTCACACACATGTAACCCAAAAATGGAATGTTATATATTGCAGATCATATGTGATCTGGACGGGATCGTTCGTCATGTGGACGCGTCAAACCCAGGCTCCCAAAACGACATTTACATAATGAACGGAAGTGAAATCAAGTTCCTGGGGGAGAGAAATGATTTCAAAGGGTTCTTCCTGTTAGGAGATTCTGGGTATGTAAAAAAATATAATTTTCCTATCACCTAACTTTTGCATAGCAGTGTAATACTTAGTCCTTACAGTACAACTAAAGAGCAAAATATATATATTGTATGACCTGACTTTGGCAAAGCACAGTAATACTTTGTCCTTACACTAAAAGTTTTATCAAAAATAAACATGTTGTGTCTCTCACTCATTTCTCCATATGATACTGAAATATAACACACACTTTGTTTTACGACAGATACGTTTTGACTGATTACCTGCTAACTCCGACCAAAGTAGAGTACACCGCAGACGATGTGGCCTATAACAAATGGCACCGTAAGACCAGATCTTTGGTTGAGCGAGTCATCGGAAACGTAAAGCAGCGTTGGAGGTAATATCACTTAACATGTTGCATATCATATCATAAAATACACCACAGCTGGCCAGGGTTGTACGACATCACCCAATGCCCACATTTATCTCCTCTTTTTTATACACCTCATACTATGACAGTGTAGCACTGTGTACATCAAAACAGACTGTCCCGTTATCCTTCATATAACACATGTACCTCTGTACCTTCTGCCCTGATCCTTCTCATATATACCTGATACTACAAGAGACATGTTAAAATACAATAACATAGCACCATACCTGATATGTCTCACACTATAAAACCCTAATACTATGTAAGATTAAAATGTATCTCTTTCGTTACAAGTGTCTCGATACAAGTGGAGGATATCTCTTCCACGACCCCGTACGAGCTGGGCGCATCATAGAGGCATGTGTAGCACTGAACAACTGTGCTAGAATTGCCGGACTCCCGATAAAGAAGGACTTCTACGCCAAGGATTCCTTTGTTGGATACAAAGCACCTGTGGAGCAGCCCGTCAACGTGGCAGCGGGAGAACGCGTCCCCTTCAATAACATGCGTAAAGAGTACATCAGCAGGTTCTTCAACCCAGAGGCTGTTAAACGCGATAAGCAGTGAACTTATGTTCCAACATGAACTACATAATATACATGAATTATACATATTCTGTACCAACAATGTTAACGTCACATATATTTCGCTGTATGACAGCGCAGTGTAGTGTTATGACATGCAACCCCATGTTTTAAACTATGTACAGTTGGACACAGTGCGCCCAGTTTCACTTCGCATTTTTCCTAGTTTTAACCCGGGTGGATCTCTTGGGTAGAGTGGTGACTTCACTCTCCTCAGCCGATGCTAAACCCAGAACCATTTGGATGTGTTCTTGATCTGTTACAGCCTGTTCCATGTTCTCCTCTACGTCGTCCGCAACTTCTTGTATCAGGACAACCTCGTCCTTGTTCAGCACTTGATAGTGTGGTAGTCCACTGTCAGAATTTACGTCCTCCGTCTGTATCACTAAAAAAAATAAAAAATTGATGTAACGCTAAGTAAAGCATACATTAAGTTTTACAGTGTAATATATACTGGCTCTTTTCATTTAAATACAAATGTTTATACATATGTCAAGGGGGAAAACAAATGGTTGTATCATACAGTGTGGGACCGGTTCTTACAACTCCAATCTTCTTTGAAGAAAATGGCTAAACAGAGATACAGCTGAAAAGAATGTTGTGATTTTCTCCCTTATTCCTACGATACACATATGTGTGTAAATATATCGAGGGAAAACAGATATGGTATAAAGTTATACAGTGTTGATACATCTGTACGTGTCATACATATATTGTGCATTATACGGTACTGTACATACATACTTTAATATGAAACAAACTATTTGAAAACAAAGATATGGTATCTATCGTGCTTACCATGAGCGTTAACAACACATTTTGTTGGATGAAGCTGGGGCTTGGGGGAACACAGGTAGTTGGCCTCCTCTCCCTGTTTGGGTGGCTCGGGATGCGTCAAACTCGCTGTCATGTTTGAAGTAGACGGTACCGGGTTTCTGTTCTGATCCTCATCCTCCGGTTCCTCCATGCTGCTCTTGTTCACTGAGAAAAGAATAACACATATACATTTAATTACCAGTGAAAAATAATAAAATATTGTTTTATCACATTTTGCTGTATTTAGAGTTGTACTTGAAACATATCAACGGATATGATCATATAATAAGCTCCTTGGCTCACGCTTTTTTGATTTGTGCAGTATTTAAAAAGCAGAGGATACATATAGTCAGACGGATAACATATGTCATACTTACATGAAATAACAGAATTCACTACATGTGCCCGGTTTATCTTCCCCTGGGCCACCGCGAGTATCTCAAAGTTCCTAGTCATCAAAGCAAGAGCAGAGTTGGCTCTCTCGCTCTCCTGTTTATGCATGTTTGCAACGCTCTGTACGTCCGTCATCAAGTCCTTTATACTGTTGGCTAGAGTGGTCAGAGTGTCCACCATACCCACTACGCCTGCCATCATACTTTCCTCTGCTTTCGCAACACGGACACCCGTATTTGTGATAGCACCTCTGACTAAGTCCATCTGTTTCACCATAGCGGCCTGTTTACCGAGAATGTGATCAGACAGTTTCTCCGTGATCAAAATGAACTCGTCGTTGTTCTCCGCAGTTTTCTCAGCCAACTCTGTACTCCAGGTATCCAGCTGGTCTTTTTGTTGTTTCAGTCCCTCAGCGATTTGCTTGGCATTGTCAAATACAGCTATCATGACACTTCTGGTGCTGTCTTTCATTTCCCGGTTACACCTGGCCATATCCTGCTGGCAGTTGGCCTGGTCATCCGCCATTGTCTTCAGGTTATCTCTGAAAGCCAATGTGACTTTTTCCATTTCTTTTCTTATAGCTTCACTGAAATCCTCCTGTGCTTTTTCCTCCGTAAAAGATTTGAATAGGGCTTTCCGGTTAGCAGATGCGGTGCGTTGTATACGGGACAAGGCAGGAGTGTTCTGTGGGGTTTTTATTGGTACAAATTCAGGTTCTATTTCCTCTTCTTCTATTTCTATGGGGTCTGGTAGAACAGGCTCTGCAGGGGGGGTTTATGTTTAGGGGTACTGGTTTCATAATTCCCTTTCAGGGCCAAATGTATCAGCTCGGCTACCTCCTCCTCTGAGTAATGCTTCTTGTTGGCGTCATCCGTGTCCACATGTGAAACGGGACCCGGAGAAGAGTATTGAGAAGTTAAGTCAATCTCCTCCTCATTCAAAATTGAAGAGAAAGATGGTCTCCTCCCCCGTACACGTTCAGTTTTCTTCTGCATGCTTGGACCAGGCTGAGCAGTAGCGTGAGCAGTATCAGGAGCAGAAGGGTTAGTAGGAGGTTTAGGAGTAGGTTTAGCAGCAGGTTTTGGAAGCACTGCAGGCTCTGCCTGGTTTGTTTTGGGAGGCATAACTTTTAACTTCAGTGACTTGAGTGCCATAGCCAATTGGGACTCTCTGCTACTTCTTCCCGTGGACATAAGAAGGGATTCAGTTTTGGATACTTTTTTCTTTTTGCTGCCTTCCGGATCGGCTGTTTTGGCATTTATTCTGGCGACTAAATCTAACATGTCTCTGCGGGAAATACGTTGAATTGGAGACCGGTCTCGATCACCGAACATGGCGTTATATGCTTCTGAACTAGACACATCGTCCGGCTCAGCTTGCAGGGCAGCGGGCGGTGGGTCTGGAACCTCGTTGTACTCCTCCTCTCCACTTTCGTCCCCAGCGGCCATGTCTTCCTCTGTGGATACAACAAAACATGTAATACATCATAAGTTTTGACTTGGTATATGTTGTAAGTTAAATAGAACTACCTGCACCATGTAGATGTCCGATATGGTATAACTTTTTGGAAAGTAGGTTCATCTCTGGCATGTTTGTAAGCCATCTTATTACCGTATAAAAAACAGACAAACAATATATTCCACAGGAAGCAATGCAGTATGAAATATAGGATAAAATACTGCAGACAAAAAGAATGTAAGAATCAGCTTTTATGTCAATGTATTTAGACTTGTCTACAGCACAGAGGTAAAACATAAAAAAGGGAAGATACATCTACATACCTATGTGGGGTATTTTATTTTTGGGTAAAAAGATTCAAACATATCTCACCCTCATCGTCTTTGAGCATGTCCCCATCGGCTATTGCAGCTAATGCGGAAGAGGGCAGACCCATAGCGGCATAGTCGGTTTTTGATGCTCAGTCGGGATCGTAACAGGAAACGAACCGGGGCCGCCCGCCCCCTTTTACACTGGGAGGCTGCATTCCTTCGATCCCTATAGCACAGTAACATAATACATTGAATTAAAACTGTATTCTTATCAGCTGTACCATGTGTTTTCCATATGGTATGTGGCGTTGCTTCAAATAAAATGATACACAGTACAATTGAAGCAAATGAAATCTGGGCACTTGAGGTGGAGTATACAGGAAGGAGATATATCATGCGGTTTGGCTGAATGCTCACCTAGGATTACTTCTTTTCCCGCATAATCGCATGCGGCCTGCTCCAATTCATTGAGCTGGTCTTTCTCATCCCTTTGTCCACTTCCCGTCTTGTATTTCATATCTGTCACTTGACGCTATAGAAAAAAACATAAATAAGATTAAAATGATATAGAGGAAGGTGTGGTTAAAAGGTAGGTAACACAGGTCATAATGAGACTGGATATTTTAAAGAAAGGCATTATTTTTGGCATCATATGTTGATATATTTTTTGATACCTCTGGTTAAATAAATTAAAATAAAAAATGTGAGACATTTCAAGAACCATATCTGTATGCGTACCTTCCTCTTGCTCTCCTGCACGAAGTATTTGAGCTTGTTTTGACACTTTGTTACGTCTCGGTCGCGCCCACCGTTCGCTGCCACATAGTCTGGCAAAAGGAGGAGATGAAAATGAAATGTGAAGTAGATATGTTGTGGTGTGCTTGAAATAGCATGTTGTATAGTGGGACGTAGAACAGGGATAAAGGATACAGTTTATGCAAAGTATGGCAAGGGTACATACATCAGAGAGATACAACACAATCAAAATCATACGGTATACAGGTAAAACAGCTGGGGTGCATGTCATAATAAAGTGATTCACATCAAATGATACGGTATACAGCTCACATTGCTGGGGTGCATATCAAAGGAATGTAAAAAATATTTTTCATATACTCACCAACTAGCTCGCTCCATGCCAGCTTCTTTAGTGCTACCCCATCGCTGGCATGCTTAAAACGTCCCTTCAACACGGGCTTTAAGTGGTTCGCCCCCTTTATGAGCGCTTCAAGTTCATCCGGTCTCCAGTGCTCACTTTTGGCCCGACCTGCCTTTGAGGTATTTACACCAGAGCCGGATGCCACTGAATCGTTCACAACACTTTTTCCACCCCGCCCTTTGCCACGGCCCTTACCCCCCCGACCGCGTTTGGGGGTGGGGGCTGAGGGCTGCTCCACGTTAACCTGTGGTACAGTCACTGGTGCAGGAGGTATGTAGGTGGGGTCATCACTCTCTCTCTTCCTTTTCTTTGTCACTGTTGTATGAGGCCCACCATTTGACGGGTGTTCGCTGGAGGGGGCCTTCCCCTTTCCACGAGCATTCTTTTCCCGGTTTCTTTTGATGAGAGCCAAGATATAGGATATGGCTTGGTCGCCCCCATCTCCCTCGAAGTCGGTCGGACTGATCTCTTCTTCTTCCTCTGACGACTGAAACTCGGGATCATCCTTCTTGGGGGGGGGGCTGCAAAATATTACATATACCCCGTCACACACTTGTATTTAAATGAAAAAAATGTAAAATAATTTTTAGAACGGACTGATATATGAACATAGCATGTAAGTGGAGAACAAGTGTTGTGCTTTTTTTCACATAGACATAATACATACATGAAATATAGGGAAAGCAGGCTGCCCCGTTAATTTTCTGTTTGTGCCCAGGAGCAGGCTGAGTGCATCCAGATTGCCTAAAAGGCCCTTGAAAGACCGGCCAGTTGGTTTTTTTGATTCGGCTTCAGTTTTGGTTGTGGGGGGTTGGCTGTCACTGACCTCCTCCTCTGAGGTACTATCATCCTCCTGAATTCATTGAAAATGCTATGTCAGGCATGTTGTATGGTGTAGCACGGAATGGGGGACAGTTCTATCTGAATTAGCGATATATTTTGGCATAATACAGTTGTAAGGGGTGTATAGAAGCAGTACCGGTAGTATCTGAGTTGCTTTAATGTAAAGCGGGAAAACGGACCGGCTACTTTGGGAGCGATGTTCATGTATTAGAATCAGAATAACACGCATAGCAAAGTACATTGCTGGAATCTACGTGATCTGATGTATGTAATGGCACAGGAAGGACATGTCCTACTTACCCTTTTGTTGACTCTCCCCATGTTGTTTGGTTGTTGTTGTTGCTTTGGATAGCTTTCCGCACGCTTGCCTGACTCGGTGTTTACTATTGAGAAATTGCAAATGGCGGCGCCCACAAGTCACGTGTGTATGACGTCGGGTGAGAACAAGAACATACGGAGGTAAAGATACGGAGGGCCGCATGTTGACTGCCACATACGGCAGAGCAGGATTGTATGTTGGAATTTGGTAGAAAAAGATACGGAGGGTATGCGGAGGGTGAAAAGAAACGGAAAATTTGCTTCGGTGATATTTTGTCCGCATCTTGACCGCATCTTTCGGCCGTATCTCGTTTTTTATATCAACATACGGTGAAACGCCTTCCAGATGGAGCTCAACATAACATATACTATGTCTATGTACAAGTTAATTTCCCATCATTTAGGCTACCTATCATTCATTGTGCCTATCCTGGCATATCCCTCATGCTTAACCTGCACATCCCTCAGACTCCATAGCACCCATGGCATTCACATATCCCAACCTTGCAAGATACCCGCCATACCTATCTCTCAAACTACCTATTACAAATACTACCTATCCCTCTCACACTTCATCTTTCTGAATACCTATCCCTCATGAAATGACTATCCCCTAATCTGCCTCTTGCTCCCTACCCGTCTAATCCCAATCTTACTTTTTCTCATCGTACCTACATTATTCCTTAGTCAGTATACACCTAAGCTACCTATCCCACAGTGTACATGCACATGTACCCATCTACCTATCATTCATGCTTCATATAATTGAGTCTACTTATCATCCTCAGAGTCCCTATAATTCATGCCTCTGTTTTGATGTGTAGCCCTTAATGTATCTATCTATCCTACATGTTGCACCCCCCCCCCATTCTCTCCCCCTGTCCTCCTATCACCCATAGCCCATATAGTTATATAGGTAGATAGACATGTCCATAGACTACAGGATATGCACCATGGCTAACAGGTAGATTGTTAGATAAGTACCACAATGGATGAGTCACTGGATATTCCCTGGAGGATAGGTAGCATGGGTGATAGGAAGACATAGTTATGCTAGGTAGATATAGTTATGCTATCTGCAGATAGCTAAGTAGAGGAAATGGTAAAATGAAAAATATACAGTGTGTGTGATATGCAGCATGAGGGATAGGAAGATAGAGAGAGCTAGAGCAAGAAAGTAGGATAGATAAAGTGCAAACTAGGCATGTGAAGGGCAGGCAAGGTGAGGCATGGATCTAGATAAGCAAAAATATATAAGAGGCTAAGGGATATGCACAGAAACATGAGATCTATGCAAGCTGAAGGATAGGCACAATGGGGGATAGGACCATAATTCATGAGAGTCAGACTTAGAAATAAACAGAAAGAAGAGAACACAAGGTGAGGGATATGTTTAAGACAGGCTAGGCACACTGAAGAATATACAGCAACAGCATGAAGAATAGGCATCATGAGGGATAGGTAGGCTGAATGATATGAAGGATGAATGATGGGTAGATGGAGGTACATGTGTATGTACACTGTAGGATAAGAACCTTAGGGGTATGTTAACTAAGATATGGTCATCATAGGTACAGGAAGTCTGAGAGATGGGTGAAAGGTTATAGGGAGCAAGAGGGATAGGCAAAATAAGGGATAGTCATACGGAGCATGGAGGATGGGTATTCAGGAAGATGCATTGCGAGAGGGATAGGTAGTATGACATTGTTTGATAGGCAGTTTGGAGAGATAGGTATAGAAGGTACCTTGCAAGATGGGGATATGCAAAAGCCGGGGGTAGGAAGTCTGAGGGATGTGCAGGTTAAGCATGAGGGATATGCCAGGATAGGCACAATGAAGGATAGGTACACTGGATGAAAGGCAAATCAACTTATCCATAGAAATAGTAGGCCTGTTATATTTAGCATGTGGGATAGTAGAAACAGAAGAATGCAAATTGAACATGAGGGATAGGCAGAGTGAGGGACAGTCACTATGAGGGATATGTAGGCTGGGTGATAGGAAACTGAGGATAGGTACAAATTATAGTGGACATTGTGAGAAATGTTATGTGTAGCAGATGGGCATAGTTAAAATGATGGATAATGCTGATTAATCATGACACATAGGCAGAGTAAGGGATAGTCGTTATGAGGGATAGGTAGGCCACCTTTGTACTCCCTGTCAATGGTAAATGGCCATACTTTTGCTTCTAATCGACGTATTCACTATTATGATACAGCAATTGACATCAGCTCCAACCCATGCATTGATTAGAATTATTGCCCAAGGTCAAGGTCACATTATATTTTGTGATTTCACTGCAAAAATAAATGAAAAACTAATAATTCACAGATAAAAAAGTATGTCTGGATCTATGTGCACATACCTGGATTTAATCATTTATCTGCACATTGACACCAGGCGGGGCAGGAAAAAATTGAGTGAATGAGGATCAAGGTCATGTGAAGGTTACACCAGACCATACAGAGACTATTACAATAATATATCATACTTTGGAAGTACCATAACATTATGTAAACCACACTTTTGAAATACAACGTGTGAAACACCATGAAGTCAAAACATACGCATGTATTCAACCAATTACCTGAGGTCAAGGTCAGGTGGATATTATGAACCAGGAGCTGTGTATAACTGATACTGAGTAAAAGGTTTATGTTACTGTCTAAAGCTGCAATCATACTTTAATAGAACTCTGTTGAGTTGCTTGCCAGTACTACATTCATGCATAATTACGACCAGGTGCATGATACATGAAGCATTATGGCATCCATAAAGGGTAAAGGGAGATGGTAGAGATCAAGGTTTTGAATCCAAGGTCAGGTGAAAACTGTCAATCAGACAGAAATTTTTGATTGTCATTTTCCCAGTTTTCCATCAAAGTATATTATTTCATTTTGAAAATGGCAGAGTTGTATTCCTTGACCTCATAAATGTACTTTTTGCATTCTTAGCTGATTAGAACCCAAGTTGATTAGAACCCAAGATAGGCAAGTTCCTAGTTTACGGGAGCTTTCTGGTGGCCATCTTGAATATCTCAAATTGCCCAAGGGTGAGAGCTCCACACTCACCCTGATAATTCTACCTAAACCCTATACAACAATAATCTATCACCCCGCAGGCTGGCTGTGCTCCACACTTCTGAGCAGACATGTAGCACCAGAAAGCCTTGTAAGTAGGGCAGTGCATAAGGCTATTATTACAATTGACATAGTTTAGGTACCTAAAAAAAAGCCAATATCCAAAAAGAAAGGAGGGGGTTGAAGGGTGAGTGATGCCTACCAGAGGCATGCAGTGGGATGTATAGTGCAGTGTATAGCATACCTGTGAGGATATGCTATAGGCCCAAGAGTCACTTTGGAAATGATCAAGTTTAGGGGGGTTCCCCAAGGGTGATTTTTGTAAACTTTTTTTTCCTGAATAGTGAAAATATCAGAGTGTATGAAAAAACAAAAAAAATCCCACATAGCAATTTTGTTGAGACTAGACACCCTCTAGGCCCTCATTCACTAGACTATTAGTGTCACACAGTGTGTGAGTGGGGTGGGGGAGGGGGGCTGCACCGGAAACTGCCTGAGCGCGGGCATTATGGGAAACCTGAATAGTTTTTTAATGACAGCAAATCACCAATCACCTACATTTGGAACATTTGGGTAATATTGTCACTAGATGCGCAATATTACCCACATTTACCCTATGCCTATTTACAAAATTCTTTCAGTTCTTGAAAGCCCACGATCCCAGGAGTGAGTGAGATTGGTTTAAACAAGGATGTAAAGAAAGGATAGGAAACAGCCATTGCAAACGTCATAGGCGCTGTGGGAAGAGTGTCTCGGTATTGTTATGCTAATGAGGGGGAGGGGGGTAGGAGGGGTAAGGCCGCCCCAAACTGTCCCTACCTGTGCTAGTGGCGGGGGCAGTGTGGGCGGCGATTGTGGCACTGTAGGCGGCACTGTAGGAGGGGTGAGGCCGCCTAAAACTACCCCTACCTGTGCTCCGTAGCACTGTATTGGGAACCTGGGGGTTTCATGATGTAGGCTTCATTTTTCTTGAATAATATAATCACTGTCAAATATTTTACTTTTCTTTTGTGACGTTTAGGGTCTTCCATGTATTTCTACTGGAAATCATAAGAATTGGAAATAATTATATTTATTATTTCATGGACAGAAATAATTGGTTGGATGGGCAAAGATTTACTGTCAATTCCGGGCAGAATTCTTCCATAAAACCCCATACCTAGAATTTTCCCTAAATCGAAACTTAATGGTTCCATGTTATATACAGCAAGGGCTTTCTTATAGTGTCTTCCAATAGTCTGTAAAATTAGTGGTCATTTCAGAATTAATTGCCAAAGATTGATGGGTTTTCTTATCTCCACGCATCCCGGTGGGTCGGACTACTGCACATGGTATCAGAACCCCATACCTAGATTTTTTTCTATATCGAAACTTGAACAAAATTCAATGGTTCCATGATATATACAGCAAGGGCTTTCTAATCGTGTCTTCCAATAGTCTGTAAAGTTAGTGGTCGTTTCAGAATTAATTGCCAAAGATTGATGGGTTTTCTTATCGCCGCGTATCCCGGTGGGTCGGACTACTGCACATGGTATCAGTAACCCATACCTAGATATTTTTCTATATCGAAACTTGAACAAAACTCAATGGTTCTATGATATATGAGGCGAGGCCTTTCTAATGGTGTACTCCAATAGTCTGTAGGTATAGTAGATTTCTCAGAATTAATTGTCAAAGATCAATGGGTTTGCTTATCTCAGAGAACACTGTGGGATCGGACTACCGCACATGGTATCAGTACCCCAAGCCTAGGTTTTTTTCTAAATTGAAACTCAAACAAAACTCAATGGCTCCATAATAAATGAAGCAAGGCCTTTCTAATGGTGTGCTCCAATAGTCTGTAGGGTTAGTAGTTTTCTCAGAATTAATTGCCAAAGATTGACGGGTTTTCTTATCTGTGGGTTTCCCGCGGGATCGGACTACCACACATGGTATCAGTACCCCATGCCTAGATTTTTTTCTAGATTGAAACTCAAACAAAACTGAATGGTTCCATAATATATGAGGCAAGGGCTTTCTAATGGTGTACTCCAATAGTCTGTAGGGTTAGTAGTTTTCTCAGAAATAATTGCCAAAGATGGTTTTGCTCATCTCGGACTACCACACATGGTATCAGTACCCTATGTCTGTAGTGTTGGTAGTTTTCTCAGAATTAATTGCCAAAGATTGACGGGTTTTCTTATCTGAGGGTATCCCGCAGAGTCAAACTACCACACATGGTATCAGTACCCCATCCCTAAATTTTTTCCCAAATCAAAAGTTAAACAAAGCTCAATGGTTCCATAATATATGAGGCAAGGGCTTTCTAATGGTGTACTCCAATAGTCTGTAGTATTAGTAGTTTTCTCAGAATCAATTGCCAAAGATTGACGGGTTTTCTTATCTGAGGGTATCCCGAGGAGTCAGACTCCCACATATGGTATCAGTATTCCAGGCCTAGATTTTTTTCTAAATCAAAAGTTAACCAAAGCTCAATGGTTACATAATATATGAGGCAAGGGCTTTCTAATGGTGCACCCCAATGGTCTGTAGTGTATGTAGTTTTCTCAGAATTAATTGCCAAAGATTGACAGGTTTTCTTATCTGTGGGTATTCCGCGGAGTCGGACTACCACATATGGTATCAGTACTCCAGGCCTAGATTTTTTTCTAAATCGAAACTTGAACAAAACTGAATGGTTCCATGATATGTGAAACAAGGGCTTTCTAACGCTCTACTCCAATAGTCGGTAGTGTTAGTAGTTTTCTCAGAATTAATTGCCAAAGATTGACGGGTTTTCTTATCTGTGGGTATCCCGCGGAGTCGGACTACCACACATGGTATCAGTACCCCATCCCTTGATTTTTTTCCCAAATCAAAAGTTAAACAAAGCTCAATGGTTCAAAAATATATGAGGCAAGGGCTTTCTACTGGTGTACTCCAATGGTCTGTAGTGTTAGTAGTTTTCCGAATTAATTGCCAAAGATTGACAGGTTTTCTTATCTGAGGGTATCCCGCGGAGTCGAACTACCACACATGGTATCAGTACCCCATCCCTAAATCTTTTCCCAAATCAAAAGTTAAACAAAGCTCAATGGTTCCATAATATATGAGGCAAGGGCTTTCTAATGGTGTACTCCAAAGGTCTGTAGTATTAGTAGTTTTCTCAGAATTAATTGCCAAAGATTGACGGGTTTTCTTATCTGAGGGTATCCCGAGGAGTCAGACTCCCACATATGGTATCAGTACTCCAGGCCTAGATTTTTTTCTAAATCAAAAGTTAACCAAAGCTCAATGGTTACATAATATATGAGGCAAGGGCTTTCTAATGGTGCACCCCAATGGTCTGTAGTGTTAGTAGTTTTCTCAGAATTAATTGCCAAAGATTGACGGGTTTTCTTATCTGTGGGTGTTCCGCGGAGTCAGACTACCACATATGGTATCAGTACCCCATGCCTAGATTTTTTTCTAAATCGAAACTTGAACAAAACTGAATGGTTCCATGATATATGAAGCAAGGGCTTTCTAATGGTGTACTCCAATGGTCTGTAGTGTAAGTAGTTTTCTCAGAATTAATTGCCAAAGATTGACAGGTTTTCTCATCTGAGGGTATCCCGCGGAGTCGGAATCCCACATATATGGTATCAGTACCCCATGCCTAGATTTTTTCCCAAATCAAAACTTGAACAAAACTGAATGGTTCCATAATATATGAAGCAAGGGCTTTCTAATGGTCTACCCCAATAGTCTGAAGTATTAGTAGTTTTCTCAGGATTAATTGACAAAGATTGCAGGAGTTCAGATTTGGGGTACCAATATCAAGAAAAAAATAGAATAAGTCTGATCCATACAGTCAAATGTCCCCGGCAATAACTAGAACCCACCGAATATATCCTGCTGGAAAATATCCTATCCATTGCTGTTGGAATTATTAAAATTGATTGGGTAGTGTCAGAGATATTACTATTTTTTCCATTGCTCCATGGGTAAGCTTAGTAGGGCGCCCCCTTTCGCACTATCTCGACCTACGCGGACCCGAGACACGCATATACACTATCATCGGCCCGATTCCACTTGTTGGGGGGCGCATCGGACGTGCGACACCAGAACTCAAGATGGCGGACATGTATTGATGTAGATCTACTGGTAACTCAACTGATAATAAAGAAGTCTAACATCACTCTGACTCACAGCTTGTATGCTCCAACTTGGTGTCAAAAGTGGGGTCAGTTTCAAACACAGGAGCTGTCAAGAGCCAGAGTCACCAGCAAGTCACAAGTGGGTATCACCTTCAATTTTCATTCAGACTGTCTGGAAGTGGAAATTATAGTGTAGGCCTAATTGCACCAGATCTAATAGTAATTAGCACACTAGTAGCCCTAATTGTTCCAACTCAGATCAGGACCCACCTTCATCTACACCATGTCTAGGCCTAGAAAACCAGAACTTAGCCTGTCAGGGAACATCTCAGAGAACTTTTGAGATGAGGTTCCATGACTATTGTACAGAGGCCGAATACAGAGATTTGGTCAAGGACCCGGTGACTCATAGAGTCCAGTATTATGCCAAGCCGCTGATGGAGATCGCGGCACTCTGATCGTCCATGCCGGATGAGGCACTACCGTAAAACCTTGCGTATAAGCCTAACTCGCGTATAAGCCGCACCCCTAACTTTGACAGATCATATAAGCCGCAGAGGGGGTCTGAAAATTGTTAATTTGGTACTGTAGTATACTTATAAAAACTCTCGTATAAGCCGCACCCTATATAGGCATGTTTGGTATCAAAAGAAAGCTGAGTCTGATTCGCGTACTAGCCGCGGCTTATACGCGAGGTTTTACGGTACAGATCATCCGGTACAGCATAGAGCCTCAGATCCCGGTTGCAGATAAGGCAAAGCCATGGGTCTGGATGGAACGGCTCAGAATACATTACACCGGCACGGCCACTTCCTCGCTATTGACGGACAGATTCACCTTCTGATTGGCCACACAAGGTGCTCACGGGTCTATACAAGACTGGGAGACCCATGTACGACGTGACTGCAGCCTTTGTGGCTATGATGCCTTGACGGATGAGATGAGTCGCGACAAATTTATCTTCGGACTCCGGAGCAGTGACATACAGGCCGATCTACTAAAATGCCATGTCAAAGCCGACGACACAAAGAAGACCCTGAGTGATGTGGTGGCGGAGGCCAAGACACTTGAGGCGGCTAAAAGAGCGAATCAGCTCATTGGCAAGGCGAGTGGCAGAACGGACGAGACGGTCAACTGGGCGGGCCAGGGAAAGGCCCACAAGGACATGCAGTTGAAGCGTGAGAGCGGCACATGCCACTGGTGTGGTGACAAACGTGGCCCACATCCCTGGTCGAACTGTCCTGCCAAGGGAAAGACTTGCGACAAATGTGGCGGTAATGATCACTTCTCCCGCGTCTGTCTCGAGACACAGGGGGATAACCGCCGTCCACAGTCCCAGGGCCGTGGTGCTGGCCAGTCAGGTAGGAACCGCCGAGGGAGGGGAGGTTATCATGGAACTCCGAACAAACCTCCGACCGATGATCGAGCCCGGCAACACAGTGTCAATGCAGTTCAAGCTGATGGCGACCAGGCTTGCGCACCTGAGAGTGCCTACCCTCATGATCAGTACGACGAACAGTGTTACTCACTTGGTGATGTGGATGCATTTCAGGCCGGTGCAAGGAAGGGTCCTAAGTATTTTGCACACCTTCTCTTATCAGACAAGGGGGACAGCTTTGTCAGAACCCCGGTACAGATTGACTCTGCAGCAGGGATCAACACAATGCCTGAGCGCCTAGCTTAGCATCTGTTTCCCACCATCACCATGTCACGCTCACCATATCAACTTTTCCCATAAAAAAAGACCTCACCTGTGAAACCGCTTGGTCAGATCAACCTCCTGTGTGACCGTAGGAATCGATACTATGATTCCAGGTGATAGCAGACAGTGACATTGGTGACAAGCCTGCACTGCTTTCTGGTGAGGACAGTGAGAGTTTAGGTCTCATCAAGATCATGGCAGATGAGGTCCTGTCTCTTTCCCCAGATGTGGTAGATGCAGCAGATCAGGGGCAATGCCCACCATCTCCAAAGACTATCCAGATTCCGCTCTCCAGACGCCTACCACCCGCTGGCAAGCTAACTAAAGATGCCATCTTACGTGAGTACAAGAGCAGCTTTCAGGGCCTCGGATACCTTGGCCCCACTGTACATTTTCAAATGAAGGCAGACGTCATGCCAGTTCAGATGCCCAATCACCGGGTACCAGTCGCCAAGAGGGAAAAGGAGAAGGAAGCATTGGACAGGTATGTGGCCCTAGGGATCATGGAGAAGGTGGATGAATCCACCCCATGGTGCTCAAATGCCCTCATAAGGGAAACCCCGAAGAAATTTCGGGTGTGTATCGACCCAAGTCAGACAGTTAATAAGGCGATTATGAGGCCTTTCTTCCAGATCCCCACACTGAAGGAGCGCTTGCACAAGTTGGGTGACGCCAAGTGTTTTTCCCTCCTTGATGTCCGTGAAGGATTCTTACACATACCTCTTGATGAGGAGTCTTCACTGCAAACCACTATGCACACATCCTATGGCCGATACAGATGGCTGCGGCTGCCTTTCGGCATATCGAGTGCACCAGAGGAGTTTCAGAAGAGGCTCTTGGATGCCCTTGAAGGGCTTGAGGGTATGATATGCATAGCGGATGATATTCTAGTGTATGGCGAGGGTGAGAGCTATGATGTGGCCAAGGTCAACCATGACAGGAGACTAGTGGCTTTAATGGAGCGCTGTGTGGCCAAAGATATCAGACTGAACCCAGACAAATTCAAGTTTGCTCTCAAGGAACTCAAGTTCATGGGCAACATTATTACAGACAATGGTATGCGACCTGACCCGGACAAGGTGGCAGCCATCGTTGGGATGCCGACTCCGACCAACAAAGCTGGGTTGCTCAGGTTTATAGGTATGGCCACATATTTGTCACAGTTCTGCGAGAATTTGAGCTCAACCCTACAGCCACTTCGGATGCCAACAAAGGATGGTGCAAGCTTCATATGGTCGGCACACAAGAGCGAGCCTTCCAGAGCGCCAAGGCCCTCATCACATCAGCACCCACACTCCTGTACTACTGCTTGGACAAGCCTGTCACCTTACAGGTGGATGCTAGTGAGTCAGGACTGGGTGCAGCGCTCCTTCAGCCAAATGCCAAGGGTGAGTTACAACCCGTAGCATTCAGCTCATGTCACCTCAGTGCGACAGAACAACGCTACTCTCAGATGGAGAAAGAATGTCTGGCAATATGCCAGGGACTACACAAGTTTGACCAGTGGCTATACGGGAAAGCTGACATTACAGTTCACACAGATCATAAACCACCCCAGCAAATTAGTTCCAGATTGTTTCACCCTGTTTTACCCCTGGAACTGTGTGCTCATTTTGTGCATTTTGTGTGACATGTATACTATGTAACAGACTCACACATACTCAAACTGTGTTCCATGGAACAGATTCACACCGTTCTGACAGATTTGCCGAAAGCTTATTCACACAAAATGATGAAATATATAATGCCCTCGACTAAAATATGTAGTCCTGGATTTTTAGTTTGTCATAGATTGCTAAAATATATGAAATATTGTAATAACCATTAGAATCAGCAGTAATTGACATAAGTTGTCATCCCACACTATTGGTGTGTGTACCATCTGGACCTCTTAATTCTGCTTTAACTAAATTGATATGGCATGCATCTTTTACCTAATGGATCTTAATAGAAGGACAGGAGCATTGTCTGATTCATAGTACATTGGACCCATGTTCAAATACTCATATCTAAAGATGATCATTCTCTTTAGTCAGGAAAAGGGGAACAATGAACTTTGATGACACCTGGTGTCACACAGTGCAGGTATTTGTGTGATGCAGTGTCACATAGTTTCACTTCTGGCACACACTCACACATCTTCAAACACTACTATTATCACTTTGTTAGGTAGAAATAGTACAGGGTATTGACACCAGGTGCCACCTTTGTTGTTCCTTGATATCCTCATGGGTAAAATGGAATCATTATCATTATGTATAACCATGATACCATGTTTTCAATGTATCTAAGACCTGGCCATACACTTCTAATGCTAGCAAGTTTCATTAGATATTGAAATACATGTCATGTGATTTTGATTAAAGTGGTAATCAGAGAGACAGACCATAGACACCTTTCCTCTGGTAGTCTTATTTTGATAAAGGTCTAACCTTCCTCAACATATGAACATAGTTAATGGTTGGCATGTATTGTATACAAATGTATAATGCGTAAATGCTAACATGGTAGAAGTGTTGGTGAATAAATCAGCGCACTCAATAGTGCACTAACAGATGCCTGCCATGGTGCCCTATGCCAACTTCTACTCAATATCAGGAGTATTACAAATATAACTCTCTACATTTCTTTTTCGAAAAAAAAAGGTGAAAAAGTACGGTCCGTAAAGTTTTTGTGCCAGGGTAAATAATGCTGTGTGAGTATGTTTGGATATGTGTGAATATGTGTGAATATGTGCCATATCTTGTCCTATGGTGTCTAGTGTCATATTGTGTCAATCAGTTACATGGAGCAACAGTCACACAAAGTGCATGTTCCAGACACTAACTCAAACTAATTTGCTGGGACTTGTCCCGATTATGTCAAAACCACTACACAAGGCGCATGCCAGATTGCAGCGGATGCTAATGACCCTGCAGCGCTATCGCTTCGCACTTGAGTACAAGAAAGGCACTACCCTGCTCATTGCGGACACGCTCTCTAGAGCGGCCCTGCACGACCCAGTCAACACGCCTGTAACTGGGTTTGAGGTGTTCAGGCTGGAATGTGAATCTATCTGCCGGAGCCCAAGGCTGACTGGAGAGACCGAGAAGGAGATAGTCCTACTCACCAATGCTGATGAGACCCTCAGTGCTCTTCGGGACACAATCATCAATGGATGGCCCGACGATCGTACCCTGTTGCCCAAGGATCTTAGGCCATTTTGGGGATACAGGGATGAACTGTCTGAATGAGGCTATATATAAGGGGGAGACTGTGTTGGTGCCTCAACAGCTCCGGGCCAGAATGTTAGGCAAGATCCATGCAAATCACCTTGGGGCTGAGTCGAACTACAGAATGGCAAAGCAGGTATTGTTCTGGCCTGGAATGAGAGCGGCAATCAAGGACATGTGTGAGGCTTGTGGGACCTGTGCATTGTATGGCTCAGCCTCACAAAAGGAGCCCATGATGTCACTACCAATACCAACCAGGGCTTGGGAGCTACTCAGCCAGGACTTGTGTGCCTTTGAGGGGAAGGACTACCTAGTAACCGTGTGCCATTTCTCCGACTGGATTGAGGTAGATGAGCTGGGGGACACTCTGGCCTCCACAGTAGTAGCCAAGACCGAGGCCCATCTAGCCACTTTTGGCGCCCCAGCGAGAATACACACAGACAATGGCCCTCAATTTATAAGTAAGGACTATGCAGATTTCGCGATCAGGTATAACTTCAACCACACAACGTCATCTCCTTATTACCCCAAGGGAAATGGCCGAGCAGAGGCAGCTGTGAAGGTAGCCAAAGGCCTACTAAAGAAATCCACGAACATCAGCCTGGCCCTACTCCTTCATCGGAACACCCCTCAATCTGGCTACCAATGTGGTCCACCATTCCCCACTCTCAATTGGGGACCATGCCTACTTAAAGCCTCCTCCGAACAAGCGTGGTCAGCCATGGGCTTATGGGCAGGTAGTGGACTGCAAAGGACCTAGATCGTACACCCTTCAGACCGACCGTGGGACAGCTAGCCGTAACCGGGTTCATGTGCGACCAGCTGCTCCCCCACAAAAGGACCTTGGATGCGTACAAGTGCCACAGGTACTGGTACCTGGTGGCCCTACCCTGGTGAGGGCCCCAGATCAGCCAGACAACCAGCTTGAGTCGCAACCTGGGGTGACAGCACCTCGCTCTCCAGTGCGGTCCCCAATGGGTCCCGCACCGTCTACTCCAAGTGTTGGTGCATCGCGGCCTGGTGCTGGTAGTGGCCCAGTTATGAGCAATAAACTGGCCCTCGCACCAAGCCCTTCACCTGCTCGTCGTACAAGGACGAGAGACATATATCGACCGACAAAATATGATGACTACGACCTCACATAAAACCAACTTTGGGACTTCATTCCCGGTCTACCTGCTATGTTAAACCCTGTGACATTATTATATGCCTCATTGTTCCCAGTTTCTTTCCAGCAAAGTACTGCTATCATGGGATAATATGACTATGGAGGTCCTCACTATTGGGGGTGCAGAGGGGTCCCCCCCTCAGGTCGGAAAGTCGCCGAAATTAAGACCCCCAGGTCACAAGGTCGTTTTTTTAGACCCTTTATTCTATAATCAATTTTGTGCAAAAGTCGCTAGGTTGCTTAAATTATTGCCACAGGTCGAAAAGTCGCCTGGAAAACGGCCTAAGTCGCCGAAAACCCCTCTAGCTGCAGTCACACTATTGTGTTTCTTATGATTTGGACTATACATGTCTGCGGGGATGTTTAATTCTTTAAAAAAAAAAATCTTTTTATAAAAGGGAGATGTTGGGGGGCGCATCGGACGTGCGACACCAGAATCCAAGATGGCTTGTTGGATTGCTTCAAACCTTACATCGACAGTACCGAGGTACGCTGTAAGGTTGGACTGCCGGTCATAGGCTAACTCTTATATTTTTGGGAGCAAAAAACGCCATTTGCGACTCTCTGCTGTCGCATCGTTCTAGCAGCTACAGATGAGACTTATTTGCCTAGGTAACTGCTTTAACATGTACCTTAAACATTATTCTCGGGTTCTGTTGAATATTTGTGGTTCCCTTTACTTTGCTAATTAAGAAATATTGAGATTCAAAATATGGCTTAGCCCTCTCCTTGCCAAACTTTGATTTATGCCGCCATGACACTTTAGTCACGTGATCCCTCTTCTGCAGTCTAATTGGCTGTACGCTGACAAACACCAGAGGGCGACACTCAAATAGCACTAATGCCTCCCCCTAGGGGGATAAGATTTAGCCTATGACCGGCAGTCCAACCTTACAGCGTACCTCGGTACTGTCGATGTAACTTGTAAGGTTTGAAGCAATCCAACAAAAGATGGCGGACTTGAGCACACATGGCAGACAGTGTCCCAACATGTATTGATGTAGATCTACTGGTAACTCAGCTGATAATAAAGAAGTCTAGCATCACTCTGACTCACAGCTTGTATGCTCCAACTCACTCTATTCATATATCTCTATGGTTTAAATTACACATGTGTGAGACCGTGACGTGAGAAAGGGTCCAACTGCGTACTCTCACGGCAAATGCGTGAGAGTTGACAACCCTGTTAATAAAATTAATTATTTTAATTAAAATAAATGAAATTAAATAAATTTAATTTCAAAGACTTAATTTTTAAAGTGCTCGCAACCATTCCGTGTCGCAACCCCACTGATATTTGTATTCCGCGCAGATTGGTGTTTTGCGCGACTCCGACCCTGCGCTATTTGCAAATGTGCAGCGCAAAAAGCCAATATTATTGGGAGTCTGCGCAGATTGGTGAAAAGTACCCTGCACATGCCCGCTTGTGGACGGCATCGTTTCTGCGGTAGAGCCTACGTCACATCCTGAAAGATGGCCGGGTTAGAAGAAAAAGTCGAGCAATACAAGGCGTATTTATCTAAATCTTTCGAAAATCCTAAAGAGGAGAAGGTTTGTACTTCTGGAATATTGTATGTTGTTTGTACTGAAGTGACTGGTGTCATTTTAGAGTACAGAACCAAGCATTTCATATGGAAATAATATATTTACACCTGTGCCTTGTCGACACTAGGCCATGCAGGCCTTGCCAGGCCCAAGTCCAAGACCTACCCGATAGACTGAAGTGAAGGCCTACAGGCTACATGGTCTACATTACCGGTAATAAGCAAAAACATAACGAGTGAGCATAGGAGAAGCTTTATGCCATGAGTGGATTTTTGCTGGGCCTCAGAGGAGGCTGCAGGCCTACGCTGAGGCCCAGCAAACATACACGAATGGCATAAAGCTCACTCGTTTAGTCGTTATGTTTTTGATTTATTTATTATTATACCTCAGAACTAGTAAATCATTCAAAGCATGGGATATATTTACAAATATCGGCAAAAATTGGGCCGATCGCCGATTGTTTTGATCTGTAGTTCCTCTCTTCCCCACGAGGGGTCTCTTCTCTTTCAGGGACGATTTCGGTCTAAAAACCTTATTTCTGGTCCGATTTACATTCTGTAAAGACTACAACAGCAAAGCGTACAGAAGGCCCATAGGTTAAGCACTGAAGGTACTGACGGCGTATGCGTGGCCTACGACGGTAGTACGCCACGCTGGTTTGAGCGGGGCGTACCACAAGCTACCACAGTCATCCTGTCCACCTACATTCCACAAATTTAGCTCTAAAATCTTTATTTGTGGGCGGATTTTCATAATTTAAAAAACAATAGGATCTAGAATGCTTGTAGGTAGAATAAATCGAAAACATCACTTGACTTGCATATGACACATTTTACACCACGGGTCCACAATTAAGTGGCTTTATAAGCCACGAGTACAATGTACAATGTGTCATATGCAAATCGCGTGGCGTTTCACGTTAATACGCATGCCCGCATATGCTATCTACAGTTTTCTGTCATTGAACCATCAGAAATATGCTGTTTATTGGTCAAAAACTGTGATATAGATCGGCAATCGAGCGCGTTTTAGATAGAAATCGGCTTCAATCAAGCTGTGCTATGATTGGCCAATAGCTGGTCACGTGACCTTTCCCAATACGCCCACTGGGTGGGCGTATTGGAGCAATACGCCACTGCAGTGGACGTATTGGTTTCAGTGCTTAAAAGATAGGACTATCATATGCTAGGTATAATAATGGGGGACTGGTGGCCCCACGGACAAGGCAAGTGTGAGGCAGTGTTGCCGAAAACTTTTTCCCAACGCAGGCCAAGGTGGCCTGCGTCTTGGCATCTCACGCAGGCCATTCCTTCTCACGCAGGCCATATGAATTTTGATATTTCACAAACTTTATCATAACTTGTTTTATACTTTGAAACTTAAAAGAAATTGGAAAAATATTTGATATAAAACAATTTTATTTAATTTAGCCCTATCTTCAGTTCTAATAGGCCGATTTGAAAAATTCTTTCACCATTATGAAGCTGAGATCATGGTAGGCCATCCTGGCCTGCGTCCTAAGGCCCTACGCCGGCCTTTAAGATTCTACGCCGGCAAAAGCCGGCGTGCCGGCGTCATTTCGGCAACACTGGTGAGGCCAGGCTCAGTGAGGGCCCCGGGTCATGGCGGGTGAGGGCTAATCCCCCTGCCCAGGTTGGCTGCTATAACCTGTAATTTGGCCTAAAACACCTTCAGTAGACCACTACAATTGCCTGAATTGGTATTTATCTTCATGTAGCTATATAGTCTCAGGGTTGGCGCTAGCCGCTCGCCAGATCGCCATTGGCGAATTATAATTCAATCTGGCGATCCTATATTCCATTGAATTCGCCAGACTGGCGAATTACTCACCAGAATGTAAAGTCACTATTGGGAATACCTTGTATAATATATCGTTGGAAAGCTAAGATCAAGGGAGGAACAGGCGTGTAAATCATATTTAGATATTTTCAAAACCTAAAATGTTCTCAAGCAAAATAGTAAATGTACCAGCATTTTTTTTCTCATTGGTCATCAACAAGGCATGATCACCCTAAGTCATCAGCACTAATCACCTGTCTAACAGACTTTGGTTTTCAGTGCACCTTAAACTGCTAGTGTAAGAGTCACAGTATCTATTTGCATTTCAGTGTCCAACTATAAAAACAACTTTAAATTTATGTTCATCTGGACCTCTCAAAATGCATCAGATTGCATTATTTCACATCTAAATGTCTCAAATTTACTTTTGATTTGACAAAATTTCCCAGTTAAGGCCACTTAAAAATGAATATCAGCTTTGCGGACAGCGCCCGCACCTGTCTAAAAGGGCCGCATTAACGGGTTTTTTAGGTTATCCAAAAAAAATTCCAAAAGGGCGCCCCTATCAACCCAAAAAAATATTTTAAAATAATTAGTTTTTAATGAAAAAAAAAAATCCACCACAATTTAAGAGCAATTTACACCATCATAAATATAAAATACACACTTTTAAATTGTCCCAGCGTATTCCAATGGCTTAATTATCTACAAATACATGTTTATTTCAATATCTATGTCAAATATTAAGCCCCTAGCAAAGAAGTGACCGTTAATCAAAAAAGCAAAAAAAAGCAACCTCACTCGCGGCCTGAAAAAAAAGTCATAAAAACAAAAAAGCCTCCCTCCCTCATCGATTTTTTCCAAAAAGTGTCTGCAAAGCTGATAATCAATTTTAAGTGGCCTAACCCATACCAGCATTATGAATTTGGTTCTTGGGGATTAACTTATTTCGGCATAATGGAGGGTGTTTAGGAAAAGTAGCTATGATACCATTTTTTTGCTCATTTAATATTTACCTCATTTAAATCTGGCGAATTCATTACCAATCTGGCTAAACAACCTTGGGTCAAATTCGCCAGACTGGCTAATCCAAAAAACATCCTAGCGCCAACCCAGAGTCTATGAATATAAGACAATAATAGGGAGTTTTAGCAGGTTGAACGTAGACGTAGCAGTATACGTAGCCTCTATAAGCAGCCCTGTCTACTCGTCCGATCCTCTCCCGAACGGCAGCCAGTGAGAGCGCAGCCAGTGAGAGATGATACTTAATCTACAGTATACGTAGGCTACAGGGAGCTACGTGTCCCACTACGTAGGCCTACGTAGTTTTAGCATGAACACCCTGCCATTCTCCCTGTCAGGTCGACTTGTACTGGTCACGTGACTACCCGCCCGGGAATCCACATTGTGCATTAAACAAGTTAGTAAAATACTGCAAATATCATATTTGAACTAAATTTCTCTGGGAAAATGATAAAATATATTACAAATATCCCATTCTCCCTGTCGGGTCGACTGCACTGGTCACGTGACTATCATTATGCGCTTTGGAATCCACACTCAATGACAGTGTACCTCGGTAAAACACTGCAAATATCATTTCTAGCTCGAATTTCCTCGGGAAAATGATAAAATATGTAACAAATATCCCACCCGGTTCTTCAAAACCCAGAAATTCCAATGGATTAATTATTTACTTAGATATAAGCAGATATCCATTATTGTTTACCCCGGCGGAGTCGGCCGCCACCGTTATATAGGTTAAGTACTGGAATTTCCGCTAAAACTCAAATTTCTCAAAATTCGCAAAACCTAGAGATCTATGGCTGACATATATGAAAGTCCATATACCGTATTTCCCCGTGTATTAGCCCGGGCTTATACAAGTACTAAGTGGTAAAACTGTCCAGGCTTATACACGGGGCAGGCTCATACTCGTGCCAGGCTTATATTCCTTAGGCTGTAGAAACACCCTGATACATTCTTACAATTTTCTGAATTACATACTTTTTTGACACATTTACTTCCACATTTTAAATAATTTTTTTATCAATTTAAGCTTTATTTCTCTTTAAAATGGCTAGGAATAAATAGAGGTCACATGGCCGAAAGAATTATGTAAATACACCAAGTAGAAGTGGAGTTATGGCCTGAAATATGATTTTTATTAAGTATATGTTGCACCCCCGGGCTTATACTCGGGGCCCGGCTTATACAACACTAAATCACCTTTTACCCAGGCTTATACACGGGGCAGGCTTATACACGGGCCCCGGCCTATACACGGGGAAATACGGTAGTGCTTGCCACTCGGTTAAAATATCTAAGATTTTTAGGGGGTATAAAGCCCAAATTATGGCCCCCAAAGGTCGCACTGTGCCAGCGCTGTTCCGCTACTATGCTTAAGTATAGCCACTGACAGGGAGCAAAAGCACATGGCTGGTTTGTTTCTAGCAACATACTTACTACTGAGGCCTACGCCAGCAGAGCCACCTAAGTTGGTCGGCCATTGCTGATAGTAAGAATCCCGTGCTTTACAGCCTAAAGATTTGATTAGATTGGTGGTATTTACTAATATATGAGAAGATTTCTATGCTTGTTTACCCCGGCGAGGTCGGCCGCCAACTCTATATAGCTGAAGTACTAGAAATTCCGCTAAAACTCAGATTTCTCAAAATTTTCAAAAGCTAGGGATCTATGGCTGACATATATGCATGCCCATATAGTGCTTGCCACTCGGTTAAAATATCTAAGCTCTGTAGGGGGTATAAGGCCCTAATTCGGGGCCCCAAAGGTTGAATATACAGGCACAGGGTGCCAGTTACTATGCTTCAGTATGGGAAAAAACAGCAGCTGGCTGGTTTGTTAGGGACACTTAGAATGAACGCACGGCTGTTCTGTGGCCGGCCAAAACCTGCATGGAGGGCGCCATGTTGGATTCTCCCTTTATACCTCACTCTTGCACAGGTGGCTGTATGGTGAATGACCCAGTGAGCTGCACCATAGGACCCACTGCCCATAGCTACTCCAGGGTGAGAGGGAGGGGACTGAGATGGGTCATGTGAGGCAGGTCTCCAATGGGTCCCACAGTGTATTCTGTATGGGATAGATGGGAGGTATGCTGACCACCAAGCTGGGAGTAACTACACTGGCCCCTGCCAGTTACTCCACACACTGTGAAGCTACATCAGGGCAGAGCAGGGTGACCATAGACTCGAGAGGGAGCATCTAGGTCACGCAGGTCAGTGGGAGGGGGAGGGACTCAGGGCCGTGCACCCCTCCATGATCCAGTCTGCCTTATTTGGGCATGGGGCTGGACTATGGGCAGTCACACATGAGGGTGAGACTGAGGAGTAGAGGAAAGGATAGCGACGCCTATAGACGCCACTCCCCAGAGGCCGAAGGCCTCTGGTTTGCAGCAACATCTGGGCTACTCGCGCTCGCGCTAGTGGCGCCCCCTACGTCCGGTCGGCCATTGCTGACAGTAAGAATGGACGATAGTGGCGCATCGAAACAGATTGTCTCATATAGGGGTCAAGCTGGATGTCCTGTGGGCGCATCCATTACTTAAGCCTGTAACTGGCGAGATAAGCACTGGTACCAGTGGTCACATGGGTACAAGCTGTTACATAATGCACCCTAAGAATTCCGCAGTGAAGGCCAGGGAGTTATCTCATTGGTTGATAATGCATCCAGCTACATGCCTATAGATTCTATGCATGGATTAAAGTGTGTTCCCCTTTGTCAATCTATGTAATTTTCACAGGACATGGGCACATGTACGTGTAGATCATTGTCCTAATTTTTCATTAGATATCTGTTGGCTCAATCTGGTTTAATGTAGATGCGTAGTGGCGAACGTAGCAAAGTGCTTTCCTACGTTCATGACGTGCGTAGCTCTCACTGGACGTAGCAGAGAGCACACATATTGATGACGTCACTAATAGTTGCTACGTTACACGTTCTATACAGCTGCGTGTACGTCTACGTTCAGGCTGCTAAAACTCGGAGACCTACAATCTTGAAGGGCTACACTGCCAACATAGACAAACTCACAAAGATTCACCCCCCCCCCCCCACACACACACACACCCTTCCCCCTGCCAGCAAGCTGAATCCGGGCTCAGCGCGGGTAGGTCTACTTCACAGTGCGGGCGTCCGTCTGCCCCAGATAGCGCTTAGCGATGTTGTCATGGTGATGCGTCCCTATCAACCACCAGTCACTCTCCTAACAGATTCTTACCGAGGAGGATCGATGAAGAACTTTAGGCTTCATTTTCTCTATTATTTGAATGTTTTATAATCTTATGCTCATAGGGGAATATTAATATGTAATCCCGTTGTATTTGATCACCAGTATTTAATAGAAAAGTTATTTGAGTGCCATTTTCTTGCAGAACAAAATGGCGGAATTTCTTTTAGAATTATGTCTCTTGTTGAGCTAGATTCAATGTGCGAGAGTATTTCTAATATTCATGCTGCTTTTCTCTAATGTACGATGGAATATTAAAGAATTATTCTCATTTGGAGAAGGATTTTTGCATATAAAGGACTTAAAATATTATTTGGACTTAAATCGGGAAGCAAAATCGAGTTAACTTTGAAAAAAACCATAATTTCATGTAGCCTCTTTTGCTTTATCTGTTCCCGACAAGCACTCAAGCCTATCTCAATGGGATGATTCGCTGGTCCCAAATAATGCCGTTTTATATATAGGGAAAATACGTTTCTGCTCTCAGAATTGACAGGTATTTCATTGTTGACTCAGGGTCCCCCTGAGTCAAGTGAGACGATTC
The DNA here is from genome assembly GCA_947462335.1 of Harmothoe impar. Classification (NCBI taxonomy): domain Eukaryota; kingdom Metazoa; phylum Annelida; class Polychaeta; order Phyllodocida; family Polynoidae; genus Harmothoe; species Harmothoe impar. Next base: position 39,233,626 of record OX381705.1, on the reverse strand, counting down.
TGGACACCTCTTTTCCCTAAAAAATGAATATTGCTCCCATTTCTCAATATTTCACTCTTTGCATCTTGCATGGTCTCAATAAATCACTTTTCACAGTATCTATCTAATGGTGTATTTGTTTTTCACAAATTCCTACTATAACCCCCTAAAAAACGAACAATAATATTAGGCTGTAATTGGTGGTAATTTGCTTCAGCATAGAGCTCTATGGGAGCGCGAAGACAACCGACAACCCCAAATTTGGATATTTCGTGACAACCAATGCTATCTCTATGGGAGGGGTAGGTGAGACGCTTTTTTTCAGACATCTGACAAACACTTAATAGACAGGTCATTTTACATAAGTGACTCACCCAAATGAGAGAGATATTTTTGAAGGGTCATTCTTATGCAGTTTTTTCCAGAGAATCCAAATCTGCCTGGGGCCATCGCGAATTTTGCATATTAAGGCCCCTAATTAGCATTTTTAATGAGGTAGGCCAATTAGCAGGAACAATAAGCAAAAGTACTGTCAAATTGGTCCAAATCTTATAGAAATGATAAAATACCCTTAGATATGGCTGAAGATCAAAATTGCATCCCTTCATAATTTTTCACTAAGGCCTCATTAGCATAATTTATGCAAAACTGAAGATATATGCTTAATTTCACTCACAAAATACCAGATGATAGAAACACAAGATTCCCTTGAGGAAAAAGTCTTAAACCTGGCACACACATCCCCTAGGCCATGAAAAACATTTATAAATATAGGGCCATAACAGATATAGACTTAAGCCATTATTGCAGCCATATTTCAAGATGGCCACCACTGAATATTTCTAAATCATTTATCTCCGCTTGTAATCAACTTAGAATCATGATTCCAAATGCTAAATATACATTTCTGGGGTCAGGGAATACAATGGTGTTACCTCTGAGGAGATAGGAGGCAGCCATCTTGGATTTTAATGAGATCATCATTAGAGAACCTACTAATTAGCTAATTTCCCTTAATTCCTCTCTATTCATTATTCTGCCAACTGAGCTGATGAAAGATATTACCTGAGTACTTATATTACCCTTGATATGGTTTTAGACATGGTAGCCATCTTGAATATCCCAGGGTTGCACTATACTGAGTACTGAGTGCACTACACTTGCACAATATTCATTATCACCCCTTCTGTATCTGGAGGTCTAAGACCAAACCCAAAAGCCAGCAATCCTTTCCCCAGTGCGGATTCCCCCAAAGTCTAGGTGTGGGTAATAGGAGGAATTTTGGATTTTGGATATTGATATAGAATAACCCCTACCCTAGTTCCTTTTGAGGGTTACACCTCCCTACAGCCCCCACCCATGGTAAGTAGCTCCAGGTAGCACCTTTAGCTGTGACACCTTTCTCCCCTGCCCCTGTAAGAAGGGAGGTAGTTTCAGGTGGCACCTTTGGCAGTCAGACCTTACCCACTCTACCTAGGGTAGGTAAACAGCTTTTGACTGCTAGCAGAGGGTGCAAGGTATGGATAATAGTAATTTCCCAACATCTACATGTGGGTTTTACAATGGTTTTTCTCTAGGGGCACTAGGGGTGAAAAATAGCCGGGCATAGCCCTGCTGTAGTCAGACACTATTCAGTCTTCTCCATTGCGTAATCTAGTTCCGGGGTAAGTAATATCTATTCCTCTATCCATCCTTCGGGGCTTTGTGGTAAAGCCATAAGAAAACAAACTTGGCATTACCCTCACTCTCAAATGGCAATCTCTCACCTGGCACATGAAGTGCCTAGGATTATCCCTGGGTCCTGTCAACCTGACACTTACCTTGACTTGGACAGACCCCACACACCTCTGTATTTGTGAAGGTCATTGTAATTAGAGTGCCATTCCCACCAAAATTTGAATTACAATGTCCTACTTGATCCCACAGTGCACCCCGCTGAATGAAGTCACTATAACTTCCTTCCGCTGATATATTATCAGTTCTTGCAACTCAATTAGGTCACACACACTTATTAATATCATTCAGCTTGGAGTGTTCAGGTCAGCAACTGTTGCAATATGCTGTTTAAAGGTATATTTATCCTTGCTCAACTGATACTAATCCCCCTACAAATCCGAGGCATGAGCCCCTCTGTAAAGAGGTGACTTAGCGTAGCTACCAGTCCTTGTCCTAGGTACCTTGAACTTCATTTTGCTTTCAGACCTCAGCCCTGCTCTGCCCACCACCTTGTCAAGCCACTTGTCCCTTCTGGACAATTTGTGCATGTGACTCAACATCAGCTCATGCCTCCTTCTGGGCAGTCTTGGTACACCAGATAGATCATACAGCTCACTTTCAGTGTAGTCTTTACCCCTATAGGTAATCTTTAGACCCCTGTGTTGCAGTCAATTTTGAATCTTTTATGCCGCTTTCCAAATTCAACCCACCCCATGTAGTTAATGAATGAACAATCCCTTAACTATTTCCTGTACGCAGATGGGGCACAGTAGCAACAGAACACACTATTGGACACTTCAATTTTCAATATTAGTGGAATCAAGTACTTTATTTGTGTTGCTTCAGCAATGCAATTTATGTCAGGTAGGTGACTTGTAATGCTTAAGTACTGAAATCGATTTGAATACAAATCACAATGCTGAAACAGTGACCGGAAATAGAGTATTTTATATACTGCATGTTGCTTATATCGAATATATGGTATTGCTCCAATAGCAGGAAATTCGATTATAAAATATTGCTCAAGTCTTATTTTATTCAATTTGGTATTGTAATTATTATACATGAATTTAGGAAATATAATTTTGTATTGAAATAATTTTTAGGAACATTTGTGTGATGGGCTCTGTTAGATGTAGCGGATTTATTTGGTCCCCTGTGTTAGAACGACCTGCAGACCAATATATCCAATTATAGGCTCACTGAGCCGTGTACCACCCGCCCAGGTAGCCAGTGAAGTGCTGTGAGTTTGAGTTTGAGTTTAGATTTTTATTGGCATGAACATTCGTAAGCGATACAGACGTTTTTCAAGAAAATGCCATATTAATATCATCAAGACAAATCATAGTTTAGTCTAGAGCACTAATCGATACCGATTGTTTCTGCGATTTCTGCACAAAACTACATGAATTTAGGACCAATGTCTGGCGATCCTAGTACTACGTGCCCGTATGAGTCGTTGTTATTTCTAGATCAGCAACCTCTCTAGCGGCCTCAGGTCAGCTGGCTTTAGGCTCTTAGTGAAGCTGTCCCTAGTGGCGCTTCTTTGTTGTTCTGCAGTGAGCCTGTCCCATAGACGGGATCCTCTATACTCGGGGCTATTTAGATAGCAGTTCTTGATTGGGCGCCGTAGTTTGAATTTCGGTTTGATGTTTCCTCGGAGTGCTCTGGCCGGTACTAGCAGGTTTTCACTATCAAGTGCCCGCTTGTACATGAAGTTCAGGATCTGGCGATTCCTTCTGACATGTAGTTTTTCTAATGAGGCGTCAGTATGTAGATCGTCTACATTCACCTCCCTAGCATCATGGATGTTGTTGACAATTCTCAGACAGTCGTTCTGGATGACCTGCAGCTTCTTCACAGCCCAACTGTGACGATCCTATACATATCAGTCTACTCAGGTTATAATTATAGGCTCGTTGAGCCGTGTACCACCCACCTAGTTAGCCAGTGAGGTGCTATGACGATCCTATACATATCAGTCTACTCAGGTTATAATTATAGGCTCATTGAGCTGTGTACCACCTGCCTATGTAGCCAGTGAAGTGCGGTGACAATGCTATACATATCAGTCCGCTCAGGTCATAATTATAAATAACAATTGGAATTGCCGCAATGCACTGGAGCTTGCTCTAAACCTTCGAACTCGTTGATATCAGATTCACATACCCCAATTAATAATTAATAATTCAGACCTGTATTATGTTTGCAATACCAAAATATAAAATTGTGCATCATGCGGCACATTGGACCTCAGCAGCTGTATATCCTCTCAAACCCCTTACACCTTCACCCGCCTATTGGGCATTATAACTTTCTACTGTTTCCTTATTTCCCTCAGTGCTAAGAGCACAATGCATAAATCAGTATTTTAGCTATATATAGAACAGTCAAGGCTATGATCATCCCTCCTCTAGCTCAATCTCCATCTTGGAATGAATAATAAGGTTAAAACAGATACCAATTCTTATAAAAGCAAGGGCATCAGATATTGCCAAGATTGTGATACAACCAAAATAGAGACTTATACATCAATTACGCATATATATCTTGTTTCCTGTCTACATTTTGATGCTGGATGCCTCACTCTGAAAGGGATTTAGATGAATTGATCATAGCCACTGTCATTTTGAACAGTAGCCTGCCCTCTATACATGGTGTCCTAAAACTATTCTTTGCAATGTCGGCCAGCTAAGAGGCTGCTGCTGCCACCCATTGCTACCCAGTATAGTGTAATCCTGGGACATTCAAGATGGCTACCATGTCTAGAACACTATCAAAGGTAATATAAGTACTCAGGTTATTTCTTTCATTAGCTCAGTTGGCAGAATAATGAATGTGTTATGATAGAGAGGAATTGATAAGGGAAATCAGCTAATTAGTAGGTTCTCTAATGATGATCTCATTAAAATCCAAGATGGCTGCCATCTATCTCCTCAGAGGTAACACCATTGTATTCCTTGACCCCAGAAATGTATATTTAGCATTTGGAATCATGATTCTAAGTTGATTAGAAGCGGAGATAAATGATTTAGAAATATTTAGTGGTGGCCATCTTGAAATATGGCTGCAATAATGGCTAAAGTCTATATCTGCTATGGCCCTATATTTATAAATGTTTTTCATGGCCTAGGGGATGTGTGTGCCAGGTTTAAGACTTTTTCCTCAAGGGAATCTTGTGTTTCTATCATCTGGTATTTTGTGAGTGAAATTAAGCATATATCTTCAGTTTTGCATAAATTATGCTAATTAGGCCTTAATGAAAAATTATGAAGGGATGCAATTTTGATCTTCAGCCATATCTAAGGGTATTTTATCATTTCTATAAGATTTGGACCAATTTGACAGTACTTTTGCTTATTGTTCCTGCTAATTGGCCTACCTCATTAAATATTGGTGAAAAAGACGAGGGTTGTGTCTCTCCCCTACTACATCCAGATCTGACCAGGTAAGCGAATTTTGCCGCTCCCTCAGGTGACTGACATGTCACATGCCCATTTGTTCTATTTTGCTGTACATTCATTGGCTGGATCAGTGTATTTAGGTCAATATCACTGAGCCTTCACTCACTGTGGAGCCTCAAAACATAGTTCAATCAATTCAATTCCATATGAAATATATAGAATGTGAAAAGGTTGGCTTGCTCAAACCTGAGTATTTATTTCCACTAATGTGGAATATAAATAAATTGAGGTTTGAAAAAAGAATAATATTTTTTCAGGGCCATGATGTTTCAGCACAGAATCTGTGGGTGGGTGAGATCAGGATGTTTCATCTTATTCAAAGATTCATCAGGTAGACATTCAGGAGGTTTGTGACTGGTCAAATATAAATAATTATATTATTTTTGCCTTTTAGTGATTTTGTCTTACACATAGGGAGTGTTTAGACTGATATTTCTTAGAAATATCTTAGTCACTACTTTGACCTAGTTCTGTGTGACCTAGTTGGCTTTGACATGAAAGCCACTGTATTGAGGGAGCTTGCACTGTCTGAGTGCACCTACTGGTAGGTAATTCTAAACCTGGTCAAAACTAATGATATAGTTTTAGGTTAGTGGTCTGATCAATCTTAGATTGATTTTTCCCTTTACTTTTGGTAGACATGCAGGAATTTTATAATCGGTTTAGGATTTCGCTAGGAAATCTCTCCCAATTTTTTAATGCACAGAAATGCGTGTTTCAGCGTGGGGGAAAAAATGACGAGGCCTTTTTGGGGGTGACACCTAACCAAAGCCCTTCTCCATGATGTTCATCCCTTGCGGGACAACACTTTTGAGTCGCTGTATCCAGTTCCATTCCAAGGTTTTCGTCAGTTTGTTGGTGTGTTTGGAGAGTGGATGTTCATACACAAACTCCAGGACATAGATTTTCACATCTGCCATCCTATTGTGGCCCGGCCTGTTGAAGTGGTAGGCCACTTCACTTTTCTCATATCGTTGGTGTTCGATATCTTTGAGATGCTCGGTCATCTTACATTGTAGAGTTCTTTTTGTCTCTCCAATGTATCTCTTCCCACCGCATTTGCATTCTATGCAGTATACCAGGTTATAGCTTTCACAGCAGATGTTCTTTTTTGTGTCTCTCGACACATTTCTACTCTGCTTGATTTTTCCGGATCTGTCAAGTCTATGACAGATATCACAATCTTCCTTCTTGCAGCTGTTGTTTCTCACAATCAAGCTGCTGTTTTCATCGCTTTCATCCCTCACGGGATGATAGTCTATTTTTGCTCTGCAGAGCAAGTCTCACAGGTTTTTGGGTCGTTTGTAGCTCACGACCAACTTTTTCCTCTGGAGGTTCCTAGTGGAGCATGACTAGGTCGTCCCATCTTGATTTTACAATCTTCTGGAGTTTTGTGTAGTTTGGCCTGAAGGTCGCTGTGAGGAAGTTGCGCTCATCTTCCTCGTCCTTCTCGGGTTTGGACTTGACCTTCTCCTTCAAGAGATCGGCCCGGTCCTGTGCCATTGCCTTTTCCCGTGCTCGTTTCAGCACATCTTCTGTGTACCCTCGGTCGCTGAAGAGTGATTCTTTCGCATTTAAATGCCTTTCAAAGTCACTTTCCTCCTGACAGATCCTCCTCAATCTGAGGTATTGGCTGTATGGGAGTCCCTTCTTTACATGGGGTGGATGAGCTGAGTCATATGACAAGTAGCTGTTGGTGTCTGCAGGCTTGGTGTACAAGTCTGTATACAGATTTCCGTCCTCATGGATTTTTATGGTTGTGTCCAAGAAATTAATTTCTTGTCGTGACCATTCCGAGGTAAATTTTATGGTCTTATGGGCCTCATTAAGATGAGTCAGCCATTTGTTGAGTTCTTCTCCGTGATCCCAGACGAAGAAGATGTCATCAATGTATCTATACCAGACCCTGGGTTTGAGTGGATAAGCATTATCATATCCTCTTCCAGAATGGTCATGAATAGATTGGCATAGGAGGGGGCCACTCTGGTCCCCATCGCTGTGCCACTGATCTGGAGGAAATTTTCCCCATTGAATTGAAAGTTGTTGTTTTTTAGTACAACTCTTAGAGCTTGTACTAAACTTTCATTTTTTGGGTTTATTTCCTTGTCTCTCTCTTTGTCCAACAGTTTGCTGATACTCTCTATCCCCTCATCATTGGGGATGTTTTTTTCCCCCACGCTAAAACACGCATTTCTGTGGATTAAAAAATTGGGAGAGATTTCCTAGCGAAATTCTAGACCGATTATAAAATTCCTGCATGTCTACCAAAAGTAAAGGGAAAAATCAATTACCTCATTAAATATGCTAATTAGGGGCCTTAATATGCAAAATTCGCGATGGCCCCAGGCAGATTTGGATTCTCTGGAAAAAACTGCATAAGAATGACCCCTCAAAAATATCGCTCTCATTTGGGTGAGTCACTCATGTAAAATGACCTGTCTATAAGTACTAGAGGTAATTTACAGGGGAGGTTACTTGCTATTATTTGTGTAACCGTGATAACCCTGATTCACTTTGCACTGACAATGCACATATCGCAAGAAAGACTATATGGAAATGTGAGTACCCCCCTCCCCCTCTCTCTACCGGGGTGATTGTTTACAATATGGACATGGGAGAAAGCTTTTCATTCAGTGTGTGTTGGACATAAGATGTGAGAGGACAAAAGACACAGATAGCCAAGATCGGGGGACATGAAAATTTGCATTTGGGCTCAAGTACCCCCCCAAGAAAAGTCAATGTACAAATCTTTTCTGAGTATACCCTTTTTTTTGCGTGACTTACCTCACTCGGTGTGACTTTCTTAGGGCACCTGCGTCATGCGACCTATAGGTTGTGTGGTGCAGGCCTGTAGGTAGTTGTCAGTTCCTGATATGCACAATTTGGGTATGCTATCCCAAACAGTCCGGCCAGGATATAATAGGGGGAGCCAATCAGGAATCCTGGAGAGAACCTGGTATGGTGACCAATGGATGATATGGATAGTGGACTAGGGTAAATCAAAGGTGCTGAATCCATTTCTGTTATGTGTAGAATGATATCTAAGTCGGAAAAAGGTTAAAATCAAGGTCAAAGGTCACATCTTTAAGAATCCCATTAATACAAGAGTGCACCCTTTCTCTTACTATGATAAATGATACATTTCCCTTCACACCTCTACCTGACCCTGAGTCTAGTGTGATCTCAATCACACATTCAATCTTTCCCAAAATTATTGACACCCTGAGGCCAAACTGTATTTATTATTGACTCAGGTCCCCCTGAGTCAAGACTCAAGATTCAAGATGGCTTTATTGACTAATGTAAGGATAGATTTACATTTATGTCAGCACCGAGTTAGCATTGATGGTATTATACACAGTTTTTATATAGGAATATATACAGTTGATGGCTCCTGGCCTGTTTGATGATATATAATTTTTTTTTTTTTTTTTTTTTGAAAAGGGTTTTATTTTATCCTGGTTATACGTATCAGTTAAACTGTTCTAGCACAATACAACCAGTTGGGTACAGGAGCTGGTACCCTGATATGACTTAAATTTAGAAAGACACAAGATGCATGTATGAGCTCCGAGAAGAGGGGGATAGTAAAAAACATTTATAGAACAGACAACATGTATAAAAATTAAAACAATATTACATAGATCAACAAGACAATATTACATACAGTAGGAACATAGATACACAGACTGTAACCCTTATATGTCGTTCTGTACTACCTGTAGCAGTAGATTTAATTTATCCAATATTTAATATGTAAAAAGTACCGTTCGGCTAGGGGTTAGGGTTAGGCCCAGGGGGAAGTAGGTTCTGTGGATCAGGGGGGGGGGGGTTAGTCAAATTCGTTCAACACTCCAATACCTTATGGTTCTACAGTTAATATTTGTGAGACCTCTCTGTTGTCCCGATGCTTGTCATAAGCAGTGGCAAACTTAATATATTTTTCTTCAAAGCTTTTGCGGGCACTTTGAATCTCTGGCCGCTTACAATATATTATTACATGCTTAACATTTTGTGTAACGTTACAGTGTGTGCACATATTATTCAGTATTTTTTACCCTCTATAACTTCTTGATAAGCTGTCCTGAGTACAGTTAGAATCTATGCACAGCTTTGTAATAATACTTCTGATATATGGGGAGTGTGTGTGACCTAGATACTCGCGCTCCCCGTATGGATACTTCAAATCGTTTTGACATGTTTAAGAATATCACACTTGGCAATATTGTCTGAATTATTTATGTACTGGAGCAGGTGACGGGACCGACCGACTCACTCCTGGATCACGGATCTTCAGTTCAGTTTCTGTCTTAAGCATTATGTGTCATGAGAACACGTAGCACCGATAGCACACTCATCCCCCGCACTGACACCGCATGAGTAGTATTAGATAAATGGCTTTACACTCAAGTCCAGTGTCCTGGTTCATGCAAAGTACAGTTTCAGATGTCCTACAGGTCTAATACACTGGTAACTAAGAATACAGTAATACATTTAAATAAATGTCTTTCAACGCTATAACAGTATACTTGGATATGAATATCAGAGAGCCTCCTCTTAATGAGGGATTTGAGTGAATTCTTAGACCAAGTGTATGGATCAAGCCAGTTATTTTTACAGCAAATTTCACATAATGTATGTCTTTAAGTCAGTGGTGATCCTCCCTCTTGATAGTGGAGAAAGCCTCATTTAGAATAGGATTCATTGAACCCGTTCCAGCCTTAGCCAGTATAATATGTTTGGTAAAATTATCTTTGATCCAATAGGGAATCTGCCTAGCTCTCCCAGTGCAAGAGTAGTACTTGAATACTTAGAGATGCCAAGGGCAAATTTGAAACTTGACGAATAGAATCTCCACTGGGCAGCCCTTTTTGCTACTTGTTAAATCTTCAATTTTGAAGGTGACCGGCTTGTTTCTGTATGAGGAGGTGGTACAAAAAATTCAGCCTGTTTTGAGGAAAAAAGCCTGCGTGTTACTATGCTACAAAGGGGCGCGAACGTGTGCAATTTTTGGCCTGCCGGGGGGGGGGGGTAAAAAATTTCGACCCCTCTAGGAAATCTCACCACCCCCCCCCCCATTGTTAAAAAGTGAGCACTCCCTTATCGCATATGTTATCTAGGGTCACATACACTACCTCCGTCAAGTGTGACGGTTCAGGACACCTTGGACGTTCATAACTTTAATTAACCCACGGGAGAAGGCTTGGACAAAGGACTTTGCACCTTGGGCCAAAAAAAATAAAAGGTGTGTTTCAGGCTACATAGCCTGAAAACCTAGGTAGGGTAGGTCGGATTTTTTCTTTTTTTTTACTCTGGCCTGAAAAGTATCCAAAAATTAACTCGCAAACTTCAGCGCTGACTCGCAGACAATGGTGTCCACTCATGAACTATCAAATTGACTGTGAAATAGCCCCAAAATTGTTTTATAAAGACAGATTGATCCCATTGCCTGAAAAGTACCCAAAAATGGACTCCCAAACTTCAATGCTGACTCGCCAACAATGGCGTAGACTCGCGGACTATCAAATTGACTCTAAAATAGCCCTGTGATTAGTTAAAATGTACTTCTTTTTTTCAAAATTGGATATAAATGTCTAGGGTCGGCCCTGTTTTGCTAGGTTGGGTCACCTGAAACACACCTTTTTTGACCCAGGGGGACCCTGTGTCTTAGGGAGACGGTTCTGACGAAAATCAAGTAGATTTGCATTCAAACTTTGATGCAACTGTATTAATTTCCTGTTGCATATTTTGAATAAAAAATAGCACTGCAACTAACTTACAACCTATGTCTGTCTATCCCTGCATCCAAAGATTTGAAAAAAATTATCTTTCCTGGTGAAAAAGATGGGAGAAAAAGAGTCAATTTGATATCAAAATACACCTCTCTGAGAACTAATGCTAAAGAATAGCAGAGTGACCTTGAATCCACCCTTTAAAAGAGTCACGTTCACACAGACACCCATAGAGCTTAGTGTTGAAGGGAAGGTGAGATCAAAATATGAGATGCTTTTAAAGAGGTATGGGGACTAGGTGATCTGTAAAGGTGAAACGAATAATAGTCTAACAGGGGTAGACACTAACGCTGGCCCGGGAGCCAATGGCCCGTAATTCTGGGTCCGGGCCCGTAGTTTTCTTCAGAATTACCTTCCCATGGGCCCGGGTGGCCCACAGGAAATTTTGCAAGATATTTGATAGGAATATAACTGATCAGTATAGACATCTAATATACCGTTGGAAAGAGAAAAATGTGAGAAAATGAAGCAATTTGGTGTCATTTTAACATAGGTAAATTAGAAATTTATATGATTTTCTCTTTGAAAAAAGTAAAATATATTCCCTGGCCCACAGCTAAAAGTCCGGGCCCATAGATTTTTGGAGCTACGGGCCCGGGTGGCCCACAGCTGAAAATGTTAGTGTCTACCCCTGGTCTAACCCAGACTCCTATACCTACAAGGGTTAAGAAGAGGGCAGATCAAAGAGTGAGACGCTTTTTGCAGCAAGAGAAACTCCAATAGTGGTGCATAAAGACCTGTGTCTGCCCAAGCCTTGGGGGTTGGGTATTGGGACTTGTGTATTGGGACTTGGGTATTGGGACTTGGGTATTGGGACTTGGGTATTGTTTGTTTCTTAATGGGTTATCATAGCCCTGGGTGACCTGTGATGTATATCACACAATCAATCTTTTTATTTTGGCCTTGGATATATTGTACAGTCTCACATAACCGAGGGTTAAAGCAGATACCTGTACCCTGGTATGCACTGGATATACCGTCAAACCCCGCCTTTAAGACGGATTTATTTTGGGATTTATTTTTCCTACAAGACGGATTTTCATCTCAAAATAGGGGGTCGTCTTAAAGGTGGGGTTTTATTATATAGGATCAAAGAAAGAACGGTTTTAAAGTCTTTTTCCTACAAGACAGATTTTTATCTTAAAGTAGGGGGTCGTCTTAAAGGCGGGGTCGTCTTAAAGGAGGGGTTTTACGGTACTCCTGGGGGTCGAGAGGCAATATCATTGATATAAGCCAAGTCCGAAGGCCAAGGCTTATATCAATGATATTGACTCGAGACACCAGGAGTATATCCGACATACAGCCCGCTTGCATAGATTGATCACCGTATTTCTATGTGTATTAGCCCGGGCTTATACAAGTACTCAGTGGTAAACTAACCAGGTTTATACACGGGGCAGGCTTATATTCCTTTAGCTGTAGAAACACCATGATACCTTCTTACAATTGTCAGAATTACCTACTTTTCCGACACATTTACTGCAACATTTCCAATAATTTTCTTACCAATTTAAGCTTCATTATGGCTTTAAAATTTTTTGAGTTTATAAATGTGTTTATTCCACAAAGTGATTTTCAAAACACAATTACATTTCAAAATGGGAGTTATATCCACAGTCGATATAAGTACATGTATTAGGTATATGTATGAGACAGGCAATTTATAATATTATAATTGTTACATTTGTAATCGTGGCAGAATATACAAGTACATTGGTATCATATTGGTATCACAAGAGTCGCTAGCTTTACTAACACTCGGTAGACTGCTATTTTACATTATACAATGAGTCCTTTAACACGCTGCCTTTCTTCAAAGAGCCTCACAATAAAGGGTTTAGCCCTTTCTCGGAACGTTTCTTTGGACGGAGCTAGTCTACATTCTTTTGGTAATTTATTCCATAAATCAATTCCCCGGTATATAGGACTTTTTCTATAGCCTAGTAACTTCGAAGCAGGATATTTTAACAGCCCTGTGCCTGATGAGCGCATCTGCATGCCGCCTGTCACCGGTTGCTGAAACTCCAGCCCGAGCGAGACATTGTCATGTTTACAGTTGTATAGGTATTTGTATATTAACAGGAGCAATTGCATATCATATCTGATACATAAATAATCAACATTTGTGTCTTTGTGAAGATCACAGACATGGCATTTCATGCGAGCTTTGAGGCACGTACGCAGGCACTTATTTTGAGTGAGCTGCAGTCTCTTATGTTGTTGATCAGTTATACCATTGTACAGGAAGCCGCAGTAGTCCAAAACTGGCAGCATTGTTTGCTTATAAACTGTTGTTGCAGTAGGACCTGACATTTTTGACCTCATTTTTCTAAGCATGACATGACGGTAGTTTATGTTACTGACCGACTTGCCCACTGTGCGTTCGAGGGTTAGCACATCGTCCAGGATTACACCGAGGTACTCATAATGTGTACAGGTTTTCAGCGTGTGCATACCCATTGTAATACCTAGTACAATCTTTTCTTTCGGGGCCTCATGCTCAAAAACTACAACTTTAGTTTTTTCAGTATTTATACTTAGGCCACTTTCTGTGAACCACTTAAAGACTCTTGTACTGTCTTCTTGTAACTTATTACTAGCATCTTTAATACATTTATCGCTTGTATAGAAAACAACATCGTCTGCATACATAAGGACGCGGCAGTTTTTTACAATATTCGGTAAATTATTTATGTAACATATGAACAGCAGGGGTCCCAGTATGGAACCTTGTGGAACCCCGAAATTTATATTTGCTAGACTAGATTTACTATTATTACATAATACTCGTTGGGTGCGGTTTCCCAGGTAGGCATATAGCCAGTCACAATATATGTTAGGTAAATTAAAGGTTTTCATGCGGCTCAACAGCTCGGCGTGATGGATACAATCAAAAGCCTTCCGTACGTCCAGGAAACAGGCCACAATAAGATCGTGGTTATCTCTCCCTTTATAGATATCATTGACCAGGGCAAACACACTGTAGTTTTGTCAGATTCCGGTCTCTGTTTTTGCTATAATGGAACAAACAAATTATCATATTTTTATTAATGTTTTATCAATGCAGGGACCCTAAATCAAAAATACGCTTTTAGTACGCTTTTGGGGGGAAAGGGAGTACGCTAAATACGCTTTTCAGGCAAAAAATTACCCAAAAAATACGATTTTGGAAGATTTATGGTTGGCAGCTCCGCCACTTAAACCACGGTGGAGGGCAAAGACAAAGGAATCGCACCTTGGGTATATTGCATACCGTGGTTTAAAACAGATAGACAATGGTTATGAAAAGGTATGTAGGATTAACCACAGCTTTCTGGTAGGGCGACTTGGCTCCGCCCCCGTCTGGCCCCACCAGAAAGCTGTGGTTAATTCTGTATACCTTTTCATAACCATTGTCTATCTATTACATAACCACTGCCCACTGGTCATCGACTCGGTGTTATCACACCTCGTCACGGCTACAGGTGTAGGCTACCGGTATCTAATACATGTCTCCCATTTTAACAATATTTCAAATATGACATAGCACACTGTATCAATTGAACAACATTTATGACCTGGCCTGTGTAGACAGGCTGTCCAGTGAAGCTGGTGAGAAACCCGTATCTCTAATGCTGTGGTGTAAACCATTTTTATATTGAGTGCAGCTTGTTCCTGGTAGGTTTCTTCCCTACCACATATCCCCTTCAATTTGAGGAGCTGTGAGTAGGGGAGACTCTTTTTGGTTTCAATAATACGTGGCTTGGTGTCAACCTCTCTCGGTGGTGCTACCTTGATGACTGAGTAAACAATCAGCCAGACCAGACCATGGTCGCCATAGTTACCTGTGTGATGTCATCACTTTAGGTGTAGTAACTCAAAATATAAACAACAAAATGAGCTTGTCACTGGGTGTGTCATCAATTGTGACATCACTCTTGGGTATGAGTGATACACTCTCCTAGCAGAGATGAAATTGCCAAACATATTTCTAGTATAATTACAAGGGGTTCCGAAGTGGGTGACAGTATACAAGGTTTCGATCTCTTAAGATCTCATCAGGCACAATTACTAAATCAAGGTCTGTAGAGTATCTACAGTCACAGAAGTGAATATCTCACATCTGGTGGTGATCCATCACAAGTTTTTAGGGGCAGAGCCCTCATGTGGTGGGGAGGGCAGAGCCTTAATCATGGTTATTTTCAGGTTCTGTCTATTATGTCCACAATAGGTGACTGTGTTAACTGAGTTCGGATGCACAGAGGTTATTTCATACAGCTATTGATGTTAGACAGCCGGTAACAGCTGGTAATTTACGGGGATCTGGGGTTGGGGTTTTTAATACATATGGGTTTTTGGACATAAGTTATAAATTTAAAAGTTCGGTGCGTCAATTAAATTTAGGCCATACAGTACTTTGGTGCGGAGTTTCAACATCCAGTTCCGTTCAATTTTATTTCGCAAGTTTGCTGCATAAGTGCTGTGTGGGCTTTGGAATATAAAGTCCACTATATGGATTTCAACATCTTCTAGGCCTTTGTGCCCATCGCTGTTGAAGTGGCGACCCATGTCTGTGTCTAGGTGGCCGTGATCTATGTTGCCAAAGTGGGTGACAAAACGGTACATGAGTTTTCTCAGTGTTTGTCCCACATACTGTTTTTTGCATCTTTTGCAACTCAAACAGTAAATTAGGTTGGTGCTACGGCATGTTACATTGGTTTTTGATTCGTATGTTTTGCCTGTAGAACCGGATGTGATGCCCCCTGATTTATTTATTCGTGGGCAATATCTACATTTATCTCCACTCAAACAACTTTTTGAGGTTTTTCCTCCTATGGCTGCTTTGTGTTTGTGAATTTCTCCTGGATGATAGTCAATTTTTGCTCTGACCAATTGTGATTTCAAAGATGGTGGTTTTCTGAGTCCAATAACTAGTCGCGTTTTATGGAGTTCTTTTGTCCTGGCTGATTGTGCCAGCATGTCCCAGTTTATTTTCAGGATGCGTTGTAGATCATTGAAGCTGGGGTGGAAAGTGGTGACGCAGATAATAACTGCTTCTTTAGACTTTGCCTTTTTTGTGTTCTCCAGGGTCCATGCGCCCGGATCTGGTCTGGGTTTTCTCAAGGCTTTGATAAAACCTTCTGCTACCATTTGTATTGGATATTCTCTGCATACAAAGTGTGCGGCCATAATTAGACCCTGTCGGATATAGTCATCTTCCAGGGTGCAAATTCTACGGATTCTCAGAAATTGGCCGTAGGGGATGCCCTTCTTGCAATGACCCGAATGGGAGGATTTGTAGTGCAAGTATTTATGGGCGTCTGTGTCTTTGTTGTGGAGGTCTGTATATAGCTCTCCATTTTCCAAGACTACTCTTGTATCCAAACTCTTTTTGGTGGCGGGGGTGTGTGTGCCGAGGTATAGTTCAGATATGTGTTGACATCACAGGGTTTGACGTATAGGTTGGCGAACAGTTTCATGTCAGTCCCCACCTTCACTGTTGAATCTAGGAAATTGATCTCTTTCTTGGATACACTGCCAGTGAATTTGATAGATACATGATTGACATTCATGTACCTTAAAACCTTGTGTATGAGCCGCGGCTAGTACATGAGTCAGACCAGCGGTGCGGCTTATAGAATCGCCCCAGAATCAGGATGCAGCTTATACGCGAGTTTTCGCCACTATAGTACAGTATTTAAGTCACTCTGTTTTACATATTTGATTTAAACATTTCAACACTACATTTTGGGTCTTACTGAGATTTGAGAAGAGGGGGCACCTTTATTCTGACTGGCCAGTAGACCCGATTCTGACCGTTTCTGACCGACTGGGTTTTGCTTACACTACACTGTGGGGATAGGGAGGGAATAGAGGGGTTGGGTAGGGTACGGCAGTAGATAGTAGGTAGTTCCCCCCTTTCTCACTAAATGCCACCACCACTTCAGATTAGCAGGGCAGCATAATTCTGATTGGGTGGTAGCCCGATTCTGACTGGGTGGTAGCCCGATTCTGACTGGATGGGAGACAAGGTGCATTCAATTCTATCTAGTTTAAAATTGGTCACAGAAACTATATGAAAAAGAAAGGCAAATCAGGTAAGCAAGAGATGCAAGAGCATAGTGCAAGTCGAATTTAGTGTACCCCACTCAAGGGGGCCCAACAGTTTCAGTGCAAAGTTGGGCTACCTTTTTTCCCCATGAAACTCTGTACCCTGTTTTGAGTCCCATATATAGTGGGAAGATCTTTAGTACACTGCACTGTGGGAATGCCTTAGCATATCGCACCCCTAGCTCTTGCCAAAAATTGCATATCGCAAATAGGGTCGGAGTGGCGTGAAACAGTTGAACGCAGAGTAGGATGGAGAGTGAGCAGACGAATTGCATTGTTGGGTAGGCTCCCGATATCCCTGTTGTTGTTGTTTTGATTGTTCTCATGAACAGTTGGCACCCCATAGATTCAAGATGGCTACAATTCATTGAATGAAACGATGCTTTAAATGCAATCTAGAATTGTTGTTGCATTAATTTGATACTGACATGAATCTAAATGACGTCCATGATACTGATAAAAAACATATTTAATTTAAATTTTCTTTATGAACAATTGGCACCCCATGAATTCAAATGCACGCCAGATTTCAAAATCCATGACTTGTGGTCATTATGTGTCTGATATATAGACCAGTGCATTTATCCCTACCTGTATACTGACCCCTCGTACCTGCTGATGGCCCTGCCCACCAACTCATGACAAGTGCACTGACATGAACCTGTAAACAATTCAAACGCAGACACCCAGTCTATCCATGGCTATGTCTTATGAGAGTGATACAAGTCCGTTTCTGACCAGCCCGTTTCTGACCGGCCCAAATAATATGAATTCTGACCCAAATTATTTTTGGGGGGTGTTCTACAGACATATACATGTAGTACCTAATATTTGGTTAGGTTAAGAAATGCAGCAACTCCCCCATACAGGGCCACAAACTTGTTTATCTAAAATCGTTCTGGCCCGATTCTGACTGGCTACTATGAACCTGTGTCCAGGGTGGAGTTTTCATTATTTATAAATTTTTAGTTTCAGCCTATACATTTTCTGTCTCCCCATATGTTTTACTTTTGATTCAGATTCAATTATTTCTCCCTGAAATCTGCACCCTCCTTCCTGGTGTTTCCAAAACTTAAAAGTTTCCCCTGTCTGTTTTGAAGAGTCATTGATAATTTTGCAACCCCTAAATCTACTATAGTGATCCAAGTACCAGTTTAAAGCTAAGGTAAAAGGCTAAATGCTTGTGGCATTGTCACTCCCTTATTTTGAAAATCATGTGACCATGGTTGCCATAGTAACCATGAAAATTTTTCTGAAATTTGGGATTTTTATCTACCTTTCATAACTCTAACAGCCATTACAATAAAAATATGCAGAGTGTGGATATGGGAAGTCCACAGAATGGGTAAAACTAAATTCCACTTCTTTTGAACCTATTTTGATAACTTTAACACCCTTAACAGCCTCTAAACAGATTGTTAGAATGAGGCAAACATACTTTATGCCTGCTATTGGACAGAATACGCTAGAATCTCTGAGCTTAGACGTAAATCCAAGCTAGTAGTTTGACCTACAATCCTAAAGGCAGGGGAGGGGGGAATGCTTCAGAAAGTTGAAGATCGGACCACATGTAGGCCTGTCTCCTCAAAGTTACCCCTTTTTTTTAAATTGTCCACATTTTCCATTGATCATACTTAGAAATGATGTGCAGGGCTTCTACTGTATGATCAAAAATGAATTGACTGGCAAAAACACATTCAAACTCCTAATTTCCTTCAGTGAATATAACTCAATTGTTGAATCCCTTATATGGTGGGAACATCTATAGGTCAGACGAACGCCACCAATTTCCGCGCACCACAATCGCCAGCAGTGGAGCTGCTGGTTAGTATCAAATTAATGCAACTGCAATTCAAGATTGCATTTAAAGTATTGTTGCATTCAATGAATGGTAGCAATCTTGAATTGATGGGGCACTAAATGTTGAAAATACTGATGATTTTAATAGACACATATATAATATTATATTGCTAAATATAGTAATAGCTACAATGCTTTTAGTATTATAATGCTGACAGGAACGACGCCCTACCAGTAAAATATAGAAACATATAGTCTGATGACTGCTGTAGAATTGGACTGCGGTGATTTCTTTTTCATTGGAATACACACCGGAGTGAATTTGATAGAAAGTATGAAATCCCCCCCCCCCCCCAAAAAAAGTGTGGCCTTCAGACCCTGAGTCATTTGTGATGACAATCACACGTTCAATAATTCTTTCTTTAGGTTAGTGACCTTTACACTGTATTAGATAAGTGATATAACTCTTTTTTTTTGTTGTTTCTTTAGATTCTGTATGTTTTCAAGAAGTTGGACAGGTTGGACATCACATTGGATAATCTACAGGTAAATTTATACCATTCTGTCTCAAGGCACTTCTCTCAGCCTACTGTATGTTTTCTCATCCCTAATTTTTTAAACTATGAAAAGAAAGTGATCCTAGAATGAACTCTTCATATCATCATCTGAACTATTACAATTTTTTGTGCAAGCAGCAACTGAACAAGATATCCAATATAGGATAGTGTCTAAAGAAGAGGCCTTATCTATTCCAGCAGAGCCAGCCTAAATAAATTGACTAGGAATTTAAAATAAGAAGAAGCAATATTCGCAATAGTTACTAGCTAGAAGGATGTATTCATATGTATGCACTGTGGGGCATATTTAGCTAATGGGTAAATGTATAACTTTTCATCTGTCTGTAACTAGAATGTTCACACATCATCATGTTCATATTCCTCACAGGCTACAGGTATTGGGAAGGTAGTTAACAGCTTCAGGAAGCATGAGGGACTGATTGGAGACAAAGCCCGACAGCTCGTTGCCAAATGGAAACAACTTGTGAGCTCGAACTCAGCTCTACCGTCCTCCACGTCTGGTGAACAAGAGTCAGTGAGTCAGCCTGGCCTTCAGTGTGAGACTGTGTCAGAGACCACGTACGGCAGCCACAGTGGGCGGGTTGCACACCGGTTAGACGAGGTGTCCAAGATTCCCTATATGGATGCTGTTGTAAAGACAGAGCCTTCTGTGGTGCATGTTAAGGAAGAACCAACCGAAGACAAGAAAAGACGATCAGCCTCCTCTCTGTCCACTGAACGACATAGGGACAAACAACGATGTGAATCAAAGGATAAAACACGTAAACGGGAGAAATCCCCTGATGAGAAAGTTAGGAAAAAGCAGAAATATAATCACCAAAACCAAGTGGATGAGAACAGCAAGTTTGATACGACCACGGTGAAAAAAGAAAGGGTTGTTGAAAGTGAAACTAGAGTAAAGGTAAAAAGCGAGCCTCAGGATGTTACGTGGTCACACCTGACTGTAAAAGAAGAAAAGCCGTCCCCTTCTACTAGTCCATATAGAGGTGTAGAAAACTGTGACGTGGACTCACATAAAGACAAGGCGAGAGGCAGAAGTTCGTCACATAAATACTCTAAGGATCATCAGCGGTCGAAGCACTCAGACGAGAGTTCAAAGAGCTCAGATGTGAGCTCTAAGAGGTTAGACAGGAGTAAAGATAAGCACCATAAAAATGAATATAAATCAAGCAACTCCTCGTCTAATTCAATTACACAGGACAAGGTCAAAGTGAAAACTGAGCCGCTGGATAAACACAAAGCGAGCTCCTCTCACAGTGGAAGCTCATTACACAAAGATAAAGTTAAAACAGGGAAGTCAGATAAAAGCCTCTCGCCTCATCCTGCCTTTCAAAATAGCGCGATCAAACCTGAACCTGGTGAAAACAGCACAAGGAAAACAAGCAAAACTGATGATAAATCTAGGAAAACTGGTGAAAAATCTGAGAGAAGAAAACATTCTAGTAGTAAGAGCACAGCCTCAACCAGTAATAAGAATTCACATGACCACATATCTTCACGAAGCAAGGAAAAATATGATTCAAAAATAGGTGAATCCAGGAAACATGCAGATAAAAAACATAAAACTTCTAGTAGTAGCAGCACTTCCCAAAGCAGCGGCAATGTTAAGAAATCAAAGCCAGCATTATTAGAGTTTGACATGTTTTCTATGCCTAACGGAATGGGAGAGGAGTGTGACGAAGAGGCAAACGATGCCAAGTCTGCTGTGCCTGTGAAGAAGGAGAAGAATTGGTCCTTCGCAAAGAAGGGGGTTATGGCTGCACCACCTGCCCCATCCACCTCTGCACCGCCCAGACTCTCTGCTAAGGTACCAGCCGGTTCGATGCCCCTCCCAAGACAACCGGTAAGTACTATCAAATAACAATTACGTGAGGCATAATGTACTGTATGCTATTCTGTTTGAGTCAACGTTTTGTATAACCACTACCGAACCATGCGAATACCTGAATATTCTTACATTGAAGTTCTATTCATAAAGTTTCAGTAGAACACAGGGTAGCATCATTATTTCGCCTGAGAGAAACATGAGAAGCTTAGGTCAGTTCTCACTTTATTTATTCTAGCAGTGATAAGCCTGAACCTATATTTCCATGTTAGGCCCCTTTAGGCTTTAGAACTCGATATTCAGCTATTTAAAGATGACCCCTGCATGTTGACCCCCAGGCTCCACCCTGAGTCTTATTAGACGGTGGTTTTATACCACCGTCTAGTTAGGAGCACAGTGATCAGTTCTCGGTTTGTTGGCGAGGAGGCACCCAGACTAAGCACACCAAGTGCTACTCCCCCTCCATACCACTGGCTGGGGTCGACTAGCCTATAGTTATGCAAGTTTCAGATTTCCATTTTCCATTTAAATAGCTAAATACAGTAGGTAATCTTCTTTTTTTTTCAGCAGCATAATGAACTTCCATATCTAAATGTGTTGAGAAATGATTTTTTTCACCACAAAAAATATATCTCTTTTTTTTTCACTTTTTGATGAAATCTTTTTTTTTTTTGGCAAAACTGAATTTGCAGGAGGGTGAATATCATTTTCTCTGCTACATTAAGCCTATTTCTGATGAAACAGGCACTACATCAAGCATGACAAATAAAGCTAAAAGAATTGCTGTTCCCACATCTTCTGTTTGTTTGCCTTATTCTGGTATCTGTCATATCATAATAAGTTGACAAAAACACGGGTCGTACTACGGCCTTTCGGCAGATCGACACGCCATTGTGTTCCCAAGCTGGCCCCTGTTCTATCAGTAACGTGTTTTCAATCTCTAATTTCCTTGCCGCCTGCCGCCCAAATGACGGCGGCTGCAGCGTGATTCCGGGCGTCCGCATACCTTGTGTGTTGATTTTGAAAAACCTGTACGTCCAAACCCGTACGTGAAACTAGAGCTCAGATCGCCGTGAAACTAGAGCTCAGATCGCCGTGAAACTAGATTTCAGATCGCCGTGACAGTAAAGCTTAGCATGAGATGACAGAACGCCTGGTCTTGAATTACCTACCAATGACTTAACCCAACTCATGATTACTCAGGACTGGACGTACGGGATTTCGAAAATGGCATCCATTGCGTCCGCACAGTAGCGCCATTAGTCCAAGAGCCTCGGGCCGAGAGCTCGCGAGAAATCTTTATTTTCATGATAAAAGTTTAGTTCAATAGCTCAACGAAGATCTTTATTTTGTTGAAAAATGTATTTGTTCATGTTTGTCACGCTTGCTGTGTTGCACTGGTTAACCTCAGGTTGTTTGGTGGTGCTGCATTGCGGCCCTTAAAAGGAGGTGTTTTTACACAAGGAGTCTACAGGCAGAGTTTCAGCTCCGTAGAGCCATTATTTACCGAGTTACAAAAGAAAAGACATTTTTTGGTACAATTTCTTTGAAACTCAATATTTCTCTTTTTATTTCTTTTTTTATCATAAAGGTAGAAGTTGGACTTTACTTATCTATTCGTTAAAATAATTCTAAGGCCATTTTTTTACATATATATATGCACTTTAAAAAAGGGGCGTTTTCACCCAGGGTCGATACAGGTCACATGTAGAGGGGTCTGGGTGAATAATGACCACCTAGGCCTACTGTAGCCTAGACTATTGAAAAAAAGGGGAGAGGGTGCTCTAGGCAATTTTATCAATGTAGGCCTACTAATGTAGCCCAGACTATTGAAAAAGAAGGGGGGGGGGGTGCTCTAGGCACTTTTATCAATGTAGGCCTACTAACTGTAACCTAGACTATTCAAAAAAGGGGGGTGCCAAAAACTCAAGATTGTCTGATTTCCTTGTGTAATATCTAGGGTGTAGAAATTATAATTACAATTTGGAAAATTCCAAGATGGCTGCCAAGATGGCCGCCCAAAACTCAAGATTGTCTGATTTTCTTGTGTAATACATGGATTTTAGGGTTATCTAGGGTGTAGAATCCATATTTTGGATCAAAATTGCAATTTGGAGAATTCCAAGATGGCTGCCAAGATGGCCGCCCAAAACTCAAGATTGTCTGATTTCCTTGTGTGATACATAGATTCAAAGTTGAAATCCCTAGACAAATGAAAAATTGGAAAAATAAAATCGCCTGCCCTCACCATTTTTTGAAAACCAAAATCAGTAAACCAACTTTTTCATTTGGTGTGGCCTAATTGGCCTCCGAGCATACTTTGTCTATTATGGCAAACTTTTCTGATCTATTTTACCTAACTATATGACTACTAGTTCTTACCAAAGGTTGAAATTGGGGATTTTGTGAGTAATTTGCACTGATGCATGTTGAATTTATGCTTACTGTACTCTGACATTGTACACTGTACATTGTACACTTACCTGGGGTTTCGTATAGGGCTATAATGTCAGTGATCACATAACACGTGTAAAGCTCTGCCGTGTTGCGTGCATCGACCACCTCTGGCACCCAGCCAGCTCTGATAGCTATTGTCTACCACCTCCACAACGACCTGTGGTGTGGATTTGGAGTGTTTTCTTCACCTCTGGCGCCCAGCCAGCTCTGTACTCTGATAGCTATTGTCTACCACCTCCACAACGACCTGTAGTGTGGATTTGGAGTGTTTTCTTCACCTCTGGCGCCCAGCCAGCTCTGTACTTGTCTGATAGCCATTGATATATGTAGATCGGAAACAACCGTCTCTAGGTCATTATGACCTTGCCTATCTTGTAATCTCTTGGAAAGAAAAAAAGAATTGAAATGCATGTCACTATTACAATATTAATCTATCCAAGGGAAGTGAGGCGACACAGGAACTGTTTGGGACCCGCGCCGCTGGATAGACGGCCTATTTATTAACATAGTAACATGATATAGTTGAAATAATAGTAAGTAGAAAGAAAATTTTATCTGTCTATGTTTGGAGTAGAGTAGCCAGCAGTGACGTCACGGCGGGAAGGCTGGTACTACCCCCTGGGGATCAATACTAGTACTAACTAGTTAGTCCATATCATTAATCTATCCAAGGGAAGTGAGGCGACACAGGAACTGTTTGGGATCCGCGCCGCTGGATAGATGGCCAAAGTCCAAAGTTATATAGTATGAGTATAGAACAATAACCTTAAGTCACTCATGATGAATATAGCTTAGTCACTTAGAGCGCACCCTTATGGTGCGTCGCATATGACGACAAGGCCTTGGAAACTAAGGAGTCTGTCGCCACTCGATTGGTGAAAGGCTTGGTGAAAGGCTTGGTGAGATACACCAATGCCGCCATGCTGGACCAATCCCCACATTGTCTTATATCCTCCAAGGAGAGGCCCAGATTGTACATGTACAAGGCGCCTGCGCGTCGTAAGGAGTGGCAACCCACCCTCTTAGACTCCAGACCCGAGCAGTCTAGCAGGGACTTGAGGAAGGATAACAGTTTGCTGTAGGTCAAAGGCTTAGGGGTCCCAGATCCAACCAGCATGAAGGCTGGGCTGTTTGGATCTGAGCTTGGCAAGTCTGTGAAATGCTTCCGGACCCAAGTCACCGCGCACACTGGGGAACCCCCAGCCACAGTGACAGGGACTCGGTGGATCTTTTGGCAATATTGAATGGTTTTGGAGCTGGACACTTTTGTCTCTAGCCCCCAGTCATTGAAGACCACAGCTCCTCTACGCAGGTAGTGACCCTGCAAGGCACTGGAGTCCGGGACAATATTACTCTTCCTTAGAAGGCCTCTGAAGGCTAAGGTGATGCATGCCCACATAGTGATCTCGTTTGGATTTGAAAGGTCCAAGCTGTTAAACATCAAATGTAAGTCCTCCAGGAATAAAGTGGGGCGGTGAGGTTCCGGGTCGCCCAAAGCCCGGCGGATACCCGACATTGTCATAGCAAAAGTAAACTCAGACCTTAGGTAGAGCACATCGTGGCTAAAATAGTTATTAAGGCTGATCACAGCGCTGATGTAGTTCTGGATAGTAGAATATTTCAAAGATCTGGAGAGGTACACCGCGTAACGGCACATGACGTCAAGCTTGGTGGGTACCGGAGTGGCGCCGGCTAGAGCACAGAACCCGAGGAACCTCTTCCATTGGGAAGTTTTCGTTTTCCAGGTGGAGGCCGACCAGGCCATTGACCTCAACTCCGCGGCCCTGATGTCCAGGTCCCTGACAAACTGGTTTGTTTCTACAACAGAAACGGAAAGGAATGCCATTAAAGCATTCGGCTCTGGATACCGCATCGGCCACAACATTCTTGTAACCCGGCAAGAAAACCCCTACTAGATGGCAATTAAAGATCACAGTGTCCCAGAAAATGAGGCGGAGGAGGTCCATAGACCTACTATTGTCACTCTTGCCCGTGTTCAAGGCGGCCACCACCTGGGTGTTGTCTGTCACGCATTCTATGCGCGTGTCGCGCCACTCCCCCCCCCCATCTCCTCAATGCCATGAGGATAGGATATAACTCCTGGACGTTAATGTTAGAAGGGATGTGCATATCCGGCTTAGAAGCACAATGTCTGTGAAGATCTCTCGGGTCCTTCCAACTCTTAGACTTCGAGCCGGCGGCCCAGTCGTCGCCGTACACCGCCCCCCATCCGACTGTGGTAGCCGCGTCGGTGTGAATGACTGCCGTGTTCATCGGGCCCGGTTTGATAATCTTAGCTTCCCCGTTAAACCATGTGGCGAAATCTGACCACCACAGAAGGTCCTGGTGGAAAGATCTCGAGAGTGATATATATCGCTTGCCGGGGGTAAAATGCGAAAGCATTTCGATGACTTGATGACGGAAGGTCCTGCCGCCCCTAACTAGCGTGCTGCAATGGGCTAGAACCCCACATAGGCGTTGCAGCTGCTTCCTCGTCGCCCGCAGGCGACCTGAGAAGAAGTCTATATCCTCGTGTAGACTGGCTATTTTTTCGTTGGGCAGACGAAGCTTCATCTCGATGGAGTCTAACTCCACTCCCAGATAGGTCTGGATTTGGGCCGGCGACCTGACCTTTTGATAAGAAATATAGAAGCCTAACCTCCTCAACACGCTACGGAGGTAAAGCTGAGCTGTCTGGCATTTGCTGAAGTTGCGACCCATCACTAGAAAGTCATCAAGGTAATTAGCACAAAAGAAACCTTGTCCCTCCATATGACGCGAGACCGCGTCGGTGATGCGAGTGAACACACTGGGAGACATCCTGGTCCCGAAGGCCAAAAAATTTTCCTCTATGAAGCATGGGGTACCGTCTATGTCCCATTGCAAACCTTGAAACTTCCTATCACTCTCTCTTATCAGAATAGACCTATAAGCACTGGTAATGTCTGTGACAGCCATAAAGCAGTGCGGCTGCATGACTGCGGAAACCGTATCTATGGTTTTGTACTTGAAAGTTTGAAAAGTTGATTCCATAAAGGAATTGATGGATACCCCTAGCGGGCGGCTAGCATCCGTGATAGGCCTATATGAGCCCCCTTTCTTCTCGACAGCACCGAGGGCATGGATGCAGTGGGGGGTACTCGGCACCAACGATAACTTGCCACTACTCAACTCTTCGAGAACAATCTCGCTAATCTCATCCTTGGCTGAGACAGTCGCAGACTTATAGTTTGTACACAAATAGGGGTGAATCACAGAGCCTGGGTCAACTAGTTTAAAGCCATGGGTTAAACCGTCCAACAAAAAATGTGCATCTGGGTCGGGGGCGGCTACACCATGTCCCGGCAGCATCTCCCTCCAGGCACATAAGTTCATCTGTGACCCTACACCCCCCACAAAGTGGGTCTCCTTGACATCCCATAATGGGAGATAGTCAGAGTACATGTCACACAAATCATCTACACTCGCACATACACAAATAGCATCACAATCTACACTGATATCCCAGGTCTGTGCGCACACTCGACTCGGTTCCGCGCTGCTGGCTAAGTCACGCGGTCACATATGATGACCGGGGTTGCCCTGTTGAGCATGAGGGAGACCTTGAGGTGGGAAACCACTCCCATATACTAGAGGGGGGTTACCCATCATCTGAGCCTGGTTGCCATAGAAACCGCTAGGTTGGCTCCTGCAGTATCTACCTTTATGGGCCCCCCGGCAGTTGCTGCATATATGTTTTTTGTTACACGGGTTGTACTCACACCTGTCGCGGAAGTTCCACTGACCGCATATATCTGGGGGGCATGGTCCTCCTTTGCTGTTGGAGCCTCGCCCCCCGCTATTGGCCCCCCGACCGTCCTTGCGGGCCTCCTCTCGGGCCAGGGCTCTGAGGACTGGTGCGGTGTTATCCGCGCCTAGGCAGTCATGGCGTGCATCCTCATCGCATGCCACAAAATCTGCGAGGTCACCCTCTATAACTTTGGTGGTGACCTTGAACTCATACTTAGCAAGAGTGTCGGCATCATAAGCCTTTGATAAGCCCCTCTTAGTAATGAACTTCATATGGGCAGAGTAGCCCCTTGCCGTTATGCGGCTGGGAAATTCACCTTTAATGATACACTCGTGCACACATGTCATACCATACACAAGCTCCCGGTAGGACATTTGTTTATAATCCTTGTCCACCTCCAGATGATAATCAGGCCTGATTTTTTCCCTAGACCTCTTCCTCCTGTTGTCCCTAGCATAAAACCTCAGCTCATCACAGAATATCTGACAAACCTTGAGGTTCACAGGGTCCCAGGAGAGCAGCATCAAAGTCTGGGGAGAGTAGGCCCAGAGACTGGTGTGACAGCCCAGCCCTCTGTAGCCCAGCCTGGATGGTGGCTGAAGCAGAGGATGGGTACAGAGGCTGTGGCCTCTGTGTGGCTGGCTGCTGTTGCTGCTGCTGTTGCTGTTGCTGTGCTTGTCTCTGGGGTTGCTGCTGCTGTTGCACCCATAGCAGATAGGACTGGTAAGAGGTGTCGGCACTGCCATTTGAATACACACCACCAACCTGACCTCGCTCATCACGGGTGTCCGATGGCTCTCCGCGGCCCACCTCTCGCTCTGCGCGGTCGTCGGCGGTAGAAAGGGTTCCCCCCGGCAGTTTAGCACCATATTCACCCTCCTGGCGGTATTTATTGGCCAAGAAACGATGAAATTCTGCCTGCAAGCCTCCCTCGGCCGCGAAACCGGAAAGGAGAGAGTGGGCGCCGCCATCTTTGTTGTCGTCCGCGGCCGCGTTCGAGAACTCACCGCAGTGTAGAGAAGTCGTCGCTGGTCCCCGCGTCTCCGCGTGCTGCGTACAGGCCGCGAGTCCGCGCTATAGTCACTCACTGCAGTGTTTTTTCCACCCTTGAACGCCTCTTCGCTGTCCATCGCCTTCACAATGCCGCGGAATGCGGCCTCTGCCAGGTGGGTGTCCCTCTCAATCCGGTTATTGCCTGCTCTTAGGCCCGCTAGCTCAATCTCCGCCTCTTTTAACCTCTGAGTCCGCTTTAGATCTTTTCTCGAGCTCTCTCTTTGATGGTGAGAGCTTCAATCCTGTCCAAAGCTTGTTGGAGCTCTACCTCACGGGCTGCGCTGTACTCCACGGCCTGCTCGCTGTGTTGGCGGGCTGTACCGCCCGGGGACGCCGGCGAGGCAGAGATGCCCTGGCCGGTCTCCTGCCGGCCCTGGGAGCCGCCATGGTCGTCCTGCGCCGGCGGTGTCCCGCCTTGTCCCGGCTGGGTCTTCTTTGGGGTCCCCTTGTCCGGGTTGGGCGCTTTGCACTGGGGGCAACAACTCCGGTTTCCATGATAATCTACACCACAGAAACATACAGTCATCTTGACAAATAACTAGGCAGAAATCTAGGCAAAAGTTTTATCTGTCCATGTTTGGAGTAGAGTAGCCAGCAGTGACGTCACGGCGGGAAGGCTGGTACTACCCCCTGGGGATCAATACTAGTACTAACTAGTTAGTCCATATCATATGACATAAATAACATCCATTTGCATAAAATGATCAATGATGTACAATGGTAACACATACGTCATTATCAGTTCCTTAATACTGCCATTATCTGCTATAAAAAGAATAAGACAACAATGTGACTTTCCCAGGGTTGCCAAGTAGTATGCTTTTAGCGTATTGGTACGCTTTTTAGGCCATTCGTAAGCTCAAATACGATTTTGCATTGTGAGTACGATTTAGTGCGAGTTTTAATAGGGTACACAGTACAATTTTTGATTAATTTTGTTGTTATTTTACATATATTATTCATTACGATTTTCAGTCCTTAAGACTTTAGAAGCTGCGGAAAGCCTATTATCTGGTTTGCAGATACCTCACGCACCTGTTAAAAGAAACCGCTGTAAAAAAAAATCCATTTAAAAAAGGCAAAATTGCCCACCCACAAAAAGTAATGTTATTTTTTGTCAAGAAAAAATCTTAAAGATGGCACCAATTTTCACGATTACCATCGAAATTTGATTGTAAAAAATGTAAGAGGAATTTTAATGTCAGAGGAATTTAAAACTATTTTAGTACGATTTTGGGATGAAGGTAAATATGATTTTTAGGCAGAAAATGGCCCAAAAAATATGATTTTCGAAGTTTTGAGGTTGGCAGCTCTGCTTTCCTCCCCTGTTATCCCGCAACATGTGACAAATCTGATAGCTCCTCGGGCCGTTAGGTACCCTAACCAAGAAAATTCTTTTCAAAAAGAAGTTACAAAAAGTTTAGGGTCGGCCCAAAATGATATGGTAGGTCGGGTTACCTGAACACAACTTTTTTTTGTTTGACCTTAGCCACATTTTAAAAGGATTCGATATTGAACATCTAAAGGACTATGTTTTAATAGAAGACAACCCCACCCATTTTGCAAAACACAGGCATCCTCTGAACACACACTACTTATAAAGGTACTGCAGTGTACCAAGCCAGCACTCTATTGTGGTCGTTCGCAGTTACTCTAGGTTAAGATATAACGAGAACAGCAGTTTCCAGGTGCTAGATATAGGTAGCAAGACCTCGCACAGTCCAGACTACCTATAGCGTCTGTACCTCGGAGCCGGGACAGGTGTCTCCACCTGTCGCCGACTCCTAGGGGTTAGGAACAGGGCTCGAAATCAATGTGCCTCTACATGGGTAAAATTTGACACGCGCGACACGGCGACACGCGCGACATGGCCCTTTTAAAAATCGATGGACACATAGAGCTGAGTAATAAAATTTGACAGACACATATATCTGAGAAATAAAATTCGACAGACACATAAAACTGAAGGATAAAATCTGACAGACACAGACAAGGTGTGACCGCCAAATGCTACCTATAAAGGGTGGGGGGTGAATGTGAGAAAACTGGAGGGGGATGCTACATACTCTCACACCTTGTCCAAGCAGCATTCTCACACCTGCAGCCGGTGTAAGAATGCTATGCCCAGGGGCTGGGGAGGGGGGAGGGGTATAGTGTATTTGTCCCTCTATAAGACTATAATTATGGGTAAAATCAACACGGGCGACACAGCTCTTTTAAAAATCGACGGACATGGAAAAATTGAGTAGAATGTATTGCATAAAAATGGACACAACGACACAGCCTTTTTTTGCTAAAAATCGACACGGCGACACGGTTAAAAATCTGTGTACCCATGTAGAGGCACATCAATGCCCAGCAGAACCCGCCTACATATAGAATAGTGACCACCCCCCGAATACTAACAAATTCGGGTTACAAGCCTTTTTGATATGGACAGTACTGTTATATGCATGCGGGTTATCATGGATTCCAACAGTGCCACAACCGATTTGTCTGACGTATTTGATTTATCCGGAGCTGTCTTCTCCAGGTTCTTTGTACATTTGTAGAAGTTTTATCTTCCAGGGGGATTTCCAGTTATCAAGTTTCTGCGGAGTTTCCGAGTTTTTCTTATTACTCAGAACCTTCCCGGAAGATGAAGATGAGTTGGGTCGTTGACATCCTTTGAATTTCAGAGCGTCTACCATCTCCTCCCACTCAGATTCTCTTGCAGAAGAATCGTCATCATATATAGAATGTTCAATTCCAGAGATGCGCTGATGCCTAAAAGCAGGAACAACCCCTGCCAATAATATCTTCTTCTTATCATGCTTATCTATAGCCATAAAAAGATCAGCAATGGAAGAACCAGCCTTCCATGCTCTCCCTGTAGCATCAGCATGTTCCGGATCACTGAGACCACTTTTGAATCTCACAAATAGCGCCTAAATGTAGTACTCTACGTCTCTACTCCATTCTGGTCTAGCTTGACGCAATAGCCGTTCCAGTTCTAGACAGTACAACTTAGCTGGCTTTTGAGTCCTTCTCTGGAACAAGGTCCAGTGGTCAATAGCGACCATTTTACTGAAAGTGTAGCCTGCTAACCTTTCGAATTGATCATAGGTGGCATTCGGACCATGTGTGTTCTGACTTCTATAGTGAAGAGCTTTGTAAGACGTTCTTTTTGTGAGACGCTTCCGTGACATGAGCTAGTAATAAGCTAGTGATAAATCCAAAGGACAGCCTTTATGAACCTTATTCACAGATGTGTGAGAAATTGCTGATTCATCATGGCCAGTTACTTCCGAAGCAGTGCTCACCAGCCAAGCTGCAGGGACGTCAGAGACGCCAGAGACGGCAATGACGTCAAAGATGTGTATCATACTGCCCTGGGTCACCTGTGATTTAAATCACACAATCAATCTTCTCTTTATCTCCCGTAAGTGTATGTATTAATAAAGAAAAAATGTATGTGTTGGCCAGCAAAAAGTAGACCGAGGCCCTCCAGATTAGGGATATTTCTTAACATATTTTCTTTAGATGGCCAAAAAACTGTGTTTTCCATGCTTCTCCCCCCCCCCCCCCCTCTGCCCCGTTGGGAGATTTTGTTACCCAGCTCTCCCTGTATGGATTACTTTATTTTCCCCCTCTGCCAAGTTATCAAAAGTAGATGGCCTAACTAAATGCCTCGACCACTAGACCATATTGTTTCCTGTTTTAGGGCAAGCAGCTTTCTAAATCACTGTCGTCACAATCCCTGTCCTTATTCTATATAATTGACCATCAGGTACATCTGCGGCGTACGATTAGGCCTAGCAAAATAAAGTTTGTGTTTCAGGTAACATGCTGAAGAAAATTAGGTAGGGTAGGTCGGATTTTAAAATAATTTTTCAAATATTTTTTTCACAAACCCCTGAATCTACATGTTTAGACATGCTTTTGATCCAAAGAATATGACAGACAGAGCTGCAAATGCTTTTTATAAAGTCATATTATTCCGATGAAATCTTAGTAAAATGTTCGGGGAAAGTTTTTAATTTTGAAGTAGAAAACATAAAATTTGCCAAAAAGTCTTGAAAATTTAAATTAAAGCATCCTACCGTCATTAAAGGCTTACTCATGAAAAATCAATGCACCATGGTCAAAGAAGTCTCCCCAGATGGCTCTGTGTGATGGAAAAATAACCAGTTCGCCTGAACCCCTAAGGGCGGCATGGTGTGTTAATGGGTTTCTGTTAATGTGCTAAACTCGCTTCCTTAATGTGTACTGTGTCTAACTGATCTCGAGATGCATGCTGAATTGTAAATCACCACTTGGTATCATATCATTCGTCATCCCCCACCTTACTGCCCCCCCCCCCCCCCCGCACCCAAAGTAAAATCACCATGTTTGAGTGTATGTCAATCACACATTAGCGTAATAGTGAAATGGAGGTGATGTATGAAAGTGTGCCAGTTAGGGTTGTATGTTTAATTACCCTATATATAAAAATGGGTTGCTCTTTCGCTGATTAGAAATTCTAAGTTATTCACTGCTTCAAGCTAGAGTACTCTTGAGGTACCAGATGAAGCAAAATATTCAGGCTATGAACCAGTTAGGAAGGTTCCAGCTAACTCGACTGGTGATACCATTTTACTTGAATTAATATTTTAAGGGACTCATATGTAATAATTACTTTCTCAATGAAACCTTTCATAGAATTTAATTCTCATTCAAAGAAAAAGGACTACCAAACGGAATAATACACATAATCTCGCACAGAGTGCCTGACAACAAGAGACAAAACGAAAGCACTGAAATCCGCCATTGTTTTTGCCTTTTGTTTTGCTTTGAAATGAAATAATTAGAGACTTATTGAAATCAGATACAGCTAAATTATGAAGTTATCATCCATGTAGTGTTATCCTTAAAATATTACAATAAAACGTCTTATATTGTTTGAGATATTCCAGCCTAAACTTCTAAGTCAGGACCTCCGAGAGAATCTGTTAGGAGAGTGAGGTTGCTATGTATTGGCGTACCTTAGGCCACACCAAAAAAAAAAGTTGGTCAATGGATTTCGCGCACCTTATTTTCGGAAATGGAAATTATTTTTTTTTGAAAAAAAATTTGTCAATGGATTTCGCTCGCCTCATTCTTTTCAAAAATTTTTTTTTTCAAATTTTCTTCCAGTAATTCCCCCAGATCAGCAAATAAATTTTTCTGTTAGGGGTCCACTAAGAACTTTTGTCGGAGGCTGGTTAAAAAAAAAAATTGTCGCTCGCTCCAGATTTCCACCGACAAAATCCATTGACAAAAAATAATTCTTAAAAAAAAAAAAAAAAAATTTCGCTTTCTCCCACCATTTTTTGAAAAGTGAAATCCATTGACCAACTTTTTTTTTTGGTGTGGCCTTGGTAATGTATGTCAGCGGGACGCTGCATTCTCCTAGCAGAGGCATGGACGCTGGGTCAGCTGGCTCATTTTGCCGAGCCTTCTTTAGGATGTATGGATGTGTGTGTGAACTTTTTTCTCGCCAAATTGGCCGTTTTGAAGGTAATTTTCACCTTTTTTTCAATTTTGAACTTGTTTCTCGCCAAATTGGCCGTTTTGAAGGGAAATTTCACTTTTTGAACCTGTTTCTCGCCAAATTGGCCGTTTTGAAGGGAAATTTCACTTTTTTTTTCAATTTTGAACTTTTTTCTCGCCAAGTTTCACTTTTTTACAATTTTGAACTTTTTTCTCGCCATTGCCAGGGAAATTTCACGTTTTTTCAATTTCCCTGTTGGGGGGGTGGGGGGGCGTCCAGTCTGCTACCCAAAGCAATCTATATCTGATCGAAAACGAGGCCCCTTTAAGGGCCGCAAATTCTCCCAACTCGCAAATGTTTATTTTATGTTATTTTGCCGATAATTTTCACAATTTTGCCAGGAATTGACCACTATTCATCAAAACATTTATTCATTTCAGCTCAAATAACCACCCCAAGCGGTAATTCGGAGGTGTTTTGATCGTTTGAATTCGGCAATAAGAATAAATGAAATTTGCTGAATTTGGGTGACCAATTCTCCCCCAAGGAGTTCCCCATACTATTCAAGTCTGTGCCGCTGGCGCAGAATGACATGGACTTGTATAATTGAAACAACCTCCTCTGTGATTCAATGTAATCCAATGTACCTGTATACTTTTATATTGATTGAAATACCAGAATAAACACTCTTCAATCTCAAACTAAAACTCATATATTTCTTGTTGTGCCAGGTATCGTTATCACAGGATGACATTCTCGGAGCTTTACCTGAGATAACACCAAACTACAAACCACTGCCACACATTGACCTTGATAACAGAAGACAAGGTCAGTCACCAAGGGAGATCACCGTAAAATCCCACATATAACCTGCGGTTTATACACGAATCCAACCTCTAGTGCGGGCTATACAATATTCTCAAAGTCTAGGTGCGGGTAATATGAGGGTTTTTGAAAGTATACAACAGTACTAAAATCGCAATTTTCAGACCCCAGGTGCGGGTTATGGTATTCTCCCAAAGTCGGGTAGTGGGTTAACGAGAGGTGGGGGTTATACGCAGGAATTTACGGTATATGTATTCTCTTAACCGTCAATAATACTGTACTATAAGAATGATCCGTTGGCTAGTGGCATTTGCCCAGTAACTAAAACACTGCTTTCCCTGAGCTGTACTCTGTAGTCAATAGAAGACCGTGTGAATTATAGTATCAGCTTGAAATAAAATTTGCCTGTTTGCCAATCTAGATATAGGTTTTTAACATTACATTGTTTAACTTTAGAGTATAATAACCAAACAAACCACATATAAGTTACGGCCACGCTTTTTTATTCTTTAGGTTACACTTCAGCAACCAATTCAAGTATAGGCGGAGGACAAAAGATAAAATGTAGTCTTGGGGCAGTTCATCTGTTTTGAAACACAGAATAGGAATTGATTTCCCCTTATTGTTAATGACGTTATTAGTGTATTTTAATTCACAGACATGCAGATCTTTCAACCCGATGATGTAGGCTCAAAGAAAAACTGTCGTACTCTGGTCTATTCGGGCAGGAGGAATCTGTTCTTGACTAGTAAGTATATTTATATAGTATTCTCTACAATGTATTTAATCATCATATATATACAGTCAACTCCCTCTATTGTGACCACCCTTGGGACTATTTAAAAGTGGCCAAAATTGTGGGGTAGCCTCACTGGGGGAGTCAAGGTTCTACACAGATATGGGAGATATTGTTTTTTATAATTGTTTCCCATCCATTATAAAATGCCATTATTACGCAGTATTAAGACCATTATTAACCATGTGTTTGTCAGTAACTCGTCAGTGAGTGATGTATTCAAGCATCATACCGACCCTATGGGGTTGATACACTCCATAGCATGATACATGCATGCAGGATAGGGGGCTATGGTCCGAGTAGAGAGTGACAGATCCCCCCCCCCCCCCCACACCACCACCACCTCACCTGTCTGTTGGGGTTGGAGAGCGACAAAAGCCACCTCACACACATGCCAAGTAATCAAGAGATGAGAGCGACAGAGTCCCCCCTCACCTGTCCAAAGTCTGAGGTGGAGGGTGACAGAGGCCACCTCACACACCTGTCCAGTGGTCGGGGTGGAGACAGGCCATCTCACACACATGTCCAGTGGTCGGGGTGGAGAGGGAGAGAGGCCACCTCACACACCTGTCCAGTGGTCGAGGTGGAGACAGGCCACCTCACACACCTGCACAGTGGTCACAATCGAGGAAGAAAATTGTGATTGGGGAATGTGGTGGTCGCAGGGCAGTCTTGGACTCCCAGCCCTATGGAATGTATGGGCTGGGAGCCGGGGCTGGGAGCAGGGCTGCATTTCACTTTTGCGCCCGTCTGGTGGTGCAAATGATGTGTATTGGTCAATACACATCCAACTACAGACACATCATTATCTAAATCAAAGGGGTAATAAAAGATTACAATTAATATATAATATAAAGTCATACCGGTTGCATAATTCAGCAACAAGAATTGCGGTTGTTGCCACGTAAAAAAATGCCTCTGGCATTTTTATATGTGACAACAACCACAATTCTTGCATTCGAAGGAACATAATGTCTAGATGGTTGGTATGTTTGAAGGGGATCCATTCAAGACCTCAAATAAGCAGGCGGGGAGGGGTTATCAGGGGGAAGAATGATATTACTTAAAATATGGCAGTTCCTATGAATTCCTTGGGTCCATATTAGGGGGGTTGACATGATTATGATCAACATCAGGGCCATGGAAATGTGTGTTGCTAGGCAGATAAACAATTAGAATAGATGTTGCTAGGCAACCAGCTGTATTAGCAACGAACCAATCGAACCATTGAATTCCTTGGGTCCATGTTAGGGGGGATAGGTATGATTATAATCAACATCAGGACCCGAAATGTGTGTTGCTAGACAGATAAACAATTAGAATAACTGTTGCTAGGCAACCAGATATCTTAGCAACAAACCAATAGAACCATTGAATTCCTTGGGTCCATTTTAGGGGGGGTAAGTATGATTATAATCAACTTCAGGACCATGGAAATGTGTGTTGCTAAGCAGATAAACAATTAGAATAGCTATTGCTAGGCAACCAGCTGTATTAGCAACAAACCAATAGAACCATTGGATTTCTTGGGTCCATCTTAGGGGGGTAGGTATGATTATAATCAACATCAGGACCATGGAAATGTGTGTTGCTAGGCAGATAAACAATAAGAAGAGCCGTTTCTAGGCAACCAGCCGTATTAGCAACAAACCAATAGAACCATTGAATTCCTTGGGTCCATCTTAGGGGGATAGGTATGATTATAATCAACCTCAGGACCATGGAAACGTGTGTTGCTAGGCAGATGAACAATAAGAAGAGCCGTTGCTAGGCAACCAGCTGTCTTAGCAACAAACAAACAGAACCATTGAATTCCTTGGGTCCGTCTTAGCGGGTGTAGGTACGATTTTAATCAACCTCAGGACCATAGAAATGTGTGTTGCTAGGCAGATAAACAATTAGAATAGCCGTTGCTAGGCAACCAGCTGTATTAGCTACAAACCAATAGAACCATTAAATTCCTTTGGTCCATATTAGGGGGGGTAGGTATGATTTTAATCAACCTCCGGACCATGGAAATGTGTGTTGCTAGGCAGATAAACAATTAGAATAGATGTTACTAGGCAACCAGCTGTATTAGCAACAAACCAATAGAACCATTGAAAGTTGATTTATATTATTGTTATCACATAGCATAAATTTGTGTTGTGACTCCTTAATCCAAGATGGCGGCGCAATCCAAGATGGCGGCACCCGTTCTGACGTCTGGTAAAGTGCAAACATCATGTACCTCGTTCTGGTGGTGCCTGGCGGCACCACCAGGTGGCTACGCCACCACTTTGCCATAAAAAAATTGATAAAAGATACAGTTTTAAAACCAACATGATGATCCTTACAAAATCTCAAAGTCATGCATACGCCTTTGCCGTAAACAATCCTTGAGTTTGTGGTACATGAGAATGAGTAAATGTTATTTGAAAGAGATTTCAGTACATCTTAGGCCACTATCAGCTTTCCGGATACTTCCCTGAAAAAAGTGCAGGAGGGCGGCTTTTTATTTCTATTTTTATTTGCTTTCCGGTCAACGAGGGAGAGCTTTTTTTTGCTGAAGGAAAGGGAAGGAGTGCACATGCATGGATGACCAGACTTGAAAAATATGCGGCTCCAAGAATACTAGAAATTTAAGAGGAAAAAGGACTAGTGTACATGTCTACTATTAAGTAAGGTGAGTGTGAATATTCAGAGGATATGTCACGAAAATCTTTGAAGAAATCATACGAGTACTTTTTGTGAAATTGGCAAATTTATTTAGTGCAACGAGACCGAGTCATGGAGAACTCAATCTTGGAAGAGTGTAACGGTGAAAAATGAAAAGCAGTCAACGACCAATAACTTGGAAACTACTGCTTCAATACATAATATTGTCGCGAGTGAAAGTTGCAAAATGAAGAAAGGAAGCATTTCAGATGATTTTCAAGATAAGCAGTACAATATTATGGAAGTTATAAATGAAAATGTGATGGTTGCTACCGAAAATGCATCGGTAGTAAATGATGTGACGTCACGGAACACAAAAACAACGTCACGAGATTTTCAAACTTATCAGTTGCGCTCGAGTAAAAGGTCACGAATCAACGTAAGACAATCACTCCCATTGAATCAAGGTAAAAAAGAAGTTCTTCCTGACAGTGAATCTACCCGAGGCGAGTTTAATCTTGACAAGATCATGGCCGCATTCAATGATAAAATTGATGAAATGTCAAGTAGTCAAAATGACAAATTCCTGGAGTACACGGCACAGCAGAATGACAAATTATGCAATTCTCAACACAACAAAAAAGTAAGTTTGAACATTATGATACTAAAGTCAACAACCTGATGGACAAACTATCTAACTTTGAAGATAAAATTCAGGGTGTTGTTATTTATTAGAGAGGTCACGGATATTCGGAAAGATCTATCAATGACTAACACGTTGCTAAGACTACGGCAACTACTCTGCAGAACTTGATGTGAAGCTACAAGTTTGAGGGGATCAAGGGAAGCAGCTTGAAGATTTCTAGAAACAAACTGAAGATTATCTCAAGCAAATCAAGATTGATTTCACGGCACAAATCAAGGCAGTCAGTGGGGCTGAATCCACATCATATTCAGGGGCGACTAAGTCACTGAATTCAATTAAACACAGCAAAGAACACTCTGAATCTAATAATTCATGGAGTACCAGAGAAGATTGGAGAGAATTTTCATGCATGTCCAGAACATTATTGGGAACATGGAGTCACAATTCAGCCTTGGGACATTCTTAGGGCTCAAAGGATGAGAAATCCTAACTACAAACCAGATCTAAACAAAAAAGTGCCTATCATCTTGTCCCTTAGTAGTCTATCTGTGAAATTTAAGATCTACCGCCAGCAGCAGAAACTCAAAGATATTAATCTCAACTCAGAAATCTTGGTATGTGAGGATGAGCCAAAGCAGGTTAGGATTCTAAAAAACAAGTTGAGGAAAATAGTACATTTTTGTACTGAAAATGATATGAATGCAAGGATTGGAGATGGCTATATTGTGGTTAACACCACACAATATGTTTGACAAGTTAGAGGAAATCCCTGAAATATATCTACCACCAACAGTCACCATAGGGGATCTATCGAACGCACCCGATCAAGACGTAACTAAGGCTACTTATGAAGTGGTATTGTGTACAATGGTCCATCAGCTTTTCTCAGCAACTTCTATCCAGCTAAATTCAGTTATGAATGGGAGGGACAAATTAAGGAGTATCATTGCCTAGAACATCTTACACATATATTAAATATGTATCGCACAGAAAGGAGGAATGTGCCGCAAAATATGACCAAAATGAGACCTTGCAAAGGCGTCTAATATCAACAGCTCCTCTCAAATGCATTGAGAGTACTTTGTATGGGATGTGGGGAGGTCAGGCTGATTTATACAGTAAGAAGTATGAAGATGGATCATATACTGGGCAGAACGAGCAAGGTTGTATAACTGAAAAAGTCAGAAATTACTATATTCAAATCCAGACTCTTGATCCTCACAACAGGGAGAAGCAACAGCAGAGTCCTCGGCAGTGTCAACAACAACATCAACATCAACAACAACAAATGATACTCGTATTGTGCATGACTCGGTGTTGATGCAGTCACAACATCAAATTCTCCGCTCTCAGCCTCCGCATCAACCTCAACCTCAAAATCAACATCAGCAACAACACCAGCGTCAGCAGTCTACGGTTGTTGCTGACGTTTTACAAGCCATTCAACAACAACATCAGCAAGTCAATGCAGGACTAGCTGTAAAAGAAATAAACAGGCAGGAGATACAACGTCAACAAAGTCTGTTCCTACAATTGAGTCCTAGAGATAGAATTGGAGTACAGATACAACATCTTCAACATCTGGAGGATGATAGGTATCAGCAACAACAACAGGTCAGAAGAAACTCTACTGTAAGTCAGAGGCTTTCATATCAGAGTTCTCCAGTGCCCCCTTCATTCACAAGTCAAACTGTAGATCAGAGGCAACATCAGACTGATCTGCAGGGGACTACAACTACACTAGGACAACACCAATCACATCAACAACTAGATCAACAAAGATCTGTTAATGATTTGATTAATGTGGCTAGACCACCCCCTGGTCTAAATCTGAACAGAGACCAACAGTCACTGCTGCACCCCAATAACCAACATCAACATCAACAGTTAATCAGTCAACAGCAGTTGATTCAACATCAACAGCAACATCACACCCCGGCTGGACTTGATGTAAATAACACTACACGGCGTTCTCTGTCACCAATTAACCAGACCATCTTAAAACTTGCATATTAGATATTTAAACATTACTGGGGTGTACGGGGGGGGGGGGAGGGGCAGGGAGCATAGGCCTATCGGGTCGTACCTGCAGTTGGTTAGAGTGTGCTGTGTCTGTTTAACCATATAAAGTTATATACAATGATCACACTATTTCTTCTGGTGCATCGGTGCTATATCCTACACAAACTTTATCAATGTAGGCCTACTATCTGTAGCCCAGGCGAGACTTGAAAAGAGGGGGGGGGGGGCGGTGCTATAGGCAATTTTATCAATGTAGGCCTACTATCTGTAGCCTAGACTATTGAAACAAAAGGGGGGGCACTGGTGCTATAGGCAATTTGATCAATGTAGGCCTACTATGACCTAGGCTACAGATAGGCCTACTATCTGCAGCCTAGGGGCCTAATAGTACATTGTACTAACTGTAGCCTAGGCTATTGAAAAAGGGGGAGGGGCACACTCTCCCTACTTAGTGTTTTTCAAGTCAAGCCTCGGGCTGGGGATGATTGAATCTTCTCCCCCCCCCCCCCCCGCCCTCTCTATCTCTTCTGGGGCTTCAACAAGACCAATTTCTTAGAATCAACAAATGACATAGGCATTCCTTAAAATCGAAAAGTGACACAAGACCCTTTCATAAAATC
Source organism: Harmothoe impar (assembly GCA_947462335.1). Taxonomy (NCBI): domain Eukaryota; kingdom Metazoa; phylum Annelida; class Polychaeta; order Phyllodocida; family Polynoidae; genus Harmothoe; species Harmothoe impar. The sequence goes on along the minus strand of OX381705.1, from coordinate 39,192,045 downwards.
GACATGGGGAATATTAGCATTTCTGAAAATTGACAAGTGACACATCTGGGGCCCTTCTACTCCCCCCCTCTCAAACATAGAGTAGGCCTAGGCCTAGGCCTATAGGTAAACGTAGGCCTACATGTCCAGTGGTAGGCCCTAGACGATTTTGACTGAAAGTAATAAATTTAAAAAAGAAGAAATGTAAATGGTGTAAATAGTCTCTGAGATGGTGTTTTGTGGCTAATAATCAATGTAGTGTACATAAAATGGCATAGACCTACTCCTACACATCACTTTGTCAGAACAGGAAAAGTTGTCCAATCTTTTAGAAGAAATGATTGTAGGCCAATTTTTTTTTTTTGGAGTGGCTTTACATATAGATCTGGCAGTGGCATTCACTCACAATTTGAGGGTTTAGGTGTCGACTACACTAATTCTTCCTGTAGGCCTATAGGCCTATGCACTTGGGGCATAAAGATGCTAAAACTGCTTCTAATATCATAAAGCTTGGTAGACTTATATAAAGTAAACTAGGCATTTAACTCGTTATTTGTGGCTTAATGCCTTATACGATTTCAACTTGAGGCCTAAAAGAAATTAAAACTGGAATTATGAAGAGCGATAGACACATCATCATTGTCACATAGTATGAATATAGCAGAATGAAGTGCTGTAACCAGTAACCCCTCCCTTTATTTTACTACTTAGAAAATTGTGATGCTATAGTGGTGCAACGATATATTCTTCTTATCTTAATAAGAATATGAAATATTACCGGTATTTCTAACTCAATAACCTGGCATTGTCTTACTGGTCTGTTCTGTGGACTACCGGTTTTCTGTGCAAGGTACATTCAAGTAAACGTGAGCATAATTACTTATAAACTACTCTTCAAGTCTACCCGGTATAGATATTTGGCCTGTTCAGTGGACTACCATTTATTATTTATCCATGCTGCAAAGGATCCCGATGAAATCCCAAATATATAACTTAATTCTAGCCTATTCAATAGACTACAGGTCTATGCAATAGACTACCGGTATTTGGTATTGATATTCACAATCTACATCCTGTTCAGCGGACAACTATCTACTTGCATATATTCATGGGCTTTCATGAATTAAATAGTCAGGACATCAATCTGCTGAGAGCTTGCCCATGCATGACGATAAATTCTAGAAGATGGTCAACTCCAATACAAGAATAGTTTTAAAGTAAAGATGTATAAAATGGGACTTAACACTTTTCTAACTAGGTCAGTGGACTATTACGCTGAGTGATAACCTGTTAATACACTTGTGATTGTAATCTTAGAAACTATTGACTCATATCTAGCCTGTTCAGTGGACTGCTGGATTGGTTTTTCAATTGTTACTATCTATGAAAAATGATTCTGTACATACGAGTGTTGTAATTGACAATTGAATTCTGAACATGCCCTTACACACAAATGATTACTTGTGTATTTTTAAAAATCTTTTACAAAAAGAATCAGACAACTCTTGACATGTACATGAGACTAGTCCTTTTTCCATAATATCTATTTGATATTAATTGCCCAGTATTATTCACTATGAAGTTTAGTGGTGGTACTAACTTCTATATATTTAATGTTACAGTTGTCAAATTGACATTCTTTTATGAAAACAATCAAAGTATTTTTATAAATGGTCATGCAGCTTTTGAAACCGGAGAGGATCTATATTTGGAAGTATGGATTCGCACGCTAAAACTTTTAAAGGTTTAGGCGTATTAGACATGGATTGTAGAAGTGACTATGGTAAAAAAGATGAAATTAGGAAATTATTTGATAATTTTGATATAATTACTTTCTCAAAAACTAGGTTGAAAGATAGGCACGCAAAAAACATGATTCAGTGGCCAGGAAAAACGTTATTTAGGCTTGATAGGAAATTAACAAAAGCTGGTGGAGTTATGTGCCTGGTCCCCAATATATAATGTATTAGCCCCATATTGCACAATTAATAAGAATTTACCTGTCTCAAATTACAAAGTCTCAAATTACAAATCTGGAATGTCTAACAATGAATATAACTTATCCTAATTGGAAAAAGATGATTGTATCTACAATTCATAGGCCGCCAGGTAAAGACATAAACATTCTGACCGAGCATTTGCGGTTAATTGGAGAGAATGCTGAGCAAGAAATTTGGATATGTTGTGATTACAACATTGGTTTTCGTAAAAAAACAACAGATTCTGAATATTATAAAAGTATTGTTACTGGACATCGATTCTCTGTCTCTTTGTAGCTCTATAGTGATCGATGCCCAGTTTTATACTTCAGACCAGTGGCTCATTTTGGCTGTTTTTTGCCTCACAGATTGCTCCTAGCGCAAAATCCTGACTAGGTGTCAATATATTCTCTATGCCAATGTGTAATATGAGGATAGAAAACACTGGAACCTCAGTTAGAAAAAATCCTACTGAACAGTTTTTGAGAAAATTAGGGTTTTGTTGCCTTTTTTTGCTGTTTTTAGTACATTTCCTACATAAACCGTGAACGTCAGCATTTCTCAATTTTCAGGTATTAATAATTTGAATTCGACTTTTTCTTATCCACAGTAGGATTCCTGAGTATCGGGCCATTCTACACAGGGTGTTATTTTGAAAAAATATATATCATTCGATAGTGTATTTGGTCATAGTTTAATTGATTGTTGACAACCCAGTTAAGGGCTATTAGGTTCAGGTCAGTGCAAGTTGCAAAACAAGTGACTTGCAGTTTTTAACTTGACCTCATTGTCCACTATGTAGGTCTTCACTATGCATGGGTCTATCCAGAGTCCACAAATAGGATCACCGTTGGAGGCAGATTCCGCAGCTTTTGGTGAGAAAAAAGTTCAAAATCGCAAAAAAGTGAAATTTGCCTTCAAACACCTGATTTGGCGAGAAAAAAGTTCAAAATCGCAGAAAGGTGAAATGTGCCTAAAAAACCCCTAATTGGCAAGAAAAAAGTTCAAAATCGCAAAAAAAAGTGAAATTTGCCTTAAAACACCTAACTTGGCGAGAAAAAAGTTCAAAATCGCAAAAAAGTGAAATTTGCCTAAAAAACCCTATTTGGCAAGAAAAAAGTTTAAAATTGCAAAAAAAAGAGAGATTTGCCTAAAAACACCTGATTTGGCGAGAAAAAAGTTCAAGTTCGCAATTTGCCTAAAAACACCCTATGACCTGTAGCATGAATGCAGACACTCATGGACACAGACTCATGTACACCCACACAGACACACACATAGGCATGAACATGGCCTTCTCCTTCATATAGCAACCTATGGATTTCTACTTTGATGAGACTGAATATAGCTTTCTGTTAGAAGGACTTTGATACATGGATGTCGATGTCCAGTTTTAGATATATACCCATATAGTGCATTGGAGTGCTGTAATGTTGGACTGCTGTATATTTGAAAGATGTAAGAATCAATCAAATTACAAGATACAAAAAGAAAAAGAATGGTAAAAGGGGTTTAGGCTCTTGTATTGATAACATTACTAATTCTCCACATATCAGTGACTCTGGTGTGCTAGATGTTTTAATATCTTATCATTTACCGGTATTTGCAGTCAAGAAGAAAGAGAAGCTTCATTTTATTGTTAGACAAACCATTGGGAGAACGTACAAAAATTATAATTTCAATGATTTTGCAGAGCGCTTACTTTTCTCTGATTGGGACTATTTTCATGATATTAGTGAAACAGGAAAAAAATGGGAATTTATTATTAAATATTATTACTGGTAATCTTGAGGAAATGTGCCCGCTGAGAGAGATAAAATATATTTAAGATTATCAAAATGAATGGTTTAATAATGAAATTCTGGATCTTATGAATCTCAGAAGGGATAATCTAGTCCATTATAGATACAGCCTGTGATGGCTGTATTGAGTGGTAGCCTGCATATATGTGTTTATATGTTGATGCATCAATTGGCCGCTTGAGAATCTGTATGAATTTGTTTAGAATTTTGTGATTGCCCTCCCTGGACTATGAACGAGCAATGGGCCTGGTTGTTGGTGATCTGAATAAACTAGGCTATAAATGGCACTATGTAGTGCATTCTAAATGCCAAAGATGATAGCTATTTGATAGTCTCGCAATGCCTAGACCTATTATCCGAATCATGGTAACTCAAGATGGTGACAGGGATTCAGTAAACATAGAGGTGGTTAAATTAGCCAATTTAGAGTTAATTAGGTGAGTTGCTATATTGGATAGACATGACTCCAGACATGACTCTAGGCGAGGGATCCTACCATTGGTTTGTCAGTTTAGGTACTGAATGTTTTTTGTGTGGGAGTCTTCGGATGTTTTCACATTTGTTACTATAAATCAATTGGCACTCAATACATGGTATTACCAAAATTGGTGGATATGTAGTACCAAAAATCTGGTAATATCAGGTCTGTTTTACTGGATATAAATTTATATGTACAATTTCAAAATTGGTAAGACTTAGAGTGTTAGGAAGTCGTCAACGGAGGGGGGGGGTCGGTGGATTTTCAAGTGAGTGGGTCGTCAGGTTCAAATTGAGCATGGCCGACCCCTTTGAGCTATAGTAATGCTTGGCTTTTTTCGATATTATTGCCCCCAAATCCACCAACCCCTCTGTGCTGTTAAAAAATGACCACTCCCTTAGGCATAGGCAGTTTGCTCTCTGTTAATATCAACCATCCACCATCAGGAAAGAGACGGCCACCCACATGGTCATGTATAATTTTAATTTAATTTGTCAAGGGCCAGTATTTGTCAACTGTGGCAGATAAATAAAAACCCACTCAGGATTCTTAAATAATAAAGATCTTTGAATGCTGAAACAGAAACTAACAGATCGTCTAGTACTATTCCCCCATGATTGTTAAAGCAACGGGAATTATGCACAAACTAGGACATGAACATGATGTCTTGTGTGGTTTTTTTTTGTCTAACAATTCGACTTTATTTGGCATTTTTCATTTTAAGACAGTCACAATAGACCTTATTATGTTATCGGGTTTACAGTATATGACATCAAGGACACTTAAAATCGATAATCAGCTTTTCAGATACCACTCGCATTTGTCTAAAAGGGCTGCATCAAGGTTATTCAATGAAAATAGAGTCTATGTGCCTGTACATGGGTACCCAACTTTTTGGCCGTGTCGCCGCATCGATCTTTAGCAAGAGGGTCGTGTCGTCGTGTCGATTTTTAGACATAAAACATAGTAGGACCTCATAGAAATGTCTGTCTGTCGATTTTTAAAAGGGCAGTGTCGCACGTGTCGAATTTTACCCCATGTAGAGGCACATCTATGGTAAATGGCCACCGCTATCAACCAAAATGATTAAAAATTCAAATTTCCACGTCAATCTAAGAGAGATTTGTAACATCAAAAATACAAAACATGCACGTTTAAATGATCTCACCATCTTAAAGACAGGGTTTTCCAAAATTGTATCTGAAAAAAAGGAGCAAGTATGAAGGGTTTGACGCAAGTAAGGCAGGCGAAGGGGTGATACTCTGTCACTACTCAATCATAACCCTGGTGAACAACGGCAGTGTTTATGAGAATAAATTAATTCATGAGTTTACTGAATGCTACAGCATGCTTTTTTTCTGTTAATGGCACCCTAGTAACCATGAAAAGTATTGATGTGATAGATGAGGAAACATGATATATGCGTCTTGGGCCCGTGTGAAGCATACCTACACCGGCCTATTTATTAACATTTAATAAAAGAACGGTTACAAAGAAAAAATAAATGAAACCAGCTGCCTGTCTGCCCTGCCTGCCTGCTATATGGGAAGATCAGCTGTGACCTAGTTATACCTGGGCACAGGTGAGGTGAGGTTAGGTGATGCCCCCTAGTGAACCAATACCAGAACCAGGTGTATGACGCCTGCTTCCAACCATTGATATGAGGAGGGGGACAAGACGAGGAAATATGATATGCATCTTGGGCCTGTGTGAAACATACACACACTGAGTATGATGAAGAAAGGCACTTTGACACTATCAAGTCTGATTCCACCTTGGCACTGAAGGGCTTCGTCAAATATATAAGGGCGACCATGCTGCTCCAGTCACACCCTGTCTGATGCCCTCTGACAAGAGGCAGAGATTGTACATGTACAGCGCCCCGGCACGACGAGAGTGCATCCCCGCTCGCTCGGGTCCAAGCCAGCTTGTCTCATAAGCCTCTTCAAGAAACCCAGCAGCCTGACATAAGTGACCGGGACCAGCTTGCTCCCCCTAGGAATGACAAAGGTTGGGGACAAGGGGTCGTTTGATGGGAACTCCGCACAGTGAGCAAGCATCAGGGAAGCCCCGCATAGAGGCGAGCCCGGGGCTAAGGTCACTGGAACACTATGTGTCTTCTGTCCGTACTGGATTGTTTTAGATGAGGAGATCGACAACTCCATGCCCCAGTTCGTGAAAGCAATTGCTCCCCGCCTGAGGTAGTGACCGTTCTCCTGATTGAGCGTAACAGGCACAATGTTCGATTTTCTGAGAAGGGAGCGGAAACTAAGGGCAACACAAGTCCATAGGGTCCTATCCTCCACACGGTCCTGCTGCAGGTAACTATACATAGTTAGGAGATTCTTCAGAAGGAAGGAGGGGCAGACCGGGTCCGGGTCACCTAGCACCTGGTGTATCCCGGCGAGAGTCATAATAAAACTGAAGTCCGAGCGAACGTGTTTCATGTCTCTGCCGATGTAGCTGTTCAGAGATATTACCCCGCTTACGTTCTGAATAGTCCTGTATTTGAGTGTCTCCGACAGATAGACTACATAGCGAGGCAGAATTTCCTCCATTGGGACGCCTTCGTCCTCCAGGTCCTGTCCGACCATGCCTTGCTGCGCAGCTCCGCTGCTCTTAGGTCCAGATCCCGACACTTCTGGGCTGCCTCTGCAACACAAAAATACTGGTAACTCGCCTGCACTTGACACTCTTGAGAGTGTGTGCGCCAATATGTTGTCTTTACTGGGAAGGTAAACGCCAACTAAGTGGAAGTTTCCGGTGACGGACAACCAGAAAATGTCACGAAGTAGCTGCATGGATGCTGGATTACAACTTCTGCCCGTGTTTATTGCCGCTACGAATTGTGTGTTATCTGACACACACTGCACCTTGTGGCTGCTCCACAAGTGACCCCATCGCTCGGCCGCTTCGAGGATAGGATACAGTTCTTTGACATTAATGTTGTTGGGAACATTTGAGACTGGGGCTGAGACACAGTAGGTCATTAGGTATGCTGCTGTCTTTGTACCACTGGCCGCAGAGCCAGTCGGCCCTGAGAACGCCCTGATGCCCGAACCCGATGCGTCCATGCACACCATGGTAGTATGTCTTGATTATGCATGCCGTGCCGTTAAACCAAGACACAAATTTAGACCACCAGTTGATGTCCTCCGCAAATGAACGCGACAATGGAGGAGAAACAACTCAGCATGGATATAACATGATGTGAGAAAGTCCTGCCGCAGCGGACAAGATTGGCAGAGTGCGCTAACACACCGCACAACCGCTGGAGCTGCTTCCTCATTGCCCTGCAGTGACCAGTGAAGAAAGTGAGCTCAATGTCCAGCTTCTCCAGTTTCTCTTGCGGGAGTCTGAGTTGCAAGTTAATAGAGTCCCGCTCTCCCCGAGATAAACTTGGATTTGACTCGGGGAGCGAACCTTCTTGTAGGATATGTAGAAATCTAGCGACCGGAGGGTTGCGTGCAGGAATAACTGAGCCCGCCTGCACGAGTCATAGTCCTGTGCCATGACCAAGAAGTCATCTAAGTAGTTGACACAGAAGATACCATGGGCTGTCAAATACCTAGATATGGAGTCTCGTGCCGAATGACAAACAGTTATCTTGTATATATAACAGTCTCCTCACCCGAGGTCCCACACTAGACCCTGGACCCTGCGGTCACCAGGCCTGATTAACCAAACAATGGAAGGCTGCCGTTATATCCATTACTGTAGTCATATGTATATCTTATGGCGCTATAAATATCACAGACTATGATCAAGTACAAGGACTCCACACCAGTGGGCAGGACTGCAGCAGGCTAGTGCTGCCACCTGATCCCTCTAGGTGGTATCAACCCACCGAACAAAGGAATGCGTCAGTGGCAACCCCGCGCTTCCCGCATGAACATAAACTATGTAACAGCCTTGAGACATCTTGGCAGACACTGTTTCAATGGAACTTCAACTGAAAATGGGACTGCGAGGCAGACTGCCACTATTTGTGGAAGGCTTTCTGGGCAACAGAACCTTCAACGTCCGACTTGACACCACCCAATCCAAGGGAGTTGACCAGGAGAACGGAGTCCCCTAGGGCTGCGTCCTCTTGGTGACAAATGTTCGGCATCAAAATAAACGAAATTGCCGAAACCCTCGGGTATAATGTGGATTGCTTCCTGTATGTAGATGACTTTGTCATCTGCTACAGCGGTACCTCCATGGCAACCATAGAATGAAAGCTTCAACAGACACTTTTCCGCCTGGAGGCTTGGAGCCTGCAAAACGGCTTCAAGTTCTCAGAAAGCAAGACCACCTGTGTGCACTTTTGCCAAAGGCGAAGATGTGCGGAGGCTCCTGCACTGACACTCCACGGGAAAGCACTCAAAGTTGAAACGGAGGTTAAATTCCTTGGACTAGTGTTTGACCGGATCCTCTCCTTCAAACCCCATGTGGAATACCTCCGGAAAAGATGTCAAAAAGCCATGAACCTCCTGAAGATGCTCTCCCACACAGAGTGGGGAGCAGACCGGGAGATTCTATTGACAATCTATAAGACCTACATCCAATCACGCCTGGATTACGGATCGGTGGTGTATGCATCTGCTGGCAGATCATACCTGGATTGGCTAAACCCAATTCAAAACCAAGCCCTCCGGCTTTGCCTAGGGGCCTTCCGATCCTCACCGCAGAACAGTCTGCAAGTGGAGGCTGAAGTCTCAGGCTGGATCTCAGGCGGGACAAACTATCCCTCCAATATGCCATCAAGGTGAAGGCAAATGAGAGGAACCCAACTCACAACACCATCTTCAACGAGGACCACAGCGTCTTCCGTAGGAAGAAGAACGCCACAAAGCCTTTCTCTATGAGGGTGAGAACCCTGATGAGAGAGGCTCGCATACCAATTTCCAAGGTCATCAAGGAAGGACCTGCTCAATCCCCTCCGTGGACACAGGTGGGTCCGACCATCCTCTTTGACCTTTGTGAACACAAGAAAGGGGAAACCCAGACAAACACCTACATGGAAAAACTGACAGAAATCAGCCGTCTGCACCAAGGCCACACTGAGGTGTTCACAGATGGCTCGAAAGACGGAAACCGTGTTGGCTTTGCTGCATTCACACCCTTTGGTACCCGCAAAGGAGCATTACATTGAAGAAGCAGCATCTTCACCGCTGAGGCCCATGCTCTGCTTAGTGCTTTGGAGTGGATGAGGGTGTCAAGCTGAAAGGCTTTCATCATCTTCTCCGACTCTCCGAGTCGTGCCTGCAAGCAATACACCAACATGACCCCAAAAACCCTGTGGTGCAGGAGATCAAGCAATTGGTCTCACACCTCACAGACACCCAAAAGGAGGTAGTCCTCTGTTGGCTGCCCAGCCACATTGGCATAGAAGGGAACGAAGCTGCAGACGATGCAGCTAAGAAACCCAGCTCGGCTTGCATCCCATCCTCAGACCTCCTCCCGATTTGTCGAGAGTATACCAACCAAGAGTGGCAGAGACGCTGGAGCTCTGACCAAGATAACAAACTGAGAGCCATGGTGAAACGGTACAGGCTACTGCACTCGTCTGTCACGCGACCACAAATGTCAACTTCTTGACTTCAGCATCCACATGGGTAACCATAGACACATAGGCTTCAACCAATCAAGTGGCAGAGCCTCGTTCTGAATGCAAATCATTGACCAATCACAGAGAAGCAGTATAAATTATGCTAGGAGAGTGTATTACATGAATGGGTAAATCACCAAACATATGTTGGGTCATGATTTTGACAGATACTTTGATGTTCCCTTTTTATGGAAATTTGTTGTGGTTTCAATCTAAGTGTCTCATCAGGCGTGAATGTAATTAGAGTGGCATAAAAAAGATATAAGTATGCTGATCTCTAATTAGAAATAAAGGGTGTGGCTAGTAGATAAAAAGATACAATGGATGTATTTTTTAGGAATTATCTAGGAGCTGACCAAGAGTATCTGTGGGTTATTTGTAGAATAAATCTATAACTGAGAGCCATCGAACCCTCGATAGGCAAAAGACACAACCATACAGGCTTGACCAGGAGGGAATTGACAAAACTGGCCCGTCTTCGGATAGGTCACTCGCTGCTGACACACGGACACCTCATGAGGGGGGAAAACCAACTGGTATGTCAGCAATGTCAAGTACCTTTGACCATGGAGCATCTCGTGCTCTTTTGTCAAGCAATCAAGAATAGTAGGGACGACCACCTTCTTGGCACGTCGTCCATGAACAGTGTCTTCACCAACACTGTGAAGAAAGAACTCCTGACCTTCCTGCGGGAAACAAAGATGTTCGAAAAGATGTAACAGGGGGAAAACAGGCCCCCCCTTGAGACTCGGCCCGGTAGGCTAGAGATAATGATCTCTGGCCAGATGGAAAGTAGTTTTCATACTCGCCAGTTCCTGATCTGCTGGCCCGATTGGTATGGAGCCGCGACTGGCCCGCCGGTGTCAGGATAATGGACTGGTCAGATGAGGTGTCAACAGTCTTCGGCACAGCATCTGTGTGAGGCAGCACAATAAAGAGGGGCCCGATGCCACAAGCATTGTTCCACCGCTATGAGCCGTGTCCCACTGCTACAAGTAGACTCATAAACACATGTACGCGCACACGCACTTACACACTTAAACGCGCAACCTAGATGAGAAAAGAGCGGCTTGAGTAAGTCCCAGGCGTCATAGCACACTTGGACGTAAAACAATCCAATCAATCAATGAAGCATATAGCTGTTAATAGAGTGAGACTCGGCCCGACTCACATCTTTGATGGGGCCCACTCCGCCCAAGGACTTGGGTACCCATAGCGTGGACGCAGTGAGGCAGACTCGACTGTAAATAACTTCCCTGTAGACAGTTCATTTTTAATCATAGCACTGATTTCTGATTTCGCTTTTACCGTGGCTGAGTCATAATTACTACAAAAATTACCATCCAATTCGGCCCCAGGATCTACTAATTTGAAACCATGACAATGCCATCCAGAATGAAATGAGCCTCCTCATCCCTTGACAGAAATTCCAGAATGCCCCCCCCCCCCCCCAATAACATGGAACGCCAGCCCGCTAAACTAAGCTGAGATCTAATTCCACAAATGTAGTGATCCCCCTGGCATCCCACAATGGTACATTATCCTGGTACATTTCCATTAAATCAAACAAATTCTCTGTACAACAAATATCATCATGACTAACAGGAAACAAATCACATAAAGACATGTCATAAGTGGAAACTTTACTGAAACACAGAAAATCTGGATTCACACATGGTATAACATCATCATTATAAATCGCGTCGCACGAGACAGTATCTGTGTAGGTAAGCGAGACCAGGTGGGGTAGTCAAGCCTGGGGAGAGGCTGATTGGGGCGGTCCAGACTGCAAGTCTTACCTTGTGTCCACTCCCGCAGTCCTTACACACTTGGTTACGGGCACAGTTCTCTTGGGTGCACTACAAGATGTTCCAGTTAAGGCATATGTTAGTGTAGCCCTTCTGGTCACTGTCCTGCTCGTCAAACCTAGGACCTACATTGCCCCTGCACTTGTTGCGCTTTCGCAACCCCTGGTTACCCGCCTGCTACCATGACTACCATGACTAGCTGCTTTAATCATGTGTACGGCACTGAGATGGGCCTGTACCGACATCTCATCTCCTACGAAGCCCGGGATTTTGCGCTACAAGACCCTGGTAACCACCTTCATAGAGCACGAGCTGTAGGACCGGGAAGCAGTTAGTGTGTGCCTTCAGCTTGACATCTGCTTAACCTGTGACACGATATTCACAATTTCTCTTTTCCTGAGTAATAGATAAAGCTAGGTAAATCCGCGAACATGATGCACATAAGGGTGAGGAGGCTCCTATTACCACCATACACGGCCCTGCTGCACCCTGCACCTGGCACCCACACTCCCATGTAGCCAGCCTTATCAGCTGGCCATGTTGTGACGTCTCGGAGGTCATGCATGCCGGTGTGAGGGACTGCTGTACATACATACGGGCAGGACCACTTCTTAAAATCGACAAGTGACATGGGGGTTGAGTGAGGGTTATAGGCATTCTGTCCCCTAGAATTCTCCCATCCGGACCCCCCCCCCCCCCACACACACACACTAAGAACCCCCCACCCCCATCAGTCTTAAAAGGAACAGAAACCATGGGATACAATGCAGTTAATTACCACATTATCTTGAAACCGTACCCGACATAATCTTGAAATATTGGAATGCTATTTTAGGTAATATTTTATTACATATCAGGTACTCTGCCCCCTATCCCCCTTTTCTTTCTTTGAAATGCATAAAAACAATCGCACATAATCTTAAAGTTTTAGGATCATAAAATTATGTGAGATATTCTGATTAAAGATTATGATTATCAGGCAGAACTTCAGGAATTTGTTAAACACAACTAACACACTACATGTAATTTCTTTAATCCTGTAGAAGGAGGTGGGAGGGCGGGGGTTAGAATTTAAATAACAATCCTTGTGGATTTTTAAAGAGATAATAGGCTCTGAAAACCGTTACAATTGTGACAAGATCCTAACCTTAGGCTATTCAGAAAAAAAGGTTTCTCATCACCAAGGACTGAAAAATATGACGAGGGAGTTTTGTTTTTTTTAACTCGCGGCCTAAAAATATATGGGATGGGCCCTGCCCCCCGCCTTCCATCCCATAATGGGGTGAAATTAAAACCTGCTCTCGTGAAGGATATCATAACGTTTTAAGTGTACATTTTGTACCACGCATATATGTAAATGTGTATTATACTTGCATTATTGAGAATCACGAAGATGGTTTTCTACTACAATATAGAAATAGATAGCTAAGAAATAAGACATAGGGTGGTCACGTTTTAAGGTAATAAGCAAGTATTATATATTATACAGTAGTGGAACTAATTGATCAATATATCTTACTACCGTCATCAGAATTCCTATGTGACTTTTTTTTATAGAAAACCCCATAATCAAGGCCATGACGAATCAAATCCGTAGATAGGTTACTAAGGGGTGAAGACATAAGCCAACACATTGGATTATTGTGTCAATGCTGTCCGCCTGTGGCTGTCCGTTACATCAGGTCCCTCTATGTCTATGGTTACATGTAGGCCTATACATTTTTCTAAATTTTTTATCAAAGGGCCCCCCCCCTTCCTTGCCATGATTATACTACGACAGTCTACGTGCACATGTCCTGGGTCACCAGCTAGGCCGTCGTTTTTTTTGGATACGGCTATACAGAAGACACACATAAAGCTGTTGAGTTACTGCTGCCATAGGCATAAGGCTTGTGGCCGGCCCCTCACACCTGGGTGGTTGACTCACACTATGTCATACACCACGTGACCTGTTGGCGGCCTCTGCGCGGCAGTGGAGGCTTTGTTATGGTGTGGAAGCTATGTCGGCGGTCACCACTCACTTACCATGTAAGGTGCTGCAGTTACATGCAGAAATGGCTGCATGGAGAACCGCCAACCCCCTCACAGGGAAACGTGGTGAGGCCAACAGAAGTCCGGCGACTTCTGAACCCGAATGCAAGAAAGTGAAGTCGGAGGCTCATTCTCCCCGAGCTCCAATGCCAGGGAGAGGAAGAGCGGTAACAATTGAGCAACGGTCCCCACTCCAGGGGCTGCGACCTGACTATGGTCCAGACTTTTCGGCACCAAAGGGTCGTTCCACTCTTCAAACCCTTCGTCCACTGACCCCTGGGAACTTGGCCAGTAAGTCCGAGTACCCTCTGATGGATCCTCCAGGTCCAGAGCAGCAGACCCAGAGGGATCCCTACAAGGATCTCCCCTCTGTCCTCTGCGTGGAAGACGCCATCCGTCGACCTGACTCCAGGAACGTGGAGATGATCGACTTGGAGAACTATGTCCTACCTGGGAAACAGGACCATTAATACCCCACAGGTAGTGAAAAGGACCAGTTCGGAGGTGAGCAGCTCCAGTGTGAAGGTTGGGCTAAAACCCATGCCTCTACAGTGACTTCGAAGTCAGGACTAGTTGACGTCAAGACTGTGGTGAACCCAGTCCCAATTACCACTTCGAACCCTGTCACCACCACACCAACTACGACTGTCCCAGCGGCGACACAAAAACTGTCGCCACTCCAGTAACGTCGACAACCACTACCTCAGCTACGGTGCCCTTCACACCCGTGGTGAGGATAGCGGAGGAGAAGGCAGCAACATCGGTCAATTCTGAGGTGTGGTACGAACTTTTGGTAAGTGGCGAGCACCTTCGACCCGCCCTCCACATCCCAAAGGACTACTTCGAGCCAGTGAAGGCTCCTGATGCCGTAGTGCATACTGAACTGTATACACGATGGCTGCTCCAACAGCAGACAGCCATGCAACAGTGTGCCACTTTGATGGGTAAGGCATCTGCCGACTATGCCACAGCCATGCAGGGCAAAGAGGTAGAATGTTTGAGACAAATCTTCGAAAAACAACGTATCGAGGACCAACCTAAGCCGGGCAAGGTGGCCGAGCTCACTGGTAGGCTGGGAAGGGCGAAACAGGAACTCAAAACGGCCCGTGCCTTTCAAAAGGCATCGGAGGACACCTTGGAGGAGCAGGCCACTACAATGAAGGCCTTAAACGTAAAGTTTATAACGGTGTTCGGGATCAGTAGAATGGAACTCTCGACGAGCTCCAAGGGATCGTTCAGGACTTGTAAAGTGTTCGTGTGTTCGATTGTACCTGTGTGTATTATGTTTCGATGATGTTATAAAAAACCCATTGTGTTCGTAGTTACAAACGTCCATGATTGAAGTCATGATTCGAAAATAATAACCAGTTAAAAAGTGTGTTCGGTATCACTGTCATATAAAAATGTCTTCGATATTTACATTAGTGGGAGTGAGAATTCTCACACTTCGAAAGTTCTAAATGTAAGTTGTATACTGTCTACTATGAGCTGTTACCTATACGGTACCCTCATAATTTGAACCAACAACTGTAAATAGTATTCAATATCTACCCAGAGGATTTTTTTTTTTCTGGAAATGATAACTGATATTCCAATTTAGAAAAACTACATCTGTTTTTATAGTTGTAAGATATATATTATGTTACCTCAGGTAAAACATATCATAAGTCATTCCTTGGTTGAGTAAGAATAACTTTCACACTAATGTTGGTTTCATGTGTTTCGAGTCATACAATAGGACATATAATTACCTCTCCAGGGACGGTTCGCCCATATGAACGTTTTCGAACCAATACTTCTGTGTCAATCCATCCTTAAAGTCACATAATGTGCATTTTTTTACCTACCCAATAGTGTAATAATAAATAAATCCATGTTATTATTGATCTCATCAAAACCAAAAAGCTGTGATCTCGGTAGTTAAGTAAAGTAGAGTAGAAAAACATATATATTCATATCTTTATTAAAGGTGGATACTAACGTATCTATCTTGTCGTTATTGATGTTGGATCTATTAGATCCCTGTTATGTACATAGAATGTATAAACGTTGGTTAATGTAACAGGTCAAACTCCACATCCAGTTTTCCACATGTTCAGATGGAACATATTCGAACCCTTCGAATCAATATAATTGATGTCATTATGTACACTGATGTACACTGAAGAGTTGGATGGCGAAACAATGGAGAAACAGAATCGCTTGGATACGACGAAGGCAGAACTGGTTCATATGGAAGATCAGTTCTCCCATCAGCAAGATGTCCTACGACGGCGAACTGAGATCCTTGAACGGCGTCAAGACCAAGCGGTACAAGAATCGGACGAACTCCATGAGACGATCAGGGAAGCAACCAAGGCTATGATGGAGGAAAAGGACCATGTCAGCCAGGAACTACAAGAGTTACATTCGAAACGAGACAAAGAGGAGACTCGAAGCGGGTATTCCGGATTCTATCATGTCAGTGATGGTGTCTATGACTCATCATCTGGTGGGGGTGGTATTCCCTCATCCAGAGGAAGAACGAGACAGGTGACCATTAACACAGGTGATTCGGTTGGAAGGTCGTCGGTGCATGGACAAACTGCAACGTCATACAATGATGACAATTCGAATCCCCCCAGCCGGTCAAGCTCTCGAGAGAGACCAAACCATTTCGGTTCTAGTGATAGATCAACAAGGTCTGATCCGAATGAACATTCAAGTACCTCCACTAGGAGGACAGGGAGATCTCCTACCAATACAGGTAGACAAATTTCCCGACGTGAATCAATGTCCCCAGGGATGAAATTGATTTACGATTCGAATCCCTGCATTGCCGAGATGGGGGTTGACTGTGTTAGCAGACAAGCTGACAATGCTGATATCGTTGATTGAGCATCAGTTTATCCAGGTATGTCCAATAAACCCAGTGAAGAAGGCGTCCGAGGAGGGAGTACTGGGGGAGCGACAAGTTGGATACAGGAGCTGGAGATGGTCAGCAGTGCCCGATTGTCCCCGGATCACCCCTGCTGGAAACATTTGAAGCGGCGGGGGTGGATCTTGGTGTCACCAAGGATTTCGAACACTCATGATCTTGTAGCCGATGAACCAGATAATCTCACAATGAGGGTAAAAGCTCATTCGGCCGACAGTAGCTGCATGCAGACGTTTGGTAAAGCATTTTTCGAAGTCAATATAGGTGGACAGGATTATCTCCTGTCGCCAACTATTGCTGATCTGAGTGATGATGGCATCATTGGATTAGATTTCGCTGCATTGTACGGGGCAATGTTGGAACCTTGTAGGGGGATGCTGAAGATAGAACATCCGTACAAGATGGCCGTACAATGAGTGTTGAGAAAGGTATCTTCTGTAGCCTCGGTGGTACAGACGGTTAAGATACCTCCAGGACAGACATGTGATGTCCTGTTTTTGAGTGACAGTATCTTCCGGGACCAAATGGCGGTAGTCGAACCCGATGTGGTGAGATTGGCGTCCATTGGGCTCGAGAGTGCAGATACTTCGTTGGCAGTGGCAGCAGGAATTTGATTCCTATTTCGAATCCTGGAGGTGATGTCCGATATCTGATGAAAGGTACTCCCGTGGGGCAGGTGATCGTTGCACAGGCAAAACACCAGTATACTCTCAGAAGATACCAAACCGAACCTTGAAGGGATGTTCGATTTGCGTCCAGAACTCCAGAAGTTGGTGGACGATTCGAGTTTGGTGACGGGGGACCAGAAAGATCAGTTGAGACAACTATTGATGAAGTACGATGTAGCATTCTGAGAGCCCACTGGGTTGGGCCGAACTGATATGGTGCTACATTCTATCAATACAGACGACGCTGTCCCTTTCGAAATCCCTTATAGACGCCTACCTTTGAAGAGGAAATTGATGGCCGAGAAGGAAATCGCTGATCAGCTGAGATTAGTAGAGTGGTAGCAGGGCTCTCCCAAAAAGCGACTTAATGCATAGTCATTACTAATGCCTACAACAATAAAATTTACCTTCGAAAATATGTTAGGGCATGGAAAAGTATTGGTGTATTGAAAACATCAGATACAATTTACCTAAAAATTGGACTTTTTAGGGATATACCCAAAAAAGTTGAAATCCTCCTTTTGTAGCATACATTTTGATCCCCTCGCCCCAAAAAAAAGAATATGGGGAATCCAGCAAGTCTATTCAATTTTTGCTATGGAAAGTGCTTAACTTTGTCATCAACCAGCAACAGTGGGGTTGATGACATTTTTTATTCACATCATTTATTCAAAGCTATCTGGTTTTCCTCACTATGTAGATCGGAGTATATATATAAGGGAAAACACTTTATTTCTTTGATCATCACCTTTTTCATAACCTTTCAAAAAGGTTGTATATTATAATGTGCTTTCTTCATCAAAACTGAACACAATACCCAATAGCATTGCTATCGGTTCTATTCATCTTTCAGGGTTTCTTAGAAAAAAATTAATCCAATTCCTTAGGGAATAACACCACTTAGGTGGAGGGATAGTGTGGCATGGTGAGTCCACTGAGAGAGTGTTGTGGTGGTATACAGGTAGCAACCAACACAGGTATAGGGTAGATTCACCATGAGTCAGACACATACCCCGAGACGGACAGTGAAATTCGAAATATCCATGTACAATACGACTTCTAGTGTGTGCTTTTTGGAAAGAATAACACTGGAACTTTACCAATATCCACAATTAAAAAGCTTAAATTGTTTTAATGACCTCAAAATCAAGTATCCGTCTAAAGGTATGTGTCCGTCTCCAGGTAAATCTACCCTAATGTATGCATGTGACCCAGTGAGTCCTGGCACCCTGCCAGGGGTCCTAGGTTATATAATACCTATATAGAACGGTGCTTTATATACACCATAATCATCCGAAGAAAATTAAAAATCAGCAGGCATACTAGGATTTGGGGTTATGAAGACAAGCAAAGAAAATTCTAAAATTCTAGGCATGAAATGGTGCATTTTGGCACAGATCTATTCAGACTGAGATCTGTATACATTTGTGCTTTATGATTGGATGCAGGATGTGGGATTGATGCAAAGTCCCTCCCCCCAGATGAACGGAAACTAAGTTCTCAATGGATCTGGGAATCCTACCAAAGTAGCTAGGAGAAATCATTTCCTGGCCTCCATAACCTGCCCCCCCCCCCCCGCGGCCCTCAGACTTATACTTCACTGAACTTTCATGTGCTGGCAATAACATAATACATTGACATCTAGGCATGATTATGAGAGAAGTGAAGGGTCTCTATGCTTTGGCCAAAAAATCAGAATTTATGTTTAAGGTAACATAAGAGGAAATGAAGGTAAAACCTGTCTGTAACATTTTTTTATGAACCATGAAAGTAATAACAAATTTACTCCCAAAATACCCTATTTCATTAGAAAATCAAGAAGTTGTAGAAAAAGGGCTAAAATTGGTTTAAGTTACTACTATTTCAGAGTAACAGCAACAGCTGTTAAATCTTGCATATCAATCTATTATTTGCAGTGTCTAAATTCATATCAGTTCAGGTAGTATAGTGTTACCTTAGACAATATCTTTCATCATTTGGCCTCACCTGCCTTCAAGGGGAACACTTGCCATGCCCTTTCTCCATTGGCGAATCCAGGGGGGGTGGCCGACAGGCCTTCCCCCCTCCCCCAAAAAAAAGAGGGAGAAGAGAGGGGAAGAGAAGGGAACAATATGACAAAGTACACAGAAAGCTCAGTATAAGTCTGAGGGCCGGGGAGGGGGGGGGTTGACGGTTTGCGACGCCAGGATGTGATCTCTCTTAGCTACTTGGTGGAATTCTTTTGGTTTATCCCTCAAAATTGCAATTTTGTAATAAATTGAACCTGATTTTTTTCAGTGTGACAATCTAATAGCCTTCCTGGATTCCCCATATATCTTTTAGGGGGGTAGATATGCTTAGAATTACGATGAGATCAATATACATGCTACAAGAGGTGGATTTCAATTCTTTGGAGTTTATCCCTTAAAATTGCAATTTTGTGATAAATTGAACCTGATTTTTTTCAGTGCAACAATCTAATAGCCTTGCTGGATTCCCCATATATCTTTTAGGAGGGGTAGATATGCTTAGAATTACGATGAGATCAAAATGTATGCTACAAAAGGAGGATTTCAACTTTTTTGGGTATATCCCTAAAAAGTCCAATTTTTAGGTAAATTGTATCTGGTTTTTTCAGTACAACAATACTTTTCCGTGCCCTGACATATTTCCGAAGGTAAATTTTGTTGTAGGCATTAGTAATGACCATGTATTAAACTCCCTTAATATAGCTCGTAGGGAGACCCTGCTACCACTCTACTACAGCAGCCAATACATCCTATGGGGGATGGGGCAATGTGGGGGAGGATAACTGTAATGGCAATGCTAGACCTATGTTTAGTGTACCACCCTCTCCTCTGCCTGTTGTGCAGGTGACTCCAGGAAGCATGTATATGCCAAGGGCCATGGGTACTGGAAGAGAGACCCCTTATCACCATAGAGAGAATCTGTCTATGGCTGACGAGACAGTGTTCCAAAGCAATCCTGCGATTAGAAGATTGGGGGTTGATGCAGTACCAAGTGATGTGGGGAACTCAAAAGCGGTAGATTATGCTTTAAGTCAGGCCGAAATCCCGTTGCAGAGGGGAATGGTATCGGTAAGGAAGCATGCCATCAAGATGCAGCAGTATGATGGTTTGGTCCCGTGGAAGAAATGGTTCACACGATTCGCAGCAGACATGCGACACAATGGCTGGGAAGGCGATGAATGCCTTGCAGCACTTTCATGGTGTTTGCGTGATGGTCCTGGTGATCCCGCTCTAACGAGCTTTGAATTGAGAAGGCTAGTAAATCCATGCAATGATCGATTTTGATCAGCTTTACATTTGAGGTACATCCTGGAGGCTTTGGTCGGCTTCCAATGACTGGGTTGCTCCTGAAACAAGCAGAAAAGTAGATTATATGGATTATCAAAAGTAGACATGTGAGACAAAATTAGATTGTTCTATTGTGGTATTTAGGATATTTGGTATGGAATGAAGTACCGGTATGCATGTTAAACTGACTGTGATATTATAATACCATAGATATACAATATACACATCTATGATAATACCTACCTGAGTCATGCATGTACATGTATGTAGGTATCCATGTATACATGTGGTCTGTCTGCTGCTTAGTGGTGAACTGTGCCTCTACATGGGTCCTCACAATTTTGACCGTGTCGCCGTGTCGATTTTTATCCCTGATTTTCCTGTGTCCGTCGATTTTTAAAATGCCCTAAAAGGGCCGTGTCTCCGTGTCGCCCGTGTCAATTTTTACCCATGTAGAGGCACTGTAATGGTTTAAACTGTGCAGTCCTCCTGTGGCTGTGTTTCTATTGGCCGTTTATAATGTATCCATGATATGTAGGCCAATAGTCAGGTGGGCAGTGTGGCCCACAGCAGTCCCGTCCCAATGGTTATCTGTAGATCTCAGCCCCGACGCCGGGCGATGCTAGGTCACCTGCACCTAATTAGCACCAGATTAGTATCAGCATAGTGGTTGTTCTAGGACACTTGATACCATGGGAATGGCCTTACAGAAAGTAGTCCATGTGCCAAAGTCCTTTTTTTCTCCTAACCACCCATTATCTTGCAGGCCTATTTGATTGATTCCATAGATGCACATGACACCATAGTTATTCAAAGTATGATATAGGATATGTATCTGGGTTTCTGTCCAGATAGTCCAGGTGCCAAAGTCCTTATATGTAGCCTAACCACAATATATTTTATTAATTCTGGAACAGCCCAGAGACTGTAGTTTTATAGGATAAGGCCAAATAAAAAAAGAAAAAGTAGTCCAGGTGTCAAAGTCCTTTTTCTAGCCTCACCTCAACATATTTTTTTATTAAATCTTCAGATGCACATAACACCAGTTATTCAAAGTATGATATAGTATACATATTTGGGGTTCTATCCAAATACCTAGGTCAGGTGTCAAAGTCCCTTTTCTAGCCTAACCACAATGTATTCTAAAAATCATAGGATATATAGTTCTCTATATAGGGTTAGGCCAAATAAAAAAAAATTAAAAAAAGTAATACAGGTGTCTCTGAGGTGTGCGAGCTCATACGAGGGCCTAAGGATGCCAATGAGGTGTTGCAAGCCCATACTGGTGGGGGGGGGGGGGGCAGCAAGTGGTGTGAGCCCATATAGGACAAGTGTGTGGGGATCCCAGTGATGGCTGTGCTGCCCCAAACAAGGGCGTGATGACCCCAGCGATGGCTGTACAGGCCCATACTAGGGCCTGATGACCCCAACGATGGCCGTTCGAGCCTATAGGAGGGCCTGGTGAACCTAGCCAGGATTGTGCGAGCCCGTAGGAGGGCCTGGTGAACCTAGCCAGGATTGTGCGAGTCCAGACGAGGGCCTGATAACCCCCAGTGATGGCTGTGCAAGCCAAAACAAGGGCCTGAGGACGCCAGCGATGGCTGAGCAAGCCCAAACAAGGGTCTGGTGACCCCAGAAAGGGGTATGCGAGCCCAAACAAGGGCCTTATGACTGCAGTGATGGCTGTGCGAGCCCAAACAAAGGCCTGATGACCCCAGTGAGGGGTATGCGAGCCCAAACAAGGGCTTGATGACCCCAGCAATGACTGTACGAGCCCGTAGGAGGGTCTGGTGAACCTAGCCCAGATTGTGCAAGCCCATACGAGGGCCTGATGACCCCAGCGATGGCTGTGCAAGCCCAAACAGGGGCCTGAGGACCCGAATGATGGCTGTGCAAGCCCAAGCAAGGGCCTAGTGACCCCAGCGAGGGTTGTACAAGACCAAACAAGGGCCTGATGATCGCAGCGATGGCTGTACAAGCCCATAGAAGGGACTGATGACCCCAGCGAGGGGTGTGCAAGCCCAAACAAGGACCTTACGACCCCAGTGATGGCTGTATGAGCCCATCTGAGAGCCCAACATACCTAGCGATGGCTGTGCAAGCCCATACTAGGGCCTGGTGACTGAATTGAGGGACCCCAGCAGGGGCTCTAAGAGCCCAAATGAGGGCCCAATGACCCTATCGATGGCTATGCAAGCCTATATAGGCCTTATGACTGCAGTGATGGCTGTGCGAGCCCAAACAAAGGCCTGATGACCCCAGTGAGGGGTATGCGAGCCCAAACAAGGGCTTGATGACCCCAGCAATGACTGTACGAGCCCGTAGGAGGGTCTGGTGAACCTAGCCCAGATTGTGCAAGCCCATACGAGGGCCTGATGACCCCAGCGATGGCTGTGCAAGCCCAAACAGGGGCCTGAGGACCCGAATGATGGCTGTGCAAGCCCAAGCAAGGGCCTAGTGACCCCAGCGAGGGTTGTACAAGACCAAACAAGGGCCTGATGATCGCAGCGATGGCTGTACAAGCCCATAGAAGGGACTGATGACCCCAGCGAGGGGTGTGCAAGCCCAAACAAGGACCTTACGACCCCAGTGATGGCTGTATGAGCCCATCTGAGAGCCCAACATACCTAGCGATGGCTGTGCAAGCCCATACTAGGGCCTGGTGACTGAATTGAGGGACCCCAGCAGGGGCTCTGAGAGCCCAAATGAGGGCCCAATGACCCTATCGATGGCTATGCAAGCCTATATATATAAGGGCCTGACGAACCAAACAACAGCTGTGAGAGCCCATACAATCGCCTGGTGACTGAATTGAGGGATCAATGACCTCTCGTCTGGCCTCGCCCATCCTACTTTTAGCTATTTGACCCCTCATTTAGCCGTCCTATCCAATAGTTAGCTATCTGACCCCTCATTTGGCCTCGCCTACCCCATTTTGTCCTCCTTTACCAGATTCTTAGCTAAAAGACCCATTGTTTGACCTCTCCCACCCCATTTTTAGCTATCTGACCCCTTGTTTGGCCTCTCCGACCCCATATTTAGCTATCTGATCCTTTGCTTGGCCACTCTCCTCCTATTATTAGCAATCTCACCCCTCGTTTGGCCTCTCTTAACCAATTCTTAGCTATCTGACCCTTCGTCAGGCCTTGCTTACTCCATTCTTAGCTACCTGAACCCTCGTTTGGAGTCGCCCACCCTATTTTCCGGTGTCTGATCCCTTGTTTGGTCTCTTCCACCCCATATTTAGCTATCTGACCCTTCGTTTGGCCTCTCCCACCACATGTTTAGCTATCTGATCTGTCGTTTGGGCTCGTTTAGCCAAAACAAGTGGTTGTATAGCTAAAAAAGAGATGGGTGAGGCCAAACAATGGGTCAGATAGCTAAAATAGGGAGGAGAGCGCCCAAGCAAAGGATCAGATAGCTAAATATAGGGTGGGAGAGGCCAAAAAAGGGGTCAGACAGCTAAAACTGGGGTAGAAGAGGTCAAACAAGGGGTCATATAGCTAAAACTAAGATAGGCAAGGCCAGACGAGAGGTCATTGATCCCTCAATTTAGTCATCAGGCCCTCGTATGGTCTTGTACAGCCCTCACTGGGGTCATCAGGCCCTAGTTTGGGCTCGCACACCCCTCACTGGGGTCATCAGGCCTTTGTTTGGGCTTGCACAGCCATCACTGGGGTCACCAGGCCCTCCTACAGGCTCGTACAGCCATCGCTGGGGTCATCAGGCCCTTGTTTGGGCTCGCACACCCCTCACTGCAGTCAAAAGGCCCTTGTTTGGGCTCACATACCCCTTGCTGGGGTCACCAGGCCCTTGTTTGGGCTTGCACAGCCATCGCTGGGGTCCTCAGGCCCTTGTTTGGGCTTGCACAGCCATCGCTTTGGTCATCAGGCCCTCGTATGGGCTTGCACAATCCTGGCTAGGTTCACCAGGCCCTCCTACGGGCTGGTAGAGCCATTACTGGGGTCATCAGGCCCTTGTTTGGGCTTGCACACCCCTCACTGGGGTCATCAGGCCCTAGTATGGGCTTGCACAGCCATCACTGGGGTTATCAGGCCCTTCTTTGGGACAGCACAGCCATCACTGGGGTTATCAGGCCTTTGTTTGGGCTCGCACAGCCATCGCTGGGGTCATCAGGCCTTTGTTTGGGCTTGCACAGCCATCACTGGGGTCACCCAGCCCTCCTACAGGCTTGCACAGCCATCACTGGGGTCATCAGGCCCTAGTTTTGGCTCGCACAATCCTCACTGGGGTCATCAGGCCCTCGTCTGGGCTCGCACACCCCTCACTGGGGTCATCAGGCCGTTGTTTGGGCTCGCATAACCCGTGGTGGGTTCATCAGGCCCTAGTATGGGCTTGTACAGCCATCGCAGGGGTTATCAGGCCCTTCTTTGGGACAGCACAGCCATCACTGGGGTCCCCACATCTTTGTATGGGTTCACACCACTTGCTGCCCCCCCCTCCCAGTATGGGCTTGCAACACCTCATTGGCGTCCTTAGGCCCTCGTATGAGCTCGCACACCTCAGATGGACTTTGACACCTGTATTACCTTTTTCTTTTTTAAATCTGGCCTAGCCCTATATAGAGAACTATATATCCCATAATTTTTTGAATACATTGTGGTTAGGCTAGAAAAGGGACTTTGGCACCTGGCCTATCTGGACAGAACCCCAGATATATATCCTACATCATACTTTGAATAACTATGGTGTTATGTGCTTTTTTTTTAATTTGGCCTAATCCTATAAAACTACAATCTCTGGGCTCTTCCAGGATTAATAGAATACATTGTGGTTAGGCAAACTAAGAACTTTGGCTCCTGGACTATCTGGACAGAACCCTAGATACATATCCTATATCACTTTTAATAACTATGGTGTCATGTGCATCTATGGAATCTATCAAATACATGATAATGGGTGGTTAGGAGAAAAAGGGACTTTGGCACCTGGACTACTTTAAAAAAAAATCATACATCATAATTTGGATAAATTGGTTGAATGTGCATAATATAACTAAAGTTGAAATATAACTATTGCAAAATGTCTTATGTTTTTAAGTTAGGCCCTCTCTTTTCACTCAGGGCTTAAGAGCCCAACCACCCACATATGGTGTTATGGTTCCTCCAGCCTCCTTCAGCCTCCTCCAGCCCCCACCAGCTGATAGGGAGCTGTGGTCAGGTTATGTAACCGTCCACTGTGTGGACGGTCCAGGAACAATCGGGACTAAGGTGACAGCTTGCAATTGGTGCAAGCATGTACACGGCACTAGTGTATCCTGGTACCTCAGGTAATCGGGGGCTAAACCCCATCTCCTTATCAGGTTAATCCCCTTCTTTCACACCTGGAACAAAGGGACTAATAAAAAATTCACCCATAATGCACCGCTCTGGAGTGGGGGGGCCTAACCAAAATGCATTGCTCTGAGTCAAGATCGCGGCCCCCATAGCCTAATGCGCTAGTGCCATATAGAACATTATAACACCTCCCATTGTTTCCCTGTAGCAGTGTGGTGGTCTGGGTTGGATGCTAGTGGATGGGGGGTGGGGGGGGGGGTGAGGGGGTAGAGGAGGGGGACGGGGTAGGGAGGGAGGCCCGTTGTGGCATCATGGTTGTCTGGGTAAACCTCTAACCCAGCCAGGATGGCGCTTTCCCTCCATAGACATACAGTAGGCATTTGGATATTTTTCCAAATTGTGTGGATTAACATAATTTCATAATATTGACCATGCTAAACGTATACTTTTCAAAACATCTTTAATCATCCTTCTACCACGACCAGAATATTCTAGAAAAAATAATGTATAACTATGGGATTAGGGTCTCTACATCCCCTCATTAGTATCACGGGTTCTACCCCTCCAGGAGGCTGAAGAATAATGTATAATGAGTGTAAAGCCCAAGTAAATGTGGTGTAAATGTTGTTCACCATATTTGCACACAATTACACCAACTTACATTATTTTTACTAACAAAATTACAAAAGGTGAAAATCCATGTAAAAAAGTGATTAATGTAAAGCCCAGGTAAATATAATGTAAATGTTATTTACTATATTTACACACCATAACACCAAATTACACCAGTTTTACAACCAAATTTACAGAAGGGGTAAAGCCATGTAAATATGGACGGATGTAAAGGCCAGGTAAATTGATGTAAATCTAAAGCACGATCTTTGCACAGAATGCTGTCCAGATTTACATGTATTTACATGAATTTACCCTTTGTAAATCCCATTCCTCATGCAGTGTGGGTTTGGGGATCAGAGATTGTTGGCAGAAATAGCTTCTCAGTGGAAAAGTATGTACAATGTCTTTGGCAGACATCTTCGAACTCACCGAAGATGCTCTTAGAAAACGGAAGCTGTTGAAAACTGTGGAAGCAGCCCCTGTGACTGGAACCGAGACACCTGAAGCGGGGGGTGATCTGGTTACAGGTGGGTTGCAAGAGGTGGCAGCTTCTGGTGTCGACTCCAAAGACCCTAATTGGGGAGTACGTCATACTATTTATAGGAGACGGAAGACTCCCGGGACTGACGCTTATGCGACAGATGAGGGTAAATTGGAAGCTATGATCGGGAAGGTCATAGATAAATGAGCTAAGGCTTAGATAGCTGAGAAGGTCACAACCTGTGGTTGCAGTAAGGGGAAACCTAACAAAGACACGGAGTGTTACAGTTGTGGGAAGAAGGGTAATTTTGCCAGGACATGTTGGTCCAAGGATACTAAGAAAGTATCATCAGTTGAGAAACAGAAAGATGGACCCTCTTCTGACCAAAGCCCACCACCGACGGAAAACTAGAAGGGGTTGTTGTTAATGACAAGGTAACAACCCCGCCTGTAAATGTCAAGGATACTGTCAAAGTAGTATTGAAGGACCAAAGTTCACTGGAACCGCTGGGGTTAGCCGCACCTGAGTCTGATCAGCCAGGTGGAGTAGGGCCCCAGGGAACGAATGAAACTGGTGTTGAAGAACTAGCTCTTCTGGACACTGTTGGTAAAATGAGTTGGCGGAAGAAGTAAAACGGTTTTGTGCTTTGCGACTCAAACCAGATCATCCTAAGGTAGGGAAATTTTGTAAAATCGTCAGCGTGTTTGTTTCCTCAGAAATTATTAATGATTAAGACTTTGTTGGTCATGGCTGTGATGGAAGACCTTGTATTTTGGGTAGCGTGTTTGATTATGTTTAGAACTTTACTGAGGGGATCCAATGTCCTTTTTTCTGACATGTGTTTGATGTTTGATGATGTACATTTGTATGACTGGGGGGTCGTTTTCAATGTGACAAAGACTAAGACTATTCAGTATAAGCAACGAGTGTTGGAAATACCGGTAGCTGAGGTAACCGGTTATGTTTATTGATCTGGCTATGATTTATGCTAGAATACAATGGTTCAAGACCTGGATTGCCTTTGTTGGGCTGGATGTGTAAGACTAAGTTTGTACCGGCAACTTATAGCTGGTTTGTATTGAGATTAAAGAAGTAATGTGTTAAGCTTGGTTTTAAAGGTAGATTTGGTAACCACAGTCTCAGACATGGGGGTGCAACGACTTTGTCAATGATAGGGGTGAGATTTCTAAGAGGGGTGATTGGAAGAGTTTGTGGGTATTACGGTTTCTCAATCGACCTTTGTCAAATTTGGTGACTGAAGAGAGGAGGTGTTGTAGGGAATTGTTAAATTTTGAAATGTGATTTGAGGTTGGAGATGCTGTTTTGATGTGTATTTTTGATACTATAGTCATTATACATTCAGATTTGTGAATATTAAACTTTTGTTGGTGGGTTGGCAGGTCATTTGGCCTCGTTAAGCCCAATTGGTTGTCACTCATCTATGTTCATTATATCATCGTCAATCAGACGTAGCAGTAGAGTTCAGATTATGTACCAGGAAACAACCTCTGTTAGTTTCAAGGATATAATCAGAAGAATTCCCAGTGGGCAAACTTTAGTTGATTCAATGTTGATTCAACGTGTGTCGCGACATGATATCAACAGTTGATACAGGGTTTTCATTTGGTTGATATTGATGAGGTCATCAACGTTGATCATTCATCAGTGATTCAACATTGATATGGCCATTGTGAATCAACAACGAATAAACATGAATAAGGATGATTTATATTGCTTTGATATTGACTGCTGATGGATAATTTGGGATTAAGAATATAGTCATGTTTTCAACCTAAATGCAGTATTCTTATGTAGACGCATTCATTGCATTTTATACATTTTCACTACAACCCCCCACCCATTTCTCCAAGATTAAATGCTAATTCTAGCACCATCCGGGGCAGGGGTACATAAACCCAGTGGGCACAGAACATTCAATCAACATTGATAAACAGTCGTCAATGTTGATTCAATATTGATTCCACATTGATCCAACATTGAACAGGATTTTGTGCCCACTGGGAATGACCTCTGGTGATCACACCAAGAGGCATTCATATCCATTTCAAACTAACCTGGTCAGGACTGAGGCTTTATCTATTATTTCTGGCAACATTACTGAAACCATGCATTTATTCTTGTCATTGAATTCCAAATGTCAACCAAATGCACACACCATAGTTGTCAATGAAAATGAATGAGACTTTGATCAATTGTATACATTGATGAGAAAATAAGAGCTTACAATTAGGGAAAATAGATGTAGCATGTAGATAGATTTGCTAAGGAGTAGGTTGTGGAGGCACCTGGTGGGAAAGGCGGGAAACACATGGTTGATTCAAGATTGATATCCAAACATTGCATCAATGTTGAAACAGGTGTTGGTTGACAACGTTGAAATAGTAACATTGCATCAATGTTGAAAACATGTTGATCTACCCTGTAACCCTATATCAACCAGTTGTCAACATTGAATCAAGGTTTTGTGCCCACTGGGTTAGGCATGGCGGGAACCACTGGGTAACAATGTAGAGCGCGCATGCACATGTCTGATATCCGTGTTGTTGGATTGGGGATCGCCATATTGGTTTAGAGCTTCACAAGATACAGTCGCCAGCGTTATATTGGAACAATCTTTTTAAATATTATGTTTATTGTTATTGTTATCATGATTATTGTTAAATAAATAGGCAGGTCATTTGGCCTTGCTAAGCCCGATTGGTTGTCACTCATCTATGTTCATTATATCATCGTCAATCAGACGTAGCAGTAGAGTTCAGATTATCTTGGGTGATTTAATTATTGGTGGCGGGGATGAATAATATGGATTGTTGAATATACACAAGACTACATTTCATTGATTTATCAAACTGCACAGCTTAAAAAATCTATATATCATATATAATTCAACTAAAATGGTTTTGACTACTCTACCGGAATGACATAATTTCACTCATACTTATAATATATGCTAAATATGTTGCAGTATTCATATTAATTACGTGCTCCAGCAATGGAATTTGGCATCATTTTATCTTTATAAATATCAGATGCATATTTACACGTTCTAAATTTGACCTATTTTGGGTCGTCAAAATCACCCTGAAAAAACACAATTTCCAAAGACCTCTTATCATAAAAAAGCATACTTCAAACTATATCTGGAGCAAATCTCATGCTTCTATCACAAAATGAACAATTGAATCTATATTTGAGGCTAAGGAGCCCAACTAGTTGGACGTCATTTGTGTTCCCGGTCGAGTTGAGTGAGGTACTCAGGACAGGCCTACTGCTTTGGCCCGTTACAGTGTCACAGTATTTTCTTCTAGACTATCATGTCATTGTCAGTCAAAGTATTCTACGATAGGGAGTCCCCTAACACCGACAGAGAGGTTCGGCGATTTGCAGTGGAGCAAGATGTGGCCACCAGCTTCCACTACATGACAAAGAAGATTATACAAGCATTTCCAAACCTGGCTAATGAGGCATTTTCATTGCAATGGAAGGGTGAGTAGGTAGTTACAATGTTTTCATACTCTGACCTCTATATATGTATATATATATAAATATATATATATATATATATATATATATATATATATATATATATATATATATATTGATTTGATATTGAGATAAAATCTCTCGACTATTTTTGATATTCAAAGTGCAAAATGTCACCAGGAAGGCGTTTCACCGTATGTTGATGTTATACCTAACATACGGCCTTAAGAAGCGGACAAGATGCGGACAAAATACATCTAAACTACTTTTTTTGTTTCAGTTGGTCCTCCGTATACCCTCCGTATCTTTTAGTAGAAAATAACAACATGCGGCATCCAACATACGGCCCTCTCAACATACGGACATTGTCACCTGTCTCTTTTGGAAAAATGTGCAAAAACCAGTCTACATTCCGGGGAACCCCTAGGGAATTCCCTCTGTGACGTCATGATATCAATAGACATACGGAGGTAGGGCAGGGAGGGTATACATAGGGTCCGTATGTGAGGGGAAAGTGAGAGAAGAGACAGGAGAGGTCGGGGAAGAGACAGGAGAGGTCGGGGAAGAGACAGGAGAGGTCGGGGAAGAGACAGGATAGGTCGGGGAAGAGATAGAAAAGGTCGGGAAAGGCTCTGTACTCTGATAGCTATTGTCTACCACTGTTTAAACACAAGGACTCTATAGGCAGATTTTCAGCTCTGTAGGGCCATTATTTACCGAGTTATGGAAGAAAAGACTCTTTTTCATGTAATTTCTCCGAAAATCCATATAATTTTTTATTTATTTTTTTATCATGAAGGTAGTAGTTGGACTTAACTTATGTAATCGTTAAAATACCTCTAGGGCCATTCTATTACAAATATACAGGCCCACAGGATGAACATAGCCAGAATAACAATGTGCCCAATACCACAGTGTTGCAGGTATGTATATGTACCCAGAGCACGGACCTGGGTGTAAGCAGTCCTATGGGAGTTCAATGGTTAGCGTTAGACCCGTCCACTTTTACTAAAAAAGGCCTGAGAGCTTTAATATTTGAGATATCGAGGTGAATTCTGGTGTGTGGATCGATAAAGGTATCATAAGGGTTGTGTAAAGGTTACAGGCCCACAGGATGAACATAGCCAGAATAACAATGTGCTCAATACCACAGTGTTGGAGGTATGTATATGTACCCAGAGCACGGACCTGGGTGTAAGCAGTCCTATGGGAGTTCAATGGTTAGTGTTAGACCCGTCCACTTTTACTAAAAAAGGCCCGAGAGCTTTAATATTTGAGATATCAAGGTGAATTCTGGTGTGTGGATCGATAAAGGTATCATAAGGGTTGTGTTAAAATTACAGGCCCACAGGATGAACATAGCCAGAATAACAGTGTGATCAATACAACAGTGTTGCAGGTATGTATATGTACCCAGAGACCTAACAGGTCCGCGCTTGTTAGAACCGCTCCATGTTTTGATACATAGTTTCTCAGAGGGGTACCGGTCCTATCAGAAGACGCTGTTGCCATGGTGATCTCGTTAGAACCGCCCCCTTTTGCCGAAATGTTGTAAACAAGTTGAGAATAAGTCAGGGTCTTCGATTGACTATGAGATATGCCAGCTCTGTACTGTGATGGCTATTGTCTACCAGCGTTTATACACAAGGAGTCTCTACGCAGAGTTTTAGCTCTGTAGGGCCATTATTAACAGAGTTACAGAAGAAAAGACATTTTTTGGTATAATTTCTTTGAAAGTCAATATATATATTCTTTTTTTCTTTGATCATAAAGGTAGAAGTTGGACACATACGGAGCAAAAGTCACATACGGCACACAAAAGACACATACGGCCCTAAAAAACAGGGTATATGTGCATTTTTTGACATAGCACCCCCCCCCCCTACCCCTCCGTATATCTTGTACTAAATACGCCAAAGATGCGGAATTTTTGTGCTCCGCATGTTGAGCTGAAACGCAATTATCGCCGTATGTGAATACGGAGGGCCGTATGTACATACGGCCTCCGTATCTTTTTCCGTAAGATGCGGACATGTCGAGCTGAAACGCAAAAATGAACTGAAACGCAAAAAAACGTCATACGGACCCTCCGTATGATACGGTGAAACGCCTTCCAGAAAGATTTTTGGTTCTTTGAGAGAATACTCAATAATATAAGAATCTACCTAAGTCACCTATAATGGTTACCCGGTAGTAGATTCATGAATGTGTATGGTAGGTTACCTGAGACCAGGGCCAGATGGGGTGGAGCAGGGTCATTATGTACTGGATACACTCCTGGGGGTCAAGAGGCAATATCATTGATGTAAGCCAAGGCCAAAGGCCTAGGCTTATATTAATGATATTGACTCGAGACACCAGGAGTATATCCGACACACAGCCCGCTTGCATAGATTGATTATGTGTAATAGCCTGATTACAGTTCTCTTTCCATACATGTGGCCTAGGAGGATATCCTGTATAACCCTCCTAGGAGGTTATTGATCACCAAACATGTTCTCTGTGTGTTCACATAGAAATACAATGATCATAGCATATGCTTGAAGAGTGTAGCCTCATTCTGATACAACCTAGTCATATATAATACTAACCATGAACCAAGACTCACAGCCAGACATAGTGGCCAATGTCCTTGAGTACATGGTATTCTGGTTTGGACTTCCAGAAGCTGGGTGCGAATCGCATGTCGAGCAGAACTTTTGACATGCCTGATATACATTTTTTTATTTCTTTGGCTATTCTGATATTTCAAGAAAAAAGAAGAAAGATGGGGCTGCTGGGGCGGATCCCCTAGATTATATAACAGCAGCACTTACTAAACAGTACTCTTAACTTTGTCTAATGGGACAATGCCTCACCACCATAGACCCTAGAAAGCTAGTTGCCTATTCTGATATTTCAAGAGGGAAAAAAAGAAGGAAAAAAATATACCAACCAAACAGCACTCTTAGCTTTGTCTAATGGGACAATGCCTCACCACCATAGGCCTTAGTTAACAGGTTCAAACACATCTGGCTGTGTGGTTCTTCTGCTAGGGCACAGGGTACTTCTTGTTGGGATTGGATCAAATGTGTTTCAAATCCCTCAAAACTTTTAAATAGCATTACTCATTGGGCTCAAAAGGCAGAAGCCATATATATACTATTGAGTATCATTGCATGAGTCCTGATGGAGCAGTTGGTTAGCTGGTGGGCCCAATAGCTCTGAGGTTGTGGGTACGGATCCTGCTAGATACCCTGACTCTCTAAATATAACCACCTCCTAGGGGTGTATGGTTATTGAAGACCCTTGACCATAGGGACATGGGTGGATGTAGGGTAGATTCATCACTTTTGGACGCCTGTTGGCAGCACAAACATGACCCCTTTTCTCCGGGCTACATCTGTGATAATATTCCACACAGAATTATTCCAAGGGTACATATTGAGAGAGGAGTATTGGAGTCTTAAACCTAGCCAAAAGAATGGTACATTTTATCGGTTTTCAATTGATATAGTCACCATCAAAGTTAGGAAATTAAATATCCCAATTTCACCTAGTGTCGGACTCTTTATATTTCTTTTGCTTTTTCCTATCAATAGTATCTGATTTATCTTAATATCATAGTAGGAATAATCTGATTTATCCTGTTCATGGATATTACTGTAGGGGGGTGATAAATCTACTTTTCTTTGGGGACAGGCTCAAACTATGCATTTGGGCCCAAAAACACAAAACTATTTTTTTCGGACCCCCATGACCCCCCCGTACGTGGGGTCCGAAGATCTGCCAAATAGTGAGAAAACAGCCAAAATTCAGCCTTTCAGATTCCTTCTAAAATCAAATCATGTCTTCATGAAAATGGTCAGAAACCTTCATATGGGACCCAAAGAGAGCATTTAAAGTCACATTGTTGTGATTATAGAGGTCTTCACCCCTCTGGGGAGGAGATTTGTCCTCGGTAAAATACCGATAAATCAGCTATTTTGAAGGCATTGGCTCCTTTACAATCACATCCCTATACTGCCATAAAAGATCCTCAAGACCCTCGCCTCCATATCACGCAGTACAACCATCAGCCCAAACCTCCCTCCATGTGGCATAGTGCACAGCATTGCCTCTCATGGTATGTATCATGCCTGGGAGTGGGACAGTGGTGTGGTAAAAAGAGGGGGCCCAGAGCCTCCCCCCCCCCCACCAAAAATAAATAAAACATATATATATATAAATAAAATAATGAGTGAGCTGGGTCCTGGTAGGTGTATCTACTACAGCTGGTAGAGGGATACTATACTTCAAGTTGGTTCAATATCAAGATATGTATTCATCTGTCCTCAAAGTTTGATATTAGGTTCTACCAACTTACCCTTTACCCCATATAGGGGATGGCATAGGTCTACCAAGTACCAGGCCTATGTTATATTTTCATATATCTGATTCTGATCTTCAGCGTTACAAATGAGGTATCAGGGTTACCTACCCCTCCCCATAATATAATTGCAGGGTTTATTATTGGCTTCAATAATATTTAGGGTCCAGAGTATCTATTTTAACACCTCAGAGAATTGAATGGAATAAGTGTCTCTTGTCTTATGTCTAGGATACGAACCATGCAAGGTGTAGACTGAGAGATATGGGACACCAGTCCTTATTTGGAGTCATTTGCAGGCTCCCATCCTCACCCCTTTAACATCCATCATTCTATGCATTTAACCACTTGGTTAAGGATGAGAGTCAGGGTTTTTATTTATTGTTGTATCAGGTTATTAGTGATGTTAATATTAGATCTATGCTATTTCCATTATAAAATTACTATGTATAATAAGTGTAACAACATGAAGCAGTCATCTTGACTATGAATATACATGCGGTGAGGTACTAGGCATAGAATAGAGGGTGGGGGGGGGGGGGGTTGTGACCATTGGTAGGGTAACTCAAAATGAATTTAGAGACCTTTGAAAAGGGTATTATCTATCTGATCTAAACTCATTGTAATATGTTGACACCCCTATCATCACAACAATATGACTTTAAATGCTCTCTTTGGGTCCCAAATGAGGTTTTCTGGCCATTTTCATGAAGGCATGGTGAGGTTTGAGTAGAAATCTGAAAGGCTGAATTTTGAGGTTTTTCTCACTATTTGGCCGAACTTCGGACCCCACGTACAGGGGGGGTCATAGGGGTCCGAAATTATTTTTTTGTGATTTCCTGAGTTTTGGGTCCCAAATGCATAGTTTGAGCCTTTCCCCGAAACTGTACGACAAAATTAGTGATTTAACACCCCCCTAACTAAAGGTATTAAATACATGTACGCCTGATTTATGTTTTGACCCCTATTGAACCTGCCCCATATAGAAAATGTGTACATTCTCCCTTATTACTGAGAAGTTTGAGAACATATTTTGAATAGTATTGACTTGGTTTTATTTACGGGAAGATGAATAGCCTTGCTTCCTCTATGTTTGGGGCGGAGGTAAAGATACAGTACACAGTGCTGTCCGGCTCAGGGCGTAATTAAATCATATATTTGAAATGTCTCTAAATATTTCTTCTTAGTAATTATTACGTATCTTTTTGCTGTAATCTACTTGGAAATACATATACCTTGTTGTTGAGGTCAGGATATATTGCTAGGGTGTAAATAGAAGAGCAGAATTTAGCATGACACAAGCCTGTTCAACTTAAGGTATAAGAAAAGAATACATAATCTGCATCAGCTCCTCACCATGAAACAGGCCTACTTCAGGACATAACCTTACACATATAGAAATGGTTCACATGCACGCACTTTCCTTTGTTGATAAGAAGACCCTTTTTTATTTAACTGTGATATTCATACATAAGCCGTAGATTTTACCATATTATACGTTTTTCTATGCTAAAAGTGTCCGACTTAAGGTATGTGTCCGTCTTTGGGTGAATCTACCCTATGTGTGTGACTGTGAGTAGATAGGGTAGGGGTAAACTACTGGGGTATATAATTAGGGAAATTATATACACATTGCCTATAGATCTATTTTGTCCATGTACATTCTAACTTGTATAGGTCTGTGCCATATTCTGCAAGGTTATTGATGTATATATTCAGTACACGTGGGCTTAATCAGATTAATTGCAACGATAAAGATCCTATGGCATATGGTAATGAGAAACCCATGTTAATCTAGCGAGACTGAATCTATAATTACTCAGGCACCATATGTCACTGTAGGAGGCATTAGGTACATGTATTTACCTGTATTGCTAAGAGCCATGAAACAAACGTTTGTATTACAACATTTTAAAACGTTTGTATGTGGTTTGGAAACAAACGTTTGTGTTAGAATCTTTTAAAACAATAGACGTTGCTCCTTAAATACCAGACTGTGTCTCACAAACTTGGGCCAATGTCAACGTCTCTGACCGGGTGCCATCTCTGACCGGCCTGAATAGAAACGGTTTATTTAGGGCAGATGATGATGAAAATAAATCTACTTTTTTTTTGAGAAAAGGTCATGGCACCTTCTGGGATAGAAATCCCAATCCTCTGATTGCAAAGCAGGCTTCATAACCACCACACTACAGATTCTGGTGGAGATCTGAAGAACTGGTGTGTTATTATTCCATACAATTCTTATTGACATCTATGCCATGAGAGGTTCCAGAGAGGGCTAGCTACACTGATATTCCTAGGCTCCCTATACGCCCAACCTCTCAGTCACTAGTGCCTAGCCTAGTTAGTCATTTTTTGGCTCCCTGTACGACCAACCTAGGTCAGTTATTATTGTCAGGTTGGTCAGTACTGACCAACCCACCTTAGTCATTTTATTTCCAGGGGGAGCCACTGAGTGGTCATGACAGGTGGCCCCAACTAGTGGTATACAAATAAAAAACACCAATGATGAACCTAGGTTAGCCACTACTGACTGATCCCTCGGTCATTTTTGAATATAACTTTGCCATTATGACTAACACTCATATGACCAACCTAGGATAGTCTGTACTTACTAACCCTTTCAATCTATGGATTTTCAGTGTACATAGTACCTGGGACTATAGTGGGAGGCTGTTGCTTTAATGAGCTATGCTCTTATTGTCTTGATAAGAATCTCTTCAGGCTTATATGGTGCCTCAGCCATCAGCCTCGTTAGCTCATGAAGGAGAGCCTGGGACTCCCAATCTATAGGTCCTGGGTTCGGTTCTCAGCCTGGCTTTTAGATGGTCATCCAAAGTCGTCTGCAAAAGTTTGCTTGCAAACCTTTTGCAGACCTTTTCCAAACCCTTTTCCAAACCTTTTCCAAACGTTTATAAACGTTTTAAAACGTTCTAACACAAACGTTTGTTTCTGTCAACGTTTTAACGTTTTAAAACGTTTCATAAACGTTTTTTTGCAAATATTTGTAAACCTCCAGCAAACGTTTTCCAACCGTTAGGAAAACGTTTTTTTGTTAGCTGGGTGAGCCATATATAAACAAAGATCAGACTCATGTTGAAACTGATTAAGTAGGTCCTAGATTAAGCACAAGATTAGTACATGTATAATTGACATGTTAGGACTTTTTAAAGAACCAGTGCTTGGAGAACTAGTGTAGAGCGAGACAATAAACCAGCGCTTTGATAGATGGTTGTAGAAAGCTTGACAATTTTTGATAACCGGTAATACATTTGAGATCTTTACAATTCAAACTTACAGTAGACAGAAATATACCATATAAATTGATAACCCTCTGAAGGTTGTTTCATTATGGTTATTTAGGGATCTATTTGGTAGGGGTGATGCATTCAGGTCTTGAGTTCCTGATCTTGGCGAGTTTGTCTAGCATATATTTTTATAGGCCAATTATTTCTATCAAGGGGTAAAAAGAGGATAAAGTACGTAATGCTGAACGTGGCATATCCTATTCACAGATTCTGATGATGACTTAATCACGTTTTCCTGTGACGATGAACTGGTTGTGGCGCTGAGCTGCTTGGGTGAACAGGTCTTCAAAATTTACATTAAAGGTACTCGTTTATCAATGTGTTAAAAGACATTTCTAACATGTGTAGTGTCGATGGCTGACATATGTTACCGGTCAAGCGCTATAATGCATTAACTGTAAAATTAAAATTAAATTATCATGGATGGGACAAACTATGCAATTGAAGTCGGCAGGTTTTACACAGGAATCTACTATAGAAATAACAGGTCTACTTGTATATTGCTTGTAGTGGATGGGGGAAAGGAGGCTGGTGTGCTCCACCCCAATGTGACGTGTGACGGGTGTGAGGGCCCCGTTTATGGGTCCCGCTACAAGTGCATGGCTTGTCAAGACTACGACCTATGCACAGTCTGTGAGGCCAAGGGCATGCATCGCGAACACGACATGATAAGGCTGAGAACCCCACAGCAGTTTGGTGGCAACTTCCCCACGATGTGGATGGTTTGTATATATATTGAAACATTTTATAGAATCCTATAGAAGCATAATCAATAATAAACATCTTATGGCAAAACATAGCCGACACAAAGCGCAATATGCATCATTCTGCACATTCATATAATTGTGGAGACATGGGCTACACATACATATATATATGTGCGGGTCCGGTTGTAGAGTGGTATGGGCTATCTCAAAAGTAACTTCATGCAGAGTCATTACTTATGGCTACAACACTGAAAATTCCGGGGGTTAGTCAATGCTAATATATCTTAGTCAAAACCACTAACTTATCAGCATTATTAAATCGAACTAAGATTTTGCTTAGCGATGACTAACTTTTTACTAACCAGCTACCCACAGGAACTCCACACCAGGTGACAGCACAAGCAAATCATGAGATATTTATCTACATGATAAGATTGTAGTTGTACGTGTTATCATGCTTAGAGGTAACCTTTTCTAATTTTGAATATGATATGGGGTGTAACATAATGTATGTATGTATCTACTTAGCCAGATTTCTTTTTCAAACTGATCAACCTATTCCAATGAGGTTTTCTGAATGGGACACCTTTTTTGTGTTTTTGAAAAATGCATATATCAAAGACAGCCTCAAGTCTCTATATGGCCACTTCTACAGGACAATAATCGTTATGTAGACAAACTGGCTTCAATAGATGGAGTTACCATTGCACAGGTAACTCATGCTGTGGTTGTTGCATATTAACCAGGGCCATGCCACTGACTGGTAATAGATGTACTAATCACTAATGAATGACTACCGTAAATTCCTATGTGGAACCTGTGGGTTATACTAGAGCCAAACCTCTAGTGCAGGTTATACAATATTCTCAGGTCTAGGGGCAGGTAATACAAGGGATTTTGAAAGTATAGTACAGTACTAAAATCACAATTTTCAAGCCCTAAATAGAGGTTTAGGATTCTCTCAAAGTCGGGGTGTGGGTTATATGTGAGATGCGGGTGTACACAGGATTTTATGGAGCCTCATAAGTTCAGGTTACCTGGGCAGTGCTAACTTTTAGCTAAGGGTTAGCTGCAAAACGCTAAGATAGGATAGGAACTTTGGGCACGTAATTTTCGCTAATGATTGTATAAAAGTTAGTAAAACCTTAGTACAACCTACTAACTTTGGACTAACATTTGAGATTCATTATTTTCAGTGAATATACTTTTGTTTGTTTGTTTGTGT
Source organism: Harmothoe impar (assembly GCA_947462335.1). Classification (NCBI taxonomy): domain Eukaryota; kingdom Metazoa; phylum Annelida; class Polychaeta; order Phyllodocida; family Polynoidae; genus Harmothoe; species Harmothoe impar. The sequence continues at coordinate 39,152,006 of OX381705.1, read as the reverse complement.
AGTTTAACGTCCCACTGACTATGCAGGTGAGACTTACTCAAGTTTCAGTTTTTCATAAGTAAGAGGTTTCGGCCTACCCTGTATGATCGTATCCAGGATGATCGAATCTATAGTATAGCTACAACAGACGTTTTCACATCTGGGAATATCTGAGGATGCAGAAAAGTATTGTTGTACTAAAAAAATATCAAGTGACATAGGTGTGTTGGGGCTCTGGCAATCCTCATGGACACTGATAGCTGTATTTTCCATCAAAAGAGGAAGATAGAAATTACTATCCGACCCAGATCTAGAAATAATCCAGCTGTTGCTGATTGATGACAAGATCTGTTGCTATACAATCAATATTTGTCCTGGGAGAGATGGATTTCTATTTTTGGTAAATTCATTCTACTATTCTATATCCTCAGATATTCCCAAATGTGAAAACGTTTGTTGTAGCCATTAGTAATGACTATGTATTAAACTCCTCTAATATTGCTTGTATGGAGACCATGCTACCACTCTATAGGCTGTTCAGACCGCTCTGCCACGGCACAGACATCCAGCTCTTTGCTACTCTCTCTACACTTATGTTCTTATTATGCTTAGATTATGCCATTATTATATGGATATGTTAATGTAAGTGGAAAGCTATGGCCATATACTATCTAAGTGGCTGCAGATGGGTCAAAAGCGACCTGGCGACCTGGGCCGTTTTGGAGGCGACTTTCGACCTATTGCAATAATAAAAGTGACCTGGCGACTTTTAGAGAAATTTGACAGTACTTTAGGGGGTCCAAAAAAGCGACTTTGTGACCTGGACCCCTTAATTTCGGCGACTTTCCGACCTCAGGGGGGGACCCCTCTGCACCCCCATCTAATACAACATTTTCTTCAAGGGTTAGTGAATGTTGAATATTGGTTTTAATCGAATCAGTATGTGGGATCTGGCAAGTGTAACCTGTCTGTGTAGACCTACATTTTGACAGTGTTAATTGATAGCTCTCTAGGTACACTCTGTACCAGAATGAATTTCCGGTAGAGGCTATTTGGATAGTGAATTTAGAAATGGTCACAATGTAATGACATGATATAGGCCTACATTTAGAGATATCCTACATTTCAATCGGACCCCCAGACCTAAATCTACAGCACGAAATGTTCTTTAAAGCATGGAATCACCTTTCAAATAGGGGAGCCTAAATGTGTATCAAAATCCCATTTATGTTTACTATTCACTGCCTGAATTACCTTTGCTGAGAACTAGTACATTCCCTATGTAAGGCAAACTCCACTCACCTGGATCCCCACCACTCACACTACAACAGGGGAGGGCTATTTCGGGGTCAAAGCATAACATGGTTAGACAGAGTCTACTTGTCCGCCCAAAACACCAGAAAACTGTGTTCCGAACCCTTTGGCCGGCGGCAGGTGGCAGCACCTGCCTTGGCTCTGGTGTATGTACAGTGGTAGCCATCGGCTTCCTAGTCAGGTCCCTTAGCGAAATGATCGTTATTTTCCGGAAAAAAGCACCAAAATTGGTACACATATGGGTATGGATATACTTTTGAACATTTTTCCTTGTAACAAGAAAAAACATCCCCGGAACACATATTTTACGACATGTTTCAAAATTGTCAGAAATTGGTAGGAAAACCTGGATTATTCTACATTATGAGTACAGAAACAATTGGTATACCCACTCCAGTTCGTATACATGTAAGCAACATATTTTAGTCCATGAAGAGATCAAATATTTGACCTTAACTTTTTAGGATTTATCCAATATGGCTGCCAAAATAATACGGTAAACCATGGTATAAAACCATGGTACATGATGGCTTGTGCATCAGATTGTCCTTCATTTTTGAAATACCTGCTGACTGGGTCACTCATCATATAGTCAGCTGTCTAATATATAGACAAAGGTGCATGATTTTCAGTCTGTTGGCTGGGTTATTTCACGAGTTGACCTTGGGCCGTATTTCACAAGTGAAATAACCCAGTCAACAGACTTAAATGAGTGCACCTTTGTGTTTATTTTTTATCTTTCCCGATTCATAATACCGAAATTATTGTAGGGGGGAGCCTAAAAAGGCTAAAATGGCTTATTTCAATGCCATTTTAATGTAAACAAACCGCCATTTTGATGACGTCATAGTCCGTTAAATACGGCCATGGGTTATTTAACGGGGGATGTTAAATACGGCATTCCTTGGTTAAATCAATGGGGCTGTCGTATTCCATAAAAAATAAATTTCACTTTCCGATATGAGATAAGTCCAACTTGGAATATGACTTACTTCAAACATTTGCATGGAAGTCCTAGTTTTCTGCACTTGCACATTACACAGCCACAATCTGACTTGCAGTTACATTTTTTAAGTTCAGTGCACACTTTAGCTCCTACAGGTATTATCGTCCATACTGGAGACCAGTTGTCGTTGTGTAGTTTCCACCCCCAACTTTCCGGTGATGGTATGTCAGGCTCTGGCACTCTGCTCTTTGCCCAAACACTGGCTTGGTACACAGCCCTTTTAGTATGCTGGAGGAGTGCATCCTAAAAATGAAAACATGAGGCAGGTAGATAACAACACAGGTATCTGCTTCTTCATGGGAGCAGTTTCCCATGGGTACAGTGGTGCCTTTTGAAATGACTGAGTCATTAGAAGTGATGTAAACTTCTTGATGTTGTGGCCAAATAGTGTCATTCACTTCATTGGTAAGATAATCAAAGACCTCTGTTTTGTTCTTTGAAGTCCTTCCAGTTATTGCAAGGTATTTTGGTTTAACACGGCTCCAACTTCCACACTTTTCCCTTACACTGTCCTTGACACTGCGAGGCAAGTAACGGTCCATATAATTTCTATGCGGTCTGCATTGTCCAGTTCTTGTAGAATGGCTATCTGAAAGACCCTTTTAGAAAACTCTGCAAATGTTGAGATTCCTGATACTGGCAACATGTGGACAAGGGCAGCGCCATCAACTATGACACAATCTGCCTTAGGTGGTTTGTGATTGCTGGTGTCCAGGCATTTTAGCAGATCAGACTTTGTTCCCTGACGCAGCTTTCCTAAGTCTGATAGAGCAATCAAGCAGGTAGGGTCCAGTATGTCAATTTTTTATCAATCTGCACTAGTTGTAGTGGTCAAGGGTAAAGAATAGGAACATCAATGCCTCTAGGGCCTCAACATACAGAGGTAAGTTCTTTTCTCTGTGTGCCCTGATCAAGACAAGTATCAAGATCTGTGTCCGGGATGAGATCCAATAATTGGAATGTTAGGCTCTGTTTTACCATTGCTTCTCTCCTAGTATTGAAGTCATCAGCTTTTTCATCTTTACATGCAAAGGCATCCAGGTTAGTCAGTAGTGGCTATCCAAGGTTTGTCATAGGAGCATCAGTCAAAAGAACAAACTTATATTCAAAAAGGACTAAGGCAAAACTAACGCCTTAGTTAAAATGACTAACCCCAATATGTCTTAAAATGAAAAGACTAAGGTGGGTTAGTAGATTTGACTAACCTGACAGCATTGATTAACATAGGTTGGGCATATAGGGAGCCAAAATGTGACAAAGTGTTTCTTAGTGATTTTCTTGCTCCCTATACAATCAAGCTGTGTTAGTTAATGCTGTTAGCTTAGTCAAATTGACTAACCCACCTTAGTCTTTTCTTTTGTATGTGTATTGGGGTTAGTCATTTGGACTAAGACATTAGTTTTGCCTTAGTCACTTTTAAATATAAGTTTGGAGGGGTTGCGTTGAACTCCTAACAGCCCCTATAATGACCAAACAAAGATGGCTGCCCCTGCTGTAATAAATAGGTTTTCAGGGTGGGTCCCCATCTGAGAATATTTGTATGGACATGCTTTCCAAGCATATTCAGTTTGAAAAAGTGAATGGGAAATGAATAATTTAAAAACATATTTTCTGGAGTAAATCCCATTTTCTGCATTTGGTCAGCCATATTGAAAAAAAAGAAGTGTTCCAGTCATGCAATCTTTTGTTGCAAGGGGTAGAATTGATCCTCACATTTTTCTCAATACATGGGGAAAAAATGGCACTTTTTTCCAGAAAATGACGATTTCAGGGTTTATTGACGCTAAGAGACCTGACTATCCCGTCTCTGTGTGCGCACACAAGCTGGTCACCTATGTCATGATGACTTGGACACAAGATTTATAAAGTGGTACTTTTATATAACAGGTGTGAACATACATGTTAAACGATACATGCTTTTAAAGGTTGGTACCTTTGATTGAACGAGATATGATATTCCTAAGAACACACATGGAATATAGAGTTTTATAACCAACAAGTAAGGTAGTAGATAGTGAATCCTAGTTAGGTGGTGAGTAAATGCATACCGTATCTAGAGTTACAATAGACAATACATTGATAGGTTGATGTGTACATATTATTATGAACAATTTTTTACGATATTGTAAAGTACCGGTAGTGTTTTTAGTTTGGTGTGGGAGGGTGGGAAATATTTAGCCAACTTCTTTGAGCAAGCAGAAATGTCAAGGGACGCTGTCACATGACTGGCAGAGTGTTGAACGCTGGCTGTGGGTAGTGCTGCGGTGCTTGTCGCCACTCATGTCCCTTGTCCCACACCATTACTCTGGAGTTTTCAACTGCAGTCCAATGATAACTCTGACACAAGATTTATAAAGTGGTACTTTTATATGACAGATGTGAACATTCATGTTAAACGATACATGCTTTTAAAGGTTGGTATATTTGATTGAAGGAGATATGATATTCGTAAGAACACACATGGAGTATACAGTTTTATAACCAACAAGTACGGTGGTAGATAGTGAATCCTAGTTAGGTGGTGCAAATAGTGTGGCAAGTTTCGATGCCACAATGTGAGAGGATTTACCTGGTACATATGCACGGAGACCACTGTCAGATTTCCATGTTCCATGTGCAGCAATGTCAGCCCTGTCACAGCCCGCTTGCTGGGCTGCCAATGCCCCACCCCTTCTGAGTGAGAACGGATCAAGTCAGCATACTGGCAACCAGCTTGTTTGAGAGCTGATTTGAGGACAGCCACCACTTGGTGAGGAGTGAGGGGATGTCCAGTACATGTAATAAATGCTGTTGCATGTGGCACCGAGGGATACTTATCAACATATTCGTCCCGGGCAGTAGCCGGGCACGCCGGGCATGCTTGCAGCCCGGGATCCTGGGTAGTTCTAGAACTGTAGGTGGAGTTCCTGGAGTAATAGTTTTTGACGATCTGATCACTATGTAGAGGCTTTCTAGGTTACTAACTACATCCTGGCGAGTCAGGGTGTGTGGTCCTGTCCACATGAGTGCAGACGGTGAGAGGAGGTTTGAGGCCCTCAGAAATGCAAAGAACCCTATGGATATAGCAGCTCTTACCGGTAGTCCACTAAATGTCTGTGATAGGTATATACATGCATCAACTAGATCTTTGGGTGAGATGGGCGGTGCCGGATTCGAGATGTGGGGTGAGAGTCTATACGCTCCTTTTGCAACTGTTTTTGCCTCAGTGCAGTTAAGGGCCAATGAGTCACCACCTCTTTCATTTATCCAGGTTGCCGCCCCAGATGTGTAGCATTTTCTTGATGTGTAACTTTTGAGAGAGTTCGCCAAATATTGTTGGTATAAGCATGCATCCAGGACTGTTGGATGCAGGATATCAACACCATAGTGTACTGTGAATGTTAGATATGTTGTATCATGTGTCAGTCTATTCTGTTGTGTCGATTGAGAAATTGCTGATTTATATGAGTCGATAGTTTGATCACCAAGAGGAGTTCCTGTAATATACACAATGATAGATTTAACACACTTTAGGACTCATATACGTGAGAAGAAAGGGTGGGGTAGGGAGGGTTGGGCTTCCCTTAGACCCCTGCCCAGTGGGCACAGTACATTGAATCAACATTGAAAGGTGGTTGTAAATGTTGATTCAATGTTGATTCAGCATTGATTCAATGTTGAACTGAATTTTGTGCCCACTGGGTGAGAGCTATTTGGCGGTCAGCATATGCTTTCTTGTCGGCCTCGTAGTATCTGCTCAGGGCGTCAGCCAGAAGTATTAACGCCCCAGGTTTGTGCCTGATTTGGACTTGATGATCAGCTATGGCAGCCTCCAGCCACAGCTGCCTGGAGCAAGCAGCCATGGTCCTTGATGCGGCCTGACCGTAGTGATGATATTCACAGCCTCCAGCTGCATAATGTTAGTGTACCTCCTGCAGTGGGGCAGATCATATGACAGCTTGTAACAGCTGGGCGTACCTTTGAAACACACTATGTCTGCACGCAGGGAGACAGACAGGTCACACAGTCTACTTTCTGGTGCCGCACGAAGAGTGTCTAGAATTCTGCAGATAAATCTCCTTGCATGCTGGACACACTTTGAGACATGTACCAACCTTCCCGCCAGAGACTGAATCTGCTTCTTTGTGGCCTTCTTTCTGTTGGTCCACATCTCACACTCAGCTAGAATCTCTCTGAGTTTCGAGTCAGGGACAGACATTATCATCAGTGAGGTATCAACGTAGAAGCCGAGCCACTCCAGCGCCATGGCCGGTGGGTGGCACTTCTTTGCAGCCAGTTGTAGGCCTAGACGGTCAGCTAGGGCGATGAATACAGTGTAGGCTTTTTCTAGTGTAGGCTCAACACCCACGAAGTCATCCAGGTAGGCCAACGTCCACAAACCTTTACTGCGTATGAGATATACAACCGCTGCTGTCGTCCTGTGACAGGCCATGCTGCTCAACCTACACCCAAACGATGGGCAGAGATCAAGATAGATTTTTCCTCTGTGTGAGAAGCCCAGGAGGGGGTGGCGGCCATGTCCACTCGAATTTGACGATAGGCCCGAGATAAATCGGCCTTCCATAAAAACGAGGTGGGGCCGAGTGCTCTGACCTTAGTTGCTAAGTCCTCAACTGTAGGGAGAGTGTAGGGCCTATGGACGCCCTCAAAGCAGTTTTTGGTGATGCCCGAGTTGACACTAGCACCTAGTGGAGCAGAGAGGTCTAGTATTATCCTCCTTGTTGTGCTGTCCTTCTTAGGCTGTGTCATAATCGGGGCTATGTGTGTCCATGGCTTAGATGGCGGCGCACTAAATGGCCCTACAAGGCCACCAAGCTCCAACTCAGTGTTTATGAATGCCTCAACCTGCTCAGGGTATCTGTCCGCCGATGCATGATTTTCTGATGCCAAGGTGGGCGGGGCTGGGGCCGTGTAGCCTACTGGCCACCCATAGCGCAAGAAATCACACACCTGCTTATCATGGTAGTTAGCCAGGTCTTGCTCCCAAGCTGCAAGGTTGAGACCTGACTTGAGAGTCACCCTAGCACCTAGGTGATTAGGCAGGCCAGACCTAGATACCGTGTTGTAGAGAAGAGCATAGTCAGGATTATCCTTCCATGCCAGTGCATTGAGTGTAGGCCAGTATGATTTCTTACACGGGGCAAACTGGTGGGGGGTAGGGTCCGTGAGTAGTTGGGTTATACCGTCTGAATACACCATGTCACTCGGGGTGACTTGCACATACGTTCACACTTGAAGTCATCACCCGGATCAGACAAGTCTGGGTCAGCCTGTTGAGTGGGCTCTATGGCATGTCCTCAAGCTAGCTGCATGAGGCGGGCTTGACATGATGGTTGGGCAGGTAGGGCACTTTTAGTACCTTGTTTGCTATTGGACATTTTACTTTCACCATTTACCTTGACTTCAGGTACAGCCTGTGGTGCTGTCAGGGTACTATCTTTACATGAGGTGTTCATTTTACTGATTTTTCCACTAATGTCACCAGCTTGAGCGAGCAGACCTTTGTTAGCGGGTGGCAGGTTCATGGACCGACCAGTAAGTCGAGGGGCGTTCAGAGTTCTTTCATCATTAATGTTTACACCATGCCTCTCCAAGCCCCCAGGCGCATCTTTTTGACCGAGGGGTGGAAGAGACGTCTGTCTAATAGTTTGGCCGGTCATATCCGGCCTGGTACCGAAAGGACGGCTGTTGTTGAGAGTATGTAGGATGATGGTTCCTACACACAGACTTTGAATGAGAGTTTATGGCATTCTTATACTTGCGGCAGAATTTGCAGTGGTGGCCTTGCTGGACACCGTTCTCCAAGTGGCCATCTTGTTTGATGCATGCACCCTCCTGTTTGTTGTATAGGGGACAGGGGACATCAGGCCTGCCAATCACGGGCCTAGGTGGTGGGCGGCGACTTTTATCAGTACCAGCCTGCTGAGTGCTAGGCGGGTACTCGGACCTGCCCTGGGTGTTGGGATCAGGAGCCTGGTGTAGACGACCGGCCTTGAACCTGGACCCTTCAGACCTTAGATAATGTATAGCAGCGGTATCATTCCATGTTATCCTACCAGTAGCTATTCTGGTCAATACATCTTCGGAACCACTGCCTTACTTGGCCCCATGCAAACTCAGAAGCGTCCTCAATCACCCGACACATGTGGGCTGAGATCATAGGCTTAATACTCTCAGGGGTTAAGGGATCACGCATTAATCTCAGGAGGCCAAACAGATATTCAGGTGGGGTAAGATTGGCAAGCTTAGTTTTAACACATTGTGGTCCCCTTGTTATGTAGTCATGGGGGTGTGTAGGCCTACCTTTTATACCCGATAACTGGTGCGCTGTGTTGGTGAGTAGAGCCAACTTGTTGATTTACCGCAGCGTTTGCCGCCTGCGCAGAACACATTGGGAGTAGGCCGGGGGCCCCTCCTGTAGGTGGGATTGGCGCAGGATTCAGTAGACCGAAGACTTGGGCCTCTGGGTTAAGGGTAGAGTTGATGTGTGTCGTATTTCCGTAACCCAGGTAGCCCAGAGCATTGGTTGTAGTTGTGTTGGCGAAGTGGAAGGGGTAAGGCATGGCCCTAGCCCAGGCCGCCGAGCCGGCCAATGCGGGCGGCTGGGCCTGACCTCCCCCCGCCGGACGAGCGTCAACAGTAGTAGTGACAGCCGTAGTGGGGACGCTGACAGCCGCAGTCGCAGTAGCAGGGAGCGGGGCTGTCACAGCTGGGGTCACCGCAGTGACAGCAGGCGTTGTCGCTGGCTTCGTAGTCACCACTACGGGGACGGGGGTTGTTTTAACAGTCTTAGGGACTGCTGCAGGTTTATCAGCTTTATCAGGTACAAGAACAGTCAGCTTACTCAACATGGTAGTGGTGATTGACTCAACATTGCCAACGCGGCCCTCCAGAGCACCGACCCTCTTTTGAAGGTCTTCGGTGACAGCAGTTACATCCACTGACTCCGGGGATGACGGCAGTTCAGTCACCTTGAGGGTGGTTTTCTTTGCTTTCGGCGTAGGCTTCTTCACCCTGTTAGACGTGCGGGTGGGCTGCGGATCCTTGCCCGTGGTCTTCCTCGTCGGTGGAGCCATTTTCGGATTTAAAGTGTATTCTTTTACACAAAAACAAACTGCAAAGGTCAGGAGAAAATATTTAGCCAACTTCTTTGAGCAAGCAGAAATGTCAAGGGACGCTGTCACGTGACTGGCGGAGTGTTGAACACTGGCTGTAGGTGGCGCTGCGGTGCTTGCCGCCACTCTTGTCTCTTGTCCCACACCATTACTCTGGAGTTTTCAAATTCAGTCCAATGATAACTTGGACACAAGATTTATAAAGTGGTACTTTTATATGACAGATGTGAACATTCATGTTAAGCGATACATGCTTTTAAAGGTTGGTATATTTGATTGAACGAGATATGATATTCGTAAGAACACACATGGAGTATACAGTTTTATAACCAACAAGTATGGTAGTAGATAGTGAATCCTAGTTAGGTGGTGCAAATAGTGTGGCAAGTTTCGATGCCATAATGTGAGAGGATTTACTTGGTACATATGCACGGAGACCACTGTCAGATTTCCATGTTCCATGTGCAGCAATGTCAGCCCTGTCACAGCCTGCTTGCTGGGCTGCCAATGCCCCACCCCTTCTGAGTGAGAACGGATCAAGTCAGCATACTGGCAACCAGCTTGTTTGAGAGCTGATTTGAGGACAGTCGTGCACGCCTGGGATAGCTCTCCGAAGTGCGCGGACAAACGTTTACAGCGCAATCTTAACACAGAATTAAGATCGTCTTAATCATCTTAACCTATCTTAGACTATCTTAAAAGTGTTACTAAGCAAATGAGAATGGTGCCACTAGTAGTGGTAAGACTGCACAGTCCATTGTAGGATAGACAAGTAGTCGACTAGTTTGTAATGGGGGGCTCTGCCACAACGACACGGTCAATACTGTGGGGACCCATGTAGAGGCACATAGTACACAACTGGGTACACAAGTATTGCTACTCACATAAGGAAGGCTGACCTTGGAAGAACCTGAGTTCGTACACAAGGGGCTCAATATGCTGATATTGTGTAACCAAACTGAATAAACCATTGTCTTTTGCAACTTGCCCATTTTATCTGAAATGCCTTGACTCTTCCTTTCGCGTTCTATTATATATAGAGATAGAAGTTAGCACCGTGGCCTACCCTGGAAGGGGTAAGGTGTGAGAATGGGGACTCGTCCCCACCAAAAGGAAAAGGGGAGTATGGGGGTAGACCCCTAGATTTGACACGGCAACATGGCCTTTTCTTAACTTCGACATGTGATATGAGGCCTAGTGACATGGGACAGAAGGCTCAAAATGTTAGTGACAGGGGACATGGGCATTTCTTAAAATTGGCATGGGACATGAGCATTATTAGGCGACATAGACATGCGACATAGACATGGCCATTTCTTAAGAACGACATGCGACATGGAGACCCCCAACCACCCCATCCATACCCCCTGGAGTGACTGGCCATTTAGCAGCAGGAGCTTCTACACCCCTGGGTAAGGCATTGGAACGAGCTAATCGGTTGCTGGTAAAGTTAAATGTCTCCGCATTTAATGTGGAAAGTTCCAACTCCAAAAAGGCATTTTGGAGTCGGAGGCAATTTCTGGAGCCTGGAGAAGTGAAATCTTTGGATATGATATCCCAATTAAGCGAACCGTAAGATGGATAACGTTATACACCAGGCCGGTCAATGGAATGATTAGTTGATCAAACTGGACAAGGCAATGGCAGAAAGGCATGCCAAGATCCTAGACTGAGAACGGCATCTGGAACAATTAAGTTCTGAAAATTATCAGATGGCCCATAGCCTAAGAATAGTTAATCAGGAGTTTGATATAGTTAATACGGACTTGGGCTTGATGGTTCAGGCTAGGGAGGAACACGTGAACGACACCAAATTCACCAGAGGAGCTATCTTAGTAGAATATAACTAGTCTGTAAATGGAGTTGGTTACAGAGGTAGACTTGTTAAGGGCTAAAAAGTTGCCCTACAGGCCTACTTGAATGACGCTGCAAGGAACATGGTGTTGAATGCATCTGATGAGGGTTCTAGTGATGACGCCGATGCCTCAACCTCTCGGTATATGAGCTATGGTGCCACACCCAGTGGGCACAGAACATTGAATCAACATTGAAAACTGGTTGACAATGTTGATTCAATGTTGATGCAATGTTGATTCAACATTGAACTGATTTTTGTGTCCACTGGGCACCAATAAGCAAGGGATATCGTGTGACAGTGGGCAATATTCACTCCACATCCACACCTGGTCCGAACCCACAGGTAACCTATAGCTACCACCTACAGCAAGGGGCCAGATGGTGACAAGTTCGCAGCAAGAACCTAAGGTTTGTGGGATGAGCATGTGGTGGGACAGTGGTGGGAGGCCAGGCCACGTGGGCCTATCGTATGGGGGTTTGCAAACTCAGGGGCAGTTGGCTGAGATGCAAGCTGCACAGCATGAAAGAACCTCCCTACCACCACAAAACTCCTGATGAGGCTAGTGTCGAAACCGTATACCTGGTTCACCCCACTTTGTTTAAAGAATTTAAAATTCTCACAGAATTCACCTCAGTTTACAAGCAAAATGAATATCCCTGTCTGGTCTAACTATCAAATTTGTGTATACATTATGCAAGATTCAAGATTCAAGATTGGCTTTATTGACAAATGAGAAGTACATTTACGTCAGTGCCGGGTTGATGGTAATTGGTTCACAATATTGTAAATGTTTTTTTATAAAAGTACATATATATATATTTGAGCCTCTGGTCTGTCCTGTGCTTGGCAGTCAGGTTGTAATGATAGTACCTGTCTTAGTTTCTGACAGTTCTCTATAGTTTTGTATTCCTTAATAATACCACAGATTTTTTGTTCAAACACATTTCTTACATTACGTAGTTCAGTCAGTTCACATTCAAATAGGACATGCTGACCAGTTTGTGTTTTCTTACATGTCTTACAATCTGTCTCGATGGGTTTTATACCTCTATAACTTCTACTTATGCTTATCTAAAGTACAGTTTGTATCTAATCTAAGCTTTTTATTTTATATTTTCTAACCATGGGTGCTTGTCCCGTTTAATAGTTTGAAAAGCTTGGTCTAGAAGTGGGTTTGAGGACCCATGCTCAAGTCTAAGCCAGTAAATAAGGTTAAGTAATATTATTTTAATTTCCATAGGGAATCTCCCTAATTCACCTAGTGCTAGTGTCGTGCTAGCATACTTTGATAAACCCAAAGCAAACTTACAAGTTGAAGAGTAAAAAGCTTCATTTGTAGAATATTTTCTCTCCGTTTCCTCAATTGTAAAGGGGACTGGCCATTTTCTGTAGGCTGACATTACCTTGATTTTGTCACATATATTGTCTAAAACCACATGAGCTTGCATTGTGTTTCTATAAAAATGTATAAGACTTGGTGCTAACATCACCTCCATTCAAAATTTCAAGCATTCTATCCCAGTCTGCTCTAGATGTTGTTTCGCCACATCTGAACCTTACTGTGCAGTTGCTCTGAGGCATTCCCCAGACTGGGCAACCATATAATAATATAGGTTCTACTTGTTTGTCAAAAAGGGACATAAACAATTTAACTGAAACGTTTTGTGAGGTGCTCAAGGCCTGTCTAATTGCAAATGAAGCACGTTTGGCCTTTAATATCCTGTCAGTTTGCATCTGTTTTAGACTGCCATCCCGAGATATTATTAATCCAAGATACTTATGGCACAAACTCCCGACTTATATTGTTTCGGCTATTTGTGGCCCTTTTCAGGCTTAAACCCCTACAGAATAACCAGTTGTGCACCAATTTTTTCAAATTTTTAGTATATGTGAGAAAAAATCTTTATGTTTTGTGTATTGGCCCAATATTTTCCGCTTTCTGGCCCTTCAATGGACCAAAAACCCTGAAAACGTCAAAAACGCTAAAAATGACATGTTTTACATGTTTCCCATATCTACTGAGGCAGTAATAGCCTATCCCTAATGTCATTTTGTATTAGGCCGATGGTATAATCATTTGATTCATGAGGATTTCACTAGATACGTATTTTTTTCTCCACAGTCATTTAAGTGTGTTTTGTCAGCAAAATGATCAAAAGTCTTTTCAAGTTGATACTTCTTTATAGTAAATTAAGAAGATCCACACAGTATCCCAGAATGTGAGGTAACTGTTGTGTCTTCTGCTGGAAAAAAGAATAATCTTGCCTCCAGGAGCATTTGTCTATTGGGATACATATTTTCCATCACGGAGTCACCCGGAATATTTGTCACGGAGTCACCAGTCACCCTGATGAAAATGTAAACCTATATTTCAGATAAACTCATTATGAATAATAAGCCGATCAAATAAACACAACCAGCAACAAACAAAAGTTTTGTAGAATGAACAGAAGTGAGATTTATTTTCAATAACCTTCACAACGTTTCGGCCGTATAGGCCTTCATCAGGTGTCATAGAATTATCACTACCCAATATATTTAAGTTATCTCTGGTTTTCCTGTGTCCTAACCACTCCGTCTAATGTTCTATTATCGAAATCCACCATTTTTATGCTCATTTATACAAGAAATTATTTCCATCACGGAGTCACCCTAAAATCACGTAAAATAGGTTAATAGGGGTACTTTAGGCCTATACAGTGCAAACTAGGTCTAACCAGATATCATGATGCTTCATATTTCTTAAAGTACACATGATCATGACATTGTACAGCGATTTTAACCAATAATGGGACCATTTTGAGGAAACTAGGGTAAAGTTGAGAGTATGTAGTTGAAATTTTCATATTTTTGATAAATGTTCAAAATTCACTGGGGTGTATCTCAAAAACCATTTCCCTGATGATATCCATTCTTGGTATGCGTGAAAATATATGTTGCCCCAACTTGTATACCAAATTATTAGTTGCTGTGATGTATTTGAGGCATAATGTACATAAACATGTATTTTTCGTCACGGAGTCACCCAAATCGCAGACGATATACTTCTCGAGGCGATAAAAATTGAACCGCTAGGGTTACAGGCGTATCACAAAGTGTTCTGAGGAGCCAAAATATATACCTTTCGATATAGTTAACTTGTTTAAACATATTAAGAACTTTCTCATTTGTCCTTCCTCTATCCTAAAACAACATAAGTCAGGGGTTTGAGCCATATATGTATTGACACATTCTAATGGTTGTCCCTGGAATTTTATTGTTAGCTGGGAGGCTCTCCCTGCCGACATGACCATTACTTTGGTTTTACCAGTATTTACATGTAGATCCCATTTACAACAATAGTCTGATAATTTGTTTAGGCAACTTTGAAGCCCAGCCGATGACTGTGATACAATGACCAAGTCGTCTGCCCATGAGAGAGAGTTCAACATGGCCTTGGGCATAGATTGACGGCAAACTGTCAGGATGTGTGCTGAAAGTGAGTCAGTGTGGGGAGGGACGTTTCAAACCCACGCCATTTGTATTGAGGTCACGCCATGGCTAGCTGTGTGCTGATTGGTCGGTGTGGGACGGGCACTTCCGGCATCTTTGGTGCCGATATTTAGTTAAATTTCGCTAGTTCCCTCTTACTCGTTTCCATCACTTTATAGAGACATTTTATGTTAGTTTCCTACCGATTATTACCGATTTTAATGTAATTTACACCTGCATTAGGTTATGTGTGGGTAATATCGCGCATGTGGTAGTATCGCGCACCCCCCCTAAAAGGCCCATCCAATATTATTTTGAATTTTTTTCTTCAGTATTTTGGCACATTATATTTAGGAAAATTTTAATGCATTTCATTTACCTGGGGCAGGGCCTAGAAGCAGTGGATGGGAAACATGCTCTATGAAGGCTGGGTGCTCTACACTTCACTGCCGCGGCTATGGCGGCTGGGGGGGGGGGGCAGTGGGGGGGCGGGGGGCAGGGAGGCAGTGGGGTGTGACCAGTGAGCAGAAGCTCAACACCCCTGTACCCGGCCTTTGAGTCTCTGTACCCGGCCTTAGTGCCTCTGTACCCGGCCCTATTTGTAGGATATTAAAGCATGAGGTTTCCTACCCCTGTACCCGGCCTTAGTGCCTCGGTTCCCGGCCCTATGTGCAGGATATTAAAGCATGAAGTTCCCTACCCCTGTACCCATATCCCATACCCAGATTTTGATTGAAATGGAAACTTGAACAAAACTCGATTTATTCATATACAACTAGGCTAGGGCTTTCTAATCCTGTACTGCATTAGTATGTAGGATAGATAGTTTTCTCAAAATTAATTGTCAAAGATGGATCTATTTTCATATTTGCGGAGGCATCCTAGGGCAACTGGTCGGGCCTAGGATATCTTATCAGTGACCCATCCCCAGATTTTGATTGAAGTCAAAACCTGAACAAAACTCGATTTATTCATATACAACTAGGCTAGGGCTTTCTAATCCTATACTGCTTTAGTATATAGGATAGGTAGTTTTCTCACAATTAATTGTCAAAGATGGATCCGTATTCATATCTGCGGATTCACCCCGACCAGTCGGCCCTAAGATAAGTTATCGGTATCCTTTCCCAAGATTTTGGTCTAAGTAGAAACTTGAACAAAACTCGATTTATTCATATATAACTAGGCTAGGGCTTTCTAATCCTATACTGCTTTAGTATATGGGATAGGTAGTTTTCTCAAAATTAATTGTCAAAGATGGATCCGTTTTCATATCTGCGGAGTCACCCCGACCGGTCGGCCCTAAGATAAGTTATCAGTATCCTTTCCCAAGATTTTGGTCTAAGTAGAAACTTGAACAAAACTCGATTTATTCATATACAACTAGGCTAGGGCTTTCTAATTCATACTGCTTTAGTATATGGGATAGGTAGTTTTCTCAAAATTAATTGTCAAAGATGGATCCGTTTTCATATCTGCGGAGTCACTCCGACCGGTCGGCCCTAAGATAAGTTATCAGTATCCCATCCCCAGATTTTGATTGAAATGGGAACTTGAACAAAACTTGATTTATTCATATACAACTGGGCTAGGGCTTTCTAATCCTTTACTGCATTAGTATGTAGGATAGATAGTTTTCTCAGAATTAATTGTCAAAGATGGATCCGTTTTCATATCTAAGGATTCACCCTGACCGTGCAGCCTTATATATGTTATCAGTACCCCATCCCCAGATTTTGATTGAAGTCAAAACCTGAACAAAACTCGATTTTTTTCATATACAACTAGGCTAGGGCTTTCTAATCCTATACTGCATTAGTATGTAGGATAGAAGGTTTTTTCAAAATTAATTGTCAAAGCTGGACCCGTTTTTTTATCTGCGGAGTCAACCCGACCAGTCTGCCCTATGATAAGTTATCAGTATCCTTTCCCAAGATTTTGGTCTAAGTAGAAACTTGAACAAAACGCAATTTATTCATATACAACTAGGCTAGGGCTTTCGAATCCTATACTGCATTAGAATGTGGGATAGGTAGTTTTCTCAGAATCAATTGTCAAAGATGGATCCCAATTTCATATCTGCTGAGTCACCCCGACCGGTCGGCCCTAAGATAAGTTATCAGTATCCTTTCCCAAGATTTTGGTCTAAGTAGAAACTTGAACAAAACGCAATTTATTCATATACAACTAGGCTAGGGCTTTCTAATCCTATACTGCATTAGAATGTGGGATAGGTAGTTTTCTCAGAATCAATTGTCAAAGATGGATCCCAATTTCATATCTGCGGAGTCACCCCGACCGGTCGGCCCTAGGATCAGTTAGCAGTATCCCATCCCCAGATTTTGATCAAAGTGGAAACTTGAACAACTAAATTTATTCATATACAACTAGGCTAGGGCTTTCTAATCCAATACTGCACAAGTATGTGGGATAGGTAGTTTATTCAGAATTAATTGTCAAAGATGGAATCCGTTTCATATCTGCGGAATCACCCCGACGGGTAGGACCGAAGATATGGTATCAGTATCCCATCCCCAGATTTTGATCAAAGTGGAAACGTGAACAAAACTCAATTTATTCATATATAACTAGGCCAGGGCTTTCTAATCCCATACTGCATTAGTATGTGAGATAAGTAATTTTTTCAGAATTAATTGTCAAAGATGGACCTGTTTTATATCTGCGGAGTCACCCCGACAGGTCGGACCAAAGATATGGTATCAGTATCCCATCCCCAGATTTTGGTCAAAGTGGATACCTGAACAAAACTCGATTTATTCACAGACAACTAGACCAGGGCTTTCTAACCATATACAGCATTAGTAGGTGGGATAGGTAGTTTTCTCAGGATTAATTGTCAAAGATGGATCCGTTTCATATCTACGGAGTCATCCCGACGGGTCGGACCGAAGATATGGTGTCAGTACCCCATCCCCAGATTTTCACCAAAGTGAAAACTTGAACAAAACTTGATTTATTCATAGACAACTAGGATAGGGCTTTCTAATCCTATACTGCATTAGTATATGGGGTCGATAGTTTTCTCAGAATTAATTATCAAAGATGGATCCGTTTTTATATCTGTGGAGTCACCCCGACAGGTCGGACCAAAGATATGTTATCAGTATCCCATCCCCAGATTTTGATCAAAGTGGAAACTTGAACAAAACTCAATTTATTGATAAACAACTAGGCCAGGGCTTTCTAACTTCTCAGAATTAATTGTCAAAGATAGATTCGTTTTCATATCTGCAGTCACCCTGATGGGGGGCCCTGAGATATGTTATCAGTACCCCATCCCCAGATTTTGATCTGATTAGAAACTTGAACAAAACTCGATTTATTCACATACAACTAGGCTAGGGCTTTATAATGCTTTACAGCATTAGTAGGTGGGATAGGTAGTTTTCTCAGATTTAATGCTCAAAGTGGACCCATTTTCATATCTGCTGAGTGGTGTGTGCAGCCAACCATGACCCCTACCATGGAGGCCACCATGATACCCGCGGCAGGCATCCTGGCCCCTCTCTCTTGTTTCCCATCTCCCCCTCCATGTCTCTGCCTGGGGTAAACATGTAAGTCATGAACCATAGATGAACGAAAGCCCTTAATAATCACAACCTTAAACACTTACTAAAGCAGCATATCCTATAGTAATCCTCAAGGAGCCAATACCGCTCATGCCTGCTGTTATATCGCTCACTTTTCATAGACTAAAAAAAGAATTAATAATGATATAAGTGGACCTGTCCTACAACATGTATCATTTAAGGGGTGCTACCCCTAACCATGCAGGTGTGACTCCATGTGGGGTGAGGCACCCTGTTTTCACACTTTTAGGTGTGAAAACAGGTGCGCGGATATGTAGCCAAATGGTAAAATACACTGTATAGCAATGGGTGAGCGATATAACACAATGATATAAGCGATATAACCAAAACTGTAACGATATAACCCAAAATTTAACCAAACTTTTGGGTCTCTACTTGCTATACAAGGGAAGATGCAATTGGCATTTGTTTTTTCTCAATTTTATATATATATTTTTTTTTTTTTGAATTATTTATAAAAATCGTTCTTAGTAGAGCTGTGTAATATCGTCACTAGGTGCACGATATTACCCACATTTACCCTAGTGATATATTCACGTTCCCAGTGTACCTCCCATTAGTCCCAGAGCCCAGGCACTTTTAATTTTGTTTTTGTGACCAAAAGGTTTGAGGGTAGGTTCTTATGTAGAATTTTCTGCCGAATTCAAAAATCCATTTTTTACAAAAATCCGGTGGTGCGTTTATCCAATATGGCCGCCCAAAGTGACGCCCATCATCTTTTTCAGAAATGACTTTTTTCACCCTTTTGACTTAATGTTTCTGCCTACTGAAGCTATCTATACCTATTTTCTTACTGGTCAGTAACCTCATTCACTTATTTCTACATTCATCAGACCAATACATTCAAGATTTTCAAGATGGCGGCCATCAAAACAGCAATTTTTGATGGTTTAGACTGATTTACAGGAGGCGGAATTCTGAAATTTTACCATATGAGGTATGGAATGTTTCAGGGTAACACACATACCAAAATTGGCATATGAGCTATACTGATCATGATTGCGGTGAATGGCATGTACACAATAGCTTTTCTCAGAAATGGGGCTGATCAAAGGCGGCCATTACACACATTCACAACTTTGGTCATATCTTAATAAATAATGATGATATACTATCATCTAAGTTGCCTAAACCCCCATTGTCAGGGTCTAGTAATACTATGGGAGCATCAAATTTCCTTTCCCATACACATTTTTTAACCTTTTCAGGGTAGCCATTACTGAAAATCACAATTCTTGCTATATCTATACAAATAATGACAATAAACAGTAATTTGAAGTGCCTACATCCATATTTCCAGGGTATTGGAAGATAATGGTGGCTTTATTTATGTCCTCTTTGTCATATTATATTTTGCCTACTATCAGCAGCGGTCTAGAAAAAAGGGGGCAGGGGGGTCAGGAGGTCAGGGCCCCCAATCATAGAGGGAGGGCCTGAATACATTTGGGCCCCCCAAAACGATTTGCCAAGACCCTATCATATGATAAACACAATTACCAAAACTTGGCTACCCATTGGGTTTTGTGTATTAAAAATAACACTCAAATTTCTTACCTATTCCATTAGGGAAATATAAGGGTAGAGGGGTGTAGGGTCGTAATAAGAACTAAAAGGGGCTCATAACTACCTTTTGATACAATTCTAGTACAAGTGTACAAGAAGGATAGAGCAATGGCACTTTGGCATTTACCATGGCCTATACGTGTTCAATGGTCTACTTATTTATCCACTCATATATATTGGTTATGATCTCAATGTAGCAAGACTTTCAATGAAAAGTTATCAGATTTTGTAAGGCACATATATGACAACTGGCCACCTAGGCCAGTGTGAATGCAGCATTAAACGCTGGTTAGCTTTTTCCTGTATCTCTTTCTATATATTACATTCCACCTGTGTGTTTGGCCTATTGTTCCTACTGTAGTGAGTTGCAGTATTGCTTCCTATAGAACCCAGATAAGTTCAGCAAGCTATTTCTGTCACTGCAGCTGGGCTACACTCCTACCTGACCAGCCGGTATGTAACAACATAATTTGGGTTCAGTCTGCAGGCTGAAAATCACAATTCTTGCTATATCTATACAAATAATGACAATAAACAGTAATTTGAAGTGCCTTCATCCATATTTCCAGGGTATTGGAAGATAATGGTGGCTTTATTTATGTCCTCTTTGTCATATTTTGCCTACTATCAGCAGCGGTCTAGAAAAAGGGGGCAGGGGGGTCAGGAGGTCAGGGCCCCCAATCATAGAGGGAGGGCCTGAATACATTTGGGCCCCCCAAAACGATTTGCCAAGACCCTATCATATGATAAACACAATTACCAAAACTTGGCTACCCATTGGGTTTTGTGTGTTAAAAATAACACTCAAATTTCTTACCTATTCCATTAGGGAAATATAAGGGTAGAGGGGTGTAGGGTCGTAATAAGAACTAAAAGGGGCTCATAACTACCTTTTGATACAATTCTAGTACAAGTGTACAAGAAGGATAGAGCAATGGCACTTTGGCATTTACCATGGCCTATACGTGTTCAATGGTCTACTTATCTATCCACTCATAGTGGTTATGATCTCAATGTAGCAAGACTTTCAATGAAAAGTTATCAGATTTTGTAAGGGACATATATGACAACTGGCCACCTAGGCCAGTGTGAATGCAGCATTAAACTCTGGTTAGCTTTTTCCTGTATCTCTTTCTATATAATTACATTCCACCTGTGTGTAGCTGGGCTACACTCCTACCTGACCAACCGATATGTAACAACATAATTTGGGTTCAGTCTGCGGGCTGTGGAGTGCGACCCGTCATACTTCTCGTCCAGCTGTGACTGACACCGGCTTCCCAAGATTCTCCGGGTCTCAAGTGTTTACGAGTTAGGTAGCAAAGTTACATAACCTTTGGTATTTAAACCCTTGTGCCCCTCGACTCCGGGAAGCAGTCTTGCTGTGCCTTCCTGCCAGCTTGGTTGTTCTGCAGCAGAGATTCCTAGAACTCTGCTGCACCTTTAGGCCATTTACATTTGCTGCCCGAATCCTGGTTGCCCCTGGGTCCCTCTCCCTTCTTCCCTCCGGGATTCAGTGGAGATTGACACACGGGTACCAAACCACTAGCTATACTTCCTCTGAGGAGTCTAGCTGTGCTGGGGTTCTACCAGTGTACAAGAAATGCGGGGAATAGAGATTTGAGATAAGACCCTGAGCGTATCACTCCTGTAACATAAGACATCATTTGAGTTGAAGCATATTCCATTCATTTATTCCTGTATGATTCACAAGCTATTTTATGTGGCAACTGTAATAAAAGAGTATTATCTGACAACTTATTTTTCTAATCTGGAGTTTTCCATAGCTGACAGCGATCTTCAAACTACTGTAGGTTTTATCCCATATTCTACTCCCTATACCCCGAGGAGGAGGAGGAGGGTTATGGGAACGTTTGCAGGAGGAGGTAATGGGACTAGTCAAGAAGGAGGCTTTGGGAGGAAGTTAAGAGAACTAACTAGTTTGGGAGGAGGTTATATGAACTAGGTCAAGTATTAGAGGAGGTTATGATCATTTTTCCTATTCAAAATCCTACTTCTAGTGAGATTTATTGGGATTCAGAGGAAGTATAGCTAGTGGTTCAGTACCCGTGTGTCAATCAGTATGACGGGTCGCACTCCACAGCCTGCAGACTGAACCCAAATTATGTTGTTACATACCGGCTGGTCAGGTAGGAGTGTAGCCCAGCTGCAGTGACAGAAATAGCTTGCTGAACTTATCCGGGTTCTATAGGAAGCAGTACTGCAACTCACTACAGTAGGAACAATAGGCCAAACACACAGGTGGAATGTAATATATAGAAAGAGATACAGGAAAAAGCTAACCAGCGTTTAATGCTGCATTCACACTGGCCTAGGTGGCCAGTTGTCATATATGTGCCTTACAAAATCTGATAACTTTTCATTGAAAGTCTTGCTACATTGAGATCATAACCAATATATATGAGTGGATAAATAAGTAGACCATTGAACACGTATAGGCCATGGTAAATGCCAAAGTGCCATTGCTCTATCCTTCTTGTACACTTGTACTAGAATTGTATCAAAAGGTAGTTATGAGCCCCTTTTAGTTCTTATTACGACCCTACACCCCTCTACCCTTATATTTCCCTAATGGAATAGGTAAGAAATTTGAGTGTTATTTTTAACACACAAAACCCAATGGGTAGCCAAGTTTTGGTAATTGTGTTTATCATATGATAGGGTCTTGGCAAATCGTTTTGGGGGGCCCAAATGTATTCAGGCCCTCCCTCTATGATTGGGGGCCCTGACCTCCTGACCCCCCTGCCCCCTTTTTTCTAGACCGCTGCTGATAGTAGGCAAAATATGACAAAGAGGACATAAATAAAGCCACCATTATCTTCCAATACCCTGGAAATATGGATGTAGGCACTTCAAATTACTGTTTATTGTCATTATTTGTATAGATATAGCAAGAATTGTGATTTTCAGTAATGGCTACCCTGAAAAGGTTAAAAAATGTGTATGGGAAAGGAAATCTGATGCTCCCATAGTATTACTAGACCCTGACAATGGGGGTTTAGGCACCTTAGATGATAGTATATCATCATTATTTATTAAGATATGACCAAAGTTGTGAATGTGTGTAATGGCCGCCTTTGATCAGCCCCATTTCTGAGAAAAGCTATTGTGTACATGCCATTCACCCCAATCATGATCAGTATAGCTCATATGCCAATTTTGGTATGTGTGTTACCCTGAAACATTCCATACCTCATATGGTAAAATTTCAGAATTCCGCCTCCTGTAAATCAGTCTAAACCATCAAAAATTGCTGTTTTGATGGCCGCCATCTTGAAAATCTTGAATGTATTGGTCTGATGAATGTAGAAATAAGTGAATGAGGTTACTGACCAGTAAGAAAATAGGTATAGATAGCTTCAGTAGGCAGAAACATTAAGTCAAAAGGGTGAAAAAAAGTCATTTCTGAAAAAGATGATGGGCGTCACTTTGGGCGGCCATATTGGATAAACTCACCACCGGATTTTTGTAAGAAATGGATTTTTGAATTCGGCAGAAAATTCTACATAAGAACCTACCCTCAAACCTTTTGGTCACAAAAACAAAATTAAAAGTGCCTGGGCTCTGGGACTACATAGACTTAACACTAGAGATGCCCGGCTGAGATGGTTAGGTCTCTCCGTAATCTGACTAAATGGATGTGGGGGTGATCATTTACTGTGACAGTCACTTTGGAATAAGGTTAGAACCATGATTGTATCCTTCAAGATCCATTATATCTACAAAAACGACAACCCTAAGGATACTGTCCCTATGCTGTATTACTATGAAAGGCCAAAAAAAATTCTCATAGTAACTGTCACAGTAAATGTTCACCCCCACATCCATTTAGCCTGATTAGGGACAGCGTCCAGTCTGCGGCCGAGTAGTCTCTGCGCGCCTCAAGTCTCCAACGTAGCCTTCACTCTCCAGCAGAGGTTTGGTACTGACTAACTATGGGTGGCGGCCATTATCCACCGGTGGATATTGGAGAGTGATGGAGAGCTGAGCCTTACAGAGATATAATTCAGACCCACGGGTGGAGACGTCTGGCGTCAATATCTCGCGATAGATTGGACAGCGTCTTCGGCTGAGGATGAAAGTGGCGCCACCATGTGGATACAGTTTGAACTATCACCCGCTCGTTTCAGAGTATATTACACTGGGAATACATCATTAAAAATCATCAGGTGGCTAACGAAAACTGGAGGTAAACGTGTCAAGAGAAGTATATGGTATACTTATTGTGCTATTAGGTACAGGGATGCCACTTTGCCTACTAGTTTTTCAGATGTTCCAAAATCATTAAAAGTTATTTCAAATAATTGCCTTTTTGTAAATAATTGCTTAAGTGCGCTATAGTATCCTATTGGGAGGGTCTGATAACTATAGAAGCCTCAGTAGCTAAGGCTGTTACAAACCTCTTCCTGAAGGCCCAAACTTGGTATGATTGTCTATGCCAGTGATATTTCCTGATATCCGCATGCTTTTCCATTATACATACATCATAATTTCTATTTAAAATATAATGAGATGTTGTAGGGCCACATTAATAAATCAAATATTTAGAAAATGATTCACACTGAACCGCGATAGACAAGAAAAGATAAGACAAGATAGACAGAACTGTATTTTCTACATTCACACCCAGTAAACACCCTACTTAGTTTCAACGTAGCTCAGAGGTTTCTCTAGGTAGATGTACAACCAAAAGGTTTGAGATTGGTAATTTTGGAAGGTTTGTAGACGTCAAAATGTTAAGGTTTATTTACGTTCAACAGATGTAGACGTCTGATTTACGTTGATCTACCTCATTCAGACGTAAAAATTCTGCGTAAATCTACGTTAAAAGACGTAACTTTTCAACTTCACTTGGGTAGATGACTTTTCCGTGTCACACTAGGTGGCAGCACTATCAATTATGGAGAGAATATTACAGCTCTTTAACAAATCTACCACATTCAAGCAGTAAATTCTCATTAATCATGAATTCAATATCATGCAAATAAACCGTATTCAATAGTACATTTATATATAAAGGACAGGTGATCAAAGTATTGTGCATGAATAGGTGCTTTGAGGCACTTTACTGTGAGGACACCACATTGGTGGTAATGGGAGAAATACAAAGCCTCTCTGCAGCCAAAACTATTCAACAGATCTATACTGTCAGGCTGTTCAATTGAACTACAAGAATATACTATGTAGAATGAGATGAGATTGAAAATTAAAGTAGTTACTTTGTAAGAATATTGTTTGTAAATGTAAATTTGTCTGCAATATATTACAAGTCTTTGTCTGAGTCCCACTATGTAGAATTATATGTAATGTGTTAAACATAGATTTACGTCTTCAGGAGCTACGTAAATCAGACCTGCAGGTTTGAGATTGGTAAATGAACCTTAATGTTTTGACGTTGATAAACCTACTAAAATTACGTAGTTTAGACCAAAATTCAACGTAGATTTACGTCTGACCAACGTCGTTGTGTTTACTGGGCAATACCACATAATAAAAGTTCATGATTGTCTTTCATGTTAACTTCCATCAACTACATCCTGATCTGTACATTCGTTTACAAACGCGAGCAATCCCGATCCGCTTCTTGTTTACGTCATGTTTACAAGCTATTGTTGTGCGGTATATATATAAGTATATATGTATATATATATATATATATATATATATATATATATATATATATATATATATATATATATATATATATATAATGAAACAATTATGATAGTAATGTAATGCATGTTTTTCTATTGCAGGGCTTTCGAAAGCCTGGAAAACAATCTGGCCATGACAGCCATCGCCTTCTCCTCCGTCAACCACCGCTACCTACACTATCTCAAGGCTTCTCAACCCTATCCCCACCACCACTACCACCACCCCCTCCATCCTATGGCTACCACCCGAATGGACCCCCACCGCAACCACAGCTATATGGCCGACCTCCTCCACACTGGGACCCAAGCCAGAGTGGCATAAGTGGATGCGTAAGTGTATTAAGAGTTGGTGGGTCGGACCAAGGATGATGCCCAGTGAGGGGGAATGTTGTGAGGCGTCCACTAGCTCAGAGAGTGCACAGCAGATGTTAGGGCTTACCGAGCCATCGGCACCTACTGCTGCTTCTAATGGCACCACCCCCAGTGAGGAGTACCTCACGGCTGTGGGTGAGCACGTCACCGCCATGTTTGATCCACTCGATACGGCTTAAAGCACCTTCATGTATTTTCAGTGGCCCAAGAAAAGGAGTAAAAATGGGCCTTACTCTACCAACTATCACCCCTTCTGCATCATATCACGCACATTTAGACGTCAATATCTATTAGATTAGTTTGGTAGTGGTCATTTATCAAAGATTGAACGTATGATTAACATGACAAATGACTCGTGAAGGTTATCAATTGATACAATTGTTTTTGACTATTGGGCACCGTGGATTATTTGATGTATTTAGGTTTGGGAGTATTGGGAATTTTGAGTGTCAGCCAAAATACTTCAGTCACAAGAGTTTGGTTAGGATTGTTTCAGGTGGGACAGATTTGATCTTTGATAGTTAATAGAGATGCCTAGAGATGGTACAAACTGGTGGCGCCCCCCTGTGGATGCCTTGAGAACCTTTAGGCTATTGTTCAGATGCACGCTAGCTCCGCCTGGTGTAAAGACCAATTTGGAACATGTTTTAATACTTTTCTCCAAGAGAGCCTTGAACTCAGGATCTCAGGATTGACTTGCTACTGACTGAGCTAACCGGCCAAGTGTAGCATCTTTTACACATTGCTTTTCCCTGAGTCACCTTAAGCCCTGTGCATGGGGCAGGGCCAAGAAGACCTGCTGAAGGGAAAGTTTCCACTAGAGGGCAATACAGGGTGGATAACATGGACTGAAAGAATTACCGTCCTAGATGACCTGACTTAATAACATGGCCGTGCCGAGGAGTCCTAGAGTGACAGTGCTGTGCAGTGTTTAAACCCTCGCCCACAAATTTGATAAGTGTTGGCAGTGCATAAAAAGTCCAAAGGGGATTTTCTTTGATGGACGTAATTAACTCTTCGTGCTCAGTGGATATTGGTCTAATTCAATCCTTCTTCTTCGTATTGTCTGCTGAATGTGTATTTGTATGGGAATTGGATATAACTTTTGAAATACTTGCTTTAGAGACATACATTTTTTTCTGTAAGGACGTGATGAAGGTGCAATTCAATTATAAAAAGTGGGTGGCATGGTTGGTATATTAACGAGGGCAACCGAAGTTTTTGGTGCCAGCAAGGAGGCACTCAACTTTTTTGAGCATCCTCTTATATTGCCCTCTCGGTTTTTTCTTTATAGTTGTCTCAAATAAAAGAACATACATGCAAAATGTATCAAATTTGTATGAAAACAGTTGTGTTCATGCGCAGAAGGTATTAGAATTTTGAAATGTTGTCCTGTTTTCCTGCAATTAATCTTTTTGTACAGTGAAAAAATAGGTGTCTTAATTACCGTAAAACCTGCATTGTCTTAGGACTGTGGTGCGAGTGGGCTGCATTGTCTTAGGGCTGAGGTGCGAGTAGGCTGCATTGTCTTATGGCTGAGGTGCAAGTAGGTAGCATTGTCTTAGGGCTGAGGTGCGAATATGAGGCATTGACAGTGCCCACTCACCTTTGTCAGGTGCTTACTAATACACCCCCACCCCTGCAGTCTCTGTGACTCGTGGAGCCATGTTAAGGCCATGAGTTTGGCCCGATCCTATAAGCCGCACCGGCGATCTGATTCGCGTATTAGCTGCGGCTTCTACGCGAGACGTTACGGTAAGACTTTTGCTTTAGCATAGGAAGCAATGGTGAATTGTGAGAACAAAATTGAGAATACTACAAAAGTAATGTAATGTGTATCGCAGCCTTTATGAAAACAAGCTTAAGTGATCATAGAACATGTAAACAATCTATCCAAAAGTTATGATGTTTCATCGTGCAGTTTGCTGGCAAATTACAGTTCAAAATTTGGTCCATTCTCGTAATAAAGTGCTGCATAGAAGCTAAATTAAATAAACGAAGCTTCTTGCTTAAGTTTTGGCAGGAAAGTTTATGCAAATTAGGTACTGGGGTCCCCAATTGTAGATCATGGGTTATGAAGGATTCTGAGACTTGACTTTTCCACAACCCATGGTACTATCGACAGACAGTGGCGGATCCAGGATTGTCTAGGGGGGGGGGGGCAAACCTGGCCAACCAAGGATGAATATCTGTTTACCTGAGCATCGCAAGCACAGCGCAGTGGTAACACTAAAAGTTTTGATGATCTAGACTTGAAATGGTGCATTCTCACGCATCTTGTATCTAGTCTCTAGCATTTGATGTTTTTTGGTGTCATGGTAGTAGTATATAGGAGCATATTCAGCGCGTAAGAAACGGGTTCAATTAGGTCAGTTGACACTTGCAGAACGGAAGTGACCTTTAAGAGCCAATCAGAAGCCTCTATATGACAGGAAGTGACGTCACTGACCTAGATTAGAGGTCATGACACACTTTACAAGCTTCTGATTGGCTACTACTTGTCAATATGACCTACTAACTTTGTAAATACAAGGTACACGTGCTGTACACCACGTGGCTTTCAAATGTCAACAATGACATTTCAGTAATACCGTCACATGCAGATGGAATACTAACTGTAGTATTCTATAAATACCATTGGTATATACACAGATACACGACACAATTTGTTCTTTTCATTCTTTTTTATTTCACACAAAGCAAAAAAAGCAGTTACAAAGTGAATGAGTTATTGGCACAGTTCAACCCACACCCTCCTCCAGTTTTAGTCTTCTCAACTTCTGCTTTGTCTTGAACTTCTTCTAGTTGCCTGACTCTGTAAATGAGCTGACTGATCATATCTATTATTTTATCCATGACATCAGCGTTACTCTTCAGCCCATCGATGACGTCTAATTCTCTCTAAGTGCTGTCTTCCAGTAAGTTGCGTTTAGTACTTGCAGCTTCTTGCTCTAGAGACTTTGGTATAGACTCATGTACGGCTCTACCATTCGATCGGTTAGGTTGGTTGGCAGTAGAAGAAGGTTGTGTAGAGTGTGTTGAGGGTCTTGGGTTCGACATGTTTCTATCAAGAAGTTGATGCAATGAGCGCCACAAGTCTTAGTGTATAAACTTTGTAGTTGTTGCTTGTTGAATGCCCACGCTTGTCTGACGATTTCTTCAGGAACGCTCTGTGATATACACTCATAGGGGGTAAACCATAGGGGTCGAAATAGTAAACTACACCATCACTCTGAACATAGAAAGCTATCCAATGTTGTCCAGGTTGTGTGTGAGGGTATGTGTTACTGACAAAACAAATCAGAGGTGTTGCTTCAGCAGGGCACTGATCACTAGGGAAAGTACCTGTCTGAAGGCACAAGAATTACCAGTTTGAAGACCCCATGATCTAAATTTGCTTTTTGCTTTTACAGCCCTGATATGGGAGAGGTACGGAAGCCGACGTGTGCCACATTAGATGTGCACTATGTCTACTACTAAAACTTGCCCATTTCCTCATATAGCGGGTATACCTACTGTATGTGTGTGTTGTGATGAAGGAAAAACTGGGAAGAAACACTCTGTCTGTGACTATACATGGGTAAAAATCGACACGTGCGACATGGCGACACGGGGGGTGTTAAAATCAACACGTGCGACACGGGGGGTTTAAAAATCGACGGACACGAAATTATAGACCAGAATGTATAGAATAAAAATCGACACGGCGACATGGCACCTTAGTTTAAAAACGACACGGCGACAAGGCAGTTATTCTGGCTACCCATATATAGTCACCTGTCTGTCTGTCATGTTCTGTATTGTAGTTTGTGACAGATATCCCGTAAGCCTATAAGCCTATAGGAGGGAGGGGGGGTGAGGGAGGGAAAATAGGTATAGGTCACCAGGAGGGATTGGGGGAGTAGGGGAGTGGGTGAGTTCACAAGTAGGGGACACTTGGTCGAGCAGTGGAACCTAGATATGCCTTGTTAACCTTCCATACGGTCGGTAACCATACAAGTAGGGGAGTGGGTGAGTACGGGAGTGTGTGAGGAGGGGAGTGGGTGAGGAGGGGAGTGAGTGAGTAGGGGAGTGAGTGAGTGAGTGAGTGAGTACCCGAATGATGAGTGACTGGGATAGTGAGTGAGTTAGAAGCTGAGGGAGTGAGTCACGGATGAGTTAGGGAGAGATAGGGAGCGAGTTAAGGAGTACATGCAGGAGGGAGGTGTGACTGAGGAGTGAGGAACTATAGGAATAACGATTGAGGAAGTGATTGAGTGGACTGCAGGCTGTGTCTCATGAGATTGTAACAATTGGATAGTCTTTGACCGGGTGACGTCTTTGACCAGATGATGTCTTTGACCGGGTGACGTCTTTGACCAGCAAGCATTATGATGGTTGAAATGGGGCCTATATAGAAAGAAACAGGTGGAAAAAGTTAAAGTATATTATAACACTATGTATTTCTAATTTTATTTCGATTTGGTTATAATTCTGGGCTGACCCAACTAGGTATGGTAACACATAATGTATGTTCATTTACGAATATTACCATTATTTAGTTATGACGTCTGACACGATCGACACGGCGACACGGCACTTTAAAAATCTGAATTTTTTTCCCCACCCCCCTTCCCCCTGTAAAAAATCAAATCATTGTGCATTGGTCAAAGACGTCACCCGGTCAAAGACCAATTGTTACGATCTCATGAGACACAGCCTGCAGCAAGTCTACACAGTTGTGATGATTGGCGCAAACTTCGGTGGCATACCTAACCCTTTTGTGGCAGCGTGAATGCTCTATATACCCAGGGGGCCAAAAGGTCATTTTGGAGGGTAGGGGTGGTGGCTCTGCTGTGTTAGGTTGGTGTATTTTTTCAATAACTAGGACCTATACTGAGTTGATTCTATGTGAACAACCTCTCTGGAAATCCACACAGGCCATACGGTGGCCATTTTGAATTTCCGGGAAGGCTTCTAATCAAAAATTAGATTCAGAATACACATTTTGGAGGTTAAGGAATGCAATGGAACAGTTTGTGAAAAGCTCAGTGGCAGCCATTTAGAATTATTAATGAGATTCTCTATAATATGTGTCTCGATTGTCGCTAATATCCTTGCAAAGAGTAATTAATATGTTATAGACATATCATTAGGTTACATTCATACATTCTATTAAGTAAATGAATCATTGATAATAGTTGGCAGCCATCTTGAATTTTAATGAAGGGTCAGTAATGCCGATAAGGTATTTGATATATCCCGGGATCAGATGCATTTGCCTTGTTGCACTGATAAATCTCCATCTACAGAGAGACAAACCTTTAGATTCATAGGCTTTTATGCATTTATTGCGGCAATCATCAACAGGAATACATCATAATGGATTCAAATTATACCCTGATTTGTTTCCCTAATACCCCTGTCTGCAAAATGTGGGGCATTTTGTCATAAATATTGTATATATATGCATACAGCTTAGGTCTACTCGTGCCATACGCCAATATAAGTGCAAACCAAGCCTGATACCATGTTAATACACTGCTTATAATTCCAAAAATTGGAAATGGTGGCAAAACTGATAAAGAATGAATTTTAGTCAGACAGAGCTAATGAATTACCAAACAAAGTTGTTAAGGGAACTAAGGGAACATTATTGATATACTTAGAATACTAGTAAGGTTCCTGCATGCACAGCATCAAGGAAAATGGCTGGAGTATCTTTCAGATGAGGCAATGTGCTGTCAGATATTGTCACAGCAGGATACCACAAATATATATGATGTTTTCTTACCATTATTCCTCAATAAAATGAAATTGTTGCCAGATGTGGCACCTGAAGTACATTTCCTGAAGTACATTTCTTCTACATGGGGATTTCACAGTCAGATGCACTGATGGAAAGCACAATGGTGTGTCACCAGACATGCTTTTAGAGCAAGCATATAACGCAGTTGTAAAGGTAGAAGTCCTCAGGATTGAGTGGCATCACTGTGAAACCAGCAGCCAGGACCAAGCGGTTATACACTAAGCCAATTGCGGCAGGAATCAGTGGTGAACTTAAGGATGCACTGCACATAACTTCAACAGTAGCAACGCACCATGAAGCTGGCAGTTCAGCAAATGCACGGGATCAAGCTTTGATTGACAAAGTATTGTCTGTTGTCAAAGATCATTTGATCGATCATTTACAGACAGAGGCTTTTGATCTTGTATACATTGCTTCTGGTGAGAACCCCCCACCCCATAAGTTTCACAGTGTCTCATACTTGTCAAAGAGCTTGGAATATCAGCACTGCAGAATTGTCTTGAAAAACTTCTTGGTTTGTCCTATGCTACCCACCTTTGAAACCAACACAAACAGGAAGAAGACTAAAGTAGCCACACTTGACAAGTTGTCTCAGTTAATTGCCATTGGGGATAAAGTTGACATAGAGGAATTAGTCTAAGGCATGTGAGAAATGTGAGAAATATCCACCCTTTCTCTTCAAGGATGAAATTAGACTGAGACATGGAAATGAAGCTACACTGATTGCTACAGTAAAGGAAGAATGCCACATAGAATTTAGTTCTGATTAATCATTTGAGGAGAATAACTGCTGTCATTATGGATGCTTTGCACATTATACAAAGATGATCGTTCTTGAAAGGAGAAACATTTGATGACATCTCAAAATGATATAATCAAAACATCTTTCAGGGTCTTCTCCATGGTAAAGAAAGTGTTTACTATTGCTGTGATTGGTATAATAAGTGCCCAAGCCTCAAATCCTCTGAGGGACAACAGAGACAATCAAGAAAAAAACACTGAATAAGTATTGTATCAAGGGCATTCTGCAGGCCTTTTCTTTTTTGGTTTGTTGGTGCACCAGAAAACAAGTAATCCTTTCAATCGTTTTTATGTCAAAGTTGTTCAAAACCATGAGCAGGCTGACACTAGGATCCTCCTGTATACCACTTTTAGTGCTGTATCTCTTGGCGCTGAACATATTGTTGTCTACACAAATGACACATATACTATTGTTGGGGATACTTTGGCAAAAGGAATGTTTGCTTTTGCTATCCCTTCGTGCCATTTTGGAGAGGATGACACTAGTTACACCCACACTCTTGAAGAGGAAGTGATGTGGAAAGCACACAAACATGTAATCTGCACTTTGTTGACAGAATTTGCAGATAATTTGTAAAAAAACACACACCAGAGCACACAGATGATGTATATGAACCAGCCAGACAAATCATCCTGGTAACTTAGGGAGGTGCAAGGAACCATCAGTGGACTAGTAGCTTAGATGACAATGAGAGTAGCTCTTCAGAACAGAAAGATTAAACATTATGCAGTCCTTGTCCTGCATCATAATTTTTTTCATATTTTCTAGCAATGGTTCTTAGATCAGTTATGGGTATCTATCATTTGAAGCTTTCATAGCATAGACTGTCATGCAAATATATAACAGAATGGGACTTCAAAACCAAACAAAAAATGTTTAATGTCTATGTTAATCAGGAATTAACATGTGTATATTGGATCAGTAGTGATCCTCCTGTAGTGGCCGCTGCTACTCACAGGGGGCAGCGTGTATGCTTGTGCTCCGGATTAGTGTGTTAGTCCCACCCTAGGGGATTAGCGTCGTCGCCTATTGCTGCGCGCCAACCGACACAGTTGGATTTTTGAACTTACATAATTTAGCCTATGAATCTAAAGGTTTGTCTCTCTGTAGAGTTATCAGGGCAAGGCCAACGCTTGTAATCTCAGGATATAGCAGCTATCCTGTATTGTTTTTATCACTTACCCCTGTCCAAATTCAAGTGGCTGCCAACTATTATCCTAGACATAGTATCAATCATTGTTTTACACATATAATGTATGAATGTAACCTAATGATATGTCTATAACATATTAGTTACTCTTTGCAAGGATATTAGTGACAATTGAGACATATTTCAGAGAATCTCATTAATAATTCAAAATGGCCGCCACTGAGCTTTTCACAAACTGTTCCATTGCATTCCTTGATCTCCAAAATGTATATTTTGAATCTAATTTTGTGTCTCTAGGTTGATTGGAAGCAGAGATAACCATATTTATAGATTATCTATATTTTCACCTTCCCAAAAATTCAAAATGGCCGCCGCACGGCCTGTGTGGATTTCCAGAAAGGTTGTCCACATAGAATCAACTCAGTATAGGTCCTAGTTATTGAAAAAATACACCAACCTAACACAGCAGAGTCAACACCCCTAACCCCCCTGGCCCCCTGGGTAGTATGCCAATTTATCCTAGCAATGCACCACACTGGCTTAATGCATCACGTGACTCATGTTTGAGTGTATCAACCCCATATAGGCTGCATCATGCATGGTTGAAGCACTGGCGAGTAACTCACAAGGTCTATATTCCGGTATCATGATGGTAAAGGGCACAGTGCACTGCTGCAGTAAATTGTTATGCCGCCTATGAGGGGTAAGGCCGGCGACTGATATGGGCAACTGCTGACGTAACTCTTTAAGAATAACATAATGCAATAAGACATTTATTTCTCTTGTCTTCTCCCCATCGCAATATCTAAGCAGCATGCCAACTCCACATGACTGATACACTCCCAAAGGATCGCTTGATGTATGAATGTATTATTTTTTAGGTAGACTTGAGATGCAATAGAGCATCATGACGACTAAGAGAGTAGTACATGCATACACTATGTAGCCCTTAAAGAACTAACGGGGGCGGCGATGGGATGCCCCGGCCTCAGCATAACAGGTGCCATGACTAGCGTGAGAAAGAGGTTAGGTCCCCCCTCCCTCCGTCCCTTCCTCCCTCCCTCCCTCCCTCCCTCCCTCCCTCCCTCCCTTCCTTCCTCCGTCCCTTCCTCCGTCCCTCCCTCCCTCCCTCCCTCCCTCTTTGCCTGCCTGCCTGTCTGTCTGCCTCCTTCCCTTTGTCCCTCCATTACTTTATCTTGCTTTATTCCTTCCCTCTTTCTTTCACATATATGCCTCCCCAGCTAGCAACGATACGTTGGGCCAACGTTGGCAATGGTCGGCACCGTCGCGGGCAACATTTTGACGTTGGGCCAACATTGGTTTGCCAACGTTGATACAACGTTGGCAATTTTATGTTGTACCACCGTTGGTAATACTCCCAGTGATTTGCCAACGTTGGTACAATGTCAGATAATTCAAGTCATACCAACGTTGGTAAATTTATGTTGTACCAATGTTTGCAATACTACCAGTGTTATGCCAACGTTGGTACAACGTCAGATAATTCATGGTATACCAACGTTGGCCCAACATTAGCCCAACCATAGTTCCTCCAACCACTACCAGAGGGAATAAAAGGTTGCATGGAGATATTTCTGTCCAGCAGACCTACTATCTTCCATCAAAATTGGCCATTAATTGCCATTAATTGTGAACCATATGTGCAATATAGCTTTTGAAACCATGGATATTCCATCTGTAATCTATGTTAAACTGGTTACCACATTTCTTTGTAATAGAACAAAATACTGACAATATTATTATAATAACACCCTTTTTTTGATAATGGTAGGTAAATAAGGTCTAATGGATGGAGTGGCTGTGTATCACCACTTGGCCCTTTAGGCTGAGATTAAAGTGAAATGCATAAATAGAAATAGCTATTTCTATAATGATGATTCTTGACAGCCAAGTGTTTAATGTTGATGTTAATGTTGAATAATTACCTACTATTTGAGTGAATATTGATACATGGACGTTGGGCTAATGTTGAAATATATTTGTTGGAACAACGTCATTTTTAGGCTCTAAATATGGTTGGTACAACGTTGTATCAACGTTGGCACAACGTCAGATTTTAATGTTGGCCCAACGTTGGCCCAACGTCATTTCTTTGCGACGTCATGACGACGTTCTTATGGACGGACAAATGAACATTGGCCCAACGTCATTATCTGACGTCAGTCCAACATTACCTACGGTTGGCCCAACGTTGGCCCAACGTATCATTGCTGGCTGGGTCTCTTCACCCTCCCTCCCTTACTCCCTCACTCCCCTCCCTCTCTTACCCACCCACTTGCTCCCTGTTCCCTCCCTACCACCTTTCTCCCCTCCGTCCCTCCACCATTACCTCCATCCCTCTTGACTGCATCTTTCTTCCTTCTTTCACATCCCTCTCTCACTCCCCTCCCTCCTTCACTCCTTCCTTTTCTCCCTCTGGTCCCCAGCTAACAAAAGAAACCCGTTTTTTATGTCAAAATAACGTTTTAAAACTTTATATAATGTTATGCCATAATAAAGAGCCCTAGAAAAATGTTGTATAACGTTGTAGAATGTTGTATAACGTTTTTTTGTTTACTGGGTCCTCCTTCCCTGCATCCCCTCTCTGCCTCCTTCCTTTCTTCTTTCCTCCCTTCATTCCTTCCTTCCTTCCTTCCTTCCTCCCTTGCTACCTGCCAGCCACCCTTCCCCCCTGCCTACCTGCCTGCCTGCCTGCCTGTCTGGATACCTGTCATAATTTACAATGCAGAAATCGACAGACAGACACCACATATTTTCCCAATTAACCTTTGATAAAGCATACACATAGTATGTATATACCTATTGTATTAGCATGATCAGGGCATGTGCTTGTTTTGGTGCGATACATAGTTGCAAGTATAGTGTGTGTGGCACACCTCGGCTTCCGTAGTACAGGGGAGGGATATTAGTAGAGGGTCCCACAACTCAGAATTTGAAATTCGTTGCACCCCAAGCGTAACAGGCAAAACATGGTATCAAATGAAAGAAGACTCCTTGGGCTATTATCTGACAACATCTGAGACCCTGTAACCCCACGGGAGCATTTAGTAAAATACTGGTTTCCATGACAATGGGTTTTTTTTTCATAGTGCATTATATTTCGCATTTTCCTTTCTCCCTTCCATATGGCTAGACATTGAGACCTACTTTTTTTAGTATGATAGAGTTATGTGTATTCCCCAATAGTGGATGATGACAACTTGACCTTTAGAGAGGTCAAGGTCACCGATTTTGACCTTGAGAGCGGGAAAATCACCAATATGATGGTTTTTACTTTTATTTTTCTCTTTTACAATTTAGGAAATTATATTTGGCCATGTTATGCCATACTAATGAAGAAAACTGTCATGCCTGACTATACAATATGAGAAAAATCCAGAATATATGCACATCTGCATGGGTCAGATGAAATCTCATGCAGAGGTCAACACATTGCAAATAGCTCATCTCAGGACCTGACTTTTGTATCTTGAGCATAATACTTTATTATAACTAAAATATTTGGCTTATGAATTTATTACATAAGAACCCTTAAAAATATTAATATGGATTTGACCTTGACCTTTGACAAGGCCACCTTGCAGATGAGAAAACCTCTATACACTTTCCCTCTGCTTTAATTTAGAAGTTAGTATGCCTAATGATCATTCCTGCCAATCTTATACATGTTATAGCCCAAGGTTGATTTTCCTAATGATTTAACCTTTGATGCAATATTCACCCCTACCATAAAACCTTGCACATAGGCCACAGTTAATACCCAAGTCAGATCCTCAGTGCGGCTTATAGGAGCAGCCCAAATTTGGGGTGCAGTTATTTTTAAGATAAGTATACTACAGCACTAAATAGTAATGGGCAGTGCATACTAGGGAGGGGTTGGGAGTGATAGGAATTGGGTGGGAATGATTGGAATGGGAAGAGGCAAATAGGGGGGTGAAATTGATATGGATTGGGTGGGAGTGATAGGGAGGGGGTATGAGTGATAGGGAGGAGGTGGGAGTGATAGGGGGTGGGAGTAACAATGGGGTTGGAGTTTTAGGGAGGGGTAGGGAGTGATGGGAACAGGATGAGGGTGAGAGGGAGAGGGGGATTAATAGGGAGGGGGTGGGAATGATAGAGATAGGGAGGGAGTGATAGGAATTGGATGGGTGTTATATGAATTGGGTGGGAGTGATAGGAACGGGAAGAGGCAGATAGGGGGGGGTGAAATTGATATGGATTGGGTGGGAGTGATAGGGAGGGGGGGTATGAGTGATAGGAAGGGGGTGGGAGTTATAGGGGGTGGGAATGACAATGAGGTTGGAGTTATAGGGAGGGGTATTGAGTGAGGGGAACAGGATGAGAGTGATAGGGAGAGCAGGGAGTAATAGGGAGGAGGTGGGAGTGATAGGAAGAGGTAAAGATGATAGGGAGAGGGGGATTGATAGGGATAGGGTGGGAGTGATAGAAATTGGATTGGCGTGATAGGAATGGGAAGGAGTAATAGGAAGGGGAGAGGGCAATAGAAATGGACTGGGAGTGATAGGGAGGGGTTGAGGGTGATTTCATATTTTTATTTTGTCTCACCTTACATGAGTCATGACAAATTTTCATCCTTTACAATCAGTTACACTCCTTATCTTCCACGACAAGAGAGTTTACTTATCAATATGTTTACTTAACTATTCACATCCTTATCCTGCACGATAAGTATCCGTGATTTACTATACTAGTACATGATAGCTATTCTGTCAATTTCCATATATAAAAAAAATAATTTTACCTCTGTTTTTTGAGACAAAATATATTAGAGTGCCATATATGTCAATACCCATATCATTGCACCCATGGTGGCCCCAAATGGTGAGAAATGGCCATATAGCATTGTTACAAAATGGATACAGTATGTATCTTATTTAGGTGTATCGTATAGGTGTATCAAGGTAAAAGGACCTTTGAACATTTTGATGACGATACATTAAATGGCTGTCTAGAAAATAATGTGGTCCATAACAAGTGGAAACCGCATGAATCAATTGACTATACCATGGGACTATAGGAAAAAGTTATTTTGCATCGGCTCAAACTGCCACAGTTAAAATGAGGGACATGTTAAGCATGTCATTTTTAGCTTTTTTGTTTTTAGTTCTTTTTTTTGCCTTTAGGGCGCCACAAAACGGGAAATCTTAGGCCAAAACACAGTGTAGGGGCTAGGGTAATACGGGATTTATATGGCGGGTTCTGCTGGAACACGCTGACCGGAAGCCTATTGCGAACTCAGTCCGAAACCTTCAGCCCGACGGCAGGTGGCAGCACCTGCCCCAGGCTTGGGGTATGGACAGAGGTCGCTATAGGCTTCCGGTCTGCGTGTGCGCGCGCAGGCTGGCTGCCTATATATAGCCAGCATCCGATAGGACTCGTCGGTCACTTTGGATCCACGCTTGGACAGAGGCCCTGTGATCATATCGGCTACGAGCCTACTGACCCGCTCCGAACTCTATAGGTAGTTCGCACTGATATAGCTTTGCCTGTCTAGGTTACTGAATAAACCTTTGATTCGCAACCTGTACACTTGATCCAAACTGTGTTGACTTTGGTTCTTTACTTAATGATATATCAGTATTATAAAGGACAAAGTATCGTTTATTACACTGGTGCCGTGACCAGTTCTGAGTGAAAACACAGGTTAGCCTGTGCAAAGCACAGACCACATACTCTGGACGGAGTACGGAGGTCTCCTGATGAAGCGGAAGCTTCATCCCCGAAGGGGACACCTGCCATAGAAATCATCCATGAGACAGACACCTTGAAAGAAGCTCGCAGCAGTGTGGCTGCTGAATGCGAGTTGTTGAGAACCAAGAAGACTGCAATGCAGAAATTCTCATTGGAGGCTCGCCAATTATATTTCTTTATTTCAATAGATCAAGCACAGTTACAGAATGAGATATATTCTCAGGTCTTATTACTTCAGTTCACTCCCCACTCCCATACTCATGTATGCCTCAGAACCCCACTTCTACAGGAATGGGGGATAGGGGTTCTATAGTTGGGGCTATGCTGGCTTCATACAGAAAGGTTCCTCCAACAGTTCCCACTCCAGCATGGGAGTTGGGAAGGTGGAGAGTATACCTGTCACAGCATTCTCCAGGACTTGGAGACATCTGTGACAGCAACCAACCTGTAGGGAGCCCAGCTCCAACAGTGGGACTACAGCAGGGATCTAGGACCCACTGCTGTGTAGCACTCTATGGACTGGCATGAGCCAGCCTCAAGGAATACCTTGCTGGTGTCCTGGCAGGCAGGCCTTATATACCTGCCCCTGGTCAAGGTTCAGTGGGCAGAAATCCGGGAGTCCCAGGCACCCAGCACCACCAGCAGCAGGTGGGAGGGGGGCCTGTACCCAGTGACCGCGGGGCTCTGCCGGGAAAGTTCGGGTCAGGTCCGGCAGGACCGGCGTGAGGGTGAGAGGAGTAAGGCGGAACACTACATTGAGAACCAAGAAGACTGCAATGCAGAAATTCTCATTGGAGGCTCGCCAGAGCATCCAAGACAGTAGGGCGGACTGTAGTAGTACCTCCTACGCATCGGCGGATAATGGAAGCGCGTCCGCCAGCCATTATATGAGTTTCTCGGACACCCAGAAACTTCAGGGGGGCCGAGGAGTGACGGTCGAAAGTGCCCTGTTCGCCTCCACTCCGGGGAGACCTGGAAGGATGGGTCGAGCTAGGGGTAGGGGAATGGCCAGCGTATACTCTCCGAAGGTAGGTATACCTGGAATCCGGCCAATGCCAAATGATGTACCCCCGTCCTCATCTGGATCGGGGGGTTCGGAGGTGCAGAATCCTTTGACGACCTGGGTAGCGACCCAGCATGAGAAGTTGCAAAAGCAACAAGAGTTGTTGGAGGCAGAACGTCAGAAGAGGGAGGCTATCCAAGATGCAGCAGCCAAGAAATACCATACTCCGGAAAGCTTGGCTGAGTCGCAAACCACCCAGACGGAAAAAATGTTTCAGGAGCAGAAAGCTCTGGAGGATCAAAGACGAGAAGTGTTCCGGGCACAGGAAACTGCCATAGTACAGCAGAAGAAACGGATGAATGAGAATGCTGCGCTGGC
This sequence comes from Harmothoe impar, assembly GCA_947462335.1. Lineage (NCBI taxonomy): Eukaryota > Metazoa > Annelida > Polychaeta > Phyllodocida > Polynoidae > Harmothoe > Harmothoe impar. Next base: position 39,111,188 of record OX381705.1, on the reverse strand, counting down.
CAAACAGTTGGCCGAACAGGAGGCGGCAGTACTCAAAGCCCGTTCGGAAGGGTTGAAAGCTGCTGGGGAGGCTGCGAAAGCCAAGCTCGCGCAGGCTCAACAGGAGCAAGAGACGGAGAGACAAGTAAAAGACCTTGAGAAAGAGAAGGCGGAGCATCAATTCCTGCTGGCGCTATCACAGCAGTGTCAGTACATGACCGACATGGAGAAAAATTGGTGGTTCACTCAGGGAGTGGACCCGACCAAGGAGGTGGTAGCGTATGGTGCATACCAGACGTATCTGGATCAGTTTAAAGGCTCAGCCGCAGCTGGGGGGTCCACCGGACCGACAAGTCCGAAGAAGACTCCAAGGAGGTCAATCCTCAGTACAGTGATGCAGGAGCTGTATGATACGAACCCCGCTATCGCTGGGATAGGACTGCACAATGTGGGGGTGGAACAGGACGCTTCGGCGGCCATTTCTAAGTGCCTATCGATCACCTCGAAGATTAGGGGATCGACCAATGCAGCTAGGCGGATTGCTAGTAAACCTAGTCCGTACTGGCAGAGAAACTCTGGGAGCCACCGTAGAAGATATCAATCTGAGTGGTTGGGATCAAAATGAACCCATCCCTTACATCTGTAAAGGGTTGTGCCTAGGAGACGGCCTCATAACAGTGGAACAGTGGAAGGAAGATTGCGGTCCGAAAGGCACCTTCAAACAGCTTGTGGAAACATGCACAGTGCTGTTCGGGGCTCCGCTCGGACCGATCCGATGGTAGCGTTTAAGAAACGAGTGCAAGGCAAGAACGAGGCTCCTAGAGTATTCGGTCTTGCATTGATGAGACTCCTGAAGAAGGTCCATCCTTCTTCGGGTATACATGATGCCTTATTCTCTGAGAAGGAGCTATTCTCTCAGTTCATAGCCAGACTGAGGGATCCGGACGTACAACACGTGGTGTATGATACGTGGAGGGCAGATACATCTTTGGATGACCTTTTTAAGGCCATCGAGGTACATGCCCTCAAAAGTCACTGCTGGGAGATCGGGTGCCAACTCGATGATCTGCCATTCAGGAGTGTTCTCCAGAACAGTCTGAAGGGGAGAGCAGTGAGGAGGAGGCATCGGCTTCCGCGGCTCAGTTTAAGAGGAACAGAAAATCCTCTAAAACTCCGTGGAAGGGTAAGAAGCAGGAGGGGGTAGGAGACCCACCTCCGACAAAGGAGTCCTCTGAGAAGAAGGCTCCGGTGATGGATGCCACATTCTTTACGGCATTGTCTGAGAAGATGACGACTTCCATTCAGGGGGCTACCCAGCCTAACCGGAGGAAGGTCAACCGGAGGACCGCCAAGTGCTATTGGTGCTTGGAGATGGGTCATGTTGCGGCGGAGTGTACAGCACCGAGCCCGAAGGTTCCCAGAAAGGAGGGAAACTGAGTGGGGTGGTCCGAGCTGGCGAGTGGACGACCCCTGGTAGTGAAGTACGCATACATACCAGAGAGGTAGAGCCTAGTGGAGTTTTAAGGACAGAAAGAATACCAGGGGTGGCTTCGAACTTGGGGAGTTCGGATGCTGGCCTGGTGGACATCTCAGTCCAACAGTTGCCCGGCAATGAGGCAGGGAGGCCCATTACGGAAGGAGACAAGAAAGTAGCGGCTGTCGCAGACACCGTTTTGGTAGGGAGTACCCAGCTTTTCCCTGATCATCCATGTTTCGACCATTTGAAGAAACATGGGTTGGACTTGGCTGCTCCGAAGGACTTTAAACGCTTCACTGTGAACCCGTCTCCACTGGGGGGGAGGCGGTGGTATGTGTCTGTTACTGTGGCCGGTAGGGCAGGCGAGTTTTTAGTAGATACCGAGGCTAGCCACCCCTTTATCTCCTCGAACTTTTATGCTCTTATGCCGAGTAGTCGCGATGACTTCAAAACGAAGGTAAGCGCCTGCTCGGTCGATGGGTCAAGTATGCAGACGTATGGGCGCGCGTTCATACCGCTCCGAATTGTCGGGAAGGAGTACGTGGCTTCTCCCACGATTGCGGATATTGCAGACGACGGTACACTGGGGTTGGATTTTGTGGCGTTGTATGACGCGGTCAGGGGTCCTAGTACAGGGGTGCTCTGGATAGAGCATCCATACCGTACGGTGGAGCAGTGTGTGCTCCGACAAGTGTCAACAGTGGCAAAGGTGGTCCAAACTGTGTAAATTCCTCCCGGACAGATGTGTGACATGCTGGTCCGAAGCAAGGGGCTTAGGAGAGAGGAAGAAGCAGCTGTGGAGCCGGATGTGGCCATGTTGGGTAGTATCGGTCTGGTAGGCATGGACACCTTGGTGGGTGATGGTGCTTGGACTGTTGTGCAGGTCTCTAACCCCGGGTTGGAGGCTAAGTATCTGAAAAATGATACAGTGTTAGGGGGATGTTCTCCAGTGAGGCAGTGATGCCTGCTGGTCATGTGCGCATGAAAGGGGACCCTTCGCCTAGCTCTCTGAGTGAGGGACCGGAGAAAATGATTTCTGAGACGGATCTGCAAGATCCGGGGGATATCGGTTCCTTGAGACGGCTGGTGGAGAGGTATCAGGATGCGTGGCAAGTGGAGGGGGAGCCTTTGGGCCGAACCTACAAGGTGCTACATTCCATCAATACCGGGGATGCACAGCCATTCAAAATGAGTAAGAAGAGAGTTGTTGAAGAACAAGTGAAAACCATGCTAGAACAGAAGGTGATCGTGCCTAGCACTAGCCCCTGGTCTAGCCCGGTTCAAAGGGTTACGAAGAAAGACGGGTCTATTCGGTTTTGTATCGATTACAGACGTCTGAACGGGGTAACCAAGAAAAATGCCTATCCTCTTCCCCGAATTGATGAGACTCTGGACTCGTTGGGTGGGAACCAATGGTTATGCACCCTGGATTTGCAGTCTGGATATTGGCAAATCGGGATGAAGGAGGAGGATAAAGAGAAGACGGCTTTTACTAGCCATATCGGACTGTATCAGTTCGAACTGATGCCTTTTGGGTTGTGCAATGCCCCGGCGACTTTCGAGGCCATGATGGGAACTCTTCTGAGTGATCTATTGTGACGTAAGTGCCTGGTCTACTTGGATGATGTCATTGTTTTCGGCAAGACATTTGAGGAGTGTGCATTGAACCTCGGAGAGGTATTGAAGAGAATTCTGTCCAATGGGTTAACCCTGAAGCCGAAGAAATGTGAACTTTTTAGGAAGTCCATGGTTTATCTGGGCCAAATCATCTCCACCAGTGGTGTGGAGGCTGACCCGGCCAAGTTGGAAACTGTGGAGACCTGGGAGGTTCCAAAAGGACCGAAAGACGTGAGGTCTTTCTTGGGGTTCTGTTCCTATTATAGGGACTGCATCCCCGGATTTTCGAGAGTGTCTCAACCTTTACAAAAGTTGAGCCATTGGACTCCGGGGAGGAAAAAGGAACCTTTTCCCTGGGGGGATGGAACAGAGCAGTGCCTTCAAAGAGATTAAGGCCCTGTTTAGGGACACCCCGTGCTGAGATACCCTACGGAGAAGGGGCATTTCATCCTTGACACTGATGCGAGCAATGAGAGCATCGGGGCCGCATTGTCCCAAATCTAGGACGGAGTAGAGGTCCCGCTGGCGTTCGCTAGTAACAGTATGAACAAGGCACATTATAACTATTGCACTACTAAGCGTGAGCTGCTGGCGGTGGTAGTTTATACTAAGAAGTTTAGACACTTCTTGTACGGTGGGAATTTCACATGGCGGACTGATCATTCAGCCTTGAGGTGGCTCCTTAATTTTAAGGATGCGGAGGGAATGATTGGTCAGTGGCTGAACCACCTGAGTGAGTTCGGGTAGGGGAACTCTCATATCCAACACCGAGCGGGCACGAAGCATGTAAATGCTGACTGTCTGAGTAGACGTCCGGTCTGCCGTTGTGTGCGTCCGGACTGTGGGGATTGTGGTGCTCATAATGCTGTGGTAGCGAGTGTGCGTTTGCCTTATGATGGGTTGTTGCAGAACCTGTTGGATTGGTCCATCGACACTATAAGGACGCACCAGATGGCCAATCCTACCATAGCACGGCTGAGGGAGTTGGTTCCCACTGGGATCTGTCCAGTGAGGCTCAAAATGGTGCATGCGTATAACAATACGGTGCACAGTTCCACTAATTGCACTCCGAACCTGTTCGGGGAGGACCTGATCATGCCAGCGGGCTTGGTGTTCGGAGTGGTACGGATTAGTCCGGAGGCACCGTGTACGGCGTTGTTTGTGGAATCTCTCCCAGAGAGATTCAAATTTGCCTATGAAACGGTGCGAGCTCACCTGCTCAAAGCTGCTACATGGCAAAAGGTAGGTTATGACACCGGGTTGAAGTTGCGACGGTTCGTAGTAGGGGATAAAGTGATCCGCTTACACGAACCCCTCTGTAACATCAAGCTGGCGAATAACTGGGATGGACCACACATCGTGGTCAAATGTATCAGTCAGACGACTGTATTGATCCAGTCTGAGGCAAGATGTATCAGGACGAGCCATGTGGCTCGGTTACGTGCTTGGGCCGGGAGGGAGCTCACCCTGGAAACGGCGGTGGAAGGTGAGAGTTCGGAGGCAGAATTCCTACCCTTGGAGGGGGTGTCAGAGGATGTCCTGAAGAGGCGGGTACGGAAAAAGCCCCGAACGACCATGAAAAAGTAAGTCTCGGCAGGCGAAGGAAGGAGGGCACGGAAAACCAAAATCAAGGCTGGATTGTTGGTTAAGAACGAGTGTCCTCCGGCCCGGTTACTGGATGCGAACGGTAATCCCGTTCGGCGGAGCCCTAGGCTTGTGGCTAAGGGGGCTGTAACCTAGCTTGTTTTACACAACGAGTGTGGTGTCCTGTGCTGTCTATTTTTATGTTGTATGTGTGCTACCGACAGGGGCGCTCAGAGTCGAAGGAAAGAGTAGAAAAGTGATCCCAAAGGGTGGTGGACGGATAATCCGGTGGGATAATCTTTGATTTTCCATATATATTCACTAATACTCCCGATGAACTTCCTATTCTACATACTTTTTGACTTTTGGGAGCCGCCTGCGTGGCATGTTAATCCCTGCATCCCCGAGATGCGGGGCGGGAGTGGTCGTGACCTGATTAATGAACAATTGGGTCACGCCGGATAACGGGATCGCGTCCAATCACACGAGACGCAGCGCATGCGCATTGTTTTGAAAACAAAAGTGAGGGAACTGCCATATTGATTCTTGGCGTGAGCAGGATCAGTACCTGCGTGCGGCGGCGGCGACGGATCGTGTTTTTGGGCAACTGGAGGAGTGAAAAAGTGTTGAAAGAGTTGGTAAGCGAGTACCCTCTTCTGTGCGGCTTGTTTGAACAGTTGGGGGCGGCGGGAAACTCTTAGTCTCCCATCAAATCCTCTGTCGAAAGACAACCCCCTGCCGGTAAGGATGGCCGAGCAACAGCTCCACCACTCCAAATCACCTGATGACCCCGAGAAGGCTTCGTCTGTCGAGGGGCTCCTGTCCGCTAACCCCGGATCAGGTGATGAGCTGAGAGAGAAAGTAGCGGACATGCACTTCGATGCCGCTATTTCCCCAATCCGAAAGTCCCCCTCGCCGGATGCTGATGAGGACTTCGAACTGCCCGAAGGTCTGGTACTCTCCGAGAAGGAGTCCGAACCCACGGAAGTGCCATGCCAACCATCCCGGTTGGTAAGTCTCAGCGTCTCGCCGACTGTAAAGCAGAAGGTGAATCTTAGATTGTCCATGAGGGGTGCCGCCACTGCTAGTGACGACAGTGATGCCTCGGGTACGAAGACCCGGGCCAAGAAACCTCGGGACAGATCCAAGTCTACGGACTGGTCTGCCTCCAAGTTGGTCAAGCAGTCCGGACCCGGTAAGAAGGCTCAACCCAAAGTTGAGAAGCCGGAACCGAAGAAGCCTAAGCCAAAGAAGTCTGGTACAACGAGTACCAAAACCAAGAAGGATCCTGCTGTCTCTACCAGCAGTACAGTACAGGATCCGAAAAAGCCGAAAGGTAAGGTTGATGCAAAAGCTGAGACCAAGCCTAAAGGTAAGGTTGAGGCAAAAGCCGAGATCAAACAGAAAGGTAAGGTGGATGAGAAAGCGGAAACCAAACTAAAAGGCAAGGTCGACGCTAACGCTGAGGCAAAACCTAAGGGTAAGGTGGGAGCAAAAGCTAACACCAAACTGTGACTCCTCCTGGACCTAAGAAATCCGGAACGACTCGCTCTCAAAGCGAGATCCGGGACTCGACTATCAAGAAGATGGCCTCGATTCCTCTAACGGATCTCTTCTCTTTGTCAAAGGGCCTGGACACAAGTCCTGCAGTGGTGGCCACTGCAGCACTATCGGGAGCAAGTGGCACGGGTGGACGTTCGAAGGCGTCTAACACCGTGAGCACACTGGAGGACTCTCAGTCACTGACGGAGGCAATGGATACGGATGCCAATCTCGGTGGACCCGCAGTGGTCTCCTCGGTGGCTCAGGTGATTGCCGATGTCATTACAGACCTCGAGAAAGACACTTTCAAGGTACCAGAGACCCCACCATTGAAAGTAGTGACTTCTCCACCGGCCCCCCAGCGGCAGGAGCCTGTGCTTGATCCGGAGCACACCAATATGGACACTTCGGACGAGCCCCATAAGCTGTCAGTAGCTACTGGCGGTCCCTCCCCGGGACTGAGTACCTCTACCACCGGCGGTGGGGGATCAGGAGGTATCCTGACTCCCCATTCACATGCTGACCGTATCAAGGACGAAGACCTCGTCCCTAGAACGCTCCGGAAAAACTTGATAAACCAATTAAGTGAGAAGAAAATGAAGCTGATAGACTTCAACTTGACTGGCACGTTCAGGGGACTGGCACAGAAAGGAGACACATATCCTACCTGGTTCCCAGCTCGCCTGAACACTAGCCTGGAGCAAGTTGGTGAGGACACCCGCAAGGAACGCCAACTCCTGATTGCGGAGCACCAGTCTGGGATGTCCCAGCCAGGTGCTTTAGCTTTCCTTGATTCGGACATGGAGACATTCAAAGATTTTCGCACCGTCCTCGGAAAGCGCGAAGAGAAGCGGATGAAGACTCATGCCGGGAAGCTCGCTCAGGCGTTAGCCCAAAAGAACAAAGAGGCTATCACTGAAGCGGCTCAGGAGGAGGAGATCCAACAGCAGGAGACGGTAGCGGTTCGCACGAACCTTACGGCTCGACAGGAGAGGGCTAATCTGCGTGATCGTACCATGCAGGATGCCATCCGTCGAGCGTCCCTGGAGGCCGGGCAAACCCCGGAGGAAGTGGACGCTATACTGGCCGGCGTGGATGACATGCCACAGGAGGATCTCGCCGAGTTGGTAGACACTGCTCTAAAAGCCAACGCGGGTAGTATGTTCAAGTTCTTCGCACCTATGTGTGTGGGGGACTGTGTGAAGGACAACCGGTCCTCCCAGCATCCATTGGATAACAACGCTGAAGGGTATTCCGATGATGAAGAGTGGATTAAGAAGGATCCGTTGGACCGTTCGGTCCTGTTGTATCACTTCGACATCCTGGAGAGGGTACATACTTCTAAGAAGAAGTACTACAACTATGTACAGAAGGCCAAGATCTTTTGGGCATTGGGGAGGTGGTCACCCGACACTCCCTGTCCATTTGTGTCTTGCCAAAATGAGGATGAGACTCTTGACACTCCCCGGACCTGGCACACCAAAGTCAGGTTCGCACGTCACATCACGGAGAAACACTTACGGCATCATATCCCCTATGATTGTGTAAGTGTTGGACTGAAGGGTAGCAAAGATTGACCCGACGGTGGCCAGTTTGTTTGGAGATAAGCCATCATCCGACACATGGCCAAGAAACACAGGGTCTCTCTGGAGGCTGCTGCGGAGCGTATCCAAGCCGCGCACCATACTGTCTGGACAGACTACTGTACGGATAGTATGGAGAACGTGAACTTGGACTTCGGCTCGAGTGAGAAGGGAAAGGTCAAGGTTTTCTATAAGGTGAACCAGGACCGAGATGCCACTCACATCCCGGAGGGAGAGCTGTATGACGCGTTCATGCAGCATCTCGCCAAGACGAAGCCTAAGCGGAAGAGGGAGGGTAATCCCTCGGAGCATACGTCTGCGAAGCGATCGCGGACTGATAGCTCCAGGGAACCCACTGTGCTGGAGAAAGTTGCGCCCGAATACCAGGGGCCAACCTTCACTTCCAGGAAGACGGATTGGAGGTCGGGCCCTGCTTACGGACCGACCCCAGTACAGCCAGATCCAGTAGAGGATCCGGACGGGGAAACCTTCGACGAAGCTTTCCCAGCCACTGACCTTATTCCGGGGCAGGAGACGCAAGTCTTTACCCAGACGGGAAAGGTGAGGAGGGGGAGAGGCTCTGGACCACCTAAGCCTAAGCCCCAGCTGACCCAGGCTCCAGCTCTAGAGACGGCGCCCTGTTATTACAGTGGAGGCCGCCACCACACTTTCCCCCGGCGGACTTCAAGTCTTTTGAGTCCGCTCAGGAAACGATGAATAGTTGGCAGGACGATTTCCATTGCCTGATGACCAATCTGAGTATAGAGGTGACAACATTATCTGTGAATATGTATTCATCACCTCCACCAGACCGAGTCTGAAATCCAGAAGGAGTCAGCTCGGGCTAGTGTTCAGACGGAGACCGCCAAGGCTCTCGAAGAACAAGAGGAGGCCAAAACCGAGAGGCAGCGGCAGAAAAGAACTTACGCAGTTCAACGTCCTCGTCTTCAGAATCGGACTCATCGTCTCCAATGTCCAGTTCCTGGAGCCAGGTTTCTATCATTTGCCTGGACCCATCCCATTCGGACATCTCATGCCCGAAACAAGACTCAAAGTGCTGACGTTCCTCAACAAGTTTCTTCTGGGCTCTTTTAGTTTCCCTTTTTCTGGGGTATGGACAGAGGTCGCTATAGGCTTCCGGTCTGCGTGTGCGCGCGCAGGCTGGCTGCCTATATATAGCCAGCATCCGATAGGACTCGTCGGTCACTCTGGATCCACGCTTGGAGAGGCCCTACGATCATATCGGCTACGAGCCTACTGACCCGCTCCGAACTCTATAGGAAGTTCGCACTGATATAGCTTTGCCTGTCTAGGTTACTGAATAAACCTTTGATTCGCAACCTGTACACTTGATCCGAACTGTGTCAACTTTGGTTCTTTACTTAATAATATATCAGTATTATAAAGGACAAAGTATTGTTTATTACAACACAAAAGAATTGAATTCTGAAAGATTAGGATATTTTCTCACACATACCAAAAAATTGAAAGATTTGATGCCCAGGTTTATATTTTGCAGGGGTATAAGTAAGTACCACGCATAAGCACAGAGCGCCTGTGAAAACGGCGATTCTCTGACGAAATATGCTTATCTTTACAAGGCCCTAAAGCTCAGAGAAATGAAGATACAGAAACAGCAAACCCCCCATTAGAAAGATATGATTCTGCTCGATTGGAATATTATTAGTATTATGTAGGTTGTGCTTGCTATGTACATGCAAATAGGTATTTACTGCAGGTCACTTTGGGGTGAAAGTATTGTTTTGTCACCTAAATTCCTACAGGTAATTTGACTATGTCTCACATGAATTGGATTTGCCATTGCACCATACATGGCACATCATATATGAAAATACAGTTGGTTAGGAAACATATTAGGGGTCACAGTGATACCCGGGACGAACAGAAACAAATAAAAATAGAATTTTGGCAGCATTTCTTAGAATAAATCATGTTTAAAAACACACTATTCATGAAAAAAAAAGTTTCGTCCCGCCCCTCACACTGAAGTTTGAAATGTCTATTTTAACCATCTGAAAACAGCAAAGCTATCCTATGCATGGCGTAGTGGCAAAATTAAATCATAGTTAGTTTTCTATACAAATCCTATATAGTACATTGGTTAGCAAAAAAGAAAAAGTTAATTTCTATGACAAAATTATTATGTAATTGACATCAACATGCTATGGGAAATGTGCTTTTCAAATTACAAGAGGATTGGACGGCTAGTTAACAATCCATCGCACCACTTGTAATATATCACTTATGACAAATGTGCATATTAGTGATTTTGCCATTTTTAAACATATATGACTCAATAAATACAAATGGGAAATGATCTGAGAAATTATTCGTGCTCTATATAACATGTAGATACATTATATGTAATTCCAGGGTCCTCAAGTATGTATTCCTCAAGATAGCTATGGGGTCAAAATGGCAGAATGGCCAATTTCAATGGTGAGGGATTAGCAACTAAGCAATCTTAAGGGATACAGTATTATGTGGCTGGGCATATTCTGAAGACATTTATGCAATGTCCATATATAGTTGATTGAGAAATATATATTTTCAAACTGTATATTGACATCAAAAGAGGTGTAATATCATGCTGAAGTTGGCTCGTTGGCTATTGAGAATCAATAGTGCTAAATGACTAAACCTTTTATTTTTGAAAAATTCATATAAATTAAACTACTGATTGGATGTTACCACCATTCTTCATCATTCTTTATCAGCTTCCTAAGCAACATATCAATCTTGTTCAGGGAAGGATTTCTTCAAACTATCCGTGGTTCCTAGTATAAGGCTAAAAAGGACCAGAAATAGCCAAAACTGCATAACTCTGGAGTTTATGCCATATATATTGTAGTTGGTCTCTTACTACGAGTGTAACACATGAGATCAAAAACCAGACAAGGTAAATTAGACTTTAATATACGGCGACTTTATTACGAAGGAAACTCTTGAGTATTATAGCACAGGTATAACCATCGGATATACAAGATCAGAACAGATATATAATACAGGGAAGTAACCCTACAGCGTAGAGTTAAGCCCGGAGCACAGGGTGGTCATGTCACGACAGTCCCAAACCTGACTGGCTTCCAATGGGGAAGCAGTCACCTTATATACACCGCTGCGTAGGCCACGTGACCGTACTAGCAGCGCCACCTGTTAGGTTTAGTTATGTAAAACGATTATATAATTACTACCGAAGGTAACCAAGGGTAGTACCGGTATACTACCGTATATAACCGAACTAGAAGAGTCGGTATGTGTAACGAACCGACGATACTAGTTGGATGAATAAAACAGTTTAGTATACAATAGAAACCGCGTTGTTTTACATCATAACAACATATAATAGATATAATAGTCAACCCGTTACAATATCTATTTGTGTTGAGGATGAGTTTATGGGGGACACTAGCCTACATGACCTGGAGGATGATACAGAATTTCAGGAGGCGGTGGACTCCACGGCCGACTCTAAGCTACCAGGGGAGTCAGCCAAGACGAAGACCGCGGCGGGGTTGCGGGCCGCCGCACTGAGGGCGGAGTTAGCCAGGCTCAAGGAGGACAGACTCAAACAGAAGGAGATGGGTGAGATGTCTATGATATGGGGGGGGTGTTATATGCACGCACGGGATAGCTCTCCCACGTGAGAGGACAGACGTTCAGAGCGTTATCTTAATAAGACTATTAAGACAGTCTTAATAGTCTTAATCTTAGTCTGAAGTAGCCACCTTACCTTCTACATAATCCGACAGATGGAGCCACCCTTACTTCAAGTGCCACTATTTGTTATTATCATGGGGGGCTCTGCCCCCCAACCCCCGTTTTTATTTTATTTTCTTCCTTCTTTATTGATGGTGAGTACTATTAAGCCTTTAAGACTAAGACTTATTAAGACTTGATTAAGACCCGAGCCTGAAACAGTCACAGGACGATCCTAGTACACAAGTATAACTACAGGTGGCGCCCTAGCCCTGACAAGCCCTAGCCCTGACAAGCCCTGCCCCAACTTAAGACACTGAATTAAGACTTTAAGATGTCTTATTAAGATAACGCTCTGAACGTCTGTCCTCTCACTTGGGAGAGCTATCCAGTTTTTGCGTGTTATATCGCTAATTTTGTCATACGGTTTCAGGGACAGGCTCAAACTATGCATTTGGGACCCAAAACTCGGGAAATCACAAAAATATTTTTTTCTGACCCCTGTGACCCCCACGTACATGGTGTCCGAAGATCGGCCAAATAGTGAGAAATCAGCCCGAATTCAGGCTTTCATATTCCTACTCAGACCTCACCATGTCTTCATGAAAATGGTCAGAGACCTTGATTTGGGACTCAAAGAGAGCATTTAAAGTCATATTAATGTGATTATAGGGGTGTTTCCCCCTCTGGGGAGGGGGTGCGTCCATGGTAAAATATCGATAAATCAGCTTTTTTGAAGGCATTTGCTCCCATACAATCAGGTCCCTATACTGCCATAAAACATCATCATGAAACATTCTGGAGGGCCCCCTGTTTCTGTTAACTACCCCCTATGACCCCTAACACCCCCCCCCCCCCATAGCATGCACCAATAGCCATCAGATAACTCCCTTCCCCCCTCCGCCCTCACCTCTATATTACACTGTACTCAGAATATCAGGATCAGGATATCAGGATCAATAGTCATTCACAGACACCTTAGCCTGTCTTGGGAGTAGGACAGTGGTGTGTTTAAAAGAAGGGTGGGGGATATGGAGGGGGCCAGGTCTCCTCCCTTACCCTATACAGACATAAGAGGAGGACTACCTCAGTCCATCTAAGAACTCCAACCATCAGACCTCTTATAATCTATTTATCATACATGCATGAATGGCTTTACCACCTCAACAGAAAACTGATAAGGGGCCCAAAGAGACTATTACAGGTCATATTCTTGTGATTGCATGAATATAACCCAAATCTTGGAGGGCCTTTGCTTCAATGTATTTGAATTGTTAACATATTACAATGAGTTTAGATCAGATAGATAATATCCTTTTCAAAGGTCTCTAAATTCATTTTGAGTTACACTACCAATGATCACAATCCCCGCCCCCTCCATTCTATGCCTAGTACCTCACCCCATGTGTATTCATGGTCAAGATGACTGCTTCATGTTGTTACACTTATTATACATAGTAATTCTATAATCGTTATAGCAGAGATCTAATATTAACATCACCAATAACCTGATACAACAATAAATAAAAACCCTGACACTCCTCCTTAGCCAAGTGGTCAAATGCATAGAATGATGGATGGTAGAGGGGTGAGGGGGTGGGGGAGCCTGCAAATGACTCCAAATAAGGACTGGTGTCCATATCTCTTAGTCTACACCTTGCATGGTTAGTATCCTAGACATAAGACAAGAGATAATTATTTAATTCAATTCTCTGAGGTGTTAAATAAATACTCTGAACTCTAAATATTATTGAAGCCAATAATAAACCTTGCAATTATATTATGGGGAGGGGTAGGTAACCCTGATACCTCATTTGCAATGCTAAAGTGTGTTTAAATGTTGAAATGCGTACTGATACTGAAAAAATCCATGAAAGTGCTAAGGTAAACTATTTGGCTGACAGGAGACTTTTCAATATTTACCTGGAAGGTTTTAAAAGGTCACAAAGACAAAAAAATGTTAGAACAATTCCAAGGGATCTTAGAAATAATAGGGCACCTTTATTGAAAAATAAACTGCCACACACTGAATCTTACAAACGTAGCTTGGAATATGTGGTATCTACTACTTGGAATGATCTAGATGTTTCAGTTTGATTAATAAGATGTAAGGTAACTTTTTAAGCACGGATTAAAGGTATCATTAAGTTGTTGATTCCTGACACTTCGGGTGTCACTTAATTATATCAAGATCAAAAATATTACATGTATATATACTTCCAAGAATTTTTATAATTCAGTAAAACTACCAAAATTTCATTCTCCTTTGGTATTGATATTGATTGAGAATTCACCTATTATGAAAAAAAACAAAAGACCTGTGATAATGAAGTTTGTATATAATTTTTGCATGATTTACAGCGACTAATCTTTTGATATGTGCTGAATATTGTGTTACTTGTTGTAAATGGAGATACCATGGTTTCCGAGTGACTGTAGACATTAGCAGTTTCCCAACATACTCTTTAAATCTCAAAATTATATTGTCCAGTAACGTCCTTCTAATTATTTCAATGAATTACATTTTTAATGTATTATCAATGAAAATGTCCACTGAAAATAACAGTATGGTTATTCAACCTTAGGATTACTAAGCACTCATCTATGTATGGGTAGTGATGGATGATATAAAATATTACACGGGTTTGAAACAAATTGTACATAGAAAGACACTTTTTAATGTCATTAATGGTTTAAAATGTTCGTTAATTCTTAGTGATATGGTTATTAATTTAACTGAAAGAGTTAGCCTTATAACGTGAGATTTATTATATGAAAGCAAAAAAGGGTGGCTGACGTAAACTAGATTTCTAAGAAGCAGCCTTTTTATCCACATGTCATAATGGATTACTACTGAGTCAAGAGACTTTTTAATATATCTTTACACAAGAGCCAAAAAATATCACAATACACGTCCGTCTATGTCTGTTACATGGAGGCTTCTGACAATCCTTTGTCCTCGCTCAAGTTTGGTGCGAGCGAGTACCACCCTCCCTCAATAGGTGGCGACAGTCTCTTGCATTTATAGCCCCATAATGCACGCATTCATGGATACAGTAATGATAACATATTTATTCATTCCTTATAAAACATTGGAATTCTGTACAAATGTATATAACTGTTGATTGTGGATAAATAAAGTTCTGAAACTTGAACTTGAACTTGAACTTGAAAGATCAGATTTTGTCAAAGACGGGCATACATGCAACATCTCAGGGTGCTGCTATAATATTCAGATATATGAAAATATAACATAGGCATGGTTCTTGGTAGACCTATGCCATCACCTATATGGGGTAAAGGGTAAGTTGGTAGAACCTAATATCAAACTTTGAGGACAGATGAATACATATCTTGATATTAAACCAAATATCGAACCCAAATTTGACTTGAAGTACAGTATCCCTCTACCAGCTGGAGGCATGGTTCTTGGTAGACCTATGCCATCCCCTATATATATGGGGTAAAGGGTAAGTTGGTAGAACCTAATATCAAACTTTGAGGACAGATGAATACATATCTTGATATTTAACCAAATATTGAACCCAAATTTGACTTGAAGTACAGTATCCCTCTACCAGCTGGAGTCAAGGACCCAGCTCACTCATTCTTTTTTTTTGGAGGGGGGGGTGGGGGAGCCCTCTTTTAACCACACCACTGTCCCACTCCCAGGCGTGATACATACCATGAGAGGCAATGCTGTGCACTGTACCACATGGAGGGAGGGTTGGGCTAATGGTTATACTGTGTAATACAGAGCCGAGGGGGGGGGAGTTATTTCATGGCTATTAGTTCGGGTTGAGGGTGGGGATGGGGTGGAGGTGGGTCATAAGGGGTGGTTAACAGGAACAGGGATTGTCAAGAGTTCATTTAGTGTAGATGATCCGACGAGGAGACACAATAGATTAGAGTTGATATCCAGTTTTATCGTAGTAGTTGACCAGCCCCTTCGGGGCCGGGATGATGGAATTATTCAGCCCCCCCCCTCAACTGCCGCTATATATATATAAGATTTTTTTTTTTTTTTTTTTTAAATGAATGGGCCTACAATGAGACTATTGTCATTGGCAAATTGAAAAACTTCCTGCGTAATTAGGCCTAGGCCTATATTAAAGAGTTTTCAGCCAAATATTACGATCTGGCAACTTCTGCAAAATTGGCTAGGCCCTACATCATAAAGTGTCTAAATAAGGGAGTGTTCATTTATTAGTTACAGGAGGGGTGGTCGGTTTTGGGGGGGGCGTAAACATTTCCGACCCCTCCTGAGGGGGGGGGCGTAAAAAATGCTGACCTCTCTTGAGGGGGGGGCGTAAAAAATGTAACCCCTTTTCAGCAAAAATGCCCGCACGTTCGACGAGGGGGGCACAAAACGTTCCACGCGATCTCAAGGGGGGGGCGTGAAAAAATTTCGCACCTCCGCGCAAAATCTCACCACCCCTCCCCGCCCCCCTGTAATTAATAAATGAACAATCCCTAAGTGACCTCGTGACCTGGCAGAGGCTTAGGAAGCAAATCTTCATTTTTTCGGCGCCTTTGCCGAGGGGGGGGCGCAAAACGTTCCACGTGCTCTCGAGGGGGGGCCTAAAAAGATTTCGCCCCTCCGCGCGAAATCTCACCATCCCCCCTGTAATTAATAAATGAACACTCCCTAAGTATCGGTTTTTATGCATGATGCCTCATATACACTCCTATATTAGACTGTATGGAAAAATAGTATTTGAGCCCCTTTTAGTTCTAGGCCCCCCCTTTTCCTACTCCACTGCCTGGGGTCCTTGATTTCGGCAACTTTGCGATCTGAGAGTGAGGGGGACTCCTCTGCACTCCCGCTACATGACGATTTGGGCCTGGCATCTCCCCACCCAACAACGTGACTGCAGAGGGGTTTTCGGCGACCTGGGCCGTTTTCCGGGCGACTTTTCAGGGGGTTCTTAGCTTTCCAAAAATGTATAGTTTACAATTTCCCCACAAAACCCCAACAGAACCTTTCCCAGCTACATAAGGAACCCCACTAGACCTGGGGCAATAATTTAAGCGACCTAGCAACTTTTGCACAAAATTAACTATAGGACAACGGGTCTAAAAAAACGACCTTGCGACCTGGGGGTCTTAATTTCGGCAACTTTCCGACCTGAGGAGGGGACCCTGTGAAGTCACGTTTTGTCCACATGCTACAAAGTGTCCACGCCCATTATCAAACTCTTTGTACAAACTTAATTCATTTCTTCATACGAGAAATTTGCAAGGTCCATCATCAGTTTTAGAAAACACTTCATCAGATGACCAAATCTCCTAGCCTGGCGATACCTAGTGCATAATAGAATAAGATGTAGCCTCTAATTATGCCACAATAAACGGTAACTGATATTTCTTGTCTGGGTGGGTCCTAAAGTTACCTGTATGGTGAAAAGATCCTTGTGGTAAAGAAATTATACTCCAAGTAAAAATACAATTCATTTTAACAGCACCAACTTGTGTCTTTCCTTGACCTGCAACGAGCCTGTGGACACTTTGTGGCCTGTGGACAAAACGTGACTCCACAGATGTGAGACCCCTCTGCACCCCCAAACAACGCCCCACCTTTAATCCCGTAGGCCTACGTACTGACGTAAGCTCAAACTGCGCAGCTCCACATGTTTGGTTTAACTCGTATGTAAGCCTATTATAGGCCTACATAGGCACTATAACCACGGGTCATATCAAATAGGTGAGCTGCAACAGTTTTGCTGAAAGTTAGACCACTGTCGCAGTCCCATACAGTAACATCATTCAGCGTGGAAAGAAAGGGCCAGACATGCAAGCCAGCTAAAAGCTGTCACACAGGCGTGCAACTGGGACCGGGAGCGCGGGAAACTGCGCCATGAATTTAGCAGCGTCTCAGTGGTCTATATAACGTAATGACTCACGTCACTGTGCTGGGCGTGCAGGAAAAAACTTTGCGATCAAGTTTTTCGACTTTGGATTGACCAATCATTTGTCTATATTCCTGTGACATTGCATACTATATATTAGATATATAATTACTTGTATGAATTGTGTATTAGATTTATAGATAGGGTAAACTGCCCAATTCCCGGACAGTTCCAATTCCCGGACAATTTTACTGCCCAAAGAAGTTTTCTCCTCTCTCCAGCAACTGTTTTATTCTATTTTGGTGTCTGTTACAGATATTAAATTATCACATTGGTCCCAGTGAGTCATTGAGGGATATTGGCATATGTGCTGCCCTCTGTGAGCAGTGCATGCCCTGAAATAAGGTAGCAAAACCACTGAATTTTGTCCGGGAATAGGACCATACTAAAAAGCACTGTCCGAGAATTGGGCAAAGTACCATGGCTATTTCAAACAAGGTCTAGCCAATAATTAAGTACAGATAAAGCCCAAGAAAACAACCTGCAAACTGTTTTTACATATTTAGTCCTCAAAACTACAATAATTGTGGTAATGCTGTCTCCACATACCAAGTTATCTTTAAAAGGGGGAGACTGTCCGGGAACTGGGCAAGGTGTCCGAGAATTGGGCACATTGAATTTCCACAAAGGACCCCCCATAAGGCCACCTTATTTTGATAACTTGGATTACGGGCTTTTGGCTCTAAATTTTTCGAAGGGCAGAGGAAAAAAAAAAAAAAAAAAAGCTGCCCTACAGGAGGGGCCGGATCAAAAAATTTCCCGAAGGGCAGAGGAATAAAAAAAAGGCATCAAAAACATCATTTTTTGGTAATCTAAGGAAGATATGTTGAGTAATATCCCCAATCTGAAAGGCCTCATTTTATATTTTACTGGTCAACATGTACTTTTTTTTTTTTTTAAGGAAAATTCTCAAAAAAAATCTCGAAGGGGAAAGGTAAAAAAAAAAAATAAAACTTATAAAAATATAGGTTTTGGCTAATGCCCATTTTTAAGATTGTGCTAACCCAGTGGGCACAAAATTCAGTCCAATGTTGAATCAACGTTGAATTAATGTTGAATCAACATTGACAACCATTTATCAATGTTGATTCAATGTTCTGTGCCCACTGGGAAGGGGCCCTAGAAATGTATTCTGTAGAGTTTTTACATTAGAAACTGAGGTAGACAACCTCAGCAGTGAGGGGAAAAGCAAACTGTCCGAGAATTGGACAAGTTACCCTGGACCTACATACGAAAATGCCACCAACTTTTAGTTCACGTTTTAAGGGAGGGGGGCACGCAGGTGCTTGCTGTGGATGCTGGTTTCTTGCAGATCCAGCGGAGGAGCGTGATTATTGTTAATGAGAAGATTATTTTTAAGTTTCAGATATTTTGAAATCAAAGCAAAAGATGTGTCATCAATACTGTGTATTACATATTGCGGGCTATCCATCTCCCGGCAGATATGAGATGAATGAGAAATTAGAGGGCATAGCATTTATTTGGAAGAAATGTTTTAAAATGTGACAAACTCGTATCTCAAATCAACGTCCGTTTCACCACTTCCGGGGCCCACTTCCGGCGATCGGACCTTCTTTGATAGATAGAGTCTAAACATAGGTAGATGTGTACGAGAAGTGCCACCTCACATGTAGGGGAGACCGGGGCAAAACGGACCCCTTAAGGGAAGATGGCAAATAACTCAGAGGTAAACCCCTGAATTGAAACATTTATTTTTTCATAGTAAAGGGTAGAAGTATACCATCCATGAAAATAATTAATATTGTGCTAGTATCATTAATAGCATAGTGGGATAGCATAACATATTCTGACCTACGAAGGTCATGGGCTAAAAGTCAGGGGGCAAAAGGGTTTTTGGGGCGGGGCAAAAGGGACCCTGGAAATTTCTTAATCTTGAATAATTATATTTTTTTATAATTTTCTTACTCCCATCTTTTAGCTATGTTATTACTCAGTTCTTTAGGTATTTCTTTGTTGTCATGCATGACCATTATCTAACATTTTTCAATTTTAATTGATTTTTATGACCGTTGAATATCATGCATTTCAATAAAATTTCCCCCGAATTCAGGAAAAATTTCCCAAAACCCCAAAAATACCCCCAAAAATAAAAATTGGCTTATAAGAAATAATTTTATATTCAAATAAGCATGTCTCATCATTCTTATCATTTTTTAGGCCAAGCATGGTTATTTTTTCATGTTTTGATCGTTTCTATGGGGTTTCACCATAGGAATTATGATTGTGAGGGGGGGGGTCCGTTTTGCCCCAGCTTCATGAAAATTAGGTGAAAAAATTATCTTGCCAAAATAAATAACTGTAGGGTAATATTTTTTTCCAATGACTTTGCAAATATGTTACATAATATTTTAGCTATAAAATATTATTGTTTTAGCCATAAAACATTAACATATACCTCTTTTTTAATTCTCAGAAGCTTATAAACTGATTTTTGCAAAATGAGATCAAAGTCTCTAATTTCAGTTTCTTCTTTATAAAATCCGGAATACCATAGGTAGCATCGACATTTTCTTTAAAAAAATGTTATTTCTATCAATTATATGAGCCAATTTGACAAAAATATGGAATTGATAGCTGAGAACTGAGTTATGGGTCGGGTCCCTTTTGCCCCGGTCTCCCCTATGTATGTAGCAGATAGGGTAGCATGGCTAGTCCTATAGAGATGAATAGGAAGGCTAGTTCCTCCAGCATGGCTTCCGGCTCCTGGGTAGATAAGACACCCTCTGGAGGGATCCAGAGGGTATTTATAGCTCTCAGCCCTGTCAGGCTGAGAGCCAGGAGTCGTCCATCAGTCTATAAATAGACTGGTCCTCCTGTCACCCATCCACCCTGCGGGGGGGGGGGCTGTGTGACAGGAGAGGAGGAACACCCTGGACACCTGTCACCACTCCTCCAGTATGTTTACTGTGAGTGTGCCAGACTGTACCACTCTCCTGTGGGTTTTCCCCACACCAACTACTTGAGGGTACCATTGGGTCACTCAGTGCGCCTTAGATAGGGGTGCCAGGAGTGAGAGTGCATCATGCAGGAGCGCATCATGCAGCCCCTCGACAGGAGCCCTCAAGAAAGGTTCAAACTATCAGACAGGTCTTACATTATTTCAATATAGGGTAATAATAGAGGCAAAGGGGGGGGGGAGTTATCTGATGGTTATTGGTGCATGCTGGGAGGGGGGGGGGGTCATAGAGGGGAGTTGACAGAAAGAGGGTACCCTCCAAAAGGGTTTAATCTGCCTGATTAGGTGTCCTGAGGATCTTTTATGGCAGTATAGGGATGTGATTGTAAGGGAGCAAATGCCTTCAAAATAGCTGATTTATCTGTATTTTACCGAGGACGAACCACCTCCCTAGAGGGGGAAACACCTCTATAATCACAACAATATGACTTTAAATAGTCTCTTTGGGTCCCATATGAAGGTTTCTGACCATTTTCATGAAGTCATGATTTGATTTTAGAAGTGCTCCTTAATTTTGGCTGTTTTCTCACTATTTGGCCGATCTTCGGACCCTATGTACGGGGGGGTCACGGGGGTCCAAAAATTTTTTTTATCACCCCCCCCCCCTAGTCTATGCTACAGAAGTTAATGAGCAAGATGGATGCTACCATGAGCAAGATGGATCAGTTTGTGACTTTTTGTGAGAAGGACAGGGAGGTGGGGGGTGCCTGATTCAATCCGTCATTATATGTTTGTCGGTGACCGAGTAACAACTTTTTTTTTTCTTTCATTTGTATAAGTGGTTGTCAGTAATAAATCTAGGGCCGCCTTACCTCGGTTTGGTAGGGGCAAAAGTACTTCTGTGTCTGTTCATCATTTAACATATGGCCAGGGGAATATAAACAGTGATAAAGGTCAAGTTGTCATCATCCACTATTGGGGAATAAACATTATTCTATCATACTAAAAAAAGTAGGTCTCAATGTCTATCCCTATGGAAGGGAGAAAAGAAAATGCGAAATATAATGCACTCTGAAAAAAACATATGCTTCCATGGAAACCAGTATTTTACTATATGGGTACAACTGGGGTCTCACATGTTGTCAGATGATAGCCCAAGGAGTCTTCTTTCATTTGATACCATGTTTTTGCCTGTTATGCCTGGGGGTCTCATAGAGGGTAATCCCGCAGAAAACTGAGAGTCATATACGATTCTGGTCAGAAGTGAATACAGGGTAAAATTCAAGAAGATAGCGCCATGAAAAGAAAGTCAGTGCTGCTGTCGAGGTCCTCTGCCAGTGTGACCAGTGGGTGGTGGTCACCACGCAGGCAGGGGGAGGGTAGTCAACCCTACCTGGTGAGGGCAGTAGTAGACATGCTCCAGTCATACAGCCCAGTTATAAAGCACACACTCATGTGTGCTACCATAAACATGTATAGGGTTATAGAAATCACAATTATAGACAATAGCAAGCAACATCCCACTAATAGTAAGTCTCATAGAGTGTAATCCCGCATAAAACTGAGAGTCATATACAATTCTGGTCAGAAGTGAATACTGTAGGGGCACTGAATGGTCCATAAATAAGTTGGAAATGATGCCAATATTATGAAAACTTGTACACATGCCAATACCAATCAAATAATAGGAAAGGGATTCTCAGTGAGTCTACATTTTTTTCAAAGGCTAGATTGGGGATCAGTGAAAATGCAAATTATTCAGTGCAAATTCAGGTGCGCTACAGACCAGTGCTCAAATTTTCCGTGGTCAGTAGCTAATTTTGGTTGGAAATGTTTTGTAGGAAAGATGTAACTTTCAGGTCAAGGGTGATTTTCAGAAATTGTAAATGTCCTGGTAGCTGTTATTGCGTTTTCAGCTATATTAAAGTATATAGTTAAAGGATTTCCTTCGCTGAGACCTAAAGCAATAGGGCTATTACCATGGAAAAGATTTTTAAAAAAACTCAGATTGATTTCTTTTTGCACTGGTTATGTACAGAATGTTGAGACTCAATCATATTGAGTAGTTTATTAGTTACACACCAGGGGGTGCCATTGTTCTCAGCCTCCAGTGTGCCGGTGGCCAGCTGGTCAGCCATTGATCAGAGCCTGGCCAGACTGGCTGCAGGGGTCAATTTTTTTTTCCTGTAAAAATGGTGGTTTGCACCAACCAGGAGTGTGGTGCGACCTACAACGGTAATAATAAGGTGTGCACTACATGCGGTGCACCTAATGAAGGCAGGAAACAACCTGTGGTGGTGGAGCAGCCAATGTCGCCTACCATCAACAGGACCGGGCAGAACAAGGCCTCAATGGACGCCTCAACGGGGGAGGGTGACCAGGCCGGTCATGAAATCGCCCCCGGGGAGCAGAGCGCAGCTCCCCGCCAACAGACCACAGAGGCCGGGCGGCAGAGCCCGGAAGACGAGGATCCCGCGGGGGAGAAGGTCGCATCAGATGATATTTATAATGCGACAGTCAACAACCTGATCCACTCTCTGGGGCAGGAGAAGCAGAGAGAGATTGTTCTTATGCGACAAAGGAAGGTGAGAGACTTACAGGTTCAGCTAGAAGAAGCTCGTGCGGCGAATGCTGCGATCAATAGCCATGTCGCGGACGGGGCCGCATACATTAAACAGGTCCGGGAGGCGTTCGAGGGCCAAAAGTCGACTGTAGTGACGAACAATAGCGCGGACGACAGGCTGGTACCCGGCGCTCGTCACGCGGACAGCCAGCTACCAGCGGCCACTAACACTCACCATGGTGCGGACTCGAACGCGGCCGCCAGTGTCAACAACCAACATGGCGGACAAACCACGGACAGCGACAAAGAGGCCTTATTCGCTGAGTTTCAGCAGTTTTTGACATTTAAACAGAGACAAAGTGATGGATATGCGGCAGCTAAGCCTCTCACACACCCGGTGAGAGGCGATGAGCCGCCGGGAAGAGGAGCACAACCCCCGGGTAGAGGCGGGCATCCACCCGGGGAGGCGTCTATAGTTAGGGGTGGGGATGCAGTGGAGCACTCATTCAGTGTAGGCCAGGTAGAGGGACTGGCACCTGGTTTGGGTGACACTCATCCCCCCTCTCACACTGCTATGGACACCTCATATGAGGCCTTTCAAAGATGGTGTCAGCAACAACAGCCCCAACAGTTGTTTCAACAGCCTCAGCACCCACAGCTGTACTACAGGGATGGATCCATCTACAAGCCCCAGCAGCAGCTGGGAAGTAGTCAAGTTCAACACTCTGCTCAGCACACTCTCCAGTCTGGTTTGGCTAGCGCTGGACTCACTACAGCTGCACTAGGCCTACTAGAGGGGGATGTCAATGGTCTATTCAGCACCCAGACCAATGCTCAAGGTATGCCTGATACAGATTGGCTCAAGAATCTGAAGTTGATGTCTGATACTAGTAAGAGGAAGAGGTCAACTAACAAGTTGAGACCAGACTGTTATATTGATGTTGACAAGTTGTACCATGAAATGAGTTTTCAGGAATTGATGAATGGTATGAATGGTGTCCTGGATTTTGTTATCAAATCCAATTTGCCCAGAATCACACTTGCAGGCTATAGATCCCACATGAGGTTTATAACACTTAAGGGCCAGGGTGGAGCTTTCGGTCCCGACCAGCTGGCTAGGTATGACCATGAGGTAGTTTCAAGAGTGATAAGGGGTGAACTGAGTGACTTTGTAGCAGGTGATGTTAGGTCAGTAGAAGCCCATCTTAGTGCAGAACATATGCTAGTGGTGAAACGGATGCTCGCGGGTTCGTCCGCACATACGGGTGCCAGTCAGTCAGGTGCAGGCGGGGGTCGCGGCAGACGTCGCCGCAATCGTGGCCCTCGTTTTGACCGCCAGATGTCAGATTGGCCCCCAGATTTCTGCTGGAAGTGGAACAACACGGAGTGTAACTTTAACCCTTGCTACAAGAAGCACGCTTGTGTAGAGTGTAGCGGTCAGCACAAGAGTAGAGGTTGCAGCGGGGGCTATGACAATCAAGGTGGTCAGTATCAGCCCCAGCAACAGCAGCAGCATCAACAGCCACACCAGCATCATCAACAGCAACAACAGCAGGGTTGGCCTTGACCGGCGGGAGACTTGGCACGTTACGTGCACGAGAGGCCCGCGTCTGCGGATAGGATGGAAAACTGCTCGTGTGCGCGCACCGTAACCTCACCAGTGCTCCCAGCTGTGTTCAGTCAGGACTGTGACTATTTTTATGACCTGGACTCATTGTACCCTAGTAGTTATGGGGACCTTATGTGCACTGCTAGTATAGAGGAGTTGTTGGATAACTATAAGAATTATACCCCGTTATGGGACTCCTCGGCCCCGCATTTCCTGAGCGGTGTCCGCTCACAGTTTAAATTAAATGGTTGGCGGGAAATGTTGTCGGGTGGCCCCTCAGAAGTCTATGGCCGCGATAATTGGGACCCCAATTCCCATTTTTTGTTGGATGGTGTTTGCCATGGTTTTAAATTGACAGACCCGGGTGTCGCGATAGACAGTTATTTCTGCTTAAATTATAGCTCGGCGACTATAGACGCTTTCGAGGCCATCAACGAGATCATGTGCACCGAATTGGAGAGTGGGAAGTTAACAATAGTAGACAAGCCGCCGCATTGTGTGCATGCGATGGGAGCGGTTCACAAAGCATCGGGGGGTTATAGGCCCATCACGGATGCAAGCTGTCCATCTTTTCTGAGCATTAACAATTACATGGACACCACATTCAAGTCATTTAGTTACAACTCCATCGACACTGTTTCAGATCACATGACTCCGGGCTGCTTCATGGCCGTCTCAGATCTAGGAAGCGCGTACCGTACGGTATTGGTACGGCCATGTGAGCTCCAAGGTCTGGTTTGGAATGTCAATGGACAGGACCAGTTTATTCAGGACAATTTTATGAGTTTTGGTACTAGAGTGGCGCCGCACATCTTCAATAGCATATCAGATGCAGTCGCTCGTTATGTGAATGCCTACGGTTATTTCTGTGTGAACTACCTAAATGATTTTCTTTTAATGGCCGACACGTACGAGCAGTGCAAGGAGGCACAGCTTTTTCTGCACCAGACACTTCGCTTGTTGGGTTTCTATATCTCATACAAGAAGGTGCTGAGTTGGCATTTTTTGCTGGTCGCCGCAGGGCGACAAAACGCCAACTCCAGCGCTTATGTGGTGTACTAAGCCACTGCTCTACTTTAGTCCGGGGAGGTAGGACATTTTCCCACAGGGTGGTGTCTATGCTACGTGTGTTCAGCGCGAAGAAGCGTTATGTGACTTTATCCGAGTCATTCCAGGAGGATCTAGAATGGTGGAGACAGTTCGCGAGGTGGTTCAACGGTTCAGCGAAGATTATTCAACCTCCACTCCATACATCTATGATCTGCACTGATGCATCAGGGATCGGGTATGGTGCGTACACCGATCTAGACTGGATATGTGGGCACTGGTTGGATGACATCGTCATGGCAGACGACATTCATGGCCACTGTAGGCCTCATCCTACCATGGATATCCCTGAGAATATCAATGTGAGAGAGCTCTACCCAATATATGAGGCGGTAGAGCGCTGGAGCCATTTATGGCGGGACCATGAAGTTTATTGTATTAAAGACAACACTCAGGTAGTCAGTGCCCTGAATAAGGGTAAAAGTGTGAATTCTGTGGCTATGTGTTTACTGAGAAAATTGTTTTGGTTGTGTGTGGTTAGTAATTGTCAGTTAGTGGGTGTTTATCTGCCAGGGAAGGATAATGTGCTCGCAGATACCCTGTCACGAGCCACTGACGCTAATAGTTTACCCTTGTTCCTTTGTTGTAGAGGTGGTCCAAAGGAGGCTTCAGCTAGACTGGGAGGCAGCGGAGCTCAGGTCGAAGGCTTGGGCACCGAACACTTGGAAAACTAAGAGCTCGCAATGGAAACGTTATATTAAGTTCAGTCAATCAGTTTTGATACCGGCTCTGCCTACGGACACCGCACATATGTGCAGGTATGTTGTGTACATGTCAAAAAGCTCATCTTACACAACTATACAGAATTATATCAGTGGAGTGATTTCTTTGAACTCTTATTTTGGTTATGACGCGAAGCCGATTCGGTCAAACTTCGACTTTATCATGACTTTAGCTGGAGTCCGCAGAGTTCTGGGCGACCCAGAACCAGTGAGGCCCTCATTCTCGCTCGCTGACATTCTGAAGATGTTCTCTTTTGTTGACATGAGTGACCCTGAGGACAGGGTGCTATGGTCTTGTCTGGCACTGCAGGGAAAAAAGTACTGATTATGAATTATGATGTCGTCTTCTTTTTTCAATTGGCCAAAATCACCGAAAATCCAAGATGGCCACCAAAAAAAAAAAATCATCTCCAACAGCCTAATTATGCATCATAAAACCAATCTAACATTACCTACTCCCCCTAAATCATACCCAAGGAATCCAATGGTGTTATTGGTTTGTTGCTAGAACAAGCAGTTGCCTAGCAACCAGGATTTTGCATAGCAACCAATGCCGAATAATCAGAATATCATCTCCAATAGCCTAATTACACATCATAAAATCAATCTAACATTACCTACCCCCCTTGAATCATACCCAAGGAATCCAATGGTGTTATTGGTTTGTTGCTAGGACAAGCAGTTGCCTAGCAACCAGGATTTTGCATAGCAACCAAAGCCGAATAATCAGAATATCATCTCCCATAGCCTAAGTATGCATCATAGAAGCATTCTAACATCACCTTCCCCCGTAGATCATACCCAAGGAATCGAATGGTGTTATTGGTTTATTGCTAGGACAAGCAGTTGCTTAGCAGTCAGGAGTTTGTGAACATAGCAACCAGTATTGTTTTGTTGGTTTGCCTAGCATCTATAAAGACCTGATAACATTGAAATAACTAACACCCCAAAGTTGAGTTTGACACTTTGACCTCATATCAGAACCTAGTGGTCACCTAGCAACCTTCATCCAATTCATTGATATGCCTAGATAGTAGAAACTACCTATCAATGGGAGCAAATACAGTGGTTATATAGGTGCCTTCTGAGATAGCCCTGCTAACAATATATTCCATATGGATCATTGCATAGCTCCCTCCCTAAATTGAATCCAATGAACCCATTGATGCTATAGGTTTATTGCTATTGCAAGTGGTTGCCTAGCAACAGGTATTCAATGATAAGCTTGATGATGAACCAACGTAATCACATTAACCAGCTAAAGTCCTCACATTTCATGTATTTTCTATGAAGTATTCTGACCAAAAGTCATGTTAAAATCAATAAAAAGTGTTATATTATCCATCATTATGTATATATATAATTATATATAGGAGGATTGTCAGTATCTTTCATGTAGACTTGGATATACTGTATACTCCTCACTACTTATGGTGCCACCAGCAAAATAGGAAAGGGATTCTCAGTGAGTCTACATTTTTTTCAAAGGCTAGATTGGGGATCAGTGAAAATGCAAATTATTCAGTGCAAATTCAGGTGCGCTATAGACCAGTGCTCAAATTTTCCGTGGTCAGTAGCTAATTTTGGTTGGAAATGTTTTGTAGGAAAGATGTAACTTTCAGGTCAAGGGTGATTTTCAGAAATTGTAAATGTCCTGGTAGCTGTTATTGCGTTTTCAGCTATATTAAAGTATATAGTTAAAGGATTTCCTTCGCTGAGACCTAAAGCAATAGGGCTATTACCATGGAAAAGATTTTTAAAAAAACTCAGATTGATTTCTTTTTGCACTGGTTATGTACAGAATGTTGAGACTCAATCATATTGAGTAGTTTATTAGTTACACACCAGGGGGCGCCATTGTTCTCAGCCTCCAGTGTGCCGGTGGCCAGCTGGTCAGCCATTGATCAGAGCCTGGCCAGACTGGCTGCAGGGGTCAATTTTTTTTTCCTGTAAAAATGGTGGTTTGCACCAACCAGGAGTGTGGTGCGACCTACAACGGTAATAATAAGGTGTGCACTACATGCGGTGCACCTAATGAAGGCAGGAAACAACCTGTGGTGGTGGAGCAGCCAATGTCGCCTACCATCAACAGGACCGGGCAGAACAAGGCCTCAATGGACGCCTCAACGGGGGAGGGTGACCAGGCCGGTCATGAAATCGCCCCCGGGGAGCAGAGCGCAGCTCCCCGCCAACAGACCACAGAGGCCGGGCGGCAGAGCCCGGAAGACGAGGATCCCGCGGGGGAGAAGGTCGCATCAGATGATATTTATAATGCGACAGTCAACAACCTGATCCACTCTCTGGGGCAGGAGAAGCAGAGAGAGATTGTTCTTATGCGACAAAGGAAGGTGAGAGACTTACAGGTTCAGCTAGAAGAAGCTCGTGCGGCGAATGCTGCGATCAATAGCCATGTCGCGGACGGGGCCGCATACATTAAACAGGTCCGGGAGGCGTTCGAGGGCCAAAAGTCGACTGTAGTGACGAACAATAGCGCGGACGACAGGCTGGTACCCGGCGCTCGTCACGCGGACAGCCAGCTACCAGCGGCCACTAACACTCACCATGGTGCGGACTCGAACGCGGCCGCCAGTGTCAACAACCAACATGGCGGACAAACCGCGGACAGCGACAAAGAGGCCTTATTCGCTGAGTTTCAGCAGTTTTTGACATTTAAACAGAGACAAAGTGATGGATATGTGGCAGCTAAGCCTCTCACACACCCGGTGAGAGGCGATGAGCAGCCGGGAAGAGGAGCACAACCCCCGGGTAGAGGCGGGCATCCACCCGGGGAGGCGTCTATAGTTAGGGGTGGGGATGCAGTGGAGCACTCATTCAGTGTAGGCCAGGTAGAGGGACTGGCACCTGGTTTGGGTGACACTCATCCCCCCTCTCACACTGCTATGGACACCTCATATGAGGCCTTTCAAAGATGGTGTCAGCAACAACAGCCCCAACAGTTGTTTCAACAGCCTCAGCACCCACAGCTGTACTACAGGGATGGATCCATCTACAAGCCCCAGCAGCAGCTGGGAAGTAGTCAAGTTCAACACTCTGCTCAGCACACTCTCCAGTCTGGTTTGGCTAGTGCTGGACTCACTACAGCTGCACTAGGCCTACTAGAGGGGGATGTCAATGGTCTATTCAGCACCCAGACCAATGCTCAAGGTATGCCTGATACAGATTGGCTCAAGAATCTGAAGTTGATGTCTGATACTAGTAAGAGGAAGAGGTCAACTAACAAGTTGAGACCAGACTGTTATATTGATGTTGACAAGTTGTACCATGAAATGAGTTTTCAGGAATTGATGAATGGTATGAATGGTGTCCTGGATTTTGTTATCAAATCCAATTTGCCCAGAATCACACTTGCAGGCTATAGATCCCACATGAGGTTTATAACACTTAAGGGCCAGGGTGGAGCTTTCGGTCCCGACCAGCTGGCTAGGTATGACCATGAGGTAGTTTCAAGAGTGATAAGGGGTGAACTGAGTGACTTTGTAGCAGGTGATGTTAGGTCAGTAGAAGCCCATCTTAGTGCAGAACATATGCTAGTGGTGAAACGGATGCTCGCGGGTTCGTCCGCACATACGGGTGCCAGTCAGTCAGGTGCGGGCGGGGGTCGCGGCAGACGTCGCCGCAATCGTGGCCCTCGTTTTGACCGCCAGATGTCAGATTGGCCCCCAGATTTCTGCTGGAAGTGGAACAACACGGAGTGTAACTTTAACCCTTGCTACAAGAAGCACGCTTGTGTAGAGTGTAGCGGTCAGCACAAGAGTAGAGGTTGCAGCGGGGGCTATGACAATCAAGGTGGTCAGTATCAGCCCCAGCATTAGCAGCAGCATCAACAGCCACACCAGCATCATCAACAGCAACAACAGGAGGGTTGGGCTTGACCGGCGGGAGACTCGGCACGTTACGTGCACGAGAGGCCCGCGTCTGCGGATAGGATGGAAAACTGCTCGTGTGCGCGCACCGTAACCTCACCAGTGCTCCCAGCTGTGTTCAGTCAGGACTGTGACTATTTTTATGACCTGGACTCATTGTACCCTAGTAGTTATGGGGACCTTATGTGCACTGCTAGTATAGAGGAGTTGTTGGATAACTATAAGAATTATACCCCGTTATGGGACTCCTCGGCCCCGCATTTCCTGAGCGGTGTCCGCTCACAGTTTAAATTAAATGGTTGGCGGGAAATGTTGTCGGGTGGCCCCTCAGAAGTCTATGGCCGCGATAATTGGGACCCCAATTCCCATTTTTTGTTGGATGGTGTTTGCCATGGTTTTAAATTGACAGACCCGGGTGTCGCGATAGACAGTTATTTCTGCTTAAATTATAGCTCGGCGACTATAGACGCTTTCGAGGCCATCAACGAGATCATGTGCACCGAATTGGAGAGTGGGAAGTTAACAATAGTAGACAAGCCGCCGCATTGTGTGCATGCGATGGGAGCGGTTCACAAAGCATCGGGGGGTTATAGGCCCATCACGGATGCAAGCTGTCCATCTTTTCTGAGCATTAACAATTACATGGACACCACATTCAAGTCATTTAGTTACAACTCCATCGACACTGTTTCAGATCACATGACTCCGGGCTGCTTCATGGCCGTCTCAGATCTAGGAAGCGCGTACCGTACGGTATTGGTACGGCCATGTGAGCTCCAAGGTCTGGTTTGGAATGTCAATGGACAGGACCAGTTTATTCAGGACAATTTTATGAGTTTTGGTACTAGAGTGGCGCCGCACATCTTCAATAGCATATCAGATGCAGTCGCTCGTTATGTGAATGCCTACGGTTATTTCTGTGTGAACTACCTAAATGATTTTCTTTTAATGGCCGACACGTACGAGCAGTGCAAGGAGGCACAGCTTTTTCTGCACCAGACACTTCGCTTGTTGGGTTTCTATATCTCATACAAGAAGGTGCTGAGTTGGCATTTTTTGCTGGTCGCCGCAGGGCGACAAAACGCCAACTCCAGCGCTTATGTGGTGTACTAAGCCACTGCTCTACTTTAGTCCGGGGAGGTAGGACATTTTCCCACAGGGTGGTGTCTATGCTACGTGTGTTCAGCGCGAAGAAGCGTTATGTGACTTTATCCGAGTCATTCCAGGAGGATCTAGAATGGTGGAGACAGTTCGCGAGGTGGTTCAACGGTTCAGCGAAGATTATTCAACCTCCACTCCATACATCTATGATCTGCACTGATGCATCAGGGATCGGGTATGGTGCGTACACCGATCTAGACTGGATATGTGGGCACTGGTTGGATGACATCGTCATGGCAGACGACATTCATGGCCACTGTAGGCCTCATCCTACCATGGATATCCCTGAGAATATCAATGTGAGAGAGCTCTACCCAATATATGAGGCGGTAGAGCGCTGGAGCCATTTATGGCGGGACCATGAAGTTTATTGTATTAAAGACAACACTCAGGTAGTCAGTGCCCTGAATAAGGGTAAAAGTGTGAATTCTGTGGCTATGTGTTTACTGAGAAAATTGTTTTGGTTGTGTGTGGTTAGTAATTGTCAGTTAGTGGGTGTTTATCTGCCAGGGAAGGATAATGTGCTCGCAGATACCCTGTCACGAGCCACTGACGCTAATAGTTTACCCTTGTTCCTTTGTTGTAGAGGTGGTCCAAAGGAGGCTTCAGCTAGACTGGGAGGCAGCGGAGCTCAGGTCGAAGGCTTGGGCACCGAACACTTGGAAAACTAAGAGCTCGCAATGGAAACGTTATATTAAGTTCAGTCAATCAGTTTTGATACCGGCTCTGCCTACGGACACCGCACATATGTGCAGGTATGTTGTGTACATGTCAAAAAGCTCATCTTACACAACTATACAGAATTATATCAGTGGAGTGATTTCTTTGAACTCTTATTTTGGTTATGACGCGAAGCCGATTCGGTCAAACTTCGACTTTATCATGACTTTAGCTGGAGTCCGCAGAGTTCTGGGCGACCCAGAACCAGTGAGGCCCTCATTCTCGCTCGCTGACATTCTGAAGATGTTCTCTTTTGTTGACATGAGTGACCCTGAGGACAGGGTGCTATGGTCTTGTCTGGCACTGCAGGGAAAAAAGTACTGATTATGAATTATGATGTCGTCTTCTTTTTTCAATTGGCCAAAATCACCGAAAATCCAAGATGGCCACCAAAAAAAAAAAATCATCTCCAACAGCCTAATTATGCATCATAAAACCAATCTAACATTACCTACTCCCCCTAAATCATACCCAAGGAATCCAATGGTGTTATTGGTTTGTTGCTAGAACAAGCAGTTGCCTAGCAACCAGGATTTTGCATAGCAACCAATGCCGAATAATCAGAATATCATCTCCAATAGCCTAATTACACATCATAAAATCAATCTAACATTACCTACCCCCCTTGAATCATACCCAAGGAATCCAATGGTGTTATTGGTTTGTTGCTAGGACAAGCAGTTGCCTAGCAACCAGGATTTTGCATAGCAACCAAAGCCGAATAATCAGAATATCATCTCCCATAGCCTAAGTATGCATCATAGAAGCATTCTAACATCACCTTCCCCCGTAGATCATACCCAAGGAATCGAATGGTGTTATTGGTTTATTGCTAGGACAAGCAGTTGCTTAGCAGTCAGGAGTTTGTGAACATAGCAACCAGTATTGTTTTGTTGGTTTGCCTAGCATCTATAAAGACCTGATAACATTGAAATAACTAACACCCCAAAGTTGAGTTTGACACTTTGACCTCATATCAGAACCTAGTGGTCACCTAGCAACCTTCATCCAATTCATTGATATGCCTAGATAGTAGAAACTACCTATCAATGGGAGCAAATACAGTGGTTATATAGGTGCCTTCTGAGATAGCCCTGCTAACAATATATTCCATATGGATCATTGCATAGCTCCCTCCCTAAATTGAATCCAATGAACCCATTGATGCTATAGGTTTATTGCTATTGCAAGTGGTTGCCTAGCAACAGGTATTCAATGATAAGCTTGATGATGAACCAACGTAATCACATTAACCAGCTAAAGTCCTCACATTTCATGTATTTTCTATGAAGTATTCTGACCAAAAGTCATGTTAAAATCAATAAAAAGTGTTATATTATCCATCATTATGTATATATATAATTATATATAGGAGGATTGTCAGTATCTTTCATGTAGACTTGGATATACTGTATACTCCTCACTACTTATGGTGCCACCAGCAAAATAGGAAAGGGATTCTCAGTGAGTCTACATTTTTTTCAAAGGCTAGATTGGGGATCAGTGAAAATGCAAATTATTCAGTGCAAATTCAGGTGCGCTATAGACCAGTGCTCAAATTTTCCGTGGTCAGTAGCTAATTTTGGTTGGAAATGTTTTGTAGGAAAGATGTAACTTTCAGGTCAAGGGTGATTTTCAGAAATTGTAAATGTCCTGGTAGCTGTTATTGCGTTTTCAGCTATATTAAAGTATATAGTTAAAGGATTTCCTTCGCTGAGACCTAAAGCAATAGGGCTATTACCATGGAAAAGATTTTTAAAAAAACTCAGATTGATTTCTTTTTGCACTGGTTATGTACAGAATGTTGAGACTCAATCATATTGAGTAGTTTATTAGTTACACACCAGGGGGCGCCATTGTTCTCAGCCTCCAGTGTGCCGGTGGCCAGCTGGTCAGCCATTGATCAGAGCCTGGCCAGACTGGCTGCAGGGGTCAATTTTTTTTTCCTGTAAAAATGGTGGTTTGCACCAACCAGGAGTGTGGTGCGACCTACAACGGTAATAATAAGGTGTGCACTACATGCGGTGCACCTAATGAAGGCAGGAAACAACCTGTGGTGGTGGAGCAGCCAATGTCGCCTACCATCAACAGGACCGGGCAGAACAAGGCCTCAATGGACGCCTCAACGGGGGAGGGTGACCAGGCCGGTCATGAAATCGCCCCCGGGGAGCAGAGCGCAGCTCCCCGCCAACAGACCACAGAGGCCGGGCGGCAGAGCCCGGAAGACGAGGATCCCGCGGGGGAGAAGGTCGCATCAGATGATATTTATAATGCGACAGTCAACAACCTGATCCACTCTCTGGGGCAGGAGAAGCAGAGAGAGATTGTTCTTATGCGACAAAGGAAGGTGAGAGACTTACAGGTTCAGCTAGAAGAAGCTCGTGCGGCGAATGCTGCGATCAATAGCCATGTCGCGGACGGGGCCGCATACATTAAACAGGTCCGGGAGGCGTTCGAGGGCCAAAAGTCGACTGTAGTGACGAACAATAGCGCGGACGACAGGCTGGTACCCGGCGCTCGTCACGCGGACAGCCAGCTACCAGCGGCCACTAACACTCACCATGGTGCGGACTCGAACGCGGCCGCCAGTGTCAACAACCAACATGGCGGACAAACCGCGGACAGCGACAAAGAGGCCTTATTCGCTGAGTTTCAGCAGTTTTTGACATTTAAACAGAGACAAAGTGATGGATATGTGGCAGCTAAGCCTCTCACACACCCGGTGAGAGGCGATGAGCAGCCGGGAAGAGGAGCACAACCCCCGGGTAGAGGCGGGCATCCACCCGGGGAGGCGTCTATAGTTAGGGGTGGGGATGCAGTGGAGCACTCATTCAGTGTAGGCCAGGTAGAGGGACTGGCACCTGGTTTGGGTGACACTCATCCCCCCTCTCACACTGCTATGGACACCTCATATGAGGCCTTTCAAAGATGGTGTCAGCAACAACAGCCCCAACAGTTGTTTCAACAGCCTCAGCACCCACAGCTGTACTACAGGGATGGATCCATCTACAAGCCCCAGCAGCAGCTGGGAAGTAGTCAAGTTCAACACTCTGCTCAGCACACTCTCCAGTCTGGTTTGGCTAGTGCTGGACTCACTACAGCTGCACTAGGCCTACTAGAGGGGGATGTCAATGGTCTATTCAGCACCCAGACCAATGCTCAAGGTATGCCTGATACAGATTGGCTCAAGAATCTGAAGTTGATGTCTGATACTAGTAAGAGGAAGAGGTCAACTAACAAGTTGAGACCAGACTGTTATATTGATGTTGACAAGTTGTACCATGAAATGAGTTTTCAGGAATTGATGAATGGTATGAATGGTGTCCTGGATTTTGTTATCAAATCCAATTTGCCCAGAATCACACTTGCAGGCTATAGATCCCACATGAGGTTTATAACACTTAAGGGCCAGGGTGGAGCTTTCGGTCCCGACCAGCTGGCTAGGTATGACCATGAGGTAGTTTCAAGAGTGATAAGGGGTGAACTGAGTGACTTTGTAGCAGGTGATGTTAGGTCAGTAGAAGCCCATCTTAGTGCAGAACATATGCTAGTGGTGAAACGGATGCTCGCGGGTTCGTCCGCACATACGGGTGCCAGTCAGTCAGGTGCGGGCGGGGGTCGCGGCAGACGTCGCCGCAATCGTGGCCCTCGTTTTGACCGCCAGATGTCAGATTGGCCCCCAGATT
Source organism: Harmothoe impar (assembly GCA_947462335.1). Classification (NCBI taxonomy): domain Eukaryota; kingdom Metazoa; phylum Annelida; class Polychaeta; order Phyllodocida; family Polynoidae; genus Harmothoe; species Harmothoe impar. Next base: position 39,075,408 of record OX381705.1, on the reverse strand, counting down.
TCTGCTGGAAGTGGAACAACACGGAGTGTAACTTTAACCCTTGCTACAAGAAGCACGCTTGTGTAGAGTGTAGCGGTCAGCACAAGAGTAGAGGTTGCAGCGGGGGCTATGACAATCAAGGTGGTCAGTATCAGCCCCAGCATTAGCAGCAGCATCAACAGCCACACCAGCATCATCAACAGCAACAACAGGAGGGTTGGGCTTGACCGGCGGGAGACTCGGCACGTTACGTGCACGAGAGGCCCGCGTCTGCGGATAGGATGGAAAACTGCTCGTGTGCGCGCACCGTAACCTCACCAGTGCTCCCAGCTGTGTTCAGTCAGGACTGTGACTATTTTTATGACCTGGACTCATTGTACCCTAGTAGTTATGGGGACCTTATGTGCACTGCTAGTATAGAGGAGTTGTTGGATAACTATAAGAATTATACCCCGTTATGGGACTCCTCGGCCCCGCATTTCCTGAGCGGTGTCCGCTCACAGTTTAAATTAAATGGTTGGCGGGAAATGTTGTCGGGTGGCCCCTCAGAAGTCTATGGCCGCGATAATTGGGACCCCAATTCCCATTTTTTGTTGGATGGTGTTTGCCATGGTTTTAAATTGACAGACCCGGGTGTCGCGATAGACAGTTATTTCTGCTTAAATTATAGCTCGGCGACTATAGACGCTTTCGAGGCCATCAACGAGATCATGTGCACCGAATTGGAGAGTGGGAAGTTAACAATAGTAGACAAGCCGCCGCATTGTGTGCATGCGATGGGAGCGGTTCACAAAGCATCGGGGGGTTATAGGCCCATCACGGATGCAAGCTGTCCATCTTTTCTGAGCATTAACAATTACATGGACACCACATTCAAGTCATTTAGTTACAACTCCATCGACACTGTTTCAGATCACATGACTCCGGGCTGCTTCATGGCCGTCTCAGATCTAGGAAGCGCGTACCGTACGGTATTGGTACGGCCATGTGAGCTCCAAGGTCTGGTTTGGAATGTCAATGGACAGGACCAGTTTATTCAGGACAATTTTATGAGTTTTGGTACTAGAGTGGCGCCGCACATCTTCAATAGCATATCAGATGCAGTCGCTCGTTATGTGAATGCCTACGGTTATTTCTGTGTGAACTACCTAAATGATTTTCTTTTAATGGCCGACACGTACGAGCAGTGCAAGGAGGCACAGCTTTTTCTGCACCAGACACTTCGCTTGTTGGGTTTCTATATCTCATACAAGAAGGTGCTGAGTTGGCATTTTTTGCTGGTCGCCGCAGGGCGACAAAACGCCAACTCCAGCGCTTATGTGGTGTACTAAGCCACTGCTCTACTTTAGTCCGGGGAGGTAGGACATTTTCCCACAGGGTGGTGTCTATGCTACGTGTGTTCAGCGCGAAGAAGCGTTATGTGACTTTATCCGAGTCATTCCAGGAGGATCTAGAATGGTGGAGACAGTTCGCGAGGTGGTTCAACGGTTCAGCGAAGATTATTCAACCTCCACTCCATACATCTATGATCTGCACTGATGCATCAGGGATCGGGTATGGTGCGTACACCGATCTAGACTGGATATGTGGGCACTGGTTGGATGACATCGTCATGGCAGACGACATTCATGGCCACTGTAGGCCTCATCCTACCATGGATATCCCTGAGAATATCAATGTGAGAGAGCTCTACCCAATATATGAGGCGGTAGAGCGCTGGAGCCATTTATGGCGGGACCATAAAGTTTATTGTATTAAAGACAACACTCAGGTAGTCAGTGCCCTGAATAAGGGTAAAAGTGTGAATTCTGTGGCTATGTGTTTACTGAGAAAATTGTTTTGGTTGTGTGTGGTTAGTAATTGTCAGTTAGTGGGTGTTTATCTGCCAGGGAAGGATAATGTGCTCGCAGATACCCTGTCACGAGCCACTGACGCTAATAGTTTACCCTTGTTCCTTTGTTGTAGAGGTGGTCCAAAGGAGGCTTCAGCTAGACTGGGAGGCAGCGGAGCTCAGGTCGAAGGCTTGGGCACCGAACACTTGGAAAACTAAGAGCTCGCAATGGAAACGTTATATTAAGTTCAGTCAATCAGTTTTGATACCGGCTCTGCCTACGGACACCGCACATATGTGCAGGTATGTTGTGTACATGTCAAAAAGCTCATCTTACACAACTATACAGAATTATATCAGTGGAGTGATTTCTTTGAACTCTTATTTTGGTTATGACGCGAAGCCGATTCGGTCAAACTTCGACTTTATCATGACTTTAGCTGGAGTCCGCAGAGTTCTGGGCGACCCAGAACCAGTGAGGCCCTCATTCTCGCTCGCTGACATTCTGAAGATGTTCTCTTTTGTTGACATGAGTGACCCTGAGGACAGGGTGCTATGGTCTTGTCTGGCACTGCAGGGAAAAAAGTACTGATTATGAATTATGATGTCGTCTTCTTTTTTCAATTGGCCCAAATCACCGAAAATCCAAGATGGCCACCAAAAAAAAAATATCATCTCCAACAGCCTAATTATGCATCATAAAACCAATCTAACATTACCTACTCCCCCTAAATCATACCCAAGGAATCCAATGGTGTTATTGGTTTGTTGCTAGAACAAGCAGTTGCCTAGCAACCAGGATTTTGCATAGCAACCAATGCCGAATAATCAGAATATCATCTCCAATAGCCTAATTACACATCATAAAATCAATCTAACATTACCTACCCCCCTTGAATCATACCCAAGGAATCCAATGGTGTTATTGGTTTGTTGCTAGGACAAGCAGTTGCCTAGCAACCAGGATTTTGCATAGCAACCAATGCCGAATAATCAGAATATCATCTCCCATAGCCTAAGTATGCATCATAGAAGCATTCTAACATCACCTTCCCCCGTAGATCATACCCAAGGAATCGAATGGTGTTATTGGTTTATTGCTAGGACAAGCAGTTGCTTAGCAGTCAGGAGTTTGTGAACATAGCAACCAGTATTGTTTTGTTGGTTTGCCTAGCATCTATAAAGACCTGATAACATTGAAATAACTAACACCCCAAAGTTGAGTTTGACACTTTGACCTCATATCAGAACCTAGTGGTCACCTAGCAACCTTCATCCAATTCATTGATATGCCTAGATAGTAGAAACTACCTATCAATGGGAGCAAATACAGTGGTTATATAGGTGCCTTCTGAGATAGCCCTGCTAACAATATATTCCATATGGATCATTGCATAGCTCCCTCCCTAAATTGAATCCAATGAACCCATTGATGCTATAGGTTTATTGCTATTGCAAGTGGTTGCCTAGCAACAGGTATTCAATGATAAGCTTGATGATGAACCAACGTAATCACATTAACCAGCTAAAGTCCTCACATTTCATGTATTTTCTATGAAGTATTCTGACCAAAAGTCATGTTAAAATCAATAAAAAGTGTTATATTATCCATCATTATGTATATATATAATTATATATAGGAGGATTGTCAGTATCTTTCATGTAGACTTGGATATACTGTATACTCCTCACTACTTATGGTGCCACCAGCAAAATGCTAAATCAAATCTTGCCTTACCCTGGTAAGTCTCATTTAATTTCAGTATTAAAGAAAAAGGTTTGGGTGGTCATATATGATGCCCCTAATAATGATAGGGATACGTCCTGTCCACACCAGAACAGTGATCACCCTAAAGTATTCACTAATTACAACCTCAGAACCTAATATGATTTTCAGTGTATTTCAATAACTAACTACCGTAAAACCTTGCATAGAAGCCGCGGCTAGTACCCGAGTCAGATCGCCAGTGCGGCTTATAGGATTGGCCCAAAGTCGGGGTGCAGCTTATACGCGAGTTTTTCCCAATTGTTATTTTAAAATGACTCTGTCTGACATCTATACACGCCCTTGGAATAATAAGAACTTAACCCCCCCTACCTACCCCTACCATAGCTTTAACACCCTCATGCACACCGCGAACCCCCCCCCTCCATTGGTACGGACCTCATAGACACAGAAAGCTGTCACTCCACCCCCCCCACCCCCCTCGCCAGGAGTAAAAGCAGTAGCGGTGGTCTGCATTGTCTTAAGACTGAGGTGCGAATGTAAGGCATTGACACTGCCCACTCAACCCCTCCCCAACCCAGGAGGCTCCACGGTCCACCAGGAGGCTCCACAACCTGCCAGGATGCTTCACTGGCCACCAGGAGGACTCTTGACACAAGCTCAGCTGGGCCAAAGTTAGGGGTGCGGCTACTACGCGAGTTTTTCCCAGGGGTGATTCAGAGGGTCTCTGCGGCTTATAGAATCGGCCCAAAGTCAGGGTGCAGCTTATACGCGAGTTAGGCTTATACCCGAGGTTTTACAGTACCCAAAACTTACAGCCATGCACTCATCAGGAAGCAGTCATTCCCTAGGTCTTTAGGAGGCATCAGACAGAGGGTTTAATATAATTATGATAAAAGCCACAGACACTGATGTAGTAGTTATGGCCTTAGCAATTGTGAGTATTTTTGAAGAAGCCAAGCTATGATTAGCATATGGGAGCACTTCGGATATATATAGTAGCACACACATCGCTCATTGGCTAGGGACTATTTTGTCAATTTTGCTATGCTGCTTCTCTGGCTGCAGCATCGTGATCTTCCTCTCAGGGATTGGTAAAACAAATATATTTGATGCTTAGAGAGCAATGCCTTTAGCAGGTCCTTAGTTTCAATGTCTGATGAAGAGGAAGCAGATCTTGAACTAATCAAAAGGTTTGTAGTGAGGCTGTGCAAGAACAAATGAGTCAAGAATGAAAACCCTGAGATATCTCTAATGTTTGGAAATTATCTGAATTCATCCAGAATCAGTTACCACCTACCTGACTTAAATGCCTCTAACCATATTACAGTACACTGCCCATGGTTGCCCACGCCATTACAACCATTTTTGGAAAGTAGCGACCTTTTGTCCCTTTAGAAGGCCCTCAGCCACCAGTGGTCAGAGCTGAAAGTAACAGAACAGCCCTTACATACCTGACCAATTGTCACAGATTTAAAGGGGCAGAAGGCTCCTCAAACACCTTACTTGTGGTTGGAGATGAGAGTGACAGAGGCCCCCTACACATGCCTGAGCAGTGGCCAGCCACAACTCACATTACTGGTCAGGTGAGTACTGGAGCTTCTGTCACTTACAACTCTGACCACTGGACAGGTGAGTGACAAAGCTTCTGGCCCTTAGAACCACTGGACAGGTTAGCGATAGGAGCTTCTATGAACTTATATTCCAAGCTGCTATCCCTCATATCATGACCGACACTCCATTAGCACTTCCAAATCCCTAACTCCCAATACTCCGACCACCCAGCCATTGCGACTACTCTAAGATAGTCCCATGGTGGTAGCAATAGAGGGAGCTGACTGTGTTACTACTGGCAATTGCTTCCTCCCCACTGGCCTCCTCACACTATCACACTCTTTTATGCTATAACAGTAGGGTTATTTCTGCAATAACCTTTGTCAAATGATAGAAACACATGTAATGGATGACTATGTAACAGAAGCCTAGAACATGTATTCCCCTCCCTCCAAAAGAAATTAGAGCAACGGTTCAAAATAAAGAAGGACAGTCTTATAGCCTGGCCACACATAGGGCCAGTGCCATATCAAACACCCAATAGTACCCTCACTGGCTGAATTGGGAAAACAATCACTGTTGCTAGGCGAGCACTTCTAGCAACAAACCAATTACATCAATGGGTTGCTCAGGTTCAATTTAGGTAGGGAGCTATGTAACAATATATGGAATATATTGTGAGTGCTCAGAAGGCACCTATAACCACTGTATTTGGCCCCATTGCAGTTTCTAGGGACCATTACATTCTAGAATGCTGCCATACAGTCAAAATCAACTTAACTTGGTGCCATTAACTATTCAAATATCATTAGTCTATATAGATGCTAGGCAAATTAACGAAACAATACTGGTTGCTATGCAGAGTCCTGGTTGTTATGTAACTGCTTGTCCAAGCAACAAACCAATAACACCATTGGATTCCTTGGGTATGATTATGGGGGAGGGAGGCAGGTAATGTCAGAATGGTTCTATGTTTATACTTAGGCTATGGGAGATGATATTCTGATTATTTGGCATTGGTTGCTATGCAAAATCCTGGTTGCTAGGCAACTGCTTGTCCTAGCAATAAACCAATAACACCATTGGATTCCTTGGGTATGATCTAGGGGGGGGGGTGATGTTAGAATGGTTCTATGATGCATACTTAGGCTATGGGAGATGATATTCTGATTATTCGGCATTGGTTGCTATGCAAAATCCTGGTTGCTAGGCAACTGCTTGTTCTAGCAACAAACCAATAACACCATTGGATTCCTTGGGTATGATTTAGGGGGAGTAAGTAATGTTAGATCGGTTTTATGATGCATAATTAGGCTGTTGGAGATGATATTCTGTTTTTTTGGTGGCCATCTTGGATTTTCGGTGATTTGGGCCAATTGAAAAAAGAAGACGACATCATAATTCATAATCAGTACTTTTTCCCTGTCAGATTTAACCAGTTTGTCATGAATATAACCCCGGAAAATACTTGCATTTGCATTATAAGCCTGCATATTAGTAATTAAAAAATGATTTTTACTTTTTTTTTTCAAAGTCATTTTGGAAGTAGAAACAATTTTCAAAATGATTTCCACTGAGAAATGGATTCAGCACATTGAAAACCCCCTATCAGCAAAGTTTCATGCTTCCTGCCAGAAGTGCCAAACTTGGTCCAATATGATGCTCTATCTACTAGACTATATATAAGAACTTAGAGAAAAAATCCTATTGGTCGATTTTTATCCCTAATCTTCCTGTGTCTGTCGATTTTTTAAATGGCCTAAAAGGGCTGTGTCGCTGTGTCGCTCGTGTCGATTTTTACCCATGTAGAGTCACACTAGTGGTAGCTGTTATTGCGTTTTCCGCTATATTAAAGTATAGAGTAAAAGGATTTCCTCTCCAAACATAGTGCTGGTTTCTTATAGTGACTAACTGACAAATCAGGGGCTCTGCCCCTGAACCCCCTAATTTTTACATATCAAACCTTCAGCTCTGAATTAATCAGAGACTACTTTTGTGAGGTTATATCTCAGTTGACCCAGATCTACTTGACCTACTTCGGCTGGGGACATTGGTATTGAGTGTTTTCCCCCGTACTATCTGACTCACAGCTTGTATGCTCCAACTGTAGGCCTATCAGGCCGGCAACCAGCTCAGAGGTGCGTCCGTCACTGTGTAATTGCAGTTATCCGATCCAACATGACGGACAGTGATGGTCTCTATAGTGAACTAAAAATGCTGATTACACTGTTATGTATAGGGATTTGAAGGTGGTAAAGTTGTATATCTGTAGTCTGAATCATGCCTGACCATGTAGACCTGCAATTATATGATGAAATGCTCTAGAACAGCAGTGAGGAGTGGTATTAGAATCTAAAGTACTAGGGTAATTGCATTGGTCTACAACAACAAGTACTAGGGTAATTGCAGAGGAGGTCCCAGGGTAATTGTACATTTGGTGAAGGACATACCTGACCTGTATCATCAATAACTGGCTATTTAGGGCCCTTATGTTACCTGCATACATGATAGCAATAATAATTTAGCAATATATAGTAGGTAAAGGCTGGACAATCACATCCAAATGGACAATTTGAAGAGCATGACTTCATTACAGGGCTCATGGGCCAGGTACTAGGGTTATTGTAAAATCATACCTCCCTGTGCCATGAACTAGGGTAATTGAAAATAGTAGGTAGCAGAAACAAGACAGATACCTGATAAGATAGGATGTACAAGCAATACCAAAGTCTCCCATGACTGTACAATCCCTGATAACTGTTGAGGGGGAAATAAAGAGTCAATTAGAGAGTGCTCATTTGTTAACAGTAAAGTATCATACCAGTTTTTAATGAAAGAGCATGCATATTACTATGCTTATAAAGGCACACATCCCAAGTAGCAAACCTAACTGGGCCCCAGTTGGGCCCCGGTTGGGCTGGCAATTGGGCCCCAGTTGGGCTGCCTGACTGGGGCCCTGCGAGAACAGGCACTGGGCAAATGTCCGTGCCCAAGCGGGCTAGCCCAAACTGGGCCCCCACTGGGCCCTGGACGAGCCCCACTTTCATATTTTAGGGTTACAACTTACATAATAGGCCAGTGTAGTAATTTATTTTAATTAATATATAGCAATATATTAATTTAATGACTAATATCTAACTAAACTTAGGATGGGCACAGGTTGGGCTGGCCCAAGTAGGATTCAGCTAGCATATCCCTGCAGGAAGCCTTTCATGTCATACATGTTCTACATGAAAGATAGAAAATGTATTCATCAGGTTCAAGTCAGCAAAGATAGAACTTGTGCCAGACTATTTTAGTAAGTCTAGATACTATTTCATCCTAGCCATCAGATCTTTAGCTGATATTTTTGGGATATGTGGGTCCATGTCTTATAGTTCATTTTGAACCACAGGATAGGGGTCTCCAGGCTAATACCTCATTTTCTACATTACTTTACACAATATAATGGTAACTTCCATATATTATCCAGACTGCATTGAAATATCTTCATTCTCATACATGTATTAACTGCATGGCATATTTTGGCTGTATTGTATTTATGAAGAAGTGATCTTGAATTGGAGGATTTCTCTCTATATGGTATACAGAGGCCATCTAGTGTCAATGCTTAGAACCACATGGCCATCTAGTGTAAACGCTGTGAACTACTTGTTGGGAGGCCCACATCAAACCCAACGAAAGCCCAACTATGATTTTCCAGCAAAATCACCATTATAAAATTTCTTTCAAAAGGAGAGTTTGATTCACACTGTTAGGGACTTCCATAAAGCATTTCTGAAAAAGAAAATTGGCCCCGTCTAAGCCCACCTAAAGCCCAATCATACATTTCCTACACAATAGTGAATATAACATGTTCATACTTGGAAATTTATTAATAGAGAGCATGATTCAAGAGGTCAGGGATATTTACAAGGCATGTTATAAAATTCACTTGTTTTCGGGGCTGGCAGAAATCAGGTGTCTAATATGGATGTTCCGGGTTCGAACCCTCACTGGGTTTTGGTCAAACGTCCGTGCGCGTCGCCTAAGGCGACGAAAACGCATCAGGTTTTCATGGGGTTCGAACCTGTGGGGCGTTCCTTGGGGACGCGAAAATCGCTTCAGGCTTGGAATCCCATAGGGAAGACATTTTGGGTTTTTGGACTTAATTTGGGGGTGGTCCCGGGCTGATAGAAAAATAATTCTTGGATGAGTGGATAGCTCTGGATCTTTTTTTATCTAAAACAGCAAAAAATCGATTGTGGTTCCGGCCGCAATTCATCCGACGAGGGGTAATCAACCCCCCTCTTGCCGATCAAGGCAATGAATTTTGACAGCGTGCAATCACTCGCAGCTATCGCGACCGGACCTCTTGAAGCTGTCGGTATCTTAGTATGTTTCGTGTGACCTACTTAGGGGCTCACGCGGTGGGGGGGTGTCCAGCGTTCGGCGCGCTGATTGGCTACTGGTGGGGGCGCCGTGCTGTTAGTTAGTCGGGGCGCCTAGATTTGTCGCTGCCACGCTGTTGGGTGTTAGGAACTTTGTATATTTGGGGCTGGCGTTTTGAGAGCGCCGTGCTGCTAGTTTATCGGCGTTTGGACTTGGCGCTACCGTTCTGTAGGGTGTTAGGCGCTAGGTTGAGGGCGTTTTATGATGAATGGCGGTTATAGTCCTAACAATACAGGAATGGGCGAGGGATTAGGGGTCTTATATGCTGTGTACCTATGGAGATATGAATAATACAGTGGCGCCTTGTACATTTGTGGCGACTTCTTATGGCTATATCGGTAAACAGGTTCTAGTTACTATACATGTACATGAGCTATGACAGTTGATTCAAGGCATGGAAATGGAGCAGTGGCTCTATTATTATATGACTGGAGTCTGCTTCATAGTCCTGATCTCCAATGGCAGTGTCTTATCAGTGCCGGTGTATGCTAAATATGATCATGAATATTTGCCTAGCTTCATTCAACAGAATTTGCACTGTTCTTATCATACCCCCTCCCTAGACATCGCTCTTATTTGTACCCACGACCATTTAGATTCTCTATTTGACTACACAGTATAAGGGCCTTCCCAGCTAACAAAAAAACGTTATTTTACGTCAAAATAACGTTATAAATTTGATATAACGTTTTGCCATAGTAAGGAGCCTTAGAGAAACGTTATATAACGTTAAATTACGTTATAAAATGTGGTATAACGTTTTTTGTTTACTGGGTTACCACCATGCATCAGCTATGACAGTAGGAAGGTTACAGAACCCTCCTAATCTTACAGCCCTTGGAAAGACTTGCTTGACCGCTTTTGTCCAGCTGCTTACTGCACTTGTTAAGGAGCGCACACAGACAGATAATGACAGGTAACACCAAACCAGCAACTCCACTACGGAAGGGGGTTGGTGGTGGTGTGTAGACTGGTCACACCTACCACCAGCTGACCACTGTACACACCTATGGACCCAAGTGTTAATGGACTACCCTTTGTTTTAGGGGAGCTCTTGAGTGACCACACCTGATTAAGGCACAGCATGCCTGTAGTGACAGCACCCACTCAGTGTTGTACCTACAGTGAGGCTAGACTCACTAGCTCTGTCATACCTGCATGGTTTCACTCTCCACACAGATGTTTGATTACTCTCCAAGCAGATTTTGATAATTTGATTCTTATTTTATTTCAGTTTCATGATAAGAAATAAAAATTCTGAATTGGTAGATGCATACAATATGATATACGGATTTCATGTATGCATAAATCATACATTAATTAATCAAAAATACACTGTGAGAAGTGGTCAAAGTAGACTACACAAAGAGGCTCAGTGTTATCTTGTCCTACCATTTAGATCTGCTGTGTGCCAACAGGTGTCACCACCCCTTAACGTGTTAGAACCCTATACCACCAAGGGACGTCAGTCGCCCCTGTACACACGGATCAGTATGTAGATGTCGAAAACATCGTTTCAATAATAGTAATAGCTCTCATAATTTATGCAGCAGTCAAGATAGTCTGCTACATGAAGAAGGGGGTAACCAAAAACACTTTGAGTACAGCAAGATCACCAACAAACTAATCCCTTCCATCACACTCAAGATCTACAGTAGTATGAACAACCACACCATACCACTGCCACCCCTACCCTACGAACTAGATACCATACAGAGAAGATTTACCCCAGCACTAAGAGATAACCGCCCCATGTCATGCTCCTACCCTAGGATTAACATGACATGGGTCTCCGGGGGGAGGCATTGACTCTTTGTGGGTCAGTGGCAACTGTCGCGGTACCGCCCCACATCATCAAACTGGGGGAGCTGAGGGGATATCTGACCACCCCTCCTTTTCCATACTGAAGAAAATTGTGAGAATGACCACCCCCCTAAATAAGCTAAATGAAAATCTAAGCCCCCTGCTTTTATCCCATCTGAGCATCAGATGGCAGATATAACAATGGCAAACTTACCAATTAGCACTTTATAAACCATCAGAAAACATGTCTGTGATCCAATACTGCTATATAAACACAAGAAAACCTTTATCCAGAAAAGCAGGTGGTGGTGACTATACAGTCAAGTAGGTAGCGACACTTTTCTGTGTGGAGGACTAGCTTTTTTCAACGCCTAATGATTGAATTTGAGAGCTGTTTTGTGCAATATAGCACAAAAATTTTATGAATGAAAGGATTCAATGAGGGTGAGCTGTAACTGATACCACACAGAAAAGCAATCCGGTACATGGTAAAACCAACAGTTGTATCATCACACACCACTCTTCTGTTTTTTTGCGCGTTCAAAGAGAAGAGCCGACTCACCATCGGACACAAAATAGTACCCGAAAGCAAACTGTGATACTTTCAGTACCAGACTGGAGCTCTTTACACCCCGTGTTCTGAGCAAAAATTGTCACAGAAAGTCTGATTCCTCTTTTGAGGTAGGACAAAATTTGAAAAAGAATAAACATCCCTGATAAACCTAAGCTCAAAAATCAGACCTGCAAGAAATAACACGTTTCCAAACACAACCCGTATCTTCTCAAGCAAGTGAAGACTAGCAAAGAGATAAATTGCACCCTCACTTATACAATAAGCTACTGTTAAAGATGGGTTAGGAGCTAATTGGGATCGATTTTTTTTTCATTTAAAAAAAGAAGAAAAAAAGTAATAGACTCACTCCTATTTTCTCCTGGAGTGTAAGTGGTAATCCGTCGGTGAGGTGATAATAAAAGCGGTCTTTATTGGTGGCGGTGGTGGTAGTTGTAGTAGTAGTAGTAGTAGTAGTAGTACAGTCAACTCCCTCTATTCCGGACACCCTTGGGCCTACCCAAAAATGGCCGCATTAGTGAGGTGGCTGCACTGGAGGGAGTTAATGCTAATATTATGGAGTACATGGAATGCCAGCGTAGAGCCAGGTCTAAATTACTAGTAGTGCCCTAGAGTAGTGTGAAATAAGTTATATACATCATTGTATTAATTATAACAGACGTTTTGGTTTTTGAAGGTCATTATTTGTTATTGACAATTAAAATATGGTAACTACTGTAAATATTTGACTTATTTGACAATGGGTGGGGGGGGGGGCGCTCCAATTGACAAAGACAATAGATTTAGTGTTAACCCCCCCCTCCTCCACCACCTCACAGTCAGTCCGCCGTCACCTACCATCAGTCAAGCACAACATGAGCGGTTTGTATCAAGTGGAGGTGTTCTGTAGGTGTGAAAACTGGACTGTCCATGTACCATCCGGTCTCTTGACTACCCAACAATCAACCTTCCTCACCCCCCCCCCCCTTTTTTTACATTAAAATAAAGGGGGAAAAACGGTTGGGACTTTCCAAATATGGCCGCATTGGTGGGGTGGCCGCTATAGAGGGGTGGCCGTTAGGAGGGAGTTGACTGTAGTAGTAGTAGCGGTAGTAGCGGTAGCAGCAGCAAGAAGGGGTCGGTGGTGCCACCGGAGAGAGTGGAGGTGAAGTACTCTTCCAAGAAAAATCGAGGCTCCTTATATAGCTGAGAGAGAGAGTGCTCTAATCCTGTTTTCACCTGGATCCTCCCACCCTCTTCCGGATAAAGATGTTTAGAGGGATCTAATCACGTTTTCACCGGGAAATAAGTTGTATACATCGTTGTATTAATTATAACAGACGTGTTGATTTTTGAAGGTCATTATTTGTTATTGACAATTAAAATATGGTAACTACCGTAAATATTTGACTTATTTGACAATGGGTGGGGGTGGGGGGGGCGCTCCAATTGACAAAGACAATAGATTTGGTGTTAACCCCCCCCCCCTCCTCCACCACCTCACAGTCAGTCCGCCGTCACCTACCATCAGTCAAGCAGAACATGAGCGGTTTGTATCAAGTGGAGGTGTTCTGTAGGTGTGAAAACTAGACTGTCCATGTACCATCCGGTCTCTTGACTACCCAACAATCAACCTTCCTCACCCCCTCCCCCTCCCGCTTGGACCTGACACGTTGAGTTTTGAGCATAGCATATTTCTATCTAGCATTATATTACAAATACTAATAAATCACTAGTTACACATTACTCAATGTAGGCTATTTCCGCCAGTGAGTGCTTGGGCAGATTATGTATAGGCCTATGGGAGGACGGCCTAGTCCCTTCAGTGAGTGCAAATATATCCTGAGTCCACATACAAACTGGTAAACAGACATATAATTAAGTCAAGATTTCACTGAAGTATACTACAGATGGCCGCATTAGAGGGAGTAATTATTCATTTGGGACTATAAAATTGGTGTCCGCAAGGCGAGGTGGCCGCATCAGAGGGGTGGCCGCAGTAGGGGGAGTTTTTTACATTAAAATAAAGGGGGAAAAATGGTTGGGACTTTCCAAATATGGCCGCATTGGTGGGGTGGCCGCTATAGAGGGGTGGCCGTTAGGAGGGAGTTGACTGTAGTAGTAGTAGCGGTAGTAGCGGTAGCAGCAGCAAGAAGGGGTCGGTGGTGCCAACGGAGAGAGTGGAGGTGAAGTACTCTTCCAAGAAAAATCGAGGCTCCTTATATAGCTGAGAGAGAGAGTGCTCTAATCCTGTTTTCACCTGGATCCTCCCACCCTCTTCCGGATAAAGATGTCTAGAGGGATCTAATCACGTTTTCACCGGGACCCTTCCACCCCTAATCAATCAACATGAAAGAGGGAAAAAACCCTTGGGAATACAGGTGTAAGAACTGTGATAATTGACATAAACGGCTTAATGTGCGTTACATGTATAAGTAGATTATAGATCGTTAAGAGATTAAGAGGTTCGAGTGTGTATACAAATACTACAGGGGATGTTTAACGACAGGTGTGAAGTGTGTGTAGGTAGCACGCACCCATGGATGTCTGCCACTCTGTCTGTGACTACAGGCGCGTGCGTGTGGTAAGCAGCTTAAGTCTTAACAAAATCAACAAGTTAATCTCCTTGAGCTCCATGCAGCGGACGAGTAGCAGGTGTAAATCAGACTAATAGCTCCCCTACTGAGGAAGAGACTCTGTGACTGTGGATTTGAGTCCTTTAAAGAGTTTTTTTTTTTCATCTATTCCTCTGGGAGTCGAACAGTCTTAAAGATCTAAGGAGACCGTACCTACAAAGTAGACAGGTCTCCTTCCTAGCAAAAGTCACTGTGAAATTAGGCTTAAGTTCTTTTTTAATCCTTTTGATCAGTTAAGAGACTTATCTCGGAACATGGTACATAAGAGAGAGTGAAACATCGATCCAACACACTTCTTCTACCACCTTCAGCATGGAAACACCAGCTACTCTACGTAACTTACGTACTAACAAATCTGAGCATCCCAAAACTACTACAGAGTTACCTCATCACTGCACGGAGATGGACATGCTTACTGATCAGTTCACAAGTAGCGCCAAGGCCGATTTTTATAAGGATCCGTACGGGTGGTTGGATACTGTGAGTGCTGCTTCTGCTGCTGTTGCTGATCGTTCTGCTGCTGCTGTTTCTGCTGCTGTTACTGCTGCTCGTGCTGCATGTGCTGCTGACGATGTCGCTGCTGCTGCTGATGATGTCGCTGCTGCTACTGCTACTGCTGCTCGCGCTGCTACTGCTCTTGCTCTTGCTCTTGCTGCTACTGTTTCTGCCAATGTTACTGCTGCTGATGCTGCAGCTACTGCTGATGGTGTCACTGTTGCTGCTGCTGCTGCTGCTGCTGCTATTACTGCTACTAGAGCTGCTGATGTTGCAGACTGTGTCGCTGCTGCTGCTGGTGGTGTCGCTGCTGCTGCTCATTCTGCTGCTCATGCTGCTGCTGCACGTGCTGCTGCTGTTGCTGATGTTGCTGCTGATGCTACTAGTGTTGCTCATGGTGCTGCTGCTGCTGTTGCTAGTGCTTCTACTGATGTTGCTGATGCTGCTGCTGCTGCTGCTGCTGGTGCTACTGCTGCTACTGCTGTTACTGCTGCTGCTGCTGCTGCTGCTGCTGTTGACAAGCACTTACCGCTTGACACAACTAAGCCAGTGCTTTTCGTCGCACCTCTGACTCAACACACTACATCAACTAGCAGCGACTACGGCTATTACTACTTCAGTTCTTCCTCTTCCAGGTCTTCATACTTCTGCTAGTGCTCCTACTGCTCCTGTTGCAACACAGACTGTACAAAGCCAGAGGAGGTCGCTATTATCGACATCATCCAGCGTTCATTGAATAGTTCAACATGGCACATATGGCAATGTTAGAGGATGAGTTGGAGGCTGTTCCTGAGCTGCCAGTCTATCTCCCTCAGGAGTGGCTGGTGAGTAATGAGGAGTGCCTGGACCGGTGACTGGATGGTCAGAGCACTCTGGAGGGTCTGACTCCTGGTACTCCTTTTAAGAGTGTCTCGAGTCAGTATGACTCTGTGAGACTCCAGTGGTTGGTAAAAGTTCGGCATAACATAGTCAGTTTTGGTGATGTTCTGGTGTGCCGGCATCATGGTTGGTATTTCCTTGGCCAGGGTGGAGTGTCCCTGCGCAGATTAGCCTCAGTAAGGCTACTCATTGAAGCCCTGCGCGGTATTGCTGATTGTGATCCCCGGCATCTTTTCACAAGAAATGATGGGGTAATATGGGACTTCCTTTTAGCTGTGGGCCTCTGTGCTCAGCTGGTTACTAGGGATGTAGCTGATAGTGCTGAACATGCTGTCTCTGTCCTGGAGGCACGGTATGTTGAGTGGCGCAAGGAGAATAAGTGGCTCTTCTCTGAGGACACTTTCATATGTTCTCCTGCTGACTCATTTTACACACAGAGATAATCAATCTCACAGATGAACTGTTCTTTTAAAGATCTTGCACGACCTGAATAGAGTACTTGGAGTTATACTTCAGCGGAGTTTCTATTGTAATTTAGATACCTTGTGGACAGAACGTATGACTTACAGCACTCCTACATTTCGAAAAAAGAACACTTGCGTGATTACACTATGTACTAGGACTGTCATTGGTATCCAATTTATCTCGATTCCGATTATCACTATTTTGGTCTCGATTTTTCGATTATATTGATTTATTTGGATCTGAGATAAATGGTTAAAATATGCTTAAAATATAAATGTTTTCAGTCATTTATTACAAGAGGTAGCCCATACTATCAAGAATGGAAATATATCGGCTTTATGCAGAACTTCTGTTCAATGTGGATGAAGATTCGGAAGTTAATTTCCCAAAATATTGGGGCTTTTAAGTGCAACATTTTCAACTTAATAAATAGGTTAGTTCTAGTTGGAATTTTTACACAGATTTTACCATCTTACAAAGGTAAATTCCTTGACAACCGATGGATCATTGAGTGTATCGATATAATGCTTTTGTCGATGAGATAATTGGGATTACAGAAATGTCGGTGTATCGATTTGGGGGGTATTGATGACAGTCCTACTATGTACAGTCTGGAATATGGTTAAAATGTATGTTTATAGTTGTAAATATATTTGAACAAAAGAAAAAATTTAAAGTGAAAAAAGTTTTTATATCTCATTTGCGTAATTAAAAACCCGTTCCTTTGTTAGCAATAAGGGTGTCATTCGATTCATTGATTTTGTTTACAACAACAAGTCAAAGTACAGTCAGTCAACCCAGATCCTTCTCTCTCACAGGTAAGACTCGTATATTGTTAAAGGAGAATATGTGTACTTGTGCCTGTTTTATCACTCATTTTGTTTTTTAATATTAATAATAGTAGTCAACCCATCTCTAAAAAAAAACCCAATAAAGTCTCATTTTCTAATCCTAATGGTACTGTTAAAGGAGAATATGTGTACTTGTGCCTGTTTTACACACGAGGAACATTAAGAGACTCACCTCCCCCCTTGAGGGGGGCGGTGATTCTCTTAAATTAAAAAAAAAATTTCACTACTAGCACCCTAAGAGAGCCCCCCCACCCCTCTTCTCCCCAAGGGCCGCCCTCCCCCCTCTCCCCAAGGCCCCCCCTCCCCCCTATGCACCCCCAGAGTGCCCCCCTCCCCCAGAGTGCCCCCCTCCCCCCCTCCCTCCCCCCGCTATGCACCCCTCCCCCTCTATTTTCTAACTAAAGAACGGTTCAGGTCACGTGACCAAAATGGAGGTCTCTGATTGGTTGATCTAGGTCATGTGACTAAGGGGGTGTGGTCTATTTTCCAAATAAGGAGCGTTTCCGGTCACGTGACCAAAAGGGGGCGCGGTCTATTATGCAAATGAGGGGGTCACGTGACCAAATGGAGGTCTCTGATTGGCTGGTCCAGGTCACGTGACCAAAAGGGGGCGTGGTCTATTACGCAAATGAGGGGGTCACGTTACCAAATGGAGGCCTCTGATTGGCTGGTTCAGGTTAATGTAGGTCACTTACGGTCACGTGACCCATTTGAATTTCCCGCCAAAATGGTGGCCTCTGATTGGCTGATTTGAATTTACCGCCAAAAGGGAGCTCTCTGATTGGCTGCATATCGAGTGAGTAATAACCAGTACTCAGTATAGTCCCGTTCCGATACATATAATACTACTCACAGCCCAGTCTAGCCCAAGGTTTCCCAAGGTAAACCCAACTGGGCGCCAGTTGGGCATGTTACTTGGGATATCCTGATTCTCTACCTGCCAGGCAAATTGTTAATGAATGGTGAACATTCCCTTATCCTAGTACTAGTCAGACCAATTACCCTAGTACTTTTTGCGACCAATTACCTTAGTACCTTTCTGTAACTCCAGAAACAATTACCCTAGTACCACAGATACAATTAGGGGAGACCGGGGCAAAACGGACCCCCGGGGCAAAACGGACCCGACCCCTAACTCAGGTCTCAGCTATAAATTCCATATTTTTGTCAAATTGGCTCATAATAATTGATAGAAATAACATGTTTTAAAAAAAAATTGATGCTAACTACATGGTATTCCGGATTCCATAAAGAAACGAGAAGGACATCAGGACACACATCATTTGTAAACAAATGTGGAGATCCCCAGTTAGTTGGTGGTAGCGGGATAAACAGATAAAGGGAGAACCGGATAAACGGAGAACGGGAGAAACGGAGAACGGGATAAACGGAGAACGGGATAAACGGAGAAAGGGATAAACGGAGAAACGGGATAAACGAAGAACACATAGGTACCAATATAATCCGACAAAACGAAAATCGCGAATATCTTCGCTGTTTACGCTCCGATCGGCCTGATTTTTGGAAGGGTAGGAGAATAACGTACTGTACTCAAATTAGATAATTAATTCGACATTCACCATATAGTTAACCCTTTGAGGTCAACATAACCTATTTCTATGTGCATATAAGAAGGTCTACAGTGTGTTGGGGGGTGTGTGTAAAGAGCAGGCCTTAAAGGGTTATTATCTAGGTGTGACAAACGTGTTGCCACTTCCCTTTAAGGGCCGCAATGCGTGACAAGAAAAGCACTATTGGCTTTTTGGCTCAAAACAGGTTAAATTATTTTGACCCCCCCCCCCAAGAGGAGTCCAAATTTTTTTGCCCCCCCCCCGGTCAAGGGGTCCAATTTTTTTTCCCCCAAACCCCCAAACACACCACCCCCCCCCCATGTTTTAAAAAATGATCACTCCCTAAGTGGCAGAGACTGAGACTGTGAGACGGGAAAAGGGAGAAAGGTAGGGGGGGCATTGTAGCACTCAATCTCGGCGATTCAACATCAAAACTCAGGCGGGTCAACATCAAACTTGATGTTTCAACATCAAGACTCAATGATTCAACTTTTATTTTCTGTTATATCCATGGTTATATCACTTAATCAGCTAGTTCTATTGTTATATCGGCGAGTCCCCTTTAAGGGCCGCAAACCGGAACTGGTAGACCTGCCGTGACTAGCAGAGTAGCATGCTCAATCTCGGCGATTTAACATCAAAACTGGACGATTTAACATCAAAACTGGCCGATTTAACTTCAAAGCTTGACTATTCAACTTTCCTTTTTTGTTATATGACTTAATCAGCGAATTGAATTGTTAAATCGGCGAGTTCCCTTTACTTCAGGCCCCTTCAGGCACAGTTTCGGACCATACCATTACCACGCACCAGAAAGGGGTGGCCGATAGGTAACAGAAAACCTGTCATAGGAAGATCCCCCTTTAAGGGCCGCAAACCGGAACTGGCAGACCTGCCGTGACTAGCAGAGTAGCATGTTCAATCTCGGCGATTTAACATCAAAACTGGCCGATTTAACATCAAAACTGGCCGATTTAACTTCAAAACTTGACGATTCAACATGTAGAACAGATATGTGTATGGGGGGGGGGATGGGGGGATGGCCGATCCTCTCCCCACAGTCACACCCCCGGACCGTACCACTGTCGGAAAAGGGGTGTGCCCATTTGAACAGTGTCCGGTTACACGGCACACGCCAGCCATGAATGCCGCCATAGATCAAAGAGAAAAACCATAGTTTCACAATGAAAGAGAAATGGAGATCCATACATACCACGCTCGACAGCTCTTATTCAAAACAGGCTTTCATTCCCTTGGAATGTATGATGGATCTCCATAAAAACTGAAACTAGAGATCTTGATCTAATTTTGCAAAAATCAGTTTATATATAAGCTTCTGAGAATTAAAAAAGAGGTATATTGGAAGTCATTGGAAAGATCTTTTTTTTCACATATTTTTCATGAAGCTGGGGCAAAACGGACCCCCCCCCCCTCACAATCATAATTCCTATGGTGAAACCCCATAGAAATGATCAAAACATGAAAAAATAACCATGCTTGGCCTAAAAATGATGAGAATGATGAGACATGCTTATTTTAATATAAAATTATTTCTTATAAGCCAATTTTTATTTTTGGGGGGTATTTTTGGGGTTTGGGGGAATTTTTCCTGAATTCGGGGGAAATGTTATTGAAATGCATGATATCCAAGGGTCATAAAAATCAATTAATATTGAAAAATGTTAGATAATGGTCATGCATGACAACAAAGAAATACCTAAAGAACTGAGCAATAACATAGCTAAAAGATGGGAGCAAGAAAATTATGAAAAAAGATAATAATTCAAAATTAAGATATTTCCAGGGTCCCTTTTGCCCCGCCCCAAAAACCCTTTTGCCCCAGGACTTTTAGCCCATGACCTTCGTAGGTCAGAATATGTTATGCTATCCCACTATGCTGTTAATGATACTAGCACAATATTAATTATTTTCATGGATGCTATACTTCTATGCTTTGTTATGAAAAAACAAATGTTTCAATCCAGGGGTTTACCTCTGAGCTATATGCCATCTTCCCTTAAGGGGTCCGTTTTGCCCCAGTCTCCCCTACCCTAGTGGGGCCCTTGATAGGGGGGGTCCCCATGTCCCATGTCGATTTTAAGAAATGCTCATGTCACCATATCAATTTTAAGAAATGTCCATGTCGCCATATCGATTTTAAGAAATGCTCCATGTCCCATGTCACTATCTATTTTTTCCTCATGTCCCATGTCACTAAGGGAGTGATCATTTATTATCAACAGGGGGGGGGGTGGTGGGTTTGGGGGGGTGGGCAAAAAATTTAACCTGTTTTGAGCCAAAAAGCCTGCGCGTTACTATGCTTCAAAGGGCCTGTGCGCGAGCCGATTTTCGATACTAAGGGGGGGGGGGTAAAAAATGTTGACCCCTTGACCGGGGAGGGGGTAAAAAATGTCGCACGCTCCGCGCGGAAACCCACCACCACCCCCCCTGTTGTTAAAAAATGATCACTCCCTAAGGCCCAAAATGGTCCATGTCGCCATATCGAATTATTAAAGGGTCTAGGGCCATCCTAGTATCTAGATTTTATTTCTGGCTGATTTCTATGTGATCTCAGTAAAATCTAAGTTCAATCTCTTGCCTACACAAGCATACATACCTCATCTGTGATTTTATAAGTTTTTATGTATAGAAACTTAGTAGGGTTGATTCAGGTAAAGTGGGACATCAGGTAAAGTGGGACAATTAACATTAAGGCCATTTTTAGGGGTTGATTTCTTTCCTGGGTGTAAAATTATATTTTTTTCTTAGAAATATATGTTTGACCCCTCTTAATTGTACCTATCTCACCAAAGTTAAGAGGTAATTATACCTTCTAAATTTTGACATGATATGGATGGAGAGCTTTTGCCGCTATAGATTTGGAAGTACATAAGAAATAGTAAAATTATTTGTTAGTAGTGGTACTAAGAATAGTAACATGATATTTCTATATGTATGTAAATATTAGATACATATATTACTTCTTTACATCTTGAAATTTTTTTATTAGTCAGATATGGAAATTAAGTACACTAAGGCCTTAAATGCAAGTGTCCCACTTTAGCTGAAGGTGTTAGGTAAAGTGGGACAGGCAGATTCATGTTAAGTGGGACACTATATTAATCCCCTTTCTCAGAGTGGCATTACCCGATATGCCCATATTTTGATTTATAATGAGAAGAAATATCATAGAAGATTTCATTACAATACTTAGTTGTGTAAATGATACCAAATTATTAAGTATAACAGCCAGAATAGGGCTTTGTTAGTGCTGCAGATTGTGGTTTATCAAGTGACTTAACTGATGATCATTATTTAGATGAGCGAACCATTGACTTCCATCAGCGAACCATTGACTTCCATCATAATTTAGATAATTATTGTGAGATTTCTTAACTTTAATGATTTTTAATCATACATTATGATGTTAAATGGTAAAATATGTAGCAAATTCATTTAGAATCAGTATTTGATATACATTGAGGCTAAAACCATAGAAACTATTAACAAATACTACTTTCTTACGATTTATAGAAATTATTGCCATTCACAGTTATTTATAGTGATTAATATGCCCCTGAAATGCTCCTGCAGTACTACCTCATTAACAAAACATTTCATTTTAGATGCTTACAATTAAGAGTATGAGCTATATAATTGTGCATAACATTATTTAGCACTATGTAAAATAATTTGAGGATAGAGATTCAGTTAGGGTACAAATATGTTGTCATGTAACATAATGTAGTGTAGCCTTGCCCAAAGTTAAGCCTAGATGCACAGTATTTTGGTAGTTTTACATTCATACTCTGTGTACTTCATTCATTCTGTAAAGGACCCTACATAAATTTCCTTAATGTTTTTGATGTAGTCCGTCAAAATATATTATCTCACCTTCAAAAATTGACATTTACCATTTTTGTCATATGGAATATAAAGCATGGGGGTCAATTCTTATCAATTGTCCCACTTTACATGAAGCAAGTGTCCCACTTTACCAAAAATACAAGTTAAGTGGGACGCTTCAATTTTAAAATGGCATCTCTAAGAAATGGGCTATTTAGGCCACATTGGCTAAGGTATTTCATACATTTTTTATATTTTGGTTTAAAGGAATAAATACTGAAACTATTTGATGTGTTTGACATTTTCTATGATAAGTACCAAATGAGTAAATGGTACATAAAGTCAGAGTATGGCTTAGGTGTCCCACTTTACCTGAATCAACCCTATTTAGGGATTGCTCATTTTTTAACAAGGGGTTGAAACGAGGGGTTGAAATTTTTTACCCCCCCCCCCCCGGCAGGCCGAAAATCGCGCCCGTTCGTGCCCCTTTGTAGCATAGTAACGCGCGGGCTTTTTCCCTCAAAACAGGTTGAATTTTTTTGCCCCCCCCCCCCAAAAGGGGTCTGAATTTTTTACCCCCCCCCCCCGGTCAAGGGGTCCAAATTTTTTACCCCCCCCCCAAATCCACCACCCCCCCCCCCCCCCTGTTGTTAAAAAATGAGCACTCCCTTACAACAGAAATATGAGAAGAGTGTTAAGCATTGAGACACTTGCTGGCCGCCATGTTGGATCGGGTAATTGCAATTACCCGATACCCTAGGTGTCGGCACAGTGTCCGTAGGGGAACTAGGGGAACTCAGGATGTCCCTGTTGGCAACCCTTTCTGGCGATTAGCAACCTGAAATGAGCAACTGGCACCCTCAAACGGTGCGGCAAATGGCAATCAGCAAATAGCAAAATGTCGCATCGGCCTTCCATACTATGGCTATGGAACTATGTCAAATAAGTAGGTCATATCGCGTGTAGAGGCTCACATCCGGGCACCTGCCACGTTGTAAATGGTGGTGGTAGTCAACTGAAGACGTCTCTGTTTCAAAGATAGTCGGTTCTAAAGGTTCAAACAGCAAATAGCAGTGTTTTGTCTACAGCCACTGGGGTCTTATACTCATCATCATCATCATCATCATCATCATGGGCCACTTTCGAGAATTAGCAGTTTTATTATCAGTAACGATGGCAGTAGCACTTGCTGGTGAACTGACGTTCGAGTTGCCGGACAACGAAAAGCAGTGTTTTCAAGAAATAATCGAAAAGGGTGTCAAGTGTACCATAGAATTTCAGGTGAGTGCTGTGTTCACATATTTATGATATTAAAGTAGAGTTACGTATTGGCTACGTGTTTGGGTGGCCCCACGGGTAGATCTTAGTCACGGCGAGACTCTACTGTGTGGAGCACCTGTCAGATTCTATGCGATCATTGGTTGGGTAGCCTATAGAGCAGCAGCAGAGGGTGGCCTCAGAAGTGATTTAATTCATACAATTACTGAAAGCTACAATATGATTTTTTATCTTGTACAATGTCTCTGGACATGGAAAAGTGATGTTGTACAAGCAATATCTCGTGCAGGCACATAGAAAACTGCACTTCTATATAATGTGTCACTTCAAATTTTGGTCTTTTTTTTAAAGCTTGAAAACATACAAACCAGGCTTTGCTAGCACCGATATTGACCTTAGACAAATTCTAATGGTACCTAGCCCCCCCTTAATTGGATCCAAGGATCACATTGAGACAACCCTCATGTTGCTAGGACAAGCGCTTGCTTAGCAACGGACGTTTTTGCATAGCAACGGGTAGTGTCGGAGCAATGAAAACATACAAACCAGACTTTGCTGGCACAGATATTGACATTAGCAAAGTTCTGGTGGTTACCTATCCCCCCTGAATTGATCCAAGGATCACATTGAGACAACCCTGATGTTGCTAGGACAAGTGCCTGCCTAGCAACGATCGTTTTCACATAGTAACGGGCAGTGTCAGAGCTATGAAAACATACTTACCTGACTTTGCTAGCACAGATATTGACATTAGCAAAATTCTAATGGTACCTATCCCCATGAATTGGATCCAAGGATCACATTGAGACAACCCTCATGTTGCTAGGACAAGCGCTTGCTTAGCAACAGCCGTTTTTGATTAGCAACGGGAAGTGTCGGAGCCATGAAAACATTCAAACCAGACTTTGCTAGCACAGATATTGACATTAGCAAAATTCTAATGGTACCTATCCCCATGAATTTGGATCCAAGGATCACATTGAGACAACCCTCATGTTGCTAGGACAAGTGCTTGCCTAGCAACAGCCATTTTTGCATAGCAATGGGCGGTGTCGGAGCTATGAAAACATACAAACCAGACTTTGCAAGCACAAATATTGACCTTATAAAGATTCTCAAGAGCTAAGGAAATAATTGCACTAGGTATAATTCAAAGCATGTTGATTCTATAAACTATGTGCTCTCTTGAGGTTAAACATTTTCATACAATGGTAAAAATTGATACTGTATTAATAATATATTCTATGCTAGAATGTAAAGATATTAGAATAACAAGGTTGATAAATATGTGCAGTAATAACCCAGTCAAGATTGCTTGATGGAGCCCATATGTGTTTTTACTTGGGCAAGCTTATTTGCCCACCCTGGGTTTTTGTCCTTTTTCTCCAGGGCTACAAGTGAGGCCCAGATGGGTCAGCCCAGATTCCTAGTGCCCAGCCCTAGCCCAGATTTAGCACACACTATGTACAATAAATGGTAATTTCTGGAAGAAAAGCAGATGTCAGTATGTTTCGAAATATTTACAATGCATTCATGGGCTGACACATCTGGGCTCCCTCTGGTAGCCCTGGACAAAAAAGACCATAACCCAGATATGGGCGAGCCCAGCTGGCACAAGTAAAACACATATGGGCCCCAGGGACCAATGCTGACTTGGAAGTTTCGCTCTCATTTCAGAATTGGTGAATGTCAAATAATTCTAATGTGCCTTATAATTGATAAAATATTAAGTCGAATGATATCTAGCAACCAATGCTGCAAACTACATTCATAGACACATATGATACAAAGTGGATATTCATTTAGCCAGAATCAATTATCAGTGGATTGATTTTTTATATTCATCAGAGCACTGCATCATTGATATCTATCAATCAACCATAACACAATTGTACCTAGCCACTCGAAATTATCATAATAAATCCCTACAAAAGATTTTGATGGCTACAAAACTTCACAGAAATAGAATGGGACCATTCAGACCAG
Source organism: Harmothoe impar (assembly GCA_947462335.1). Taxonomy (NCBI): domain Eukaryota; kingdom Metazoa; phylum Annelida; class Polychaeta; order Phyllodocida; family Polynoidae; genus Harmothoe; species Harmothoe impar. Next base: position 39,049,527 of record OX381705.1, on the reverse strand, counting down.
CGTACAGACTGCCAGAGTATTGTTTTAAGGAATCTGGTTCAACTGGTTGTAATGTGCCTTGGGGAATATTTCTGTAGTGTGTTTAGAAGGGGCAGGGGTATCCTGGAAAAACTTTCTGGGAAGTTTTGAGAAATTCTGGTAATAATATATGGAGGAGAACCCAGTTTAATTGGGCCATGGTTTACAGGATTTCTGAAGGGGATATTTAGGGATGCATTTCAGAGATTTTCTAGCGGCAATTTGCTGCAGCGTGTGGGCATTATTGGCAGGTACTAACTTATTGTTAAAGAGTAGGAGATCAGTGATCTCCATGCCTGAGTGGTAGGCTTGCAGTCACTGCTCCCCTCCCATACTGATCCAGTAGCCAGACAGCCAAGGAACTGTGGTATAGTGGTTAACATTCCTGAATCTGGATAGGGTGGCCTGGGTTCAATTCCTGGCAGTTCTAGGAAGTGTTTTTCACCTATAGGCGACCCCCGACAAAAGTAAGAGCAGGAATTTCAGTATTATAAAAGCAATGATAATGATTGAAATAGTGGGAGATCTCCTTCTGCTGTCCTATCCCTCATCATTACTTCTCCACTCCCCCCTCCCCCTGCACGCCCTGCTCCCTCTGTATAGACATGACAGTAATAAATGATAACCTCTGGTTCATTAATTCAGTATTATGGATAATCATTAATGGTTCTAAAGTATCAAGAATCAAACTCCCACCCCATAATAAGTTGAGGAGGCTGTAATCGTCAGTATCAGTAGCATAATCTTTGATGTGCAATGTTGTTGGGATCAAACTTTGTTGAATGGATCTAGTGGTACACCATAATGAAGCGTTTAGGTGGGGGTAAACGTAAATTTAATAGGCTTGTTAATTTGCAGTTTTCTTTGAAGGCTACCCCATCACTAATTGTGTGTACCAACTAGATACCCCTCTGAACAGGAGACACAGTTGTTAGTAAGCCTTTAATACATAGAGGACATGTGTGAATGTGGGAGTTAGCTATAACACTTGTAGTGGAGCAGATCTCACAGTCACTTTGGCCTGATAGGGATTTTCAAAAGTTCTCTACCCCAGGCCCCTTCAAGAAATAATAAATACCAGGCCTTGAATAGCCACCTGTCTTGATCAGGGGATGGGTTAGCTGCAAGAATAGTAGAGTGTAAGCTATACGGTATTTAGGCTCGTTGGTAACAGGATATCCAAGACAATAACCATTGGGGCGCCAAAACACAATATTACCGTATATCAGTGATGCTGTGCTCAGAATTAAATCTTGTTGCTAGAAGTAAATGAATGTTGCTGGGTTTATTTCCTGTTGCATTATCACATTATAAGATATTTATGCCAAAATCCTAGCATAAAGGTGAGTGAGCATTGTCAATGCCTCCTATTCGCACCTCAGCCTTAAGATAATGCAATGGATGACAGGTGCATTAGGACAGAAGGTCAGATATTGTGCCAGTTGCTAGGCATGAAATGTTTGGAATTGCTGTTGCTAGGTAACAGAGTGCTCCTAGCAAAATGACAATAGTTCCAATAGAATCCCCAGGGTCTGTATAGGGGGGGTATGTACGACCAAACACCTTCTATTCCCCCTATTGTGCCGGTTGCTAGGTATGGATTGTTTGTAATTGTTGTTGCTAGATAACAGAGGGGTCCTAGCAAAGTAACAATACCGTATTCGACGTAATAAGCGCACACCCCTAATAAGCTCACACCCCCTGTTTTTGGCCGATATTTAGACTACAAAGTACCAAAAATATTTCAATTTTTTACTCCAATTAAACTGTTAACTACTAAAAGGTGTCCATAATCATTTTTTAAGCGCACTGTGCGCTTATTACGTCGAATACGGTAGTTGCAATAGAATCCCCAGCATCTGTACACTGGGGGTAGGTAATTTCAAATCCCTTCTATTCCCACCTATTGTGCCGGTTGATAGACATTGGCATTTTTTGGAACTGTTTATTATTGTATGAACATTGGTAACATTTTGATAGGGCCTGTTGCTATGCTAAGACGGTTGTTGCTAGGCAACCAGTTGTCTTAGCAACATGAGGGCTGTCTTAATGTGATCCTTGGACCCAATCCAGGGGCGTAGGTACCATCAAAATTCTTTTAAGGTCAATACCTGTGCTAGCAAAGTCTGGTTTGTATGTTTTCATAGCTCCGACACCGCCCATTGCTAAGCAAAAATGGCTGTTGCTAGGCAAGCAGTTGTCCTAACAACATGAGGGTTATCTCAATGTGATCCTTGGATCCAATTAAGGGGGGGTAGGTACCACCAGAACTTTGCTAATGTCAATATCTGTACCAGCAAAGTCTGGTTTGTATGTTAACATGGCTCCGACACTACCCGTTGCTATGCAAAAACGGCCGTTGCTAAGCAAGTGCTTGTCCTAGCAACATGAGGGTTGTCTCAATGTGATCCTTGGATCCAATTGAGGGGGGGTAGGTACCATTAGAACTTTTCTAAGGTCAATATTGGTGCTAGCAAAGTCTGGTTTGTATGTTTTCAAGCTTTAAAAAAAAGACCAAAATTTGAAGTAACACATCATATAGAAGTGCAGTTTTCTGTGTGCCTGCACGAGATATTGCTTGTACAACATCACTTTTCCATGTCCAGAGACATTGTACAAGATAAAAAATCATGTTGTAGCTTTCAGTAATTGTATGAATTAAACTCTCTAAATATTGCTCTTTTCAAGAGCCTGCTGCTGCTCTACTAGTCCAACAGTAGATCTAAGGTACCTAAGGCAGTGTTCATTTATTATTTACAGGGGGGGGGGTGGTGGGTTTGGGGGGGGGGGGGCGTAAAAATTTCCGACCCCTCCTGAGGGGGGGGGGGGCGTAACAAATTCTGACCCCCTCTTGAGGGTGGGGGTCGTAAATTTGTCGCCGGGTTCGGCGAGGGGGCGCGCGAAACGTTCCACGCACTCTCGAGGGGGGGGGGGCGTAAAAAAATTTCGCCCCGCCGCGCGAAATCTCACCACCCCCCCTGTAATTAATAAATGAACACTCCCTAACATCAGACACGTTGCGTCAACGTATCTACTACATGTACCTGTACTGTAGCCTACTAGTACTACTACCTAGTACTAGGCCCTAGTCTAGGGTAAATGTAGGTAATATCGCGTATGATGTGGTAATATCGCGCACTCCCCCTAAAAGGCACATTTTTTCAAAAAAAAAAATTTTTAGTTATCTAGTGTGGTATATGAAGAGACTAACACAGAAGTCATAACGTACGCGGTCTAGCCGCCCATTACCCATATTGTCCTGCCGGAAGTCCTCTCTTTTATTACCAATGTACTGAAGAGTTCTACATGTCGGCAGCGTCTGTGGGTCGTTTGCCGCCTCCACTCTACTCGGACACGACATCTCTCCCCTTGTTTAAATAAGAAGAAGGATCACCATATACAATCACAATGCTGTAATAAAATGGACAATTAAGTATGAACAGTATGATATGGTAAACTTGAGTCTTTGAGTAAATAGTGATGAGTATTTGACACATCCAAATAAAGTCTCTTTGTGTTATTGAGTCCTTTGGTTTATAAACATATAACCTGAAACATAAAGTATCATTTATCACTTTAGGATTTTTTTCACTTGAACCTGTCAAAATAAACAAAGTCCTTTTGTTAGAATACACAACATAGGCCTAATAACCAAAGTCTCTCATCCATCTTAAATAAAATCGCAAGTCTCTCTCCCTTGTGAATAATCTTGACCTTGGGTAGGGGTTCTTCTGGTTCCCACATAATAATGCTGCATCATGCCGGGTGTGTCCCTGGACGCTGGGTGCATCACGCTGGGTGTGTCCCCGGACGCTGGGTGCGTCTCTGGACACATACCGGGTAGATCTATGTCCATAGTCATGATTTAACATTGGATTGAGCCCTGGATCTAACCTGACTCCTGGATTTAACCAACGGGTTGAGCACTGTGTTTTACCTGCTCCTGGATTTAACCAACAGTTTGAGCATTGACTGGATTTAACCTGCTCCTGGATTTAACCAACGACTTGAGCATTGACTGGATTTAACCTGCTCCTGGATTTAACCAACGACTTGAGCATTGACTGGATTTAACCTGCTCCTGGATTTAACCAGACGTCACCTGATTTAACAAGACATCCTCCACTGATCAACCTGGCCATTGATCTACAGTTTCACCACTTTCAGTTCGCCAGTTTCCGTTTTCGTTTTCACAAACCTGCCTTCAGACCATTCCTCCAAATGGATCCAGCGTGGCTGACTCCACTACTGAACAGACAGAAAGTTACACAAATCTCCGACAGATACGTCCATCACGGCACCAACCTGATCTGTCATCCTTGTCCTCCTCGATCTCCATCATCCACACACATCACTGTCCACCCTTGTGGATTGCTTTATCCCATCTACTCGTCGCCAGAATGTGGTATATGAAGAGACTAACACAGAAGTCATAACGTACGCGGTCTAGCCGCCCATATTGTCCTGCCGGAAGTCCTCTCTTTTATTACCAATGTACTGAAGAGTTCTACATGTCGGCAGCGTCTGTGGGTCGTTTGCCGCCTCCACTCTACTCGGACACGACAGTTAGCCACGTTGTATTGAGTATCGTTTTAATGCATTTCACTTACCTTTGCTATGTCAGGAGCCAGAGATAACAAAATCGCCTAATATAGGGACTTGCATAAATATGGGGGTGTAGAGGGGTCCCCCCCCCCCTCAGGTCGGAAAGTCGCCGAAATTAAGGGCCCAAGGTCGCAAAGTAGCTTTTTTAGACCACTTTTACTATAAACAAATTTGTCCGAAAGTCGCCAGGTCGCTTTAATTATGGTACCAGGTCGGCAGGTCGCCTGGAAATCAGCCCAGGTCGCCAGGTCCCTTTTGACCCCTCTGGAGCCACAAATATTGTAAATTGATTGAAATATAGACTATGAGCATTAGCCCAGTCATGTAGAGCCTAATGACAGCTTTTCAGAACCGTTTTAGATCACCTTCTTACTGTGGCTAGTTGCCGAGCAATCAGGATTGAAGATCCCTAATTGATGGGCACTTGATCCCCATTGAAACAATGGTTAAGCCGGGTCCAAAACTGTGATCAGAGCAGATTAGAAAGATACCCTGAATAGGCAAAGGAAACAGGTTATTTTAAGATAAATCGGCTATTTAATCTTTTAGTATGAAATTTCCAGCATACACTGTTTTCCGCGGGTTGAATAATATGATATTATTCCAGATGATCTTTGACCTAATTAACTTGGTCAAAAGGTCATATGAAAGGTCATATGAAAGGTCATTTTATGATAAATCAGCCATTATTTATTTAATCTTTTAGGTCGAATATTATGACCTTATTCCAGTTGACATTTGACCTAATTAGGTCGACCTTTGTCCTAATCAACTAGGTCAAAAGGTCACAAGAATTATTTAATCTTTTTGAATGAAAGTTTCAACATACATGTACATGGTTTGTCATGGGTCAGATAATATTAGCCATTATTCAATATTTTTAGATGCGATTTTCAGGATACATTGATGTAGACTTATTATGTTTGATACTGAACAATGTTTATACATTTTATACAATATACATTTTGATGAATTAGAAAAGAAAATCGATATTTCTCAAAATATCTTTATTAGATTATCCAAAAAGGAAGTTTTCCATGCCCCCCACCCCTCTCTGCTCTTTGGGAAATTTTGTGATCCAGCTCCCCCCTTTTCCCCCCTTTTCCCTTACGGGGATATTTAAAAAAAGAAAGGGGGTGGTATTTTCTTCTATTTTTTTTTTGGGGGGGGGGGGGGGGGGGGGGAGAAGGTAGGTGGTGCAGCCTTGTCTTTGTACGTCAGGCCAGGACCCAGTGGATGTGGTTCGAAAAATAGACGACCCATAAGAGTCTACAGCCTAAATTTTTTCCTTGCCATTTGCAATACGAAAAATAGCGCGTTGGCTTCGCTTAGGATCCATATGGGACCCTAGGGGCCATACTTGGGACTTCCCTACGGATCTTAATAGAGAAAAAGCTGGTCTACTTCCTTGTTTAAGGCCCTGTCCCTGAATCAGTGGTGTGCAACCTAGCCCGCCATTGCCTTACTCCAAGGCCCATCCCTTAAATTTTATTGACTAATTTCTATAAATATATAGGAATTATAGTCCGACTAATCCTCATGCATATTTATTTATAGTTGGAATGATGGACAAGGCAAGTCTAACTTCATTTGTTAGTAACACCTGCCCGCCGATTTTTGACACCTAGTAGTGGAAAAGTGTTTGTCACACCTGGATAATAACCCTTTAAGGCCTGCTCTTTATTCCCCCCTCCAACACACTGTAGACCTTCTAATACACACATAGAAATGGGTTATGTTGGCCTCAAAGGGTTAACTATATGGTGAATGCATATATGTCGTCTGCTATTTCCCATGTAGCTCTCTGCTACTTAACAGGCCACCACAAGCCTCACACATACCGCTTTTGTCATTAGAAAGTCGAATGAATTATCTAAATTGAGTACAATACGTTATTTCTCATTTCTGACAGCAGAATCGTAATCTCCAGGAAGAACTGACCCACTTTAATAGGTCACATGCCTACAAATTTGATCAAATTCCGGGCGAACAGGTGGGTGTGGGCAAGCAGGGGGTTGGCGGCAAGCAGGGGGCTGTGGGCGTCGTCGCACGCCAGCCCGTAAACGCCGCCTTACGTCTCGGCCAAAAAGCGAGTCGGTCTGAGCGTAAACTGCAGCAGCATGTATCTTTTTCGCCGTGTCTGTCGGCCACGGGCGACGTGCGTTGCAGATGATTTTGGCTGTAGGTGAGCAGGTGGCTGTGGGAAAGCAGGTGGCTAGGGGCGAGCAGGTGGCTGTGGGCGTCAGCGCCCGGCAGCGTGTAACCGCTGTTTTACGTCTGTTTTACGTCGGCTGCGGGGCGGCGTGTGCTAAGCGTCCATGCCTTTGCCGTCGATCCCCTGTTGCCACCCCCCACCCCCTGTTCCCCCGCCCCCCATCCCGTTCTCTGTTTATCCCGTTCTCTGTTTATCCCGTTCTCCGTTTATCCCGTTCTCCGTTCTCCGTTTATCCATTGGTGCTGTAATCATATTGCTACATAGACCACTTTCCCTAAATCAGCTATTTGTATTTGCTATTTGGACAGTATACCTCCATTGTTCACATATATTCACTGCTAGGACACCCATAGGATCCTATAGTTAAGGAAAAAGAAATATTTTTCCAAAATTCATGCCTTTCTCATTTCATCTGTGACCCCCTGTTTTATTGGTCCTAAAATGTATAGATGTCCATTATGCATTCCCAAGATTTGGTTGCAATATCAATAGAAGAAGGGGATTATCCATGACAGATAAGGTGAAAATGCTGTTTTCCTATTCATGTATATAGTTAAGATACTCCTTTGCTCAAATGGCCATATCATGGAAGTTAGCACCGTGACATGGCAATTTCTTTTGATTTTCTATTACATAATAAATCAAACTAACATAATCCTGAGTTATATGCAAAAGTCAATAGAAAATCAGTAATCCTGTGACAAGTAGCGAGTCCCTTTAAGTACTAGATTGAGGGTTATGTCTACTTTACAGTCCACACAACTCCAGTGCTTAGTCAATGGCAGGTATCTAGTGGTACTAGGTGAAACGTTTTTTGGATATTTCTCTTCAAGTATCTTGAATTACTTTAATATGTGGACAGATACTGTAAACATACTTTATTTCGCGCTGTACATATTTTCGCAATTTCCATGGCCGATGACGCTTTGATCTTGACTGGGGTAGGTTTGGGCTATGTGGAGTTGGGCTATGTGGCATTGGGGTATGTGGGGTTGAGGTATGTGGGGTTGGGGTATGTAGAGTAGGGGTATGTGGGGTTAGGGTATGTTGGGTTGCGGTATGTGGGGTTGCGGTATGTAGGATAGGGGTATGTGGGATTAGGGTATGTTGGGTTATTAGGGTTGTGGAATAGGGGTTGGGGTATGTGGGCTTAAGGTATGTGGGGTTGGGGTATGTAGGGTAGGGGTTGGGGTATGTGGGGTTAAGGTATGTGGGGTAGAGGTTGGGGTATGTGGGGTTGGGGAATGTAGGGTAGGGGTATGTGGGGTTAAGGTATTTGGGGTTGGGGGATGTAGGGTAGGGGTTGGGGTGTGTGGGGTTGGGGGATGTGGGGTAGGGGTTGGGGATGTGAGTTTTGGGAATGTAGGGTAGGGGGATGTGGGGTTAAGGTATGTGGGGTTGGGGTATGTACGTTATAGGGTAGGGGTATATGGGGTAGGGGTTGGGGGATGTGGATAGTTTTGAACCAGGAATATGTTTCAGCTCTCAGAATTAACAAATAGTTTATTGTTCCCAAATTGATTTTGCAGCTTCAAGCTTTTAGTCAATCACTTAATCATCCTGATCCTGGGTCATTTGTGATGTAAATCACACGTTCAACTTTTCTCCATGGTGCTTGCACTTGAAACTAGACGTGGCTCTAAATATAAACTATAAATGTATTTTGTAGTCCATTGCCCTGGGCTGTGGGCTGGAGCGAGGGACCATTACAGAGTAATGTCTGCATGGCCACTGATTGGTGCCATATTTTGGCGCCCTTAGAAACTTAAACTAAGTTAAAGCATACTGCGAGTGGTGCATTATGGGTAGACTAACTTAGACCGTTAAGTTTCCCTGTGCTACAGTGTAATGGTCCCTCGCTCCACGCCAACTAAGCAGAGGGACCGCATTATATGGTCTAGCGCTAAATATACATATACATGTAGAAACATTCACTTATGGTCTAGTTAGTATCATCACCGGTATTAACTACACACAAGTCGCCTGCTTCTGGGCAGAGACTATGTTTACTTTTATAAACAGGGGTGGACTGCTGTTACTGTACTAACGTGACTGGTGATTAATAATGGGTGAATGCTCTGATTACAGGTGATTACAGGGGGTAACTATGATGTGGACATGGAGCTGACGGCCCCAGACGGCAGGGCCCTGTACAAGGACATCAAGAAACAGTATGACAGCTACACTTGGACCACCGACGTCAAGGGGGAATACAGATTCTGCTTCTCCAATGAGTTCTCCACATTCTCCCATAAAGTTGTGTACTTCGACTTCCAAGTGGGTGAAGACAAGCCTCTTGTGGATAACATGGGTCAGCATGCCACAGCCATGACACAGGTAATTTTTCGTTATTTTAATCATTAGGTTGTTGGATGTATGAACGCTTATCTCTGCTTAAGAGTAACAAATATAAGGGAAAGTACAGACGGTCTTTAGTCATAGTAAGATATAGATATTAAGCAAAAACATTACGAGTGGGCATATCAGGAGCCGTAGGCTAAAAAGAAAAAGGTGCGTTTCAGTTAACTTGGCAAAAAAAAAAGTAGGGTCGGTAGGTCGGATTTCTTTTTAAAACTTTTTTTTTTTTTAAACATGAAAGTACTAGCCAGCCTCTCCAAAGGCCCTAAAATTGACCGGAAAAGGGTAAAAATTAAAAAATTTCTTCAAAATTGCATTAAAAGAATGTAGGGTCGGCCCTGCTTTGATAGGGTTGGTCGGGTGACCTGAAACAGACCTTTTTTTGGGGACCCTATCAAAGATTTTTTTTTAAAAAAGTACATAATACATGTTTATTATAACATGTTTTCTAAGGGATCCATCGGGTCTACACAAAACTACCCAAGTATATTCAACCACACATCATATTTACCATCCAGCACATATATGCCTAACTGGTTCTAAGATGTTCCCTCCTGTAGTAGGAAGCTGCCATTATGAAGAAACGTGCTTATATTATTAGACGGTGCCATTAATTTTTATACCTTTTTATCTTTATAATGATGGCACCTTCTTTACTAGTCACTGAGGTCTGATCCTGGATCTAGGTGGTTTGGTCAAATTGCACATTGATACAAACTCATTTTGAGATTTTCAGTGTTAGCATTGTGTGCCCAACATGTATAGCTATCTGGACATGTTTTCAAAAGTTCACATTTCAATTAAGTTTTTGGTGATATTCAGTGTTTTGTGGTAAAAATGGGGTAAATTCTCTGTTATAGCACTGAATTGAATGGGAAGCTTTTTCTGTACTAACACTTTAGGGATTTGCATTTTATACATACTTTGCAAATAGATATCATCTATTTGTTCAGACATCATGTAGATAAGATTCACAGGAAGTACATGGTTTGAACATTAAATTTACATTTTAATTATTTCAATACGGAATTTTGATCCTTAGGCCACACCCAGAATTTTTTAAAGAATTTGTTTTTGTCAATGGATATTGTCAGTGGAAAACTGGAACGAGCGATAATTTTTATTTTATTTTAACCAGCCTCCAACAAAAGTTCTTAGTGGACCCCTTACATAAAAATTTATTGGTTGATCTAGGGGAATTACTGGAAGAAAATTTGAAAAAAGAAAAAACTCTCAATTTTGAAAAAAATGAGGCGAGCGAAATCCATTGAAATTTTTTTTTTCAAAAAAAAAAAAAAAAATTCCATTTCCGAAAATAAGGTGCGCGAAATCCATTGACCAACTTTTTTTTTTGGTGTGGCCTTAGGTCACTATTCATTTAGGGCGATTTTGTTTGTGCAAATTCAGGGTTGTTGATCCGGAACGCACTTAGTTACCCCACCGCTACCCCCCCCCCCCCCCCCCACCTCCCTTGCGTGGACATTGGTACGACCTTTTGGGGCCATACCTTGCGTCCACCTGCACCCAGGGTGACGAGGTACAGCCTCCCCCCTCCCGGACACACACACCAGCAGCAGCAGGGCTGCAGTGCTATAGATCAATGCGTCAAGAAAGGGTGACTTTTTCAAAATAAAGTTGTGTCTATGTTGCTTTCAGTAGAATGCACGTAACTGTGTCTGTAATAGCTATATCTGCAAAGATCTCATACCAAGAGATTCACAGGACAATTATCTTTCAAAAAGTATGTAGTAGAATGCAGGATTTTGAGGTTAAATTCATGTATTTGCCGGTCATGCATCAAAAATGTTTAAAAACTTTATCAACAACTTTTCTGAAAAGTCACCCTCTCTTGCTGCATTGGCCTATAGCATGTCTGTAGATATAGAGGAGGGGTACATCTAGTGGTGGCAGTAGCAGAGAGCAGCAGGGCGGGCTGAATTGCTAGCATGTTTTATATTATAATGCAATGGCACTGTCTCCAAGTATACATAATTGTTACTACATACATGATATAAAATTAAATGCTATCATATTTAATTCTAGAGTAGTACATGAAGCTGAGGCCACTCTTTAAAAAAATTCTGTTTCCGGTGAAGCGGGTGGGCTAACTCACCCGGGCGGCCGCAAAAAAAAAAAATTCCAAAATATATTTTTCCAATTTTTTTTCCTTTCCAAATTTCCCCCCCCCCCCCTTTTTGATGGCTGGGATATAAGGCTCATTGTAACGCATAGGCCTAGTATTAACCTGATATCGGTATATTTCTCAGATAAATTAGATAAATTTTAGGTGTGGGATACAATGTACTTATAATGACTGTAAACAGTCCTTGGTTTAATAAAAATTTAAAAAAAGATTTTAAAAATATAAAAAAATGAAATGAAATAAAAGTGTGGCCTGAATGGATAATGATATATTAGAGTGTGCCATGTCTGTTAATACAATACAACATTATAGACAATGGTCACACTCTTTCTACTGATGCCATGCATCGCGTTTCTGTTAACCATTCGGGAATAGGGGCCATTTTAAGACATTGTAAGGATCCCTTTTTATGGCAATCCTGGGGCATCAATAGCTCCTCGGTGAATAAGTCTTCAAGTGAATGCCCCATTGGATTGCCATTTATGTTTTGTTGTAAAAACCGTGCAAACCCCCTTTGAAGTATGGCGGTATGTTGCTGTGACACGTGCCACATGCGGCCACCCCTTTGGGTGTAATGGTATGGTCATGAGGTGTGACTGTGCCTGGTGTCTCTGATATATGAGGTCAAAGAGAATGGACTCCTTTGGGTTTTGGGACCCAATGGGGGTGCAGGGTTTTGTAGGTGGAAGAGTCCAATAAGGGGAAGCCTGTTCTATATGGGGGTGGACAACATGGGACGGATGGGAAGCACCGAAACTGAGAGTGTGTGAACCAGGGACTGCCAACCCAATATGCACCACCACCTGGCCGTATGTCTGGGCCGTGCATATAACCAACTGTCCATACATGGGTGACCAGTGACCTCCATGGGGGTCACTGGTGTGACCCATGGTGATGTCAGATTTTCCTAGAACGAGGTCGACCTGGTTCTACATTAGGTCCTTGTGGTTGTACACTAGGTGCCTGTGGTGGTCAATACTTGGGTTATGATACTTATATTCACATAAAACATCACAAATGACATCACACACATGGGGAACGTTCACAAATGACATCACACACATGGGGAACGTTCACAAATGACATCACACACATGGGGAACGTTCACAAATGACAGCACACACATGGGGAACGTTCACAAATGACATCACACACATGAGGAACGTTCACAAATGACATCACACACATGGGGAACTTTCACAAATGACAGCACACACATGGGGAACGTTCACAAATGACATCACACACATGGGGAACGTTCACAAATGACATCACACACATGGGGAACGTTCACAAATGACAGCACACACATGGGGAACGTTCACAAATGACAACACACACATGGTAAACAGTCACAAATGACAGCACAATGAGTATCAAGACGCAGTCTTACAATTAAGGGAGTCTCAATGTCCACTGCCTAGACATGGATGACTTGCAATTTTCAAACTGTTATGTGACCAGTGCTGAAATAAGATTTGTCCTGTAATGAGTTCTACCTGAGGCTGTCCCCCCTCCCCCCCCCCCCCCCGGCCAGGTTGATAGGGGTCAGTATGTAGAACACAGGGAGGAGGGTTGGTGTGTGTGTGTGTGCCACCCTCTAAGGACCGCAGAGTGTTTCATTGTCAGCTATACATGACCCAAAAAAAAGTTCGGAATCGAAAAAAAAAGAAATTTCACCAAAATCGTCTAATTTGGCGAGAAAAAAGTTTGAAATCGCAAGAAAGCGAAATTTCACCAAAAACGACTAACTTGGCGAGAAAAAAGTTCGGAATCGCAAAAAAAAAAAGCAAAATTACACCAAAAACTAATTTGGCGAGAAAAAAGTTTGAAATTGCCTAAAAGCGAAATTTCACCAAAAACGTCTAATTTCGCAAGAAAAAAGTTCAAATCGAAAAAAAAGCGAAATTTCACCAAAAACGTCTAATTTGGCGAGAAAAAAGTCCGGAATCGCAAAAAAGCGAAATTTCACCAAAAACGTCTAATTTCGCAAGAAAAAAAGTTCAAAATCGAAAAAAAAGAAATTTCACCAAAAACGGCAAAATATATATACCGTATTCGACGTAATAAGCGCACAGTGCGCTTAAAAAATTATTCTGGACACCCTTTAGTAGTTTAGAGTTTAGTTGGGGTAAAAAATTGAGATATTTTTGGTTATTTCTTGTTTAAGTATTGCCCCAAAACAGGGGGTGTGCGCTTATTAGGGTTTGTGCGCTTATTACGTCGAATACCCTATATATATTTAAAAGTTTAACAGGTATATTGCCCATGCCTGACACAGGGATTGCCACATTTGTTTACAAATGACGCATGTCCTTACGTCCTTCTTGTTGTTCTATCTTTCCCTGCATCTACAACTTTCTTGTTCCTTCTGTGTCTACACAAGATCGGGGAAATTTGTTGTACCTGATAGAAATGATTGATTTTGATGTAAACCAATAGAACCATTGAATTCCTTGGGTCAATGTTAGAGGGAGAGGGGGTAGGTATAATTATTATAAACCTCAGGAACTATCAAAGGTTGATTTATATTATTGTTATCACATAGCATAAATTTATGTTGTGACTCCTTAATCCAAGATTGCGGCACAATCCAAGATGGCGGTGCCCGTTCTGACTTCTGGTAAAGTGCAAACATCATATACCTCGTCCTGGTGGTGGCTACGCCACCACTTTGGCATAAAAAAATTGACATGAAGTTGAAGCAACAGAGAAGGTCCGCCGATACTCCCAAGCTGGCCCCTGCGCCGATGAGTAACATGTGTTCTGTCCGTCAATCTCTTATTCATCTATTTACAGGGATGAAAGTCTTCCTGGAATTCCAGGAATTCCTGGAATTTCAATTTTAGGAACTTTTCTACATTCCTGTACAGTCCTTTATTCTACCAACGTTAAAAATCCCCTATTTTCACATTCGGATCTCCCTGCAGTGTTTCCAGCCAGCCCTCCCGGCCTCCCGTGCAGTGCTCCTGGCCAGCAGAGCGGCCCTGCACGGTCTCTTTGCCCCTGCTGGAATCTTCCCACTGAGTCACTGGGAAGATTCCAGGAGGAGCAAAGAGACCGTCTAGGGGCGCTCTGCTGGCCGGGAGCACGGCAGGGGAGGCCAGGAGGGCATCAGGAGCACTGGGGTGGGTGTCCTAGGGCCTTCTGCTGACTAACATCCCTGTATTTAGTACGACTGCGCTATTTCGAGGGAATTCGATGGATAACGACCTGTATTGGTCAATATCAGTCAATATTGGTGAGTATTTCGGCCTTATAAGGTTGAATTCGAAATTTATCGGTCGTTCAACGACAGTTGCGGCCCTTAAAGGCACTCACAGATAATCCAACATGGTGGCAATCGACTGGAATGGCCAAAACATCTTAATTTAGCTGCAGGGGGTGGTATTTCGAGGTGGAATCAATCAATAATGACGGGGTTTTTTTGGTCAATATTAGTTGATAATAGTAAAGATTTTACACACACCCCCACCCCATTATTTTTTTCCTCCCTCCCGGTCAAGGGGTCCAATACATAGGCCTACGTATATAGACCCCCCCCCCCCCCCCCACGGGCAGGTAAAAAATAAAAAATCCCTGATGAATTCATATTGCACAGGTTAGCCCTATATATGCAATATATGATTTTATTTCATGGTGAATACGGACTGTCAAGCTTAAACCAATGGCCAGCGTGCAATACAGCCCAAGTACAGCTCGTGCAGTAACTAGTGACTCCGCCACTTTGGCGTGCAGCTCTGTCTATATAGCATAGTAGGCCTAGGGGGTCTATATAGATCTATCCCCCCATCCCCCGTTGCTTTAGGCAATTTTATCAATGTAGGCCTACTAACTGTAGCCTAAGCTATTGAAAAAAGGTGGGGGGGGGGAGGGATGCTATATGCAATTTTATCAATGTAGGCCTACTAACTGTAGCCTAGATTATTTAAAAAGGGCTCATTATAAAGAAA
The DNA here is from genome assembly GCA_947462335.1 of Harmothoe impar. Lineage (NCBI taxonomy): Eukaryota > Metazoa > Annelida > Polychaeta > Phyllodocida > Polynoidae > Harmothoe > Harmothoe impar. Next base: position 39,034,235 of record OX381705.1, on the reverse strand, counting down.
TTTAACTTTAGAGCGACATGGCACACTCTCCCAGTAGACAAGTATGTCACTATACAGTCGCTATAGAGCTAAATGTTGTTGTTTTTTATAGTGAAACACTCCCATATTTTGGTGGGTTTGGCCCCTTGTCTCCCTTAATTATGGTTTGACTTAGGTAAAAGCTCTAACCAAGCCTTATCACACTGGACCAGAAAAACAATCATATATCGTATATTGAACCAAGTAATGAGTTTTCAGCTTTGGTCATTGTGGTGACACAGAGCCAATTGGATATAGGGTTTGCATGAAGGAAAATAGTCTAAAATTCATGTTTGATTATGTTCTCATTATTTTTTGGGTTTGTTCGCCACGCCAGTGGCCCAGGAACGTAGTGACGGGTGCTGCCACGTAGTGGCAGCCAGCAAACCCTATTAATGTTTTCGGTTTGCATGGGCGCCACCATGGGGCTCATAGGGCACCCGTGAGGTCACAAGATCGATTGTGGTCATGAAAATAATGCCATGGGTGGGAACTGTAGGCGTCATCAGCACAATAAAAGACGAGTAGCTAGCCTATGGTTTAACACAATTAGGCTAAGCTGTTTTTGAGGGTCTGCTTGCGATAGAGCGGCCCCAGGAGCATAGTGACCGGCAAACCATTTTCTATGGGCACGGGGCACACTGTGTGTGCAGGGGCGGATCCAGGGGGGGGGTGGGTCCTGGGGGTCCGGACCCCCCCCTTTTGGTCTGCCCATAAGGCTGTTCAAATAGACTTTGCCGAGGGTGGACCCCCCCCTTTTGGCCCACCCCTGATGTCCACCCCCATGATTATGTGCTATTAAGTGCATCAATTGACATGAATATTTTCAAAATTTTCTCACCCTAGGTGTAGACCAGAATGCTAGAGAGTGTACCAATTGACACCTATATTTTCAAAATTTTCTGAACCTCCACTCGCAGACCTCCACTCGCAGATGTCTATTTAGAAATGGCAGCATGTAACTGATGTATGGGGCAGATTGAGGGGGAGGGGGGGTCCAGACCCCTTCCTTTTTTATGTATATAGACAGCTGGTAGACCCATAAGGATGTCCACTGGAAATTAAGTATATGGACACAGAACTTGTATGTGCAGACTCGTTGAAATTTGATTGTCCAACTACAGAAGGTGGCAGGGAACATGAGTTGGTTACTCCCAGCATATTTACACTGCTATAATCATAGGGGCCACATATACTCCTCCCAATATCCATACCCTACCCCTGGACTAAACTAAACATAACTTTGGGGTACACCAGAATGCTATGAAGTGCATCAATTGACATCCACATTTTAAAAAATTTCTCAATCTTGGAATATATAGGCCTACCAGAATGCTTGAATAAATTGCATCAATTGACATTTATTTTCTCAAAAAAAAATCTCACCAGAATGCTATAAATTACATCTATTGACATCTATATTTTTAAAATTCTCTCAGCCTTGGAGTACACCAGAATGCTATAAATTGCATCTATTGACATCTATATTTTCAAAAAAATTCTCAGCCTTGGGGTTCACCACAATGCTATAAAGTGCATCAATTGACAAATATATTTTCAAAATTCTCTCAGCCTTGGAATACACCAGAATGCTATAAATTGCATCTATTGACATCTATATTTTCTAAAATTTCTCACCCTTGGGGCATGCCCCCAAACCCCCTAAAATGATGAAAAAGCATGTCGCTTTCGACGTACATCGCGCTGATAATTTAGGTGTATTAAACTTCATACTTCTGGGGTGGACCCCCCCCTTTTCAAAATCCTGGATCCGCCCCTGGTGTGACATCACATGGGGCAGATTGTTGTCACGAAAATAATAGGTATAGATACTGCTATGACGGCCGTCTGCCTCACCAACAAAACAAAATTAGTAATCAAGGTGTAAAATCCCTGGGAACAACCCTATCTAGGGTGTTCAGACTACCGTATTCTTTAAATTATTGAACCAGGGCACAGTAGTGCCAGGTTCTTTAGAGACAGGTATTTTTGGACTTTTGTCAAAAAAGTCTCTTGCTTTCTGTGCCTTTTTTTCAGGCTTTTTTTATTTGGAAATAAAATATTTAAATGCTGCCACAAACAAGTTTGATCAATGCCAATCCATGCCATCAATGATTGAAACCAAAAAAGCAATATTTCATACATAAAATTGATATTGAAAAAGGGTCACTAAAATGATATGGACTAACAAGTTAGTACGACTATTGATCGACAGGGGGTGGTACCAGCTCTCCCGCCAGTGACGCCGTGACGTCACTGCGGGCTGCCACTCGGTCAATCATGGACATTTAGAAAACAGGCTCTTTCACACCCACCTGCTCACCCACACCCACCTGCTGGGCTGAAATGGAATAACATACATGTATGACGCATGACCTTAGGGTATTTTTTAACAAGGAATTCATTTCTGATGCCAGAATGGACCAATGAATGATTATGAGGGGGCATAGATTTTGGGGTTTTCTGGGGTTTCAGGGATTTTATGCAATGGCTCCTTCATGCATGGTCAGTTACATTATACTTAGTTAATCTTTAATGATATTTAATGGTTTTAATGAATCCCATTGGTACCAATAGAATCCAGTAGTGTGTTTGTGGAAGTGGGGGTATTCCTTAGGGTATGCATGGGCGGGGCGCCAGGGGACAGGGAAAAGGGAGAAGGGGAAAAGGGAGAACGCAAATACGAAATCATGAGCGGGGGGAGTGGGGGCGGGGAGAGCGGAGAACAGGAAATTCAATATAGATCGGCCGCAAAGGCATGGACACGTAGCACACGCCGCCCCGCGTCCGACCAACATGGCGAAACGGCAACGGAGATGCCGTCGCTGTTGACGCTCTGATCGACTCGCTTTTTGGGCGAGACGTAAAACAGCGGTTACGCGCTGCCTGGCGCTGACGCCCACAGCCACCTGCTCGCCCCCAGCCACCTGCTTTCACACAGCCACCTGCTCACCTACAGCCACCACTTCGAATTCGATTATATATGACTTGTAATATATGAAATTAGGGTAGCTTTTTCTGGCAATTACAATTCTGCTGTCAGAAATGAGAAATAATGTATTGTACTCAAATTAGATCATTCACTCGACTTCGTACTGACAAATGCGGAATGTGTGAGGCTTGTGGTGACCTGTTAAGTAGCAGAGACCAATGAATGATTGTTATTGACGAAACTGTAGTAAATGTCTCTGGTAGGGTTGGGGCTTGGACGAATTCAGTTTTACGGTCAAAATCATCTGCAACACACGCCTTCTCGCGTCCGACCAACACAGGCAAACAGAAACGGAGCTGCTGTTGCCGTTTACGCTCTGACCAGCTGGCTCTTCGGCTGAGACATAAAATGGCGGTTACGTGCTGCAGGGCGCTGACACCCACAGCCACCTGCTTGCCCACACCCACCTGCTCACCTGGAATTTGATTAAATAAGGCATGTGACCTATCAGAAATGAGAAATAACGTATTGTACTAGAATTAGGTACCTGATCATTGGGAATCGGCACTGTGTGTGTATGTGGGAGGGGGGTTTGTAAGCACTCAATCTCGGTGATTCAACATCAAAACTCACACAAGATACACTCACGCATATTACACTCACATATTACACTCACACATATTACACTCACACATATTACGCTCACACATATTACACTCACACATATTACACTCACACATATTACACTCACACATATTACACTCACACATATTACACTCACACATATTACACTCACACATATTACACTCACACATATTACACTCACACATATTACACTTTACGCTGGTAAAGTGTCTACCCCTGTATATAATATGCATTGGGAACGATGGGATGTGCCCTTAAATGTTTCCAGCACGTTACTAGGCATAAGTAACACAATAATTGTAGCCTATGTTCTGTTCAAAAAGATAAATTCAAAGCTTAGCCTTTTCTGGCGGTACTCGCCGATAGTCGTTCGCCCGGGTAGCGCCCGATAATTAGAGGCTCGTTTAACTCTCTTGTTGGGAGTAATCCTCCATTTCTGGCTATAACGACTCCACCACCCCCGGTGGTTGCAATCAGAGCCAAATAAACAAATTTAACGTGCCGGTTGTGAAACTGGCAACTGACAGTTTAAATCTTCTCTGATTGGTCAGAAAATATAGCCTCAAACCCTCCAGTGGTTGTATAGCCATATCTACTGTTTCCCTTGGCATACAAAACATGAAATCCTCCCTACTGGTGGGATTTATGTTGGAATATACCTCTTTTAAACCTGTATTTACACAGCAATATTGAAACTACATGTGTGTGGGAGTGGCGGCTATAATGATGGTGCTGCCATCTATACAGTCCCTCTGGTACCCTAGGTTCTCAGCACTACCACCAGATGGGGGTGCTGTGCTGACAGTGCAGGCCTGTGTTTCTAAGCCTAGGATTCTGTTGGATACTCTGTGAGTGGCTCTATTCTGTAAGAAATGAAATAAAACAACTGTCGAGTTTAGATGTATGATCTGTTTTAAAATAATAGCTAGATTATTATTATCTAAAAAATTTCAGGTCTCACACAGTTGTGATAGAAAAATTTTCAAATCATCATGACAAACTTGTGCTACTTCGGTAGGACTAACAAGTCATAAAATTAATCATCATGACAGACTTGTGCTATTTCGATAGGACTAACTAGTCATAAAATTGATCATAATGACAAACTTGTGCTATTTCGATAGGACTAACTAGTCATAAAATTGATCATAATGACAAACTTGTGCTACTTCGGTAGGACTGACAAGTCATAAAATTGATCATCATTACGAATCTGCGCTACTTTGGTAGCACTAACAAGTCAAAAACTTTACTATAGGACTCACCTGTGCTACTTTGGTAGGACTAAAAAGGCAAAAACTCTACTTTAGGACGAAACTGTGCTACTTTGGTAGGACTAACAAGTCAAAAACGCTACTGCCGTGAGCTTTGGGCGAAAGTAATTTATAGCTCACTAGATCTATAAAACATTTGTGACAAACTGGTGCTACTTTGGTAGGGCTAACACGTCATGAAACTAATTATCATGACAAACTTGTGCTTCTTTGGTAGGACTAACAAGTCATAAAACTGATCATCATGACGAACGTGTGCTACCTCGGAAGGACTAACAAGTCATAAAACGGATCATCATGACGAACGTGTACTACTCCGGTAGGACTAACAAGTCATAAAACGGATCATCATGACGAACTTGTGCTACTTCGGTAGGACTAACAAGTCACAACATGGATCATCATGACGAACTTGTGCTACTTCGGTAGGACTAACAAGTCATAAAACTGATCATCATGACGAACTTGGGCTACTTCAGTAGGACTGACAAGTCATAAAATTGATCATCATTACGAATCTGCGCTACTTTGGTAGCACTAACAAGTCAAAAACTTTACTATAGGACTCACCTGTGCTACTTTGGTAGGACTAAAAAGGCAAAAACTCTACTTTAGGACGAAACTGTGCTACTTTGGTAGGACTAACAAGTCAAAAACGCTACTGCCGTGAGCTTTGGGCGAAAGTAATTTATAGCTCACTAGATCTATAAAACATTTGTGACAAACTGGTGCTACTTTGGTAGGGCTAACACGTCATGAAACTAATTATCATGACAAACTTGTGCTTCTTTGGTAGGACTAACAAGTCATAAAACTGATCATCATGACGAACGTGTGCTACCTCGGAAGGACTAACAAGTCATAAAACGGATCATCATGACGAACGTGTACTACTCCGGTAGGACTAACAAGTCATAAAACGGATCATCATGACGAACTTGTGCTATTTCGGTAGGACTAACAAGTCACAACATGGATCATCATGACGAACTTGTGCTACTTCGGTAGGACTAACAAGTCATAAAACTGATCATCATGACGAACTTGGGCTACTTCAGTAGGACTGACAAGTCATAAAATTGATCATCATGACGAACGTGTGCTATTTCGGTAGGACTGAAAAGTCATAAAATTGATCATCATGACGAACGTGTGCTACTTCGGTAGGACGGAAAAGTCATAAAATTGATCATCATGACGAACTTGTGCTACTTCGGTAGGACGGACAAGTCATAAAATTGATCATCATGACGAACTTGGACTACTTCGGTAGGACTAACAAGTCATAAAATTGATCATATCATGGCGAACTGGTGTTACTTCGGTAGGACTAACTACATAAAAATAGGGGAGGGGCGCTTATTTATTAAACACATTATATGTTATAGCAATATAGCGACATAGCCCACTCCTTTAGTTAACATTTGTGTTACTCTATGGTAGCTAAGGTTTTAAACCGCTATTTTATTGCATTCCAAAGTGGTTCCATGCATGTTTCAAGTGAGTAAATACTTCAGAGAATAAAAAGACAAATATTGAATTAATTCAATTTAAATCTCCGACTTTTTATCTTCTGAGGGGTGACAAGGGGGGTAACAGTCCTCAAATTCGAAAACGAAGGTGATATTCTTGTTTGCGATGATGAGTACCACATTTTAGGATGGGCCCCAAAAATGTTGTGTTAAGCCCCCCCCCCTACCCCTAGTATAAACAGGCCAAGTTTATTCTACAAATTTTTTAATGCAGGGATTACAGGAAATTTATACAGAGTTATCAAATCTGCATAAGACAATAATAGGTACTCTGTAAAATACTTCGCAGGGAATTTCTGACAGTTTCACATCAACTACCGGTGTGAAGCAGGGATGCAATTTAAGCCCTATGCTTTCAAACCTATTCCAGAACGATCTACACACAATTTTTGACAGAGTGTGAATCAGTCCAATAATTAAGGGAGACTTTGTTGAACTCTCTCATGGGCACACAACTTGGTCATTGTATCAAGGCTGTCGGCTTGGGTTCATAATTGCCTAGACAAATTATCAGGCTATTGTTGTAAATGGGATCTACATGTAAATACTGGTAAAACCAAAGTAATGGTCATGTCGGCAGGGAGAGCCTCCCAGCTAACAATAAAATTCCAGGAACAACCATTAGAATGTTTCAATACTTATAAGTATCTCGGATTAATAATATCTCGGGACGGCAAACTGACCGGATATTAAAGACCAATGTACTTCATTTGCAATTAGACAGGCCTTGAGCACCTCACAAAATGTTTCAGTTTAATTGTTTATGTCCCTTTTTGACAAACAAGTAGAACCTATATTATTATATGGTTGCCCAGTCTGGGTAATGCCTCAGAGCAACTGCACAGTAAGGGTCAGGTGTGGCGAAACAACATCTAGAGAGGACTGGGATAGAATGCTTGAAGCTTTGAATGTAGGTGATTTTAGCACCAGGTCTTATAAATATGATAGAAGCACAATGCAAGCTCATGTAGTTTTAGACAATATATGTATGATCTTCAATCTTCAAGCGATCAATTCAATCACTTAATCATCCTGACCCGGAGTCATTTGTGATGTAAATCACATGTTCAATCTTTGTCACTTAAAACGGGTTTTTAATATATGTAGAGTACACTATGCACACTCAGTTACAATATTTAAACCCACTCAGAATTGATAACAATGACATTGATGGATAGCCCTGGATCTTGGCTTTCTGACAGTTATTTCAAATATATTGTAGACCTCTCAGAAACTAGAAATTACAAGATACCCACGAGAGCTCTGTGTAAAAGTAGCAGCGATCCCGTTTTACACCGCCTACACTATAAAAGCCCAAAAACAAAATAAATTGGGAAAATCCACTTTTTTTTATCGACTCTAATGTGTGTTCCGCAGAAAATCCCCCGCCCCCCCCCCCCAAAAAAAAGAAAGTTATATGCAGCATAATATATCGTTGGACAGCTAAAATCAACAGGAAAATGACCAGAAAACATTGAATAAAAGACACTATATAGTTTAAAAAACGATTCTCTCTTTTTTCACCAAAGTATTGGATTGGTATAACATTTAATCCAGTCAAAATGATGTTTTATAGTATGTATGTATTAAGTAAGTTATGTACCCAATAGAAGCTGGCTAAGTTAAAAAAAAAATAACAAAGTTATCTTATTGCATCGAAACAGTACAGAGTTTTCATTTCAAGTGAAGTGTGTATTTTTTATCCAAATGTTCTTTCATCACCCTCAACTGTGTTGTAAGACTTTTAAAGTATTATAAAATTGGCTGCCATGTTGGTAATTTCTAACTTGCAGATGGAAACATCAGCAGTGACTATACACGAGGCGCTCAAAGTGATCGTTGACTACCAGACACACCACAAACTGAGGGAATCGCAAGGAAGGGCCTTCGCAGAAGACCTCAATGAGCGCGTGCAGTACTGGTCCATCGGCGAGTCGATTGTCATCCTGATCGTGGGTATTGGGCAGGTCCTTGTACTACGAAGCTTCTTCACAGATAAGAAAAGTGCTGTCAGCACGTAGCGCAGCAGTCACCGCGTAGAGCACTTATGTAATGTGAGAGCCTTAGTGTAGGGTTACCTAAGACGTTTGAACGTCCTTCTACACATGCGTGTAGTTTATTCAGTCAAAGAACTTAACTTTGTGAGTCGACAGGCAGGCATTCTGTTTTGCAGCTCTTGACATGCATGTACTAAACATGTAGCCGGCCAGGTAGGGGGAACTCGTGTGATACTCGACACCAGTCTGTAAAGGAAAGGGGGGAGGTTTAAAAAAAAACGTAAAGGGACCGCAAGGTGATGGGGGACTTGGATGAATTCATTTCCACACAGCCCTGTTCAGAAATGACAGCTCCCTAAAAATCTGTTCTGTACATGTAGTGAGAGCTGAAGCGAATTCTTTTCTGAGTGGGCAATATGTTATTGTGTAATCCACCACCAATTCTGTGCTGTAAAACGTAATACTTTATTCATAAATATTCGTATTTATTGCTAGTGGTTACTGACAAAAAAGGTTAATCTCTTGTAACAAGGTCTTGTATTAGTAAGTCTATGGAAACTGTGAATGTGTATTAAGCCCTGTGAATATATTATGCGTTGCATCAAGGACGATGGTCACTATTGATGGATGTTAACTTCAATGTCGAGGAGCAATGTTTGAAAAACACTTTTCTAGGACAGGCTATTATGAGGTGTTGCAGATGCCATAGGGCAGTTAAGGATTTAAGTACCACTTCCAATATTGAATACGCTGCAGAAATATTACTGCCGTTATGTTTTCCTAACTAATACAAACTTCGCACAACACAACACACGATCGATATCGTTATGGGACAGATTTGTCCACATTCCTAGTAGATTAAATTGTAATTAGACTGCTCTTTGTTATCGATTCAAATGTTTGAAATATACCATATGTACGGGATTCATCTGAGAATCAGAAATAGAACTTTATATGGCACATGTATGTATACATATTTTAAATGTCTGGATCTAAAACGTCAATCTTTTGAAGATTTGTTTAGACTTTGTCTAAATTGTCACGAATCCTTGAATCTAACTAAATAACAGACAACCCATATTGATACATGTCATTCAACAAATCGCACATACTAGATAACTTTAAATTAGAGAGAAATATCTTTTGAACCATTTGATAGTTCAGATTGCGTCTTCCTTGGACATATGTGGGCCTATTTGCAATGCAGTGAACAGGGGAACGGTATTGGTTAAAATGCATTAGTTATCTTAATTCTTTTAAAATTTCAGTAAAAATGGCATTTCATCTGAAATGGTGATATTCGCTTACACCTTGTGTTAGTTCCATCTTAAAGAATCAAGGTCATTGTGTAATTATCTGATGGCACAACGAAAGCACATAGCATAAGGTAGTATTCATTTATTGAACCAGGGCACCCCTGTGCCAGATTCTTTTAAGACAGGTATTTTTGTGATTTTTGCCAAAAAAAATCCCTTGCCTTTTTGTGTCTTATTTTGCTGCGAAAAACCTGCAAAAAAAAAAGCAATATTTCATGCACAAAATTAATTTTGAAAAAAAGTCACCTAAACAGCACAAAACCAACCTTTTCAGCTCAATGCTAAAGGATAGGGTTTCAAGTAAACTACAGACCTTCCTGAAGTGTCACTTTGCATGAAATCCTCTTTGCTCTAATGTAAAAACGGGGTGAGGCGGTCTGAGGGCGCAATATTGCATCTACATTCCGTAACCTTCACTAAAATGAAGGTAAAGCAGTAGGTTACACAGAGAACAATGAAAAAAGACAAAAAATCATCAGGGCGGCCTGTTGACAAAACCTGAAATTCTTTATTTCTGTAACATATGAAGAGATGTACAGATGCCCTCAGTCAGGCGTCAAGCCGACGAGGGACCGGCAATCCTCGGCCAGCGGCCACTATTCTGATCAGTTTACACAAGGATAAAATCTATCCACACTCAATCTGGAAGACGCTAGACTGCCCTGGTTCACATGTGATATCGATCACATATACCATTCATTAATTACAGGGGTGGTGGTACAATTGTAAGGCCACTGAAAATTAATAATAAGCTTTGTAGACACTTTTTGTGGAAAAAAAAAGAAGGTGAAGGCGGGAGGCTTTTTTGGAGATTTTATATCGTTTAGAATTACTGATTTAATAGCTATTTAGAACAATTACAAAATCTCCAGCCTCTTTCCATTTAATGTGTATGTGGACGGAGCGGTGCTGTAGAGATTGTCCAGCTTAACTCTGTATATAATAGATGAGGTTGATAAGCGCTGATCGACAGTTGTCTGCTGCTCGCATCTAATTGTGTACAAGATGTATATAATTGTTTTATATTCGCTTCATCTCAGTTCCCTATCGAGGTACATGCATATTTGAATGTCTCATGTTTGAATATCTGATTGATATTTTCACTGATGTGGTTTAATAACGGAGGTAATACAGATGAAAAACGAAACAAATTAAACAATCAAATTGCATGTGTCAGTGTATGTGTAAGTGGGGGGGGGGGGCTGGAATAACTATAGTTTTGATGTTTTGAGGAGTAAGTATGTAGTTTACATTCCATCTATAATTTTGTCTTTTGGTAGCTCAGACTGCTATCTCAAGAGAACCCACCTTCTAAAGTGATACACGTTATGGTTGAACTTCAATACATTGAAAAATGCTACAAGTTTAGTTTGTCATTCACGTCTATATTGTGTTAATCTAATCTTTTTTTTCCGCAAAATTAAATCTAACATATTAGGCCACTAAAAAAAGAAAATTCTCATCCCCACCCGTGTCATAGAGAGAACACGTTTTGAAGATGATAAATAATTTCGAGTCTTATATGATGCCTTCCGAGGGGTCATTTCAAGATAGTGGAAGTTTTAATTTGGCATGTCAATTTAAACATGAAACAATAATCCAATTTATGCAAAACCATTAAAAAGTAAAAGATTGAACATTCAGGTACATATTACATGCATCAATATGATCAATATTGCATTGGAACGCACTGAAATATTTAAATGAAAAATTATATCTCAAAAAAAAAGATCTGTGGAGAATTAATTAAACAGTTAAGTACTAAAAGCGATTTTCGTCTTCATTACGGTCCACACAGCTCTCGTGCTAAGTCAATGGGAACTATCTTGTAACCAGAGGTGAAACACATTTCGCAAGACCTTTTCTGCAATCTCTTCTATTATTTTTTTTTTCTTTTATCTTGAAATATACTATTCTGTGGACGAATTGAAAATCATGAAGGACAGGGGTTGGGAATATGTTGGACTCCCGCCATCAGGGGTTTGTTTGTACAATACTGCGACTGACAATGCGTAAGAGAAGACTGAAACACAGATATCGTCGCCGTTTACACTCTTTTTGGCAAAGAAGTAAAGTCAATGCCGCAGGCAGCCGGCAGATGGCCCCACACCCACCTGCACCCCACACCCACCTGCTTGCCTACACCCACCTGCTCGCCTACACCCACCTGCTGGACTGAAATGTGATAACATACTAGTGTGATACATGATTTGAGGGTAGTTTTGACTCAGGAATATGTTTCTGCTATCAGAATTGACAAATAATTCAGTGTTCCTGAAGTAATAATATTTAGGCCACTTAAAATCGATTATCAGCTTTGCGGACACTTTTTGGAGAATAACTGAGGGAGGGAGGCTTTTTTTTTATTACTTTTTTTTAGGAACACGAGGGAGGTTACTTTTTCTTTTTTTCCCCATTCAAGGTGACGAGGGAGGTTGCTTTTCTTTTTAAGTACCGGTAATATGTATTAGAAGTCTATATACTGTGATTAATATATGTAGTGATAATTGGAATTTGCAATTTATATGTAAAAGTACTTTACTAAATTGGTATTATATTGATTTTAAGGAGAAATTCTTTCCATTTTAGGGTCCAACATTTCTAACAAATTCGAATTTTGGGTGAGAAAACTTGACAACCTTGCTCTATAGATTGAAGCAGAATTTTTACTCTTTTTTTTTTCTTGTTTTTTGATAGGAGCGCCGATTTTTGCCGATTTTTTTTTAATAAGCTAAAAAAAAAAAAGGGGTTGATGCGGCCCTTTTAAACAGGTGCGGGCGGTATCCGCAAAGCTGATACTCGATTTTAAGTGACCTTACAGATTCAGTGTTTCAGTTCAATTCAATCACTTTATCACCCTAACCCTGGTTCATTTGTGATGTTAATCACACATTCAATCTTTAGAATTTTTAATTATAATTTTCACAAGTTATGGACAAATAAGGGCATATTTGGTATCAATGTTAAGCCTAGGTGTCAGTCAGTAATGAACTAGAAATAACTAAACAAAGTCGCCGTCCTATTTTTTCATGGCTTGGATATATTCTTTTCCTATTTTATTTTTGCAGTGGCCTTATAATCTCAAGTAGTTGTTTGAAGCGTGGAATATTGTTTACAATATATATAATTGTACATTTCACCATAGTTGTAATTTCTCCTCGATGAGGAAATAGGTCTGAAGAATGAGCACCTATGAATTTGATGTGATGATTTTTTTCCACGAAATGTTTATTTCATGTTAGTTTTAGACCTGTTGCCCTTGTGACTCAAAAAAGTATGTACCCGTAATCTTGTGTGAAAGAGTACATAAACTCCACTGTAGAGGACATGGCTGAAAAGAATATCGTCTGTGTTAATTAAAAATGTATAAATGTAATACGCCTCATGAACTTATTCTTCCCCTTAGAAGGTATCTCATATATCTGTAAAGCAACAGGGAGCATATTGTTCTCCTGGTTTTTACATCACATTTATCCTGGATATTTAGGAAAAATACACCATCTTAGCACATGGCATTTTTGATGATACATCATGATGATGATTTACCGATCCTTAACATGGATAAATATACTGAGCTCAGTATAGATTATATGATGTGAGGAGAGACTAAGACCATATCCATTGTTATTAAAACAACCAAATATATATACCAGTAGATTGACTGGATTAGATATACTCACATCAGTATAGGAAAAATGTTCAGGTATATTAAAACTACATGTTTAACACTGGATCTCTCGATTATGATGTATTATGATAGAGGTACTGGTAGGACGTATATAACCATTAATTTCCAAAATTAAGTTGATAGGTACTCTACCAAACCACTGGATAGATAATAATTGACCTAGGGCACCTCTGTGCCCTCAGAGTCTTATACAATGTTTTTTTCACAAAAATAAGACATTTCTCGGTCAAATCTAATTTATCTCTTTCGTACATCCTTTTCAGTACAATGAGACATATGTACAACTACTTCTCTCCATCAATGTCTTTTATCGTGTGCTTTTCTGTCAACAGAAAAATATTTCTGCCTCAGATGTGCAAAATAAAAAGTGTCACTTTCGTAATTTTTGTCCATATTTACTTTAACATTGAGCTCTGGGTGGCCTCCCCAGAACAGCCATCCCAAAGAGTGGCATATACTCATACATTTGCATAGTAGGAGCTAGGTGAGACACTTTTCGAGACTAAATGAGAAGCTTTTTTGCTGCAGATGAGGGCAAATAGGATTGACCATTCAGTGCTATTTATGGGTGATTGGGGACCAAACAAACACAGTGCCTTGTGCTAGGTGCAGCCAGTCCAGGTAAAACCAGCCAGTGGGGATTACTTCTAAACCCTGGCAGAACAGGACCGAATGTTGAGCACTCATTCTGTGAAAGAGTTACAGGCACATCTTTAGACACATGGTGTGACTGCCTCTAAACTTACAAAGGCTCCCCTCCTTGAGTCTTGTAAGGCTGTTGTATCGACTTAAATAGTTAAATTCAGGTTGTCAAATTGGCACTATTTAGAGAAATTGTTCATAATATGTTTATTTATGGTCATGCAGCCTTGGGAACAGGGGTTGATCTATATTTGGAAGTATGGATTCTCGCGCTAAAACTTTTAAAGGTTTAGGTGTATTGATATGAGGAGGGGGACAAGACGATGAACGATGATAGCGTCTTGGGCCCGTGTGAAACCTACACACACTGGCCTATTTATTAACATTTACATTACAGAAAAGAAAAAAGAAATAAAACAGCCAGCTACCCTGACTGCCTGCTTGAAGGGGGGATTAGCTGCAGCCTCGAACCTCCGTCGCTCTATTACATGAGCGCCTGGACAGGTGTTTACCATTCACTTGCAACCACCTGCCCCCTCTACAGTCAGTAAGCAGAACTAATGGCCCGGGATCCCGGTCCAATATTGCTGGGCCCTGTGCCTACAAATGGTCGTTTGTGGGTGCAATACTCTACTGCACTTTCTACAGTCTATTTTCGTTGCAACTCCTCTGAACAATATTATGGCGGCCTCCTGGAATCGACAGAGGAGGTTGCTGTGGTAAGTAAACCTGTAAATTATGCCTGTTATTTCCATCTGGCTTCATATTATGCCCCGTCAGAATACTTAGCCATATCTTGTGCCAATAGACAGTAGGTAAGAAGCTGCTGACATGGCTGTTTGTGTGTGCATCGGCGGTTCTGTTGTCACCACCGCGGGTGCCTTCACAGTGACAGTGCGTGGCCACAGCCTGACAGGCTCTACATGGGTAGGGCCTACCCACACTTTTGACCATGTTGTTGTGTCGATCTTTAAGTTTAGCAAAAGGGCCGGGTCGTCATGTCAATCCTTAAGCCCCGGCCACACTAGGCTGTTTTGAGCAGATCCGACCTAACCCGACCCGATAATCGGGTCTAATTTACCTGGCTGGTCTGATAGAGTGTCGAGCCGGGTTGGGTCGGACCTAGGTCGGACCACGTCGGGTCGGGTGAAATCACCTAGGTGTGGCCGGGGCTTTAGGCCAAAAAAAAAGGTTTGTTTCAGGTAGGCCTAACATGGCAAGAAAATGTAGGGTCGGTAGGTCGGATTTTCTTTTGTTTTAAACTTTTTTTTTTAAACATGAAGGTACTAGGCCGCCTTTCCGAAGACCCTAAATTTGACCAAAAATAGGCAAAAATACAAGAATTTCCTCAAAATTGCATAAAAAAACGTAGGGTCGGCCCTGTTTTGATAGGGTCGGTCGGGTCGACCTGCAACAAACTTCTTTTTTTTTGGCCTTATGCATGTAAGAACTTATAGAAAACTCTCCGTAAGTCGATTTTTATCCTTTTTAAAATCAAGGATAACATTCGACCATGAACGTCCATTATTCGACACAGGTGACGGGGGGGGGGGGGGGGGCAAGACTTAAAAAGTTGCATTTGCTAGAGACAATTATCGATTGAGGCAGCTTGGTCATCTCTTTCTCTCTGTGGATTGACGATTGGGGGCTCATGTTCTTTTGAAAACATTTTGGAATTCTATCCTTCTTTTGACACCATCCATGTAAATGACCTATATTTTTTGTTATCCTGTCTTAGGTTGTGAAGCTGTCCAAACTCTCATCAGATCGTACCGCTAACCACACGCCCCTCTTATAGAACAGCTACCTAGGCAATGAGTATCAATCTTTGAATTTAATCATGATCATAATGAAGGAATTTATTCCCTGTACTGGGTTCATTTATTCCCTGTACTGGGGCCATTTATTCCCTGTACTGGGGCCATTTATTCCTTGTACTGGGGCCATTTATTCCCTGTACTGGGGTCATTTACTCCCTGTACTGGGGCCATTTATTATGTATACCGGGATCATCTTATTCCCTGTTCTGGAAGCTTTTGAATTCCCTGTACTGTCAGTGTTTCTTACCCAACCTGAGCAAATTTATTGATCCCTGAACATTGTTTAATGGCTACATTTCTTCTTTTCCTTTTAAGAGGCAATGAAGATGGAATTTATATTACGAAACTCCTAATGACCATGAGAGATATCCCGACAGACTGGCTCGCTTTTACCTCCTTCCCCCTCTTTTATGCCCTTTGGTAGGCTAGGATAGGTTTGTTTACATTGGATAATAGAATTTGACTAGGCTATATTGGGGAATTTAAAGTAGAATGCAATTAAGATGATATAATTGGAAATATGAAACGACCCAATAGAAAAATATGATTGAAAGGTGGGAATGGAAATTAGGAGGTACAATGACAATTGAATTATGATTTCATCTTAATGAGAGGTAGATCATTGTTTTCCTGTTTAATTTAGGTTTCAAACGGTACATCATATCATAGATTTTTTTTTCTGTTTTTTTATTTGCTTTCTCTGGATTACAGAATGGAGGGAGTAAAACATTTTTAAATTTTTGTCCTGATTTTGGCCTTTCATAGTGTGGCAGGCCCATAACCCTAATTTGAAAAAGTGTGGCCTTACATCCTGTATTCCTATTCTCTGTTGATACAATAATAGCTCTAAAATGAATAGGCGCTGTGCCTTGAATAGGATCCTCCCTTGACTAGGATCCAGGGGTGAAGGGCTTGGAAAACAATAGCCAAAAATTGAAGACACAGCATTTCAGTTAATACTTATTTGAAATATCAATTTTGTTGCGGGTTGGGCAGCGAGGAGGTCCCGAATATGATATTTGAGGGGGGGTGGGTCGTCTAAAAGGAGGGGTTTCCAAATTGACAATATTTTAGTACAAACCGGAAAAGTATTGGGGCATCTTAAAGGGGAAGATGGGCATGAAGCTAGTAGAGGACAGACAAATGCAGAACATTTTGTATACACCGCAACAATGCACTAATAAAGAACTTGAGCCGTGTTGGTGTCATTTATTTGTTAAAGGTTTTTTTTATGAGGTCATGGCAATTCTTGCTACTGACTGTGATATTAAATATATTTTATATCTATAATTATGCATACCGTATTTGAGGAAATAATAAGCAAACATGATGTTTAAATGTAAATTTCGTTTGGCCACCAAAAATGGGCGTTTTTTGTGTAATTTCTGGTTTAATGTTGGTCGCTACTCTTTTTTTTAATCTTTTTTTAATTTTATTAATTCAAAGCCTTTTGATGCAAGTTAAGGTCTTGCTCAGATTAGACACAATTATGTAAAACTAATTTGAGGAAACGTGTATGGCTATGCCATTTATTCTGGTGACCAACCTTGATATTATGCTGCAAATAAGGGAGTGTTCGTTTATTAATTACAGGGCGGTTGGTGAGATTTCATGCAGAGTGTATAATGTTAAGGTGAACACTCCCTAAGTGCTTATAATTAGCACGCTATTTAAATCTAACACTTCAACAAAAGCCACTCACACAAAGTAGCAGTACTGTAAGTTCTCCTGTAAAAGCAAAGATTTATCTCAGAATCACCTTTTTTAAAGTATCGTACATGTCTATGGGATGCGGCTTATGTGAGGGATTTCTATACTTCAGGAGGGCCTGCTAAATTTGCCCTCTATGATTTATATGATTTGTCAAAGTTAGAAGTGCGGTTTGTACATGACTTCTACTGTAGTATAATTGCGGTATTTTGTCAATAAAATATCTTGAGTTACCTATAAACCTGTGTATGTTGTTTTATTCTGGTAACTTGGTATTTTGCAGCTCACATCTTGGGGCAGCCAGAAGGATGAAAGGGCCACCTGTTCAATACGATTATATTTTTCTGAGGAAGTCAGTTCAGAAGAATGTTTTATAGGTTCACCAAATTATGCATCAACAAACCCCAGATTTCAATGTTTCTTGGATGCTAATAAAGTCATAAAATAAAAATAAAAGTTGTGTGGATAATCCTGGAAAGACATTTGGGATCATATATTAGTGAAGTGCCACAGGACGCATACAAATTTTCTCAATGAAAAAGGAAGGTGGGGGGGGGGCTTGTCTTGAAAAATGTGAAACACAGTACCCACTGAAACGGATCTGCTTCTTCGGTAAAAGGGCATAACACCACACCCACTAAATAGAACTGTAGCCACCCATTACCACTGCCACAAAGTGCCACTAGGGGGCAACATGGTCGTCACCATTCACTAGTATACTTCTGCTCAGACTCTACTATTTTGTAGAGTCGGGTCTGAGACTGGATTAGCTGTGCCCCAGTTACACCTGGGGCCAGGTGAGGAGATGATAGGTGGTGCCCCCTGGTGATCAATATATGAACCACGCGTATAACTCTTGCTTCTAACCATTGATATGAGGAGGGGGTTGTACAAGACGATGAACGATGATAGCGTCTTGGGCCCGTGTGAAATATACACGCACCGGCAACTCCAAAAAGAGATGGTTAATAACATAACTTGTATGAATAAAGTAATAAATAATGCTAATAAGTAGTTACAGAATATAGGTCTACGCGACCGACCATGACGAGGAGAGGCACTTCGATACTATTAAGTCCGATTCCACCTTGGCACTAAAGGGTTTAGTCAAATATATAAGGGCAGCCATGCTACTCCAATCGCCGGCCTGCCTGATGTCCTCTAAGGAGAGGCCGAGGTTGTACATGTAAAGCGCTCCGGCGCGACGAAGAGAATGCATCCAGGCTCGCTCGGGATCCAGACCAGATTGTCTCATCAGCCTTTTTAGGAAACCCAACAGGCTCGCATAGGTGACTGGGATCAACTTGCCCCCTCTCAGGATCACAAAAGCTGGGGACAGGGGGTCGTCCGACGGGAACTCAGCACAATGAGCACGCATCAAGGAGGCCGCGCATAGAGGCGAGCCCAGGGCTAAAAAGTCACTGGAACTCTGTGGGTCTTCTGGCCGTATTGGATTGTTTTCGATGAGGAGATAGACAACTCCATGCCCCAGTCCGTGAAGGCAATTGCTCCCCGTCTGAGGTAATGGCCGTTCTCTTGAGTAAGCGTATCCGGCACAATGTTCGATTTCCTGAGTAGGGAGGGGAAGCTAAGGGCGACACAAGCCCATAGGGTCCTGTCCTCCACACAGTCCTGCTGCACATAGCTATGCATAGCTATTAGATCCTTCAGAAGGAAGGAGGGGCGGTCCGGGTCTCCTAAAACCCGACGAATCCCGGCGAGTGTCATGATGAAACTGAAATCCGACCGGATTTGTTTCACGTCCCGGCCGACGTAGATGTTCAGAGATATCACCCCACTTATATAGTTCTGGATGGTTCTGTACTTGATGGTTTCTGATCGGAAGACTGCGTAACGCGACATCTGCCGCCTCTGCAACAGAGAAACACCAGTAACTCATTCGTACTAGATACTCGTGAGAGTGTGTCCGCCAATATATTATCCTTGCCAGGAAGATAAACACCCACCAAGTGCTACAACTTGCGTGTTATCCGACACACACTGCACCTTGTGGCTGCTCCACAAGTGACCCCATCGCTCGGCTGCTTCGAGGATAGGATACAGTTCTCTGTCGTTAATGTTGTTAGGAACATCCGCGGACGGGGCTGAGACACAGTGGTTATGCCGGTCACCGGGCATGTGTATGTCCTTGTACCACTGACCGCAGAGCCAGTCGGCCCCCGTGTACGCACCGAAGCCCGAGCCCGCACATCCGTGCACAATATAGTAGTGTGTTCCGGCGTCTCGATTATCCGCGCTTCTCCGTTAAACGAGGACGCGAATTTACACCACCAGTCGATGTCCTCGGCGAATGAACGTGACAACGTGACATAACGTTTCTTGGAGGAGAAGCAACTCAGCATGGCTATAACGCGATGCGAGAAAGTTCTGCCACCTCGGACAAGCGTGGCACAGTGCACTAGCACACCGCACAACCGCTGGAGCTGCTTCCTCGTTTGCCCTGCGGCGACCAGTGAAGAAAGCGAGCTCAGCGCCCAGCTTGTCCACCTTCTCCTGAGGGAGTCTGAGTTGCATGTTGATGGAGTCCAGCTCCACCCCGAGGTATATCTGAACTTGACTCGGTGAGCGGACCTTCTTGTACGATATATAGAAACCTAAAGACCGTAGGGTCGCGTGCAGGAAAAACTGAGCCTGCTTGCACGCCTCATAATCCTGCGCCATAACTAAGAAGTCATCTAAGTAGTTGACACAGAAAATGCCGTGCGCTGTCAGATAGCTCGATATAGAGTCCGTGATGCTATTGAAAAATATAAGGGGCCACCCTTGTGCCGAACGACAAACAGTTATCTTGAATAAACATGTCCCCTTGTCCGAGGTCCCACACCAGACCTTGGACCCTGCGGTCACCAGGCCTAATCAACACTGAACGGTATGCTGCCGTTACGTCTGTTACCGCCATGTAGCAACCCTGAGACATCCTGGCGGACACAGTATCAATTGAACTATAACAAAAAGGCTTGAATGTTTTGGTCATATAACTGTTAATAGAGTGCGACTCGGGCCGGCTCGCATCCGTGATGGGGCGCACTCCGCCCGAGGACTTGGGCACTGCACCCATGGCGTGGACGCAGTGGGGTCGGCTCTCCACTGCAGATAACTTCCCTGAAGACAGCTCATCTCTAATTATATCAGAGATTTCTGATTCGGCCTTGACCGTGGCTGAGTCATAATTACTACAAAAATAACCCTCCAACTCTGCCCCAGGGTCTACTAGTTTGAAACCATGACAAATGCCATCCAGAATGAAATGAGCATCCTTGTCCCAGGAACCCTTACCATAAACTTCCGAAGGCCCCCCGGCTAACATGGAACGCCAGCCCGCTAACCTAAGCTGAATTCTAACACCATAAATGTAGTGATCACCCCTGGCATCCCACAAAGGTACATAATCCCGGTACATTTCAACTAAATGCGACAAATTCTCTGTACAACAAATATCATCATGAGTAACAGGAAACAAATCAGATAAAGACATGTCATAAGTGGAATCTTTACTGAAACACGAAATCACACAAGACAAAATGCCATCATTATAAATCTTGTCGCGCGTGACACTATCCGCGACGGTAACCAGAGGTAGTCAAGCCTGGGGAGGAGCCTGGTTGGTGCGGTCCAGACTGCAGGTCTTACCCTTGTGTCCACCCCCGCAGTGCTTACACACGCGGTAGCGGGCACAGTTTTCTCGGGTGCACTCCAAGAAGTTCCAGTTAAGGCATATGTTAGTGTAGCCCTTCTGGTCTCTGTCCTGCTCGTCAAACCTAGGACCTACATTGCCCCTGCGCTTGTTGCGCTTCCGCGACCCCTGTTGGTTTCGCGCCTGCTGGTTACCCTGACTACCCGATCTACACATGTGTTCGGCACTGAGATGGGCCTGTACGGACATCTCATCTCCTCCGACGAAGCTCGGGATTTTCCGCTCTAAGACCCTGGTGACTACCTTCTGGTCGTAGAGCGCGAGCTGGAGGACCGGGAAGCAGTTAGTCTGAGCCTTCAGTTTGATATACCTCATGTGATTAAGGTATGAGGAAGCCGGAATTTCAGGGATATTCTTCTCTAGAAACATTTCATACACGCCCTGCATACCGTACAATAGCTCACACAGAGACATCTCCGAGAATTTTTTATCCGACTCGAGATGATAATCCGGTCTAAGCCAGTTAACTGATCGCTTACGCTTGCCGGCTTCCGCATAAAAATGCATGTTCTTGACAAACATATCATCCATACCTTGTACTCCACCCTGGGCTGAGAACAGGTTGTTGAAGTCTCCTCCGATCAGCCCAAGTGAAGGAGCATTCAGGCCCGCAGACCCGAGACCAGCTTGGAGGGTCCTGAAGCCCTGACTCGGGTCGGGCTGTGGTGGATGATGATGTGACGGTTGCTGTAGCTGCAGATGCAACTGCTGCATCTGCAGCATCTGCTGTTGCTGCTGCTTGATCATGTCCATGGCCGCCTGACTCACCCCTGGCTGGGGAGCAGGAGGCTGTTGATGATGTAGGGGTTGCTGACTGTGTAGTGTAGACTGGGTAGAAGGGGTCACATCCCCTGCCAACCCAGCCCATTGTGGCTGCTGTTGCTTCCACTGTAGAAACTCTGCATAGGAAGGATCTGGAGGCTGCTGCTGCTGCCCCAACAGCTGCTGTTGATGCTGCTGTTGGGTGTGACCATGGCCCAGTACATCAGAGACAGGCAGCTGGGTGGGAGCATGGGTGTAGGCAGACTCAACACCACCCCCATACTGCTTTAAACTGACCTGTACCAGGATGAAGCGTGAAGCTCCCCGGGTGTCCGTGATGAAGCGTGGAGCCGCCTGGCACCCCGGGATGAAGCGCACTACTCGCATTTAAAAACAAAGTCTGATCCACCTCCCCGATGGTCGCAGAAAAGTGTCCCAACCAACCTTCCTGCGACGTTTGTGACGGCTTTGAGGGCTAGGGTGGGGGTAATCGGCCATGCTCTTTCGATTGCGACAACTTTTGAGCCTTAACTCGCCTCCGTTCGCTCAAAAACTGCGAAAAAGCGATATCGTTTGCTTTGTTATCGTCTGGGCGGAAGTGATGGTCGGCCATGTTGGTTGGCGCATGCGCACCAGTGTTCTCGTCGTCTTGCTGAGACGATTTGATGTGGTCGTAGCGGTCCCCCGGTACTCCCATAGGTCGTTTGCCGCTGGTTTCCCTGTGTCGCTGGCTGTAAGCCGTTCCCCTTGCACCCTCCGACCGTAGCAGATCGTCTCCTTGCTCTGCCACGGCCCGCACGGCCCCGGCCATGGCAGATTCGTTCATGGACGCCTCTAAGGTAAGCCGTTTAGCCGTACCCCGCATATCAGCCAGCTCTAGTTCTATTTCCCTGAATTTTCTGACTTTTGCACGCCTTTCCTCTGCTGTTGATTCTACAGACTTAGCTTTGATGACCTCCTCGATCCGCGCGTCTAGCTCGGCGTCTGAGAGGTCCGTGAGGTCCTGGGAGAGTTCTCCCTCTGATCCGTCCCCGGCAGGGGGGTAGGCGCTCTGGCGGTCTCCCGGTCTCCCTCGGAGCCTCCATTGCCGGTCGCCGCCGGCTGCTGAGATCCCCCAACTGTCTTTGGTTCTTCTGTCTGTTTGGTGTCCCTGGCAGGGTTGGGCACCCCGCAGTGGGTGCACACCTTACTGTTGCCATTGTATGTGCCACTGCAGGCCACACAGACCACCATTTTCCCAGAAAAAGGAAATAAAACAGCCAGCTACCCTGACTGCCTGCTTGAAGGGGGGATTAGCTGTGCCCCAGTTACACCTGGGGCCAGGTGAGGAGATGATAGGTGGTGCCCCCTGGTGATCAATATATGAACCACGCGTATAACTCTTGCTTCTAACCATTACATATGAATTGTAGGAGTTATTATGGTAAGCAAGATGAGATCAGAAAATTATTTGATATAATAACTTTTTCTGAAACTTGGTTAAAAGATACACATGTGAGAAAAATGATTCAATGGCCGGGCAAAACATTATTTAGATTAGACAGAAAGCTAACCAAGGCATGAGGGGTGATGTTCCTTGTCCCAAATATCATTGCGCCATATTGTACAATTAACAAATATTTAACAGTAACTAATTACAGCTTAGAATGTTTAACAATTAATATTGCTTATATAAGTACTTGCTGAACTTATTAAGCTCATAGGTGGGAATGCTGATCAAGATATTTGGATATGTGAGGATTATAGTGATTTTCGCAAAACAGATTCTGAATGTTATAAGAGTGTCACTGGCAAATGTAAACTTTTTGGAGCGCTACCTTTAATTTCACAAATTACTCATTGTAACCAGTATGAAAGAGTCTGGAATATTGAAATAAATGGGCAAGACTATTAATAGTGTGATTGGACTCGGGCCATATATTGAGAAGACGGCCTTTTTTCTTTTTTTTAAACAAAAAACAACAACATAAGCACAAGCACGCGAGCATACAAAAGCCAACCTCTCGGTGGTGAGCAAAGCACAATAAGCGGTCTCCAAGGGCTGAGCTTGGTTGGCAACCAATAGTTCTACACACATCCGCTAAATGGGGCGCGGGTGGCTCTGATTAAGCCTTGGCCCTAGTTCAACGGCCCACCACAGGGGGGCGCCACCACACACCTACCAATACACGAAACAAGTGTTCTTGTTTCTACCCATTGTTACCGGTATGAAAGAGTTTGGAATATTGAAATAAATGGGCAAGAAAATAGTGTGATTGGACTCGGGCCATATATTGAGAAGACGGCAACTCCCAGAATCTAAATCATACCGTATCACATCAAGTTGCATGTCCAGTTACCTCCTGTTACTGGCTTTGCGAGGTAGATCAATGCCGTCATGGAAGCCCAATTACTAGTGTAATAAACGATACTTTGTCTCTTTATGATATTGGTAGAGTATCAATTAAAGAACAAAGTCGACACAGTTCGGATCAAGTGTTACAGGTTGCAAATCAGGTTTATTCAGAGAACCTAGACAAGCAGTATCTATGTGTGCGAACTCCCTATAGAGTTCGGAACGGGTCAGTAGGCTAATCAGCCGTATTGATCACAGGGTCTCCTTGCCAGCGTGGCTCAGAGTAACCGACGAGTACCGTCAGATGCTGGGTATATATAGGCAGCCAGCCTGTGCGCGCACACGCAGACCGGAAGCCTATAGCGACCTCTGTCCATACCCCAAGCCCGGGGTAGGTGCTGCCACCTACCGTCGGACTGAAGGGTTCGGACTGAGCTCGCAACACAACATCCAACAGCACTCGTCATATAACATACCCGTATAACCCTAGCCCCTACACTACCCCCTACCAGATAATAACCAGGAGGTAAAAAAATTAATTAAGGTTAAAGTCCGAAAACACTTCGGACTGGCATTATCTTATAAATACCACCTTAGGGGTTTATTAAAGTTATACCTTACAAACAATATGACGTATACTGTTGAACACAAAAAGGTATTAATTACACACATTTCTACACATATAGACCGTAATGACAATTACGCCCCATTCCCTAGGATAGATGGAGTTAATCTATACATATAGTATACAAACACTTGAAAAAGTACAATATCACAGTAAAAAAATTTCGTCCCTTCAGGACCCCGAGCTAATTAAACTCGTAACGAATAATACTTATAAGTGATAAACAATACCACTTCTTTTAAAGTTTTAAAGACATATTAAAGTATTATTACAAAAAGACATCATACGTGTAGCGAAGATCCGGATCCTCTGTTGATGGTGTTGCATTCTGCCCGGCTTTCAGAACCTACTTCGTTCAGCTCCTACTCACCGGAACGAGAAAGTTCATAGCTCATGCTCGGGAGCTTTTTAGGTGATAAATAGAGAGAAAAAAATAGTCCTGCCTCCAGGCGATCTTCCGACTTATAATTAGGAGCACTCGGTCCTGATATCCATAGTTTATATATAAAAAAAAAACATCCTGTATCGGATCCATGTTGGTAAAGTGCTCCAGTCCCGAGTTCAGCGTCCCTTCCGGATCTCCTTGTCCTCCTCCGTCAGTACCACCTGGCAGACTGGATCCTTGCGTAGCCAGCCTGCCGCGTTCCTCTGTCCGGACACTCCTAAACCCTTCCTAAGGGTTTTGCTTGTAGGGTTGGTATATTTAGGATACCCCCCCTTTTCTCCTAATCGGCTCCTAGAATAGGATGATCTAGCCCGACTCGTCTCCGGAACCGGGTTGAGCCGGCTCCTCTTCCTCCTCGGAGTCCGACGCTGCTTCCGCCAGAGTCAGCTCCTGGAGCCAGAGCTCGATTTGAGCCCGAGTTCCATCCCATTCGTGCATTTCATGCGCGAAGCAGTCCCGGAACCGACGACGTTCGTGGTCCAGCTTTTCCTCGGCGTTCTTAACTGCCAGCTTCTGCTTCTTCCTTTCGGTTTTAGCAGCACATCGTTCAGTCCGAGCGTTTTCACGCTCTTCCTGTACGGACTCCGCAGCCGCTGCCTTCTGGGTAGCGACCTCCCTCTGATGGAGATGATGCACCGTGTTTAACGACAACATCGCCACCTCCTGACTCAGGCCAGCAAGCAACCGATGAAAATTGTCTTGCCATTGACCGAAGGCCTCCTGTCCGGCTTCATAGGAAGTGAAGTCGGCGGGAGGGAACGAAGGAGGGCTGTTCAGTCGCAAGACTAGACGCCCCTCCTCTGCGGTCTCGGGTGGGAGATCCGGGGTCTGAACTGGCTTCGGCGTTTTCTTTGCCGGAGCCTTGGTCTTACCGGTCTGGGTTAGAGTCTGCGACTCATCACCCGGAACCATGTTATTTTCGGGGAACTCCTCTGCGAAGGACCCCATCGTGCTGGAGTTCGGATCCTCCGGATCAGACCGAGGTGGCCTGCCCTGGGGACCCTTTTTCCAGTCAGTCGTGTGAGAGGTGAATGCCGGTCCTTTATAGCCCGGATCCGCCTTCTCCATAACGGATTTCCTTTCATCCGTTTTGGCCTTCTTAGAGTTGGCCTGCTCGGAAGACCCACTAGGTCTCTTCTGAGCGTGCCGCACCTTTCGCGTGCTGGTACGCTTCTGGTACTCCTCGAATTCATCGAAGAGCTCACCTTCCGGAACCCGGTTGTAGTTGCCGTCCGGGTTTACCTTGTAAAACACCCGGACCTTTCCTCTCTCGTTGGTGCCAAAATCCACCTCGAGATTCTCATTTCGGCCCACTACTGGAGGGAAGTGGGCGTAGACTTCCTGATGGGCTGTCTGGATGCGTTCCGCTGCGACATCCAGAGCCAACCCGTGCTGCTTAGCAAGATGCCTGATGATATCGGCTCTAGTGTAGAACCAGCCACCATTCGGACAACCCTTGCTCTGCTTTGGACCCACACTCAAGCAGTCATACCGCATGTAGTGACGCAAATGAAAGCGGGTAACATGTCTTGCGTACCGAACCTTGCTAGGCCAAGTTCGGGGCGTTTCCAGTGTCTCGTCGATGTTCAGACAAGGCTCAAAGGGGCACTTGCTAAATGGATGCCATCTAGACATAGCCCATGCCAATTTAGCTTTCTGGAAGATTGAATGGTATTTGGTACTACCATTGCGAACCTTGTCCAGGAGCTCAAAGTGGTACAACTGTACCGACTTCTCGAGTGGATCGGTCTTAATCTACTCCTCGTCATCGGAGAGACCGTCAGGACCCACCTCTTCCGGAATGTGTGAGGCCCGCTTGTCTTTGACACAGTCATTCACACACATGGGTTTAAAATATTTAAACCCACTTGCAGCATTGGCTCGGAGTGCATTCCGGACCAGAACCTGAAGTTCGTCGTCCGGGAGAGAATTTTCATCCAATCCCTTCAGAACCGCTTCTACCTCCTCGTCGGATCGACCCCCCTTCCGAGAGGTTACCTTGATGGTCTCTCGTAGGTATTGGTCCCTCCGATTGGCCTTTTCCATTTGACTAGTGTCTGCAGACCTAGCCGCGGCCGTGTTCTGTTGGATCATTTCACCCTCCAGAGTGGCATCCAGAATGGACTCTTTGGTCTTCTGTTCCATACTCCGAGCCAGCTTCATTGCTGGCGTCAGAAGTCTCCTCTTCTCCCGCCGGCTATGCACGGTCTTGAATTCCGCTGCAGTTTGCAGGTCGTACTCCAAGGCCGCGATAAGTTCGGGACGTCCCTCGGTCTCAGCAACTAAGCGAGCTGTCTCTGACTGTTTGCTAAGATCCTCCATTGCCGCCGTTAGGCGATCTGGGAACCAAGCCGGGAACCTGGCAGACAACTCGTCCAGCCCCCGGAAGGTTCGCATTTGGATCAGATCGAAGGATCTGACCTCTGTGGCGCTCATCTGGTCGATGATAGCACCTCGGAGCAGGGATGGGACGTCGGCTTCCTCCTTATCCCATGCGTCATGCCGATGTGGAGCGAGGATTTGCACCCCCGATCCAGTCGGACCACCACCTGCAGCCTGATCCAGTTTCCCGGCTTCCTCTGAAATATCCATGGTATTGGATGGTTCCAGAGCAGGCTCGGTAGACTGTGGAGGAGTATCCACTCGGACGGGTACCTCTTTTGGAGGAGGTAACTCCACCCGAACGGGTACCTCCTTCCTTGGCTCCAGGGGAGTCGGGAGGTTGAATGTGATGCCAGACAGCACATCCTGCACTACCTGGACCGTATGGGCTGCGGATGCTGTATCCATAGCTTCCTCGGTCCGAGGTGCCTCGGGGGGAACTACCGTTTTCGGACGGGCTCCCCCATGTCCCTTCGTACTAGCCATCGCAGCGGCTGTAGCAGCTACTGCTGAGCTGTTGTCTAACCCTCGCGAGAAGGACAACACGTCAACGGCTGAGGTCGGAGCAGCTGTTGTTACAACTGCCTTCCCACTACCTTTCCCCTTGGCCGGAATCGGTAGGTTGGACTTACTGGGACCCGGAGTCTTGACAGTTTTAGTGCTGTCAGACGTCGGCCCCTTCCCTGGCTGGTCCTTAGCTCCAGGCTTCGGATCAGCTTTCTTTTGACCCTTAGGCGCCTTCGTAGCAGGAGCCTTGGGGTCCACCGTCTTCGGATCCTTGGAGGCCGCTGCAGTGGCAGCCTTGGAACCCGGCTTCTTTGTACTCGCAGTACTTTCCTTCTTCAGAGCGGGCTTTTTAGGCTCGTCCTTTCCCGGAGGCTTCTTTCCCACACCAGAGTGTTTGATAGCCTTAGTGCTAGCCTTAGTATCGGCCGACTTGGACCGATCTCGGGTAGCACCCTTCCCACCGCGCGTCCTCGGACGTGAAGTGTCGGAATCACTTCCACTCCCCATAGACAGTTTGCGAGCAACCGTCTTCTGGAGGTTTGGTGATATGCTGAGACTGCATATCCGGGAGGGACGTGCAGTCGTCTCGGAAGGATCCACCGCTACCTGGGTGTAGGCGAGTCCTTGCAGCACTCCGGAGTCCTCGCTGCCGTCCGGCGACGGGGACTTTCGGATCGGGGACACGGCCGGATCTACACGGAGTTCCGACAGTGTCTGGCTCAACTCATCACCACTAGGGCTCTGAGCATCCATTGCCTCCTCAGTGGCGGATGCCACCTCGGAGTGTCCGGAAAGTTCGGATTGACGGAGCTGTTGCTCGGCCATCCTCACTTCGTCAAAGTGTCTTTCGACGGGAGTTTTGACGGGGAAAACACTAGTTCCCCGTCTCCCTCTTTGTCTCAGACGCACCAGGAAAGAGTACTCACTGCTTACAACTCTTTTACTGACTTTTCTCCTCTTCTAGCCGCCCAAAACACCAACTTCCACGCTGCCGACCAACACCGCTATTGACCGGGGCGAGCCCAAAATCAATATGGCGTTCCCTCGCTTTTGTCTCGCGTGATTGGACGCGATCCCGTTACCCGGTGTGACCCAATTACTGTTTAATCAGGTCACGACCTTTCCCGCCCGCAGCTCGGGCTCGGGGGATCACACTGCTACGTAGGCGGCTCACAAAAGTCAAAATATACTTCGAATAAAGAGCTCATCAGGAGTATTAGTGGATATTTATGGGAAATCGAAGATTACCCCACCGGATTATCCGTCCACCACCCTCGGGGAGCACTCTTACATTCTTTTCATATTGACTTTGAGCGCCCCTGTTGGTAACATACATATAACATATAGGACAACACAGGACACCACACTCGTTGTGTAAACAAGCTAGGTTACAGCCCCTCTAGCCACCAGCCTTGGGCTTCGCCGAACGGGTTTCCCGTCCATCTCTAGTAACCTGGCCGAAGGACACTCGTTCTTAACTAAAACTCCAGCCTTGATTTTAGTTTTCCGTGCCCTTCTTCCTTCGCCTGCCGAGACTTTCTTTTTCACGGTCTTCCGGAGCTTCTTTTGTACCACTCTCTTAGGGGTATCCACTGACACCCCCTCCAAAGGTACAAATTTAGCGTCCGAAGTTCCCTTCTCCACCTCCGTTTCCGGGGTGAGCTCCCTTCCAGCCCAAGCACGCAACCGAGCCACATGGCTCGTCCGGATGCGTCCTGCTTCAGACTGAATCAACACAGTCGTTTGACTGATACATTTAACCACAGTGTGTGGTCCATCCCAGTTATTCGCCAGTTTGACGTTGCAGAGCGGTTTGTGTAGGCGGATCACTCTATCCCCCACTACGAATCGTCGCAACTTCAATCCGGTGTCATAACCCACCTTCTGCCAATTCGCAGCTTTGAGCAAATGAGCCCTAACTGTTTCGTAGGCAAATTTGAACCTCTCTCGTAGAGATTCCACAAATAGCACCGTACATGGTGCTTCCGGACTGATCCCTACCACACCAAATACCAAATCCGCCGGCATGATCAAGTCCTCTCCGAACACCAAGAGGTTCGGTGTGCAATTTGTCGAAGTGTGGACCGTATTGTTATACGCATGCACCACAAATTCGCATTGATCATCCCAATCATCCATATGGGAGTTCACTAATGGCTTCAAAACCTGGATCAAGGTCCGATTGAACCGCTCCACCTGCCCGTCGGACTGTGGTCGGTACGGATTGGTCCGAGTTTTGCATATAGCCAACTGATGGCACATAGCTGTCCATAGTTTGGACTCAAATTCTCTCCCTTGATCGCTATGTAACATCAAAGGAGCCCCCAAATGGAGGATCCACCCCTTCACCAATGCTTCCGCACAAGTAGCAGCGGTATGATCCTCGAGTGGGTACACTCGGGTGTATTTCGTATAGTAGTCCGAGACCACCATCATACACGTATTACCTTTTGGAGTTGGTTTAACTCCACTGATAATGTCCACAGCTATTCGAGCAAATCTCACTCCGAATAGCTCTTGTTGCAGTGGCAATTTTCCTAATCCAGGACCAGGTTTGCCTAAACAACAGGCCGGACAGGTCTCGATCCACCTTAAAAGGTCGCCTGACATGCCGGGCCAGTAGTATCTCCGACTCAGCCTTTCCAACGAGCGTTTCTTTCCGAAATGCCCACTAGTGGAATGGCCGTGGCAGTAGTACAGGATGTCTTTCCTCATAGCAGCAGGGATTACCATTTGTAACACCCTCCGCTTTCCGGGACAAGTCTTCCACCTGCACAACAACGAGTCTCGGACCTCCAGTTCGTGGAACTGAGCCAAGAAACGTCGCATTTCACGGTTTTCCAGTGATATTTCGGGTCTCACTGGACAGACCCCAGTAGGGACAAGCTCCCTCAGTCGTGCTATGGTAGGATCGGCCATCTGGTACGTCCTTATAGTGTCGGTGGACCAATCCAACAGGTTTTGCAACAACCCATCATAAGGCAAACGCACACTCGCTACCACAGCATTGTGAGCACCACAATCCCCACACTCCGGACGCACACAACGGCGTACCGGACGTCTACTCAGACAGTCAGCATTAATATGCTTCGTGCCTGATCGGTGCTGGATATGAGAGTTTTCCAGTCCGAACTCGCTGAGGTGATTCAACCACCGACCAATCATTCCCTCGGCGTCCTTAAAATTAAGGAGCCATCTCAAGGCCGAATGATCGGTACGGAGTGTGAAATTTCCTCCATATAAGAAGTGCCGAAACTTCTTCGTGTACACCACGACTGCGAGCAGCTCTCGCTTGGTAGTACAATAATTTCTCTGTGCCTTGTTCATACTGTTACTAGCGAACGCCAGCGGGACCTCTACTCCGTCCTGGATTTGGGACAATGCGGCCCCGATGCTCTCATTGCTCGCATCAGTGTCAAGGATGAAATGCCCCTTCTCCGTAGGGTATCTCAGCACCGGGGTGGTTCGGAACAACGCCTTAATCTCTTTGAAGGCTTCATTCTGTTCCATCCCCCATGGGAAGGGTTCTTTTTTCCTCCCCGGAGTCCAATGGCTCAACCGTTGTAATGGCTGAGACACCCTAGAGAATCCGGGGATGAAGTCCCTGTAATAGGAACAGAACCCTAAAAAGGATCTGATATCCTTTGGTCCTTTTGGAACTTCCCAAGTCTCCACAGTCTCCAACTTAGCCGGATCAGCCTGCACACCTTCGGTGGAGATGATCCGGCCCAAATAGACCATGGACTTCCGAAAAAGTTCACATTTCTTCGGCTTTAATGTCAAGCCATTGGACCGAATTCGTTCCAAAACCTCTCCGAGGTTCAACGCACACTCTTCAAAAGTCTTGCCAAAGACAATAACATCATCCAAGTATACCAAACATTTGCGCCACAACAGATCACTCAGAAGAGTTTCCATCATAGCCTCAAAAGTGGCCGGGGCGTTGCACAACCCGAAGGGCATCAGCTCAAACTGATACAGTCCAATGTGACTTGTAAAAGCCGTTTTCTCCTTATCCTCCTCCTTCATTCCGATCTGCCAATATCCGGACTGCAAATCCAGGGTGCAGAACCATTGGTTCCCACCCAAGGAGTCCAGAGTCTCATCAATCCGGGGGAGAGGATATGCATTTTTCTTGGTTACCCCATTCAGGCGCCTATAGTCGATACAAAATCGGATAGACCCGTCCTTCTTAGTAACCATCTGGACCGGGCTGGACCAGGGGCTAGTGCTAGGCACGATCACCTTCTGTTCCAACATGGTCTTCACTTGTTCCTCTACCACCGCTTTCTTACCCAAAGGCAAGCGTCGGTAAGGCATCTTGAAAGGCTGTGCATCACCCGTATTGATAGAATGCAACACTTTGTCGGTTCGGCCCAAAGGCTCCCCCTCCACCTGCCATGCATCCTGATACTTCACTACCAGCCTCCTTAGGGAATCGAGATCCCTCCGATCCGTCAAATCCGTTTCGGAGATCATTTTCTCAAGTCCCTCACTCAGAACGGTCGGAGAAGGGTCACCCTTCATGCTCACCTGTCCAGCAGGCATCACTGCCTCACTGGTGAACACCTTCCCCAGTATTGTATCTTTCCTTAGATACTTCGGTTCCAACCCGGGGTTAGAAACCGGCACAACGGTCCAAGCACCATCACCCACCAGGGTGTCCATGCCCGTCAAACCGATACTACCCAACATGGCCACATCCGGCTCCACAACTGCCTCTTCCTCTCTCCTAAGCCCCTTGCTTCGGACCAGCACGTCACACGTCTGTCCGGGAGGAATCTTTACAGTTTGGACCACCGTTGCCACTGTCGACACTTGTCGGAGCACACATTGCTCTACCGCACGGTACGGGTGCTCTATCAGGAGTACCCCTGTACCCGGATTCAGGACCGCGTCATACAACGCCGAAAAATCCAATCCGAGTATACCGTCGTCTGCAATATCCGCAATGGTGGGAGAAGCCACATACTCCTTCCCTCCAATTCGGAGCGGTATGAACGCGCGCCCATACGTCTGCATACTTGACCCATCGGCCGAACAGGCGTTTACCCTCGTTTTGAAGTTATCACGACTATCCGGCATAAGAGCATAGAAGTTAGAGGAGATAAAGGAGTGGCTAGCTCCCGTATCTACTAAAAATTCGCCCGCTCTACCGGCCACAGTAACAGACACATACCACCGCCTCCCCCCCAGCGGAGACGGGTTTACAGTAAAGCGTTTAAAATCCTTCGGAGCAGCCAAATCAAGGCCATGTTTCTTCAAATGGTCGAAACATGGATGATCCGGGGAAAGCTGGGTACTCCCTACCCACACGGTGTCTGTGACAGCCGCAACTTCCTCGTTCCGATCCGTAATGGGCCTCCCTGCCTCATTGCCGGGCAACTGTTGGACTGGAATGTTAACCAGGCCGGCATCCGAGCCCCTCAAGCTCGAAGCCACCCCTGATTCCCTTCCTGCCTTCGGAATTTCACTAGGCTCTACCTCTCTGGTATGTTGGCGTACATCATATGCAGGGGTCGTCCGCTCGCCTTCTCGGACCACCCCCTCTAGTTTCCCTCCTTTCCGGGAACTTTCGGAGTCGGAGCCGTACACTCCGCAGCAAAGTGACCGATCTGCAGGCACCTATAGCACTTGGCGGTCCGCCGATTGATCTTCCTCCTGTTAGGCTGTGTAGCCCCCTGAATGGAAGTCGTCATCTTCTCAAACAGCGATGTGAAAAACGCTGCGTCCATTATCGGAGCTTTTGGGTCCGATGATTCCTTTTTCGGAGGAGGGTTTCCACCCCCTTCCGGCTTCCTATTTTTCCACGGCGTTTTAGAGGAATTCCCATTCCTCTTAAACTGAGCTGCAGAAGCTATCGCCCCCTCTTCCTCACTGCCCGAACCATCAGACTGCTCCGGAGAACACTCTATAATGGCCGAGGCCCGGGTGGGCACCCGGTCCCCTAACAGTGACTTCTTGAGAGCATGTATGTCGATGGCCTTAAAAAGGTCATCTAATGACGTATCAGCTCTCCAGGTATCATACACCACATGTTGTATTTCTGGGTCCCTCAGTCCAGCAACAAACTGAGAGAACAATTCCTTAGAGAATAAGGCATCATGGATTCCTGAAGCTGGATGTACCTTCTTCAGGAGTCTCATCAGTGCAAGTCCGAAAACCCTCGGGGCCTCGTGCTTGCCTTGCACTCGCTTCTTAAAAGCGACCATCGGGTCAATCCGAGCGGAGTCTCCGTATAGGATAGTTCCGATCTCTACCAGTTGTTTGAAAGTGCCGCGGGGTCCGCATTCATCTTTCCACTGCTCCACGGCCATCAGGCCATCTCCCAAGCGCAATCCCTTACAGACATACGGAATTGCATCCTGTTGATCCCACCCACTGAGGTTGATGTCCTCAACGGTGGCTCCCAACCACTCTTCCCAAGAGTTTTTCTGCCAGTAGGGAAAAGGCTCGCTAGCAATGCGTCTAGCAGCGTTGGATGACCCCCTAATTTTAGAGGTTATCGCCAGGCATTTAGAAATGGAAGCCGAGGCGTCTTTTTCTGTACCCACGTTGTGCAATCCGATCCCAGCTATTGCTGGGTTTGTATCGTACAACTCTTGCAACTCTGTACTCAGAATTGTTCTCCTTGGAGCCCTCCTCGGACTCTTTGTGCCCGGAGTCGTCCCCGGAGTAGCGCCTCTGGTAGGCACGTTATTCTGCCTCTCCAGATAGGTCTGGTAGGTACCATACGACACCAAATCCTTAGTGGGGTCCACACCTTGAGCGAACCACCAATTTTTCTCCTGGTCAGTCATATACTGACACTGCTGGGCCAGAGCAAGCAATCGCTGATGCGCCGCTTTCTCTTTTTCCAGTTCCTTGGCCTGTCTATCAGCCTCCTCCTCTTGCTGTGCCTCCGCCAATTTAGCTTTCGCAGCTTCACCGGCCGCTCGGAGCCCTTCTTGTCGAGCTCTCAAAACCGCCGCCTCCTGCTCTGCTAATTCCTCAGCGAGGGCTGCATTTTCCTTCATGCGTTCCTGTTGCTGCTCAAGAGCAGCCTGCTGCTTGCG
The DNA here is from genome assembly GCA_947462335.1 of Harmothoe impar. Classification (NCBI taxonomy): domain Eukaryota; kingdom Metazoa; phylum Annelida; class Polychaeta; order Phyllodocida; family Polynoidae; genus Harmothoe; species Harmothoe impar. Next base: position 38,998,835 of record OX381705.1, on the reverse strand, counting down.
ATACACATCTCGCCTCTCCAATTCCAAGTTTTTCTGTTCATTGAACAGTATGTTTGCTTGGCATTCTCGCCATTGCGACAAACTCGAGGGAGTTAAGTCGGTCTTGGCCGCCTTATCTTGTTCGGATGCTTTCTTCAAGCGTTCCGAATCCAGTTGCTGCTCATCCAGTTTCAACTGAGAACGTGGACTTCGCACCAACTCCGATAATGACCTTCCCCTGCCCGCCGTGTTTACACCCGTCGGAACCGAAAAGACCTGCTTCGGAATTGGACGGATACCACTGATACCCACCCTAGGTGAGTAATCACTCGCCCTACCTCTACCCCTTGCTCGGCCAACCTTTAGTGGTCGTCCTGGCGTTGAAGTAGACAAGGCACCTTCTACAGTCATCCCACGTCCCATAGGAAGATTTGGGGTGTCTGTAAAACTCCTGTAATGAGGACCTTTCGGACTGTCATTATCAGCGGAAGCATACGAGGTACTGCTATCCTGTATACTTTCCCTGGTCTCTGACAAAAATTTCTCCAAAGAAGTTCTTTTTGCCTTCAGAATGTCACATTCTGACAGTAGACTTTGGCGAGCCTCCCGTAAGTCTTCAGTGTCCCGAACAAGTTCTGATCGGGTCTCCTCTGCTTCATGGATGACGGCATCTCGGGCCGCACAAATCTGATTCAGATCAGTGTTCGCCTGAACAAAGTCGGAACGGAGTCCCTGTAGATCAGCTTGTTTCTGATCGAACTCCACTCGAACCCTGCTAAGTGATTGCACCAGCTTCTCGTTCTCCTCCAACAAAGTTGAAAGCCTTGCGTCTTTCTCCTTGATTTTGGAAGCTCTATGTGTGACTGCACCTTCCAATGCAATCAGACTGCTTTTCCATTCATTCGACTGTTTCTGAATGGTCAACAACTCCATTTGGGCCATTTGCACACGCTCCTGTATTCTGGCCTCTCTCATGTCGTCGAAACGACGTTCCTCCAAGATGGTAGCCCTCCGTGGATTCGGAGCGGCTGATCTTGACCCACCAACGTTGAACATTGACAGGCTCATTTCATCTAATGAGTAATTCATTATTCCGGGACCCTGGTATCCCAAAAATGCGCTTGTCCTGGATGGAACATTCACACTCCTGCGGGTATCTGCCTCCTTCACGGCATCTAACCCCTCCGGGGATGAGGCTGACGCCTCATCGGGAGACCTCGCTGCTCCGTCCAGAGCAGGAGGTCTGTGCTACTGCACAGGCTAACCTGCGTTTCACTCAGAACTGGTCACGGCACCAGTGTAATAAACGATACTTTGTCTCTTTATGATATTGGTAGAGTATCAATTAAAGAACAAAGTCGACACAGTTCGGATCAAGTGTTACAGGTTGCAAATCAGGTTTATTCAGAGAACCTAGACAAGCAGTATCTATGTGTGCGAACTCCCTATAGAGTTCGGAACGGGTCAGTAGGCTAATCAGCCGTATTGATCACAGGGTCTCCTTGCCAGCGTGGCTCAGAGTAACCGACGAGTACCGTCAGATGCTGGGTATATATAGGCAGCCAGCCTGCGCGCGCACACGCAGACCGGAAGCCTATAGCGACCTCTGTCCATACCCCAAGCCCGGGGTAGGTGCTGCCACCTACCGTCGGACTGAAGGGTTCGGACTGAGCTCGCAACACAACATCCAACAGCACTCGTCATATAACATACCCGTATAACCCTAGCCCCTACACTAGTCTGTCTGATATCCTCCAGTGGGACACCACCCCAGGGGGGCCACTCCCTATACCATCTATAGTAACTATGTGCGTACACAAAATCCCGGGAAAGGGGTCCTTTTTGGGTCCCACTGGCGGGTCCGGCCGGACTCGCCATTAGGAGCCCTTTTTGGGCCATTTTGGGGCAAAAGGGGTATGTTTTTGGGCCCAAAATATCCAACCAAAAAATCTGAAAGTTCCTGTAAAAAGGGGTATATTTTGTGGGAATTTGGCCCAAATTTAGGATGGTATCCCGCTTAAAGGGGTCCAATTTTGGCCAATTGATGTGGGCATCCCACTATAAGGGGTCTACTCTTTTTTAACAATTTAGGGTATCCCGATAAAAGGGGTCCAAATTTTGCCTCTTTAGGGTGGTGTCTGACTAAAAGGGGTATGGAATTTCCCCCCGCCATAAGGGGGGTCAAATTGAGACTGATGTACGCACATGGTATCCATAATTTAGAGAGTGGCCCCCCTGACACCACACTGATGCAGAAAAGCTGCACCGGCCCTACGCAGAGAATGCACTTCCGCGCCCGGTACATCCAAGTTGACAATCTTTAATAACCTATTCATATATTTTAAGAGCACCGGGTATGTGAGAGGAACAGATAACTGCCCATTTTTTAACAAAAACACAGGTGAATCTGGATGAGAAGCCGGCATGTCATTAAAGTGATTACGGAACAAAGTAGCCGCACACAAAGGAGAACCCCTTGCATAAGTAACAGGTATTAAATGTATTCTCTGACCATATTGGATTGTCTTTGAACTAGACACTTTTAATAACACACGCCATGGCAAAAACCTTAAACATCTTCTCCTGAGATAATGTCCCTCCAGTTTTAAATTCTCCGGGACTAAATTACATTTACGTAATAACGACCTGAAACTAGTGACAATACAGGCCCACATACAATGTTCGTTGACATTTAAACAATCCACACCCAAAGACATATTCAGCAAATTCTCCAGTGTAAGAGTTACCCTTAATGGCGCTGGCTCACCTAACATGCGCCGCAGGCCCTTCAAAGTAGTATTAAATATGAAATTCTGGCGTATAAAGGCTACGTCATATCCAAAATACAGATCCAGACTAATAACTCCCGACACATAATTATCAATCAATACATAACTCAAAGTGTCAGACAATACACGACAAACCCACACATAGTATCCACCGTAGTTGGAACTACCGGTAGAAGTAAAACTGCACAAAACCAAATATATTTTTTCCACTGTGACGCTTTAGTACGCCAAGTGGATTCCGCCCAACGCAAGTGGGCGGCACCTGGAACAACATAAATTTACCCATTGGCGGATCCAGGGGGGGGGGGGTGGGCGACGGGCCTTGGCCCCTCCCCCCCAAAAAAGAAGAAGAAGCAAAGAGAAAGGAGAAGAAAAGAGGGAAAGAGATTGTGGAGTATGATTCACAGAGCCTAACTGAGGGCCTATGATCTGGATGGGGGGGAGGGAACTCAGTCTTCAAATATTGTGTCCTAAAATGTGTGAGAACTTTAAGTCTAGATAAACAAGAGTTTTCTTGGGGGACATGCACCCAAACCCCCTAGTACAGCTAATGCGCTTCGCTCGTGGGCAAAAGATAGTGTCTCTGGGTTGGCCAGGTTAGGGCCCCCCCCCTCTAGACAATTCTGGATCCGCCACTGTTACCAGTATTTTCATATCATTATCATACAGTCGCGACAAAGCATCAGCCCCCACATTCAACTTCCCAGGATGCTGTTTCTCCACAAATTTGCGGACATCCGTAAATTTGCGGACGTCCGCAAATATATTTATGGAGCTCCGCAAATATAGGTCTTGATACTTAAGCATACAAATACGGACCTCTCTATATATTTGTGGACATCCATATATATTTGCGGACGTCTGCAAATTTGCGGACCTCCGCATATTTGTTGAGAAACAGCATCCAGGAATATGCTCACATACTATATGACAGTTAAACAATACACACAACCAAAAAACCCATCTTAGAATAGACATTGCTACAGGGTTTGCACTCCTATCGGTATTAATCCCCGCCACCACCTGGGTATAATCAGACGAACATTCAATCTTACAGTTCTGCCAAGATGGACCCCAACGCCACAAGCCTCTATGAGATATTATCCGGGATTTCCATACCTGATGTTTGACAAAGATGAGAGTGTGTATCCCCGTTTGCATCCAAGTCCATAGTCCACATGCCAGCTAACCAATCAGCATCAGTTACCACACCGTAACCAGCTGACCCAGAGGCGTCCATGCTGATTGATAACTGTTCTTGCACTCTTCTGCCCACCACATGGGCCTCACCATTAAACCAGCTTGAGAAATTTCTCCACCACTCAATGTCCTCGAAGAAACCTTTGCTAAGTGTAATCCTCCACTTGCTAGGTGAAAAGTTACTCAAAAGGCTGATAATTCTGTTAGAGAAAGTTCTCGCCCCCCGGACGACTGTGGAAAAGTTACCATGACACCACAAAGCTTCTGAAGCTGTCTCCGTGTCGCCTGATGGCGACCCTCAAAAAACGCAAGCTCTTCATGAAGTTTCTGTATCTTGTCCTCGGGTAGAATCAATTTCATTTGAATAGTGTCTATTAAAATGCCCAGATACCGCTGCACCCTAGCTGGTGACAGTACTTTTTTATACACAATGTCAAAACCCAACGACCTCAGGAGGGTGTGTAGGGCTAGCTAGGTTTCATGACATGACTCAAAAGTATCCCCTATCACCAGGAAGTCGTCCAAGTAATTATAACACTTGCAGGCACATCCCCACATATTTCTTGATACCGCGTCAGTCAAGCTATTAAATATATAAAGGGAAGCCCTAGCTCCAAAACAGAAAATTGTTGCATGGTGGTGGATAAGAGATTTGGAGAACTGAGGCTAACTTAAATGAGTGAGGAATTCGAATATCAGATTAAGGGTGACACGGCACCCAAGTCTACGTCTGACTTAATTATCCAGCAGATAATTCATTGCAAGTTTTAATAACACTTACAAAAGAACTATTGATGAGATACTCTTTTGGTGTTCAAACTTCAGACAATCTATAACTCATGGTGTAAACAACCAAACTTTGTTCATCTTGACCGCAGGAGGCCAGAATTTTGTGCAAATGGTTGCCCATGGCCTGAAACATCTGAATATGGTGCCAGACATGGCAAAAAGTAAGTGGATCATGCTGTAAACAACCAAACTTTGTTGATATTGACCGCAGGAGGCCAGAATTTTGTGCAAATGGTTGCCCGTGGCCTGAAACATCTGAATATGGTGCCAGACATGGCAAAAAGTAAGTGGATCATGGTGTAAACAACCGAACTTTGTTGATATTGACTGCAGGAGGCCAGAATTTTGTGCAAATGGTTGCCCGTGGCCTGAAACATCTGAATATGGTGCCAGACATGGCAAAAAGTAAGTGGATCATGCTGTAAACAACCAAACTTTGTTAATATTGACCGCAGGAGGCCAGAATTTTGTGCAAATGGTTGCCCATGGCCTGAAACTAGCATTACCACAGAGGAAATTTAAAATTATTATTTTGTTATAATGTATTGTAGCGTCCGCCATAATTAGGAAGGAGACAGAACTCGTTAAGTACAGTTGAACCGGAGATACTTTATTGCCCTGGCATTCCTTGGCCACACCAGCTAAGTCTTGTCGGAGATCCTCTCTGCTTCAAGTGTCAAACCAGACTGACTGAACCCTCCGCCTCCCCTTGCTTATATAGCGTGATGACGTTTCTCCGACGCGGAGACGTTCCGTCCTGGGTGCTGGCGAACTTCGCCAACGCCCCCGTTTCAAACGTCTCCGCGTCGGCGAGGGTTCCGCCGACTCCGCCGTTCTTTCAGCGGCGGAACCAACTTTCTCCTCCCTCGTCCGGCGTAGTAACTATTAACTTTATATACAACTCACGCCGGGGCGGCGGAGGGGGCCTGTGAACCCACAGCCCCCCCTCCATCGCCGCTACATTCTCCCCAACTTATTAAAAACTAAGTTCCCTTCCGCCGTAACCCGGCGTCCTGACTTAATAAGTATGTTAAGTGATAACCGGGGGGCCCCCGACTGGGCACTGCCTCCCCTCCTGACCCTACTTTTCGTAACATCGCAACATTACATAGTCATGGCGTAAGGCCTATCGGTTTAAGTCTTATGTACACAGTCATAAAATGTTATCATCGCAATATCCCCGGCATGGAGTTGGGCATGCCGCCGTAATTACTCTCCGCCTTGCATCCGCCGCTGCTTCTTCTTACTCCGTCACTGCTGCTTACTTATAAGTGAAATCTTATGTACACAGTCATATAGTATCAACATCGCAATATCCCTGGCATGGCGTTGGGCATGCCACCGTAATTACACTCCGCCTTGCTCCGCTGCCTGCGCGTCCTCCTCCGTCCCCGCTGGCTGCCTACACGGTTAAACCTCATGTACACAGTGATCGTCCTCCAGACAACCCCACGCTGTCTCCGGCACGGCGTTTTGTCTGCCGCCGTAGCCGCTCCTCCCCTTCGTCCGGACGACTCTTCCTCGCCGCTCATCTGCCGCCATTACGCCCCCCCGGCGTACCCGTCCGGCCTCTCCTCCGGTCCGTGATCTCCTCCGGCGCCCAACCGGTCCCGTTGCCTCGGCCTCCGGTCCGTCCATGCCGCTCGGCCACTTCTGCAACATCAACAGCACCAATTGTTACCGTTCGTTTAGTAAGGTGAAGGTTCCCCCCTCTCTTCTTTACTGCCCTTCCTTCGCCGAGTTCCCCGGTTCACTGTACACTGTCATACCGAACCTCCCCTCTGGCAGATCCCGCTGTCCCTGCTACAGCTCCCTCTCGATTTCTGGTTGTCGTTTACAGTGTTTCCCGCTATAGGTGACTTCCACCTGCCCGAGATCCGCCTCCCCCTTCCTACTTACTGCCGCCCGTTCCGCGCACTGGTTTCCCCGGTACCGAGCCACAAGTTCCTGCTTACCGTGTGTTGCTTTTATGACGCCCCCTCCGGCTGCTCCGGCTGTCAACCTCCTCGGATGGCGTAGCGAGTCCTGTTGATCTGGACTACCTCCACCTCTCCGGACGGTAGGGTGACAAGAGCCGTTGAGACCTGGCCCCCGCTGACGACCTCCAGTTCCTCGTCCACCAGGGGCCCCGCCCGTAGTACCACCGCCAGTCCCGCCAAGCTCCTCGGCCCCTGGTACTCCGTGTCCCAGGGCATGAGTGCCGCCGCCGTTCCTCCGTTTCCCGGCTGGGTCGGGGCCGAGCCCACGTTCACCTGAGGAGCCGGGGTACTTGGCCCCGCCACCTCCTCCTGTTGCCCCTCCCCCTCCCTGATCACAGTCACCGTTTGCCTGTCTAAGGCCTGCAGCACTATGATGCACGCATCCACCTCCACTCTTAAGAGATAGTCCCCCCTGGGGGAGTTGACGACCAGTCCGTTTTCCCCCACTATGATTGTCTGTGTCCGTGTCTGCCTCCCCTCCTCCACCTCCTCCTTCCCGGCCGGCGACCCCGTGCCCATGTTTGTTGAGCCACTACTGCCCACTGGTTCTGCCGTGTCATCTGGGTCCCGAGTCGTGGTAGAGGATGCCGAGGTGTGAGATATTCTCTGACTCTCTTTTTTATTTTTAGGTTTGAAGGGTTTTTATTGCCAATTCACAAGAATTACAATTCGTGGTATATATTATGACAATAAAGATGAAGCCTTTTCAATCTTCAATAACTACATTGGTTAGCACATGGGTATGATGTAATAATGAGCGAGCATAAATGAGAGCAGATGAAGTAAACAAGACAAAATATATACACAACAATAAATAAATAAATAAATACCTTAAGCTAAACATTATTTACAATAGAAATAGAGAACTCTTCACTTCATTTTCATCTAAAATATGGGCGTAGAAATAGGCACAAATAGAACACATCCAAGAGGAGCACGGTCAATCCTGTATGGTGCTATGATATAACTATACATTGATACACGGCAGCCCAGCATAGGCGGACAAGTAGCAGGTGTTGAATTAAGCCAAATTGCAAATATATATGTAAAGATACATGTAATATATTTTGTGATAACTCAACAGGAATCTATCATTATAACAGCTTCCTATATGAGCAATAGCTAGATATACACAGGCCTACACCAGTATTCTGTCATTATAACATCTTACTGTGTGAGCAGTGGCCATTCAGCCATGGTGAGCAATATGGACCCGCCTTGTGATCCAACGTCATCCTCACCAATCATAACATCGGTTGGGTTTCTATTTACTACATCTAAATCGGCCAATGTCTTAATTCTTTTCTTGAAGGTAATTTTATCCTTACTTGTCTGGTACCAGTCCCCTAGTTTATCCCATAGCTCCGAGCCCCTATACAGGGGAGACTTCATGTAACCAGCATTTCTGGCTCTGGGGACTTTAAACTTGATTTGGTTTTCCGATCTTAAGCCTTCCCTCCGGGGTCGCTGATCCAACAGTTTTGAATTGTGGGACAATTTATACATATAGGTTAAGAATAACTCTTGCCTCCTTCTCTTTAAAGATGGTATTTTAGATAACTCATACATTTCCCCTTCATTTAAATTTCGTCCTCGGTAGCAGATTTTGAGCCCTCTCTTCTGCATTCTGTCTAGCTTTTTTAGGAGTCCTCCATTAGCCCCTTCTTGAGAAAAACTAGCATAATCGAACTGGCTCATTATAGTGGATGTGTATACCATTACTGCTGCCTTCTCTGTCTGAACCCCCTAAATTTCCCAAAACGAAATAGTTTGTGATTAACCTTGCTAGTTAGCTCCCTTATAGCTGGTTCCATACTCAGACTACTGTCAACCTTCAGACCTAGATATCTATAACAGCCTACTGTTTCCAGTTCGACATTATCCAGATGAAATGTAATACCTTTACTCTTACTCAACTTTTGAGTCGACCCATACCAAGTAATTTTACTTTTATCAACATTGACAGTTAGTCTTTTAGTCTTAAACCAGCCTGATAATGCATTTAGAGTATTATTCATCCTATCTATTATTAGGTCTAGCCGGTTAGTCGAATGAAAAACAACTAAATCATCCGCATACATATAATGACCAGTGTTACCAAGTATGGAACTAACATCATTCACATAAATAATAAATAGTAGTGGCCCTAAAACAGACCCCTGAGGGACTCCAAACTCCACATGACTGACATCAGACGTGTAGCTCCCAATTTTAGTATACTGCCTTCTACCATTCAAATACGACATTAGCCAATTTAGCACCCTATCATCCAGTCCTAATGTGCCTAGAATCTCAACCAGATAACCATGGTGTACACAATCAAAGGCCTTTTTGAGGTCGAGGTAACCGGGTCCTGCTCCTCCTTCCAGTTCACGGGTGCATCTCCCTCCTCCTCTCCATCGGAGTCCCCCGCTCCTGTCTCTACCGGGTCCCCCGTCGTCGCCTCTTCCTCCGCCCTGCGGCTAGGTGCTTCCACCGGTGGCTCCTCCGCTGGTGGCTCCTCCGCCGGTGGCTCCTCCGCCGGTGGCTCCTCCGCCGGTCGCTGTGCTCGGGCCTTAGTCACCACTCTACAGTGTTGAGGTTCCTCCCCCATCATACCACACTGGCGGCATGGCCGGCATGATAGTCCGTCAGCGTTCCCGTGGTGCTCAATCCGCAGATCGTACGTCCCTATCACCTGCAACCACCTGGCTACCTGCCCCTCCGGCTCCTTGAACTCCATCAGCCACCAGAGCGACACGTGATCCGTCCTTACTTTGACCGGCCTCCCCATCAAGTAGTGCTTGAATTTTTTTACGGCGAACACGATTGCCAACAGCTCCCTCCGGGTCACGCAGTAATTCCTCTCCGGTTTGGTCAGCGTCCGGCTCCCGTATGCCAACACCCTCTCCTGTCCGTTTTGTACCTGGGCCAGCACCGCCCCCAGCCCCGTGTCACTTGCGTCTGTGTCCAATATTAGTTCCCCATCCGCGTGTGGAAAAGCCAGTATGGGCGACTGCATCAAGCACTGCTTCAGCCTTTCAAACGCCGTCCCGCACTCCACCGTCCAGACGAACGACCGCCCCTTCTCCGCCAACGCTGAGAGGGGCTTTGCCATCAAGGAAAAGTCCTTCACGATATCATCCAGGTACACCAAGCAGGTTCGCCACTGTAGGCCCCTGACCACCACCTCCATGACCCTTTCAAATGTACCCGGTGCATTGCATAGTCCAAAGGGCATCCGTTTGAACTGGTACAGTCCCCGATGCCTGGTGAACGCCGTCTTCTCCTTATCTCCCTCCTTTATGTCCAGCTGCCAGTAACCGCTGGCGAAGTCCATTGACGAAAACCATGCCGCCTTTGCCATAGTATCCAGGCAGTCCTCCACCCTTGGCAGGGGATATGCATCCTTCACTGTCATCGCATTTAGCCTCCTATAATCCACGCAGAACCGATTCATCCCATCCTTTTTCCGCACCAGCACCACTGGCGACGCCCATGGGCTTTGAGACGGCTCAATCACCCCCGCTTCCAGCATCTTGTCCACCTCCTCCTCTATCGTCTCCCGCCGGTGGGGCGCGAGCCTCCTCGGCAGCTGCTTTATCGGGCGGGTGTCCCCCGTGTTTATCTCGTGTTGAGCTACCTGCATATGCCCCTTATCGGCCTTGTCCCTCTGGAATGCCGCTATCTTCGTCCTTAGCAAGTCCGTCAATGGTGCCCTCCTGTGATTCTCAGTCCCCTCGACCAGTTGTTGCACCACCAGGGCCTCCGCCGTTCCCCCCGCCAGGTCTCCGCCGGCTCCGTTTTCGGGCCCCAGCACCCTGCACCATTCCCTGGGAGTCCTTCCTCCCCCTTCGTCTCCCGCCACCTCCTCCAGTGACGCCAGTGTAGTGTGCCGGTAAATGACCACCGGTCCCTTTCCCGGGTTCAGTACTCTCACAATCGTCTAGCTGTCCTCCGGGCAGACGACCCCTCGGCCCACCAAGAAATCGTTCCACCAGTTATCCCCTCTCCATTCCTCCACCAGTCCCGCCTGGCCCTCCGGCCACCTCCCCGTGACCGTACCCTCCACCATTGCCTCCTGACCGCCGCCGATTACCGTCGGCCGCGTGCAGACCACCCTACAGCGGTCGTCCCTCTCCTCGGACCACCACATTTGTTCCCCCATGATGTCCAGGCGATGCTCCCGGAGGAACACCGCCCCCAGGATCGCTTGTGTCCCCATCTCGGCCACGATAAAGTGTGCTTCCACCCTCCGGTTCCCCAACCTGAGCGCCAACGTTGCTCTCCCCCGAAGGTCCATGGGTTGTCCATTGCCCGGCTCCAGAGGCCTCCTAACTCCCTTTTCCTGCCGCCACCTCAGGGAAAGCAAGTTGGAGGAGGCCCCCGTGTCCACCAGCAACTGCACCTCCTCACCTTCCAGATATCCTGTGACCAGGAGTCCTCCTCCGCCTCTCTCTTTTCTCCCTCTCACCATGTCCTTCAGCCCTCTACCCCCAACCTGCACTGGGCTACCCATGTAGGTCGGTTCTAGTTTCCCGCATTCGCCGGTATAGCGGCGGGCGTCCCTCCGCTCGGTACCGGCGCCGCCAGAGTTTGTGGTACCCCTTCCGGCGCCTTACTCATCAATAGTGGGCATTCCCTCTTGAAGTGTCCCTCCTGCTGACAATGGAAGCAGCCCGTTGGCCGCTTCCTCTGCACCACCGGAGTCTCCGCCTTCTTCGCCAATCCTTCCATCGCGGCCATCAACGTGGCTGCCATCTTGTCCATCTTATCGTTCTGTGCTTTCATCTGCTCCGATTCTGTGGCGTCCGCCGACCGAACTCTCTGCTTCTCCTCCGCGTTGCTCTCCAAGTACGCCTCCGCCCCAATGGCCGTCATCACCGCCGCTTGGAGATCCGCCGGTTGAGACTGGTACACCCACTGCTTCAGGCACCCGTCCCCTAACGCCGTCAAGAACCGGTCCAGTACCAGTGCATCCACCGTTTTCGCCTCTGCCTCCGGGTATGCCAGCCGCGTATACTTCATCAGTTCCTGCTGCAGTGCTTTCATGCTCTCCCCCGGTTTCCTTACCCTCGTTCGTAAGAGCGCTTTGTAGGTCTCCTTCTGGTCCGGCGGTTCGTATCTCAGCAGCAGGGCTTCCCTGAGCCGTGGTCCTAACTGCTTCGGCCGGTTCTCCCCCTGCCCGTCCGTTGCATCCCACAGGCCGCATCCGGGCGGCAACGGCACCCTCGGAGTGTCCTCCGCCGGTTTCCTCGCTGCCGTGATCTTCCTGCTTTCTGGGTTGTCCTCCGCTTTGTTCCTTCCCCCTGTTCTTGCCGCCTGGCTGTCCCAGTCCCATCCGTTTGCCTCATTCTCCGGTATCGCAGCCCCTCGCCGTCCCTTGGCTCGGCCGTCCGGTCCCCTCTGTTGATAGCGTTTGGGGCTGCCCCCGCCGTTCGGAACGATACCTCCTCGTCCACCATTTGTACGCTGGATCCCGGCACTCCTTTTTCCAGTTCCTCGTATCCCTGAGCTTCCGCCACCCTTCTTCCTCGTGGGCTCGTTAAAGTGCTTACTCCTGTCTTCTTTAGAGTGAAACACCGCTGTCACCAATGTAGCGTCCGCCGTAATCAGGAAGGAGACAGAACTCGTTAAGTACAATTGAACCGGAGATACTTTATTGCCCTGGCTCTCCTTGGCCACCCGAGCTAAGTCTTGTGGGAGATCCTCTCTGCTTCAAGGGCCAACCAGACTGACTGAACCCTCCGCCTCTCCTTGTTTATATAGCATGATGACGTTTCTCCGATGCGGAGACATTCCATCCTGGGCGCCGGCTAACTTCGCCGACGCCCCCGTTTCGAACGTCTCCGCGTCGGCGAGGGTTCCGGCAAGGGTTCCACCCGACCTTACCCTAAGCAACCTGGTGGTGCAAATGCACTTGGGGCGGCCTCCAAAAGTGAGGAAACATAGCCTCCCAAATGTGCTAATCCGCGGCTCTTAAAGTAAAACTAAGCATTAAATACAGGCATGAATGGATAGGTGTTGATTCCCTCTTTCAGATGTGTATTGCAGATAATTTGCGCGGGGTAAATACTCTGAAAACTTTGATGAATTATGAAAAAGAAAACTTTCTATAACTAGAACTTTGGCCACAGGCCTTTTATTTAAATATGGCAGAAACTAGGTTGTACCTAAATATGTCTTCTAATTAGCCAACGAATCACGGAGAAGATAGATTTGATGGGGACTCAGTGATCAGAAGAATAAGGAGGGGGTATCCCCGTTTCTTGAGAAAAATACAGCCTGCGTGTGTGTGTGTATTCAGTAGGCCCACCCAAAGAACTGATTAGCACCACCAATTGGGGTAGCCCTGGCTCTCCTTGGCCATCCGAGCTAAGTCTTGTGGGAGATCCTCTCTGCTTCAAGGGCCAACCAGACTGACTTAACCCTCCACCTCCCCTTTCTTATATAGCATGATGACGTTTCTCCGATGCGGAGACGTTCCATCCTGGGCGCCGGCGAACTTCGCCGACACCCCCGTTTCTAACGTCACAACGTCGGCGAGGGTTCCGGCGAGGGTTCCACCCGACCTTACCCTAAGCAACCTGGGGGTGCAAATGAATATGGTGCCAGACATGGCAAAAAGTAAGTAGATCATGCTGTAAACAACCAAACTTTGTTCATGTTGACCACAGGAGGCCAGAATTTGGTGCAAATGGTTGCCCATGGCCTGAAACATCTGAATATGGTGCCGGACATGGCAAAAAGTAAGTGGATCATGCTGTAAACAACCAAACTTTGTTGATATTGACCGCAGGAGGCCAGAATTTGGTGCAAATGGTTGCCCATGGCCTGAAACATCTGAATATGGTGCCAGACATGGCAAAAAGTAAGTGGATCATGGTATGAACAACCAAAGATTGTTCATATTGACCGCAGGAGGCCAGTATTTTGTCTGGTGCCAGACATGGCAAAAAGTAAGTGGATCATGCTGTAAACAACCAAACTTTGTTGATATTGACCGCAGGAGGCCAGAATTTGGTGCAAATGGTTGCCCATGGCCTGAAACATCTGAATATGGTGCCGGAGATGGCAAAAAGTAAGTGGATCATGCTGTAAACAACCAAACTTTGTTGATATTGACTGCAGGAGGCCAAAATTTGGTGCAAATGGTTGCCCATGGCCTGAAGCATCTGAATTTGGTGCCAGACATGGCAAAAAGTAAGTGGATCATGCTGTAAACAACCAAACTTTGTTGATATGGACTGCAGGAGGCCAGAATTTGGTGCAAATGGTTCCCCATGGCCTGAAACATCTGAATATGGTGCTGGACATGGCAAAAAGTAAGTGGATCATGCTGTAAACAACCAAACTTTGTTGATATTGACCGCAGGAGGCCAGAATTTGGTGCAAATGGTTGCCCATGGCCTGAAACATCTGAATATGGTGCCAGACATGGCAAAAAGTAAGTGGATCATGGTATGAACAACCAAACATTGTTCATATTGACGGCAGGAGGCCAGTATTTTGTCTGGTGCCAGACATGGCAAAAAGTAAGTGGATCATGGTGTAAACAACCAAACTTTGTTGATATTGGCCACAAGAGGCCAGAATTTGGTGCAAATGGTTGCCCATGGCCTGAAACATCTGAATATGGTGCCAGACATGGCAAAAAGTAAGTGGATCATGCTGTAAACAACCAAACTTTGTTGATATGGACTGCAGGAGGCCAGAATTTGGTGCAAATGGTTGCCCATGGCCTGAAACATGTGAATATGGTGCCAGACATGGCAAAAAGTAAGTGGATCATGCTGTAAACAACCAAACTTTGTTGATATTGACTGCAGGAGGCCAGAATTTGGTGCAAATGGTTGCCCGTGGCCTGAAACATCTGAATATGGTGCCAGACATGGCAAAAAGTAAGTGGATCATGCTGTAAACAACCAAACTTTGTTAATATTGACCGCAGGAGGCCAGCATTTTGTGCAAATGGTTGCCCATGGCCTGAAACTAGCATTACCACAGAGGAAATTTAAAATTATTATTTGTTGATATTGACCGCATGAGGCCAGAATTTGGTGCAAATGGTTGCCCATGGCCTGAAGCATCTGAATATGGTGCCGGACATGGCAAAAAGTAAGTGGATCATGCTGTAAACAACCAAACTTTGTTGATATTGACCGCAGGAGGCTAGAATTTGGTGCAAATGGTTGCCCATGGCCTGAAACATCTGAATATGGTGCCAGACATGGCAAAAAGTAAGTGGATCATGCTGTAAACAACCAAACTTTGTTGATATTGACCGCAGGAGGCCAGAATTTGGTGCAAATGGTTGCCCATGGCCTGAAACATCTGAATATGGTGCCAGACATGGCAAAAAGTAAGTGGATCATGCTGTAAACAACCAAACTTTGTTGATATTGACTGCAGGAGGCCAAAATTTGGTGCAAATGGTTGCCCATGGCCTGAAGCATCTGAATTTGGTGCCAGACATGGCAAAAAGTAAGTGGATCATGCTGTAAACAACCAAACTTTGTTGATATGGACCGCAGGAGGCCACAATTTGGTGCAAATGGTTGCCCATGGCCTGAAACATCTGAATATGGTGCCAGACATGGCAAAAAGTAAGTGGATCATGCTGTAAGCAACCAAACTTTGTTGATATGGACCGCAGGAGGCCAGAATTTGGTGCAAATGGTTGCCCATGGCCTGAAACATCTGAATATGGTGCTGGACATGGCAAAAAGTAAGTGGATCATGCTGTAAACAACCAAACTTTGCCCATGGCCTGAATTTGGTGCAAATGGTTGCCCATGGCCTGAAACATCTGAATATGGTGCCAGACATGGCAAAAAGTAAGTGGATCATGCTGTAAACAACCAAACTTTGTTGATATTGACCGCAGGAGGCCAGAATTTGGTGCAAATGGTTGCCCATGGCCTGAAACATCTGAATATGGTGCCGGACACGGCAAAAAGGATCTTGCTGTAAACAACCAAACTTTGTTGATATTGACCGCAGGAGGCCAGAATTTGGTGCAAATGGTTGCCCATGGCCTGAAACATCTGAATATGGTGCCAGACATGGCAAAAAGTAAGTGGATCATGCTGTAAACAACCAAACTTTGTTGATATTGACCGCAGGAGGCCAGAATCTGGTGCAAATGGTTGCCCATGGCCTGAAACATCTGAATATGGTGCCAGACATGGCAAAAAGTAAGTGGATCATGCTGTAGAGACATGCCAGACAGGGCAAAAAGTAAGTGGATCATGCTGTAAACAACCAAACTTTGTTGATATTGACCGCAGGAGGCCAGAATTTGGTGCAAATGGTTGCCCATGGCCTGAAACATCTGAATATGGTGCCAGACATGGCAAAAAGTAAGTGGATCATGCTGTAAACAACCAAACTTTGTTGATATGGACCGCAGGAGGCCAGAATTTGGTGCAAATGGTTGCCCATGGCCTGAAACATCTGAATATGGTGCCAGACATGGCAAAAAGTAAGTGGATCATGCTGTAAACAACCAAACTTTGTTGATATGGACCGCAGGAGGCCAGAATTTGGTGCAAATGGTTGCCTATGGCCTGAAACATCTGAATATGGTGCCAGACATGGCAAAAAGTAAGTGGATCATGCTGTAAACAACCAAACTTTGTTCATATTGACCGCAGGAGGCCAGAATTTGGTGCAAATGGTTGCCCATGGCCTGAAACATGTGAATATGGTGCCAGACATGGCAAAAAGTAAGTGGATCATGCTGTAAACAACCAAACTTTGTTGATATTGACCGCAGGAGGCCAGAATTTGGTGCAAATGGTTGCCCATGGCCTGAAACATCTGAATATGGTGCCGTACATGGCAAAAAGTAAGTGGATCATGCTGTAAACAACCAAACTTTGTTGATATTGACCGCAGGAGGCCAGAATTTGGTGCAAATGGTTGCCCATGGCCTGAAACATCTGAATATGGTGCCAGACATGGCAAAAAGTAAGTGGATCATGCTGTAAACAACCAAACTTTGTTGATATTGACCGCAGGAGGCCAGAATTTGGTGCAAATGGTTGCCCATGGCCTGAAACATGTGAATATGGTGCCAGACATGGCAAAAAGTAAGTGGATCATGCTGTAAACAACCAAACTTTGTTGATATTGACTGCAGGAGGCCAGAATTTGGTGCAAATGGTTGCCCGTGGCCTGAAACATCTGAATATGGTGCCAGACATGGCAAAAAGTAAGTGGATCATGCTGTAAACAACCAAACTTTGTTAATATTGACCGCAGGAGGCCAGCATTTTGTGCAAATGGTTGCCCATGGCCTGAAACTAGCATTACCACAGAGGAAATTTAAAATTATTATTTGTTGATATTGACCGCATGAGGCCAGAATTTGGTGCAAATGGTTGCCCATGGCCTGAAGCATCTGAATATGGTGCCGGACATGGCAAAAAGTAAGTGGATCATGCTGTAAACAACCAAACTTTGTTGATATTGACCGCAGGAGGCTAGAATTTGGTGCAAATGGTTGCCCATGGCCTGAAACATCTGAATATGGTGCCAGACATGGCAAAAAGTAAGTGGATCATGCTGTAAACAACCAAACTTTGTTGATATTGACCGCAGGAGGCCAGAATTTGGTGCAAATGGTTGCCCATGGCCTGAAACATCTGAATATGGTGCCAGACATGGCAAAAAGTAAGTGGATCATGCTGTAAACAACCAAACTTTGTTGATATTGACTGCAGGAGGCCAAAATTTGGTGCAAATGGTTGCCCATGGCCTGAAGCATCTGAATTTGGTGCCAGACATGGCAAAAAGTAAGTGGATCATGCTGTAAACAACCAAACTTTGTTGATATGGACCGCAGGAGGCCAGAATTTGGTGCAAATGGTTGCCCATGGCCTGAAACATCTGAATATGGTGCCAGACATGGCAAAAAGTAAGTGGATCATGCTGTAAGCAACCAAACTTTGTTGATATGGACCGCAGGAGGCCAGAATTTGGTGCAAATGGTTGCCCATGGCCTGAAACATCTGAATATGGTGCTGGACATGGCAAAAAGTAAGTGGATCATGCTGTAAACAACCAAACTTTGCCCATGGCCTGAATTTGGTGCAAATGGTTGCCCATGGCCTGAAACATCTGAATATGGTGCCAGACATGGCAAAAAGTAAGTGGATCATGCTGTAAACAACCAAACTTTGTTGATATTGACCGCAGGAGGCCAGAATTTGGTGCAAATGGTTGCCCATGGCCTGAAACATCTGAATATGGTGCCGGACACGGCAAAAAGGATCTTGCTGTAAACAACCAAACTTTGTTGATATTGACCGCAGGAGGCCAGAATTTGGTGCAAATGGTTGCCCATGGCCTGAAACATCTGAATATGGTGCCAGACATGGCAAAAAGTAAGTGGATCATGCTGTAAACAACCAAACTTTGTTGATATTGACCGCAGGAGGCCAGAATCTGGTGCAAATGGTTGCCCATGGCCTGAAACATCTGAATATGGTGCCAGACATGGCAAAAAGTAAGTGGATCATGCTGTAGAGACATGCCAGACAGGGCAAAAAGTAAGTGGATCATGCTGTAAACAACCAAACTTTGTTGATATTGACCGCAGGAGGCCAGAATTTGGTGCAAATGGTTGCCCATGGCCTGAAACATCTGAATATGGTGCCAGACATGGCAAAAAGTAAGTGGATCATGCTGTAAACAACCAAACTTTGTTGATATGGACCGCAGGAGGCCAGAATTTGGTGCAAATGGTTGCCCATGGCCTGAAACATCTGAATATGGTGCCAGACATGGCAAAAAGTAAGTGGATCATGCTGTAAACAACCAAACTTTGTTGATATGGACCGCAGGAGGCCAGAATTTGGTGCAAATGGTTGCCTATGGCCTGAAACATCTGAATATGGTGCCAGACATGGCAAAAAGTAAGTGGATCATGCTGTAAACAACCAAACTTTGTTCATATTGACCGCAGGAGGCCAGAATTTGGTGCAAATGGTTGCCCATGGCCTGAAACATGTGAATATGGTGCCAGACATGGCAAAAAGTAAGTGGATCATGCTGTAAACAACCAAACTTTGTTGATATTGACCGCAGGAGGCCAGAATTTGGTGCAAATGGTTGCCCATGGCCTGAAACATCTGAATATGGTGCCGTACATGGCAAAAAGTAAGTGGATCATGCTGTAAACAACCAAACTTTGTTGATATTGACCGCAGGAGGCCAGAATTTGGTGCAAATGGTTGCCCATGGCCTGAAACATCTGAATATGGTGCCAGACATGGCAAAAAGTAAGTGGATCATGCTGTAAACAACCAAACTTTGTTGATATTGACCGCAGGAGGCCAGAATTTGGTGCAAATGGTTGCCCATGGCCTGAAACATCTGAATATGGTGCCAGACATGGCAAAAAGTAAGTGGATCATGCTGTAAACAACCAAACTTTGTTGATATTGACCGCAGGAGGCCAGAATTTGGTGCAAATGGTTGCCCATGGCCTGAAACATCTGAATATGGTGCCAGACATGGCAAAAAGTAAGTGGATCATGCTGTAAACAACCAAACTTTGTTGATATCGACCGCAGGAGGCCAGAATTTGGTGCAAATGGTTGCCCATGGCCTGAAACATCTGAATATGGTGCCAGACATGGCAAAAAGTAAGTGGATCATGCTGTAAACAACCAAACTTTGTTGATATTGACTGCAGGAGGCCAGAATTTGGTGCAAATGGTTGCCCGTGGCCTGAAACATCTGAATATGGTGCCAGACATGGCAAAAAGTAAGTGGATCATGCTGTAAACAACCAAACTTTGTTAATATTGACCGCAGGAGGCCAGCATTTTGTGCAAATGGTTGCCCATGGCCTGAAACTAGCATTACCACAGAGGAAATTTAAAATTATTATTTGTTGATATTGACCGCATGAGGCCAGAATTTGGTGCAAATGGTTGCCCATGGCCTGAAGCATCTGAATATGGTGCCGGACATGGCAAAAAGTAAGTGGATCATGCTGTAAACAACCAAACTTTGTTGATATTGACCGCAGGAGGCTAGAATTTGGTGCAAATGGTTGCCCATGGCCTGAAACATCTGAATATGGTGCCAGACATGGCAAAAAGTAAGTGGATCATGCTGTAAACAACCAAACTTTGTTGATATTGACCGCAGGAGGCCAGAATTTGGTGCAAATGGTTGCCCATGGCCTGAAACATCTGAATATGGTGCCAGACATGGCAAAAAGTAAGTGGATCATGCTGTAAACAACCAAACTTTGTTGATATTGACTGCAGGAGGCCAAAATTTGGTGCAAATGGTTGCCCATGGCCTGAAGCATCTGAATTTGGTGCCAGACATGGCAAAAAGTAAGTGGATCATGCTGTAAACAACCAAACTTTGTTGATATGGACCGCAGGAGGCCAGAATTTGGTGCAAATGGTTGCCCATGGCCTGAAACATCTGAATATGGTGCCAGACATGGCAAAAAGTAAGTGGATCATGCTGTAAGCAACCAAACTTTGTTGATATGGACCGCAGGAGGCCAGAATTTGGTGCAAATGGTTGCCCATGGCCTGAAACATCTGAATATGGTGCTGGACATGGCAAAAAGTAAGTGGATCATGCTGTAAACAACCAAACTTTGCCCATGGCCTGAATTTGGTGCAAATGGTTGCCCATGGCCTGAAACATCTGAATATGGTGCCAGACATGGCAAAAAGTAAGTGGATCATGCTGTAAACAACCAAACTTTGTTGATATTGACCGCAGGAGGCCAGAATTTGGTGCAAATGGTTGCCCATGGCCTGAAACATCTGAATATGGTGCCGGACACGGCAAAAAGGATCTTGCTGTAAACAACCAAACTTTGTTGATATTGACCGCAGGAGGCCAGAATTTGGTGCAAATGGTTGCCCATGGCCTGAAACATCTGAATATGGTGCCAGACATGGCAAAAAGTAAGTGGATCATGCTGTAAACAACCAAACTTTGTTGATATTGACCGCAGGAGGCCAGAATCTGGTGCAAATGGTTGCCCATGGCCTGAAACATCTGAATATGGTGCCAGACATGGCAAAAAGTAAGTGGATCATGCTGTAGAGACATGCCAGACAGGGCAAAAAGTAAGTGGATCATGCTGTAAACAACCAAACTTTGTTGATATTGACCGCAGGAGGCCAGAATTTGGTGCAAATGGTTGCCCATGGCCTGAAACATCTGAATATGGTGCCAGACATGGCAAAAAAGTAGTGGATCATGCTGTAAACAACCAAACTTGTTGATATGGACCGCAGGAGGCCAGAATTTGGTGCAAATGGTTGCCCATGGCCTGAAACATCTGAATATGGTGCCAGACATGGCAAAAAGTAAGTGGATCATGCTGTAAACAACCAAACTTTGTTGATATGGGGACCGCAGGAGGCCAGAATTTGGTGCAAAATGGTTGCCTATGGCCTGAAACATCTGAATATGGTGCCAGACATGGCAAAAAGTAAGTGGATCATGCTGTAAACAACCAAACTTTGTTCATATTGACCGCAGGAGGCCAGAATTTGGTGCAAATGGTTGCCCATGGCCTGAAACATGTGAATATGGTGCCAGACATGGCAAAAAGTAAGTGGATCATGCTGTAAACAACCAAACCTTTGTTGATATTGACCGCAGGAGGCCAGAATTTGGTGCAAATGGTTGCCCATGGCCTGAAACATCTGAATATGGTGCGTACATGGGCAAAAAAGTAAGTGGATCATGCTGTACACAACCAAACTTTGTTGATATTGACCGCAGGAGGCCAGAATTTGGTGCAAATGGTTGCCCATGGCCTGAAACATCTGAATATGGTGCCAGACATGGCAAAAAGTAAGTGGATCATGCTGTAAACAACCAAACTTTGTTGATATTGACCGCAGGAGGCCAGAATTTGGTGCAAATGGTTGCCCATGGCCTGAAACATCTGAATATGGTGCCAGACATGGCAAAAAGTAAGTGGATCATGCTGTAAACAACCAAACTTTGTTGATATTGACCGCAGGAGGCCAGAATTTGGTGCAAATGGTTGCCCATGGCCTGAAACATCTGAATATGGTGCCAGACATGGCAAAAAAGTAAGTGGATCATGCTGTAAACAACCAAACTTTGTTGATATCGACCGCAGGAGGCCAGAATTTGGTGCAAATGGTTGCCCATGGCCTGAAACATCTGAATATGGTGCCAGACATGGCAAAAAGTAAGTGGATCATGCTGTAAACAACCAAACTTTGTTGATATTGACCGCAGGAGGCCAGTATTTGTACAATTGGTTGCCCATGGCCTGAAACATCTGAATATGGTGCCAGACATGGCAAAAAGTAAGTGGATCATGCTGTAAACAACCAAACTTTGTTGATATTGACGGCAGGAGGCCAGTATTTGGTGCAAATGGTTGCCCATGGCCTGAAACATCTGAATATGGTGCCAGACATGGCAAAAAGTAAGTGGATCATGCTGTAAACAACCAAACTTTGTTGATATTGACCGCAGGAGGCCAGAATTTGGTGCAAATGGTTGCCCATGGCCTGAAACATCTGAATATGGTGCCAGACATGGCAAAAAGTAAGTGGATCATGCTGTAAACAACCAAACTTTGTTGATATTGACCGCAGGAGGCCAGAATTTGGTGCAAATGGTTGCCCATGGCCTGAAACATCTGAATATGGTGCCAGACATGGCAAAAAGTAAGTGGATCATGCTGTAAAACAACCAAACTTTGTTGATATTGACCCGCAGGAGGCCAGAATTTGGTGCAAATGGTTGCCCATGGCCTGAAACATCTGAATATGGTGCCAGACATGGCAAAAAGTAGGTGGATCATGCTGTAAACAACCAAACTTTTGTTGATATTGACCGCAGGAGGCCAGAATTTGGTGCAAATGGTTGCCCATGGCCTGAAACATCTGAATATGGTGCCAGACATGGCAAAAAGTAAGTGGATCATGCTGTAAACAACCAAACTTTGTTGATATTGACCGCAGGAGGCCAGAATTTGGTGCAAATGGTTGCCCATGGCCTGAAACATCTGAATATGGTGCCAGACATGGCAAAAAGTAAGTGGATCATGCTGTAAAACAACCAAACTTTGTTGATATTGACCGCAGGAGGCCAGAATTTGGTGCAAAATGGTTTGCCCATGGCCTGAAACATCTTGAATATGGTGCCAGACATGGCAAAAAGTAAGTGGATCATGCTGTAAAACAACCAAACTTTGTTGATATTGACCGCAGGAGGCCAGTATTTGGTACAATTGGTTGCCCATGGCCTGAAACATCTGAATATGGTGCCAGACATGGCAAAAAGTAAGTGGATCATGCTGTAAACAACCAAACTTTGTTGATATTGACGGCAGGAGGCCAGTATTTGGTACAAATGGTTGCCCATGGCCCTGAAACATCTGAATATGGTGCCAGACATGGCAAAAAAGTAAGTGGATCATGCTGTAAACAACCAAACTTTGTTGATATTGACCGCAGGAGGCCAGAATTTGGTGCAAATGGTTGCCCATGGCCTGAAACATCTGAATATGGTGCCAGACATGGCAAAAAGTAAGTGGATCATGCTGTAAACAACCAAACTTTTGTTGATATTGACCGCAGGAGGCCAGAATTTGGTGCAAATGGTTGCCCATGGCCTGAAAACATCTGAATATGGTGCCAGACATGGCAAAAAGTAAGTGGATCATGCTGTAAACAACCAAACTTTGTTGATATTGGACCGCAGGAGGGCCAGAATTTGGTGCAAATGGTTGCCCATGGCCTGAAACATCTGAATATGGTGCCAGACATGGCAAAAAGTAGGTGGATCATGCTGTAAACAACCAAACTTTGTTGATATTGACCGCAGGAGGCCAGAATTTGGTGCAAATGGTCGCCCATGGCCTGAAACATCTGAATATGGTGCCAGACATGGCAAAAAGTAAGTGGATCATGCTGTAAACAACCAAACTTTGTTGATATTGACCGCAGGAGGCCAGAATTTGGTGCAAATGGTTGCCCATGGCCTGAAACATGTGAATATGGTGCCAGACATGGCAAAAAGTAAGTGGATCATGCTGTAAACAACCAAAACTTTGTTGATATTGACCGCAGGAGGCCAGAATTTGGTGCAAATGGTTGCCCATGGCCTGAAACATGTGAATATGGTGCCCAGACATGGCAAAAAGTAAGTGGATCATGCTGTAAACAACCAAACTTTGTTGATATTGACCGCAGGAGGCCAGAATTTGGTGCAAATGGTTGCCCATGGCCTGAAACATCTGAATATGGTGCCAGACATGGCAAAAAGTTAGTGGATCATGCTGTAAACAACCAAACTTTGTTGATATTGACCGCAGGAGGCCAGAATTTGGTGCAAATGGTTGCCCATGGCCTGAAACATGTGAATATGGTGCCAGACATGGCAAAAAGTAAGTGGATCATGCTGTAAACAACCAAACTTTGTTGATATTGACCGCAGGAGGCCAGAATTTGGTGCAAATGGTTGCCCATGGCCTGAAACATGTGAATATGGTGCCAGACATGGCAAAAAGTAAGTGGATCATGCTGTAAACAACCAAACTTTGTTGATATTGACTGCAGGAGGCCAGAATTTGGTGCAAATGGTTGCCCATGGCCTGAAACATGTGAATATGGTGCCAGACATGGCAAAAAGTAAGTGGATCATGCTGTAAACAACCAAACTTTGTTGATATTGACCGCAGGAGGCCAGAATTTGGTGCAAATGGTTGCCCATGGCCTGAAACATGTGAATATGGTGCCAGACATGGCAAAAAGTAAGTGGATCATGCTGTAAACAACCAAACTTTGTTGATATTGACCGCAGGAGGCCAGAATTTGGTGCAAATGGTTGCCCATGGCCTGAAACATCTGAATATGGTGCCAGACATGGCAAAAAGTAAGTGGATCATGCTGTAAACAACCAAACTTTGTTGATATTGACCGCAGGAGGCCAGAATTTGGTGCAAATGGTTGCCCATGGCCTGAAACATGTGAATATGGTGCCAGACATGGCAAAAAGTAAGTGGATCATGCTGTAAAACAACCAAACTTTGTTGATATTGACCGCAGGAGGCCAGAATTTGGTGCAAATGGTTGCCCATGGCCTGAAACATGTGAATATGGTGCCAGACATGGCAAAAAAGTAAGTGGATCATGCTGTAAACAACCAAACTTTGTTGATATTGACCGCAGGAGGCCAGAATTTGGTGCAAATGGTTGCCCATGGCCTGAAACATGTGAATATGGTGCCAGACATGGCAAAAAGTAAGTGGATCATGCTGTAAACAACCAAACTTTGTTGATATTGACCGCAGGAGGCCAGAATTTGGTGCAAATGGTTGCCCATGGCCTGAAACATCTGAATATGGTGCCAGACATGGCAAAAAGTAAGTGGATCATGCTGTAAACAACCAACTTTGTTGATATTGACCGCAGGAGGCCAGAATTTGGTGCAAATGGTTGCCCATGGCCTGAAACATGTGAATATGGTGCCAGACATGGCCAAAAAGTAAGTGGATCATGCTGTAAACAACCAAACTTTGTTGATATTGACCGCAGGAGGCCAGAATTTGGGTGCAAATGGTTGCCCATGGCCTGAAACATGTGAATATGGTGCCAGACATGGCAAAAAGTAAGTGGATCATGCTGTAAACAACCAAACTTTGTTGATATTGACCGCAGGAGGCCAGAATTTGGTGCAAATGGTTGCCCATGGCCTGAAACATGTGAATATGGTGCCAGACATGGCAAAAAGTAAGTGGATCATGCTGTAAACAACCAAACTTTGTTGATATTGACCGCAGGAGGCCAGAATTTGGTGCAAATGGTTGCCCATGGCCTGAAACATCTGAATATGGTGCCAGACATGGCAAAAAGTAAGTGGATCATGCTGTAAACAACCAAACTTTGTTGATATTGACCGCAGGAGGCCAGAATTTGGGTGCAAATGGTTGCCCATTGCCTGAAACATCTGAATATGGTGCCAGACATGGCAAAAAAGTAAGTGGATCATGCTGTAAAACAACCAAACTTTGTTGATATTGACCGCAGGAGGCCAGAATTTGGTGCAAATGGTTGCCCATGGCCTGAAACATGTGAATATGGTGCCAGACATGGCAAAAAGTAAAGTGGATCATGCTGTAAACAACCAAACTTTGTTGATATTGACCGCAGGAGGCCAGAAATTTGGTGCAAATGGTTGCCCATGGCCTGAAACATGTGAATATGGTGCCAGACATGGCAAAAAAGTAAGTGGGATCATGCTGTAAACAACCAAACTTTGTTGATATTGACCGCAGGAGGCCAGAATTTGGTGCAAATGGTTGCCCATGCCTGAAACATCTGAATATAGTGCCAGACATGGCAAAAAGTAAGTGGATCATGCTGTAAACAACCAAACTTTGTTGATATTGACCGCAGGAGGCCAGAATTTGGTGCAAATGGTTGCCCATGGCCTGAAACATCTGAATATGGTGCCAGACATGGCAAAAAGTAAGTGGATCATGCTGTAAACAACCAAACTTTGTTGATATTGACCGCAGGAGGCCAGAATTTGGTGCAAATGGTTGCCCATGGCCTGAAACATCTGAATATGGTGCCAGACATGGCAAAAAGTAAGTGGATCATGCTGTAAACAACCAAACTTTGTTGATATTGGACCGCAGGAGGCCAGAATTTGGTGCAAATGGTTGCCCATGGCCTGAAACATGTGAATATGGTGCCAGACATGGCAAAAAGTAAGTGGATCATGCTGTAAACAACCAAACTTTGTTTGATATTGACCGCAGGAGGCCAGAATTTGGTGCAAATGGTTGCCCATGGCCTGAAACATCTGAATATGGTGCCAGACATGGCAAAAAGTAAGTGGATCATGCTGTAAACAACCAAACTTTGTTGATATTGACCGCAGGAGGCCAGAATTTGGTGGCAAATGGTTGCCCATGGCCTGAAACATATGAATATGGTGCCCGACATGGCAAAAAGTAAGTGGATCATGCTGTAAACAACCAAAACTTTGTTGATATTGACCGCAGGAGGCCAGAATTTGGTGCAAATGGTTGCCCATGGCCTGAAACATCTGAATATGGTGCCCGACATGGCAAAAAGTAAGTGGATCATGCTGTAAACAACCAAACTTTGTTGATATTGACCGCAGGAGGCCAGAATTTGGTGCAAATGGTTGCCCATGGCCTG
The DNA here is from genome assembly GCA_947462335.1 of Harmothoe impar. Taxonomy (NCBI): domain Eukaryota; kingdom Metazoa; phylum Annelida; class Polychaeta; order Phyllodocida; family Polynoidae; genus Harmothoe; species Harmothoe impar. The sequence goes on along the minus strand of OX381705.1, from coordinate 38,971,907 downwards.
AAACATCTGAATATGGTGCCCGACATGGCAAAAAGTAAGTGGATCATGCTGTAAAACAACCAAACTTTGTTGATATTGACCGCAGGAGGCCAGAATTTGGTGCAAATGGTTGCCCATGGCCTGAAACATCTGAATATGGTGCCAGACATGGCAAAAAAGTAAGTGGATCATGCTGTAAACAACCAAACTTTGTTGATATTGACCTGCAGGAGGCCAGAATTTGGTGCAAATGGTTGCCCATGGCCTGAAACATCTGAATATGGTGCCAGACATGGCAAAAAGTAAGTGGATCATGCTGTAAACAACCAAACTTTGTTGATATTGACCGCAGGAGGCCAGAATTTGGTGCAAATGGTTGCCCATGGCCTGAAACATCTGAATATGGTGCCAGACATGGCAAAAAGTAAGTGGATCATGCTGTAAACAACCAAACTTTGTTTGATATTGACCGCAGGAGGCCAGAATTTGGTGCAAATGGTTGCCCATGGCCTGAAAACATCTGAAATATGGTGCCAGAGCATGGCAAAAAGTAAGTGGATCATGCTGTAAACAACCAAACTTTGTTGATATTGACCGCAGGAGGCCAGAATTTGGTGCAAATGGTTGCCCCATGGCCTGAAACATCTGAATATGGTGCCAGACATGGCAAAAAGTAAGTGGATCATGCTGTAAACAACCAAACTTTGTTGATATTGACCGCAGGAGGCCAGAATTTGGTGCAAATGGTTGCCCATGC